>JAIUCV010000481.1:0-646638 GCA_026724425.1 Erythrophleum ivorense
ACATTTAAAGAGCAAGCTTGGCATATGAACAAATCATACAAGATATTTTAGAGCTCACCAAGTGTTTAGATTGGCCTCACACTTCTCCTCATAGATTTTGGACTTGCCTCACCCATTCTTTGAGCACTTTAGACTCAACCATACTCTTGGGAGGCCACTTTGCTTTTGGGAGACTCTGCTTTGTCTTAACCAAGCTCAAGGGTTCTTAGCTCATCCTCACCATGGTGAAGAGTTATTGGCCTCTCCACACTGAAGCAAACTCAAACAAATATCACGTATTCATTTGAAAACATAACATAGCATGTCATTAAGAATCATAACATATAAAGGCATGCTAGCATACTTTTCATAGCTTGAAAATACACATACACACATTCTAACACAAGCTAAACACATATCCATGCATGAAAGAAGGTGGAGAGAGCTACCTTGGAAGCAATTACACACTTTTTCCTTAAGCCTTGAGTCCTCTCCCTTGACCTTACACACCCAAGAAGGTGGAGATCATTTCTCTTAGCCTAAACACACCAAAAAAAACATGAATTACTCATGGGAACAAGCCTCAGCATTATACACACTTTACATGATGCTACTTTGGTTTATGGCTCCATTATGCTTCCATAAGGCACTTAATGAAGTAACAACAAAAATTCATGATCTTGGCTCCCTTCTCTCCTTTAATCTATGATTCTTGACTCCATTTAGACTCCTTAGAGTCATCACACAATTATTTTAAAGAGCCTAGCTAGGAGTTGCTTCATTATGCTACATTATGGAACCTACACTTCCATCTCACTATCTATGGCTTTTAAAATTTTTCTAAGGCTTCCTCTCATCCTCTTCCATCCTACATGACTCAAAAATAAGGTTGAAACAAATTAAAACTTTCCCTTGGTACTCTTTCTAGCCCAGGCCGACATTATGGAAGCATTTGGGGTTCAAGGGGTTTCCAATTTTTCCTTGATGGGAGAGTCACTTGAGAGGCTTCCTAGAGGTCTTAGAAGCTCAATTAAACACTTAAATAGCCTAGGAAATTCATAAATCAAAATAGATTTTACAAACTCTTCAACAATCCTACACTTTGCTAACTTGAAATTCAATGGCTTTTACTTGGTTTCCTTTGCATATCCTAAATTCCCACACCCTAATTCATATGATTCATTCTTGGTTTGGCTAGAAATTTAAGGAGACCTATGTGACAACCCTACCTTCTACACATAGTAATTATAGTTAAATATGTAATTAATAATTAATGATCAAGGTTTGGAGTTGTTATAGTTTATTACGTTATGAAAATATAGGAAAATTTGAACCTTGATATTAGGGTCATTATTAAACAAGCACAAACAAAACAAAAATGCATAAGAGAAATCATACTACCATGAGGGGTTTACGATTCATCCATTCATTAGTTTCAACATACAAAAACCTCCCACAAGTATTCCTATATCATTTCCTAGCATTACCATTGAAGAAACTAGGGTTTCTAGGCTAAAGGAAGGAGTTTGGGGTTTTGCGCCATGGCCCATACCATTCCTGCTGCGGCTAAGTTGCTTTCTGGAATTACTAGGCAAAATTTATCGCTGCGGCAAGTTTGAACCATTGTTGTGGCGGAAATGCCTCCTGGAGCTACTGTTCTAAGTCCTCCAACTCTCGCCTCGGCATAATACACTCTTGCTGTGGTGAGATTTGCTACTGGATACCCCTCAGTTTATTCCCTCGACTAGCGCTGCGGTGAGGTTTCATTCTGTTACCCTAATGGGCAATTTTTTTCACTCTGTGCCGTGGCGAGATTCCTCAAGTTGTGGCATTCCTCGCCACTGTTACTCTCTAGGAACATTTTATTCGCTTTCGCCGTGGTGGGATTACTCATGCTGCGGCGCCCCTCGCTTCTGTCACTCATCTAGCCTCGGCGAAGCCTTCTTAGCCGCGGTGTGGCTCCCTCCTGTAACTACATCTCCCAAATTTTGTCCCCTACACTCCAATTTTCATCTTAGGACTACCCTAAGACCACTCCCACTCATTTTATATGTCTTTAATGGTATTTATCTGCCCTATACACCCAGCTATTCTACCATTACTAATTCAAAATTTAAATGTAAGTTTTCACTCCTCTACTATCCTATACTGGCAAGTCCATAGTGTAATATCAACAAGAACTCATACACTTTTGGAAATTAAAATTCGATATACATTCCGTCAGAGGTTTCATACATCAATGGTTCATATTACATCTACTACATCATATAATTATATTTCCAATAGTATACTATACCATAAATTCAGCAAAATACATACACTTAACAACATGAATACATGATGATGCTATACAATAAGGAATACAAAATTTAGCATCTATACTAAATAAGTTAGCCTATGTGTAGCCTTCTCCCCACATGATGAAGCTCATAGATTTTCATCCACTTGCTTCCCCTTATCCTTACCCGAAGAACCTTCACTTGAAATATTAATCCTATAAAACAGGGTGAGATGTGAATCTTAGTAACCAAGACAATTCCATTACATAATCCAATTTAATTAGCATACATGCATAATTTCACATAAGCATCAAAAGAATACCAGTCATATCTGTAAATGAAATAATTAGGCTATCATGATTACTATCCCATGCTAGCACACATATTTTTATATGTTAAAGGCCATTAACACCGGGAGAGGTTCGTCTATAGCACCTACTCCCCTTTGAGCACAACCAGGGCTTAGTGCATCTGGAATTTGATCATAACCTGGTGCCCGACCGAAGCACATGCACAGGTGGCAGCCACACCACAGCTCCACTATGGACTCACAAGGTCTAATCACAATACAATAGATAGCCAACCAATTCATTCAATATTTCAAATCATTCATGTATAGCAAATATGAAATTAAAATAGATATATGCATGGAATTAATGTAAACTTGGTAACCTCACTTGTAGACAATTGCAACAGCCACCAATGGTACCAAAATCTCCTTATAATCATAGCATCATAGAATTACTATTCTAATTCATCATTAACAGTTGCAATAAGTATCCAAAGAATTTAAAATGCTAATGACTACCTAGGAATTACTTACCCAGCTATTACAAGTCCCAAATTCGGATTGATGTGTCCTCCACCAAAAACCTCAATGTTTCACCTAAAATCTTAAGCAAATTCGTACAAAATTAATACCTATATTATAAATCAGCTATGGGGGTCTCAAACTAGTAAAGAAAGCATCAAAATGAAGGATTTATACTCACCTAATGTCAGCCCTAGTCTCAACCTACGAATTTCACTAAGAAAATCCCAAACAACCACATTTTAGATTTTGGGTATAGTGAAAATACTCCAAATGAAAAACTAATTAGATAAAATGAAGAGAAAGATGAGAGGATTAAGTTATATAACTATTACCTTGGCTAAATCTTGCTCTAGAAGTGG
Source organism: Erythrophleum ivorense (assembly GCA_026724425.1). NCBI lineage: Eukaryota > Viridiplantae > Streptophyta > Magnoliopsida > Fabales > Fabaceae > Erythrophleum > Erythrophleum ivorense. Next base: position 3,432 of record JAIUCV010000481.1, read on the forward strand.
GAAAATGTGGAAATATGCCAAGAACCCTATAGCCTCCTTTGGACCTCCGAATTTTGAGGTGGGTGTTTGTGTTTCAACAAATGGGGAAGAGGCTAGAGCATTAGGGTTTTAGTTGGGTCAAATATGGGTCATTAGTTGCTCCAAGGTCCAACTCCATTTGGGCTTCAGATTTTAGCTTTGTTGGGCTAACTTTTATGTATTAGGCTGCTGAAATTCTATTGGTTCAGAACAAGTTCTAAGAGCTCAAAGGTTTTAGGTCTGCACAAGGGTTATTGGGCCAATTATAAGAGCCTATACAAGGTGGATCTTGGGCCTCTATCACATTGGATCATATTGGGCCTGCACCTAGCTTATTGGGCCCTCATTAGCCTCTTATCATGATCTCTTACATTAATTTGGGCCTAGATGAAATTTCTCTCCCAATTAAATCTCAAACCCATATTAATAATTTGTCTTTTCAAAATTTTCATTTACTTAACTTACTTGATTATTCTATATTAATTATTCTTAATTAATATAAAACTATGATTAACACCTTAATTAATTTTGGGGTATTACAACCTAAGCTTAGGAAGTAGCAAAATACCTTGGATTCATAGTTTTCATGGTTTGTTCTTCACTTGGCTAGCCTCCCCTCACTAAATCTGAAAATTCCACCTCTTCTCTGCCCTCAAAACAGATTTAAAAACACCATTAAACCCATAGAAATAAGGAGGAGAAGGAGGAGAAGTGACTTGCTAAGGAGAAAGCTAGACTTTCCATGGAATTTCCTACCTTTTCTTGGCTTTTTTCTCCATCCAAGAGTGCTCCTTCTTATGCACATAAGAGAATTGATTCTCTTATCTATTCTAGATAGAAGAAAGATGGTGGTAAATGAGGACAAGGGAGGGAGTGAGAATGAGAGAGTATTAAAAGCAAAAGAATTCCAAAAATTTCTATTTCGTCCCTAATTTTTGGATTTTCGTTTCTAATTCGTTTTAGCTCCTTTTTGAGAACTGTCTTCTCCATTATGAAATTTAGGTTCACAATTTAGTAAAATGCCTTTGGAAACTGAAATCGGAGCTAAAACCTTTCCGAACAAATCTGTCAAAGTTTGGGTACATAGACGTAGGAAAACATCCACCAAAGGGGATTTAACTATCATGGGGCTTTCTATGGTTTTCAGGGCCTCTGAGAACCGTAGAGAACTAAAAAATTTCATTTAAAAAGCTCTCCTGTGAGTTTTTTAAAAAGTGCCCATATTTATAAAAATGCCACTGGCCTTTTAGTAAATTTTTCAAAGCACTCCTGTCTTGGTTCCTGGGCAACTCAAGACTCAAGTCCTTATTTTTCATTATTTATAATTTTATTCTAATTTTAGTTAGCCTTAATCCTTTTTATTTCAGGGACTTCCTTTTGTATTTGGCCCATTTCTGATATTTATGGAGAAACCAAATATCGTGTTTCTCATGTTTACGGATGGACTAGATGTTACAGAGAGAGCTACCTTACTTATATTGACATACTTTTTCCTTGAGTCTTGAGTCCTCTCCCTTGATCTCACACATCCAAAAACGTGGAGATCATTTCTCTTGGCCTAGACACATCATATAGAAGTTAATTACATTATTGAATCACATTTTAAGGCCATATATTCACTAGAAAAACTAGGTGACTCATAAGGCTCTTTTATATTTTCATAATGCACTTAATGAAGCAATCTTAAGAAAACATCATCTTAGCTCCATTCTCTTCATTCATTTATGATTCTTGACTCCATTTAAACCTTTTGGAGTTATCACACAATCAAATCAAGGAGCCTAGCTAAGTGTTGCTTCTTTAATCCATAATATGAAACCTATAATACCATCTCACTATCCATGGCTTCTAAAATTTTTCCAAGGCTTTCTCTCATCCTCTTCCATCATACATGACTCAAAACTAAGCTTGGAATAAATTAAAACTACCCCTTGGTACTTTATATAGCCTAGGCCAAAACTATGCATTATATGAACACCAAGAGCTCATTCAAACATTCATTTAGGTCTAGGGATAATTACATCAAATCAGATTTTTAAGAGAGCTCATGAAACCTTAGGTTTGCTATCTTGAAATCGATGGCTTTTACTTGAATTTTCTTGCATATTCTTACTCTCCTCTCTTAAATTCATGGAATTCACTCTTGGTTCTACCCAAAATTCAAGCCCTCTTGCAGCTAGATATATGGGGCAAAATAGGGAGAAGAAGGGGAAGGAGTAGCTACCATAGGATGAAGATTTACCTTGTTTCCATGGCTTTTCTTGCTTGCTTCTCACTTTCCTTGGCCTCTTCTCTTCAAAACCGAATTTTTTCCTCTATTCTTCCCTCAAAATAGATCCATATACTTCAATAAAACCATAGGAAAGAAAGGGAAATGGAGGAGAAGAGGTTTGCTAAAGAGAAAGCATGAAAAAACTAAGAAATTCCATCCCTTTCTTGCCTTTTTCTTCCTCCTTTTCTTCCTCTCTTTGTGAACCTCAAGGAACTACTATTTTTCTATAATTTGGGCAGAGGAAGTCATGCTTAAGAAGGTGGAAAAAAAGGGAGAAGTGTGTGGGAGCTTTTAGAAACACACTTTTTCAAAAATTCCAATTTCATCCTCCTGTAATGGCAATTTTGTTTTCGCTTCATTTTAGTTCCTTTTTTAGAACTATATTTTCCATTATAAAATTTAGGTTCCCACTTTAATAAAATGTCTTTGAAATTACTCAATTTAGAGCTAAAAACTTACCAAACGAATTTGTCAAAGTTCGGGCTCACCGACGTTAGAAAACGTACATCGAAAAAATGTACATCGGATAGTTTTTGGGGCCTCTGAGAACCTTGGGCAACTCAAATTTCCCATTTAAAGAGCCCTCCTTTGTGTTTTTCCAAAATTTGCACTTATTAATGGAAATGCCATTATATTTTGTCAGTTTTCATCATAAATTATTTCACCATCCTAGCTCTGTTTTTCTTTCCATCTGAGTATGGAATTCTCATTTTTAGGAGTCTAGAATGCTTCCTAAATTTTTTGAGACCTTAACTAAGTCATTTCAGGGGACTTGCTTTTGTATCCAGTGAATTTCGTTCATTTACAAAGAAATCGTACATTACATTTATCATGTTTTCTCTCATTTTTGGAGAACCAGATATTACATTCATAACCAACTTTCTTCTGCTTAAACCAACTACCAAGCAACACGAGAAGAACCAAGGAATGAGGGAGGAAAAAGCTTCACCTATGTAAGCTTACATGCTAATTTTGCCTATTATACTAGTATAAACTTTTCTTTACTCTTTCTCCTCTTTCTTTTGGTGGTTTTGATTTCCTAAAAAAGTGAATTTTATAGCTGAACTCATGGAAGAAGAAACTCCTTTAAGGAAACCAATTGCACCCAAATATTCTCCATAAAGAGTTCTTTCAAGTGATGTATTGATTATACTAGGAAGCTTGTATTTTCTTTGAGTTCTCTCTCCCCCTATGTTTGGCCTATTGAGAGAAATCATAGAGGGAGATTGATTTTGGCTTAAACTTAATAGGAATTAGGGTTTTGAAGCATAGAGATTATGATGATGCAAAAGGAATAAATTAAGAAGCTTTAAAATGCAAAGTAGGCCACCTAGGGTTTTACTTGCACCTTGAAAATTTTAGAACCCTTGGAAGATGTTTTAAAAAGACCTAAGATCAAAATTGAACTAGAAAAAAGCTAAGGATACTTTTCATATGTCAAATTCCCTAAGAGTGGAACAAAAACTCCATTAATGGGTGGAATGGAGCATGTCTTGGCCACAAGATGAAATGGGTACCTAGGCAATTGTTTCAATGATATTATAAGTAGTCTAGATATGAATTATAAATACTAAAGAAACCATTAGACTGAATTTAGAAGTCTTATTTTGAAAGGTAAAATTTTAGGGTTCAATTAGGCTTAAAGAAGCAACTTAGAATTAGACTTATTTAACCATACATGCGATGGCTCTAATGAGTTCTATTAGAGTCATATAGCTTATATCAAGTTAGATTTTGGAGCCAAGAAGTTCAATTATAAGAGTTGCTTCATAAAGCATTCAAATAGGCCATAAGTGCACCTAAAACCCTAATTGATATGTATAAAGATAATATAAGTGTAAGCATGGCTCCATTGTTGATTTTGCACTTCATTTGATGTGTCTAGGCTAAAAAAGTGAATTTAAATTGAAGTGTGGGTGTAAAGTGGTGGAACAAGAAAAGATAAACCGAGGGGAACTAATTAGAACATTGTGTCAAGGTAACTTTTCCTTCATTCTTGTATATGTATGCTTAGTTCACTTGAGTGTCTTGGATTGATTGTTTGTATTGTTTTCCAATTATATGTATTATTGATTGCTTGATTATCATATGCAATTTCATGGCATTCATTATATTTGAGATTGAATTAACTCTTTATGGGTAAGGTTGTGCCAAAAAACCCTTAATAATGGGTGAGATAAGGCTAAAAGTCCCTTGGAAATGTGTAAGGCTTTGCTAAAAGTCCCAGTTGTGGTGAGACTAGGTCAAAAGTCCCTAAAAGAGGGTGAAGTTAAACCAAAAGTCCCTAATTGTAGGGTGACGCTAGACTAAATGTCCCTAGAGCATAAAATTATTCTTGATAGATGTAATACCTTAACCTTTTAGCTATTATACCATGGTCTCATTGTCCATCTCAATGCATTTCATATAGATTGGAGCACAAATGCAAGGAACCATATGTAATGCCATATTTATCTAACTTGCCTCATGCCATTTCTAAGTCCTATTCCATGCATTTTACAATGAAGCAAGAAGGATACCATTCTAACCATGAATATACTTGCGTTATGTTATAGATAAAAATTTTCCTTTAGAGTCCCATAGGCCATATGGACTCATCTATCTCATCCTCATATTTAAATGCTCAATTACAGCTCATAACAAGCTCAAAAAGTGGTCCATACCTCGAGCAAAGGGAGTAAATACACAAAACATACTAGTGCAGTCTCGGACTGGTTTTTCAAATTCTGTGCCTAAATTTTGAAAAATCATAACTAATTTTAGAAAAATTAAAATCAGGTACACTATACCATTCTAGAAAGCTACAGATTTATACATTATTATAAAAATAACTCTAGACCACAACCAAGGCTGCTAGCTACCAGAAACTAATGGAATAGTACCAGAGATCAACTGTCATCTTCGGTACTAATCTCCAACTTCAAAAACTTATATCTCCCTTCTCAGAGGTCCAATTGGGGTGATTTGGGTGGCCATGAAAAGCTTGTCATGTCTAGTTTATGTTTGTAAAATTCCATGAGTATTGGGCATCATTTGTCCCACAAATGATACAGCCCAAGTTTTTGACCATATGAATAGTATCTGTATCAGTTTAGCAAAAAAATGGCAACTTTGGAAATTCATAATTAATTCCATAGAGATATAAATAATCTGTTCTTTAGCTTCCTAAAAAGCTATAGATAAGATCTACATGTATGTCAAATTTAAAGGGCAAATTCGTTTATTTGGTTAGATCTTGACATTAGGTTGCAAAATGATTCAATTTGTGTCTTACAAAGGGTCCAAATGGTCCAATTTGAGCTCTAAGGCAACCATGACCACTTGAGCATGTGGAAATGCACCAAAATGACATTTTAAACTTGTCTTGAAGGTGTAAAAACCTAAATTTCTCAAACTCACTCTTCACCCCATGCCATACACAAGATTGCACATGCTAGCTCTTGTCATTCAATACCCAATTCATGCTATCTCTTACATTTGGCAATGAATCTTATTCATACATCATACATATGGGTATTTACACATGTTCATATGATTACATAACAATTTCATCAAGGGATTATATCATATGCCATGTGTATGGCTACAAAAGAGACAAAACTAGGCATTTTCATACACTTTGATGTCAATCTCCTTCTTTGAGGCTTGGTGGTCTCCATTACCTTACTCAATTGCTCCACCTAGCATGTTAAGACATTGGAGAGGAGGGGATGAGATTCAAAGAATCCCAATAGCTCATCTCCCTTTCAATTACATGTAAAGTATGCAATACAAGCTTTGAAAATGCATGTATGGACATATTAACATATGTAAGCGTTTAAGAAATATTCTTGGCATTTGAACAAGTCATACATAGCATACATAGGCTTGCCAAGTCAGTGGACTAGCCTTACCCATTCACTTACGGATTTTTGACTTGCCTCACCCATTTTCTCTAAGAGGTCTTGACTCAACCTTACTCTTGGGAGACTCTTTACTTTGTCCCAACCAAGTTCTAGGGTTCTTAGCTCATTCTCACTATGGCCAGAGGGTTCTTGGCTTTTCCATACTCAAGCAAACCAAGGCAAGCATATAAAACATCATTTGAATGCATAAAACATCATCATAATACCATGGAATAAAAGCTCAAGCTAAAATACTTTTCATAGCTCAAAACATATATACACACATTCAAAGACAATGTAAGCACACATTCATGCATGAGAGAAGGTGGAGAGAGCTACCTTGCTTGCATTTACACACCTTTTCCTTGAGCCTTGAGTCCTCTCCCTTGACCTCACACACCCAAGGAGGTGGAGATCATTTCTCTTGGCCTAGACACATCATATGGAAGCCAATTATACTCTTGAATTAATTTTTAAGGCCACATATTCACTAGAAAAGCTAGGTGACTCATAAGGCTCTTTTATGGTTCCATAATGCACTTAATGAAGCAACTTTGGAAAACATCATCTTGTCTCCATTCTCTCTATCTATTTATGATTTTTGACTCCATTTAAACCTCTTGGAGTCATCACACAATCAAATCAAGGAGCCTAGCTAGGTGCTGCTTCTTTAAGTCATATTATGGAACATATAAGGCCATCTCACTATCTATGATTTCTAAAATTTTTTCAAGGCTTTCTCTCATACTCTCCTATCATACATGATGCAAAACTGAGCTTGGAAGGAATTGAAACACTTGCTAGGTGCATGAACTTTCCTTGGCCGAGGCTTTGCATCCATATGGCATTAATGGAGTTGTTTTAATTTCTTTGATAGGAGAAGCATGTGGGAGGCTCTCTTGGTGTCTTAAAAACTCATATATACTCTTAGACAACTTAAATTACTACTAAGAAGCTTCATCTTAGCCTAGGTGCAACCAAATCCCTAAATTCCATAACTTACATTCTAAAGCTCCCTTTTTAATTCTAATAGTATATTCTTAATTCTCACATTCCATAACCTTTGGTTCCATCAAGAACACATAAAGAAAAACCCTCCTCCTCACTTTCTCTCTTTAAACCAAAGCTTAAATGGCTTGAAAACATAAGATTTTGCAAGTATTTCAAGTAAAGTCTTACTTTAAAATGGAGCTCTCTTTGCGTAGATTAATTTCTACCAATTGATTTCTTGAAAAGAGTTCCATTTTGCCTTGGGTCAAACCTGAATCTTCAAGTTTTCAAGAAAATAAAACCACCATTAGAGAGCTTTTAGAGAGAGAAATAACTTTCTTAATTGGCGCAGGATGAAACGGGGTCATTTACTTATCTAAACAGAAGCTTAAACTTCTTGTCTCTCTCTCCTCTTAATGTCATGCCATGACTGCTCATTTTTCTACAAATGGAAGCTTGGAGAAAGTGATGAGGTGTAATCTTACTTGAGAAGCCTGTTTTACAAATTTTTCAAAATGACCATTTTGCCCCTACTCGCCTGTTTGCTCTGTTTAGGCTCATTTTAACTCTTTTTTGAGAAATATTTTTTCCATCATAAAATTTAGGTCCTCTAATTCATAAAATTCCTTTAGCTTTATTCAAATTGGATTTAAAACTCTCCCAAACAAACTGGTCAAAGTTCAGGTTAACCGATATTGGAAAATGTCCACTGGATGGGTTTTAATTGTCCCGGAGCTTCTCATGGTTTTCAGGGCCTCTGAGAACCTCGAAGAACTTAAAAATTTCATTTAAAAAGCCCTCCTATGAGAATTCTAAATTTTTCTCAAAATGACAAAAATGCCCTTACATTTCGTCAACCTTTCATTCAAATTTGTTTCTTCATTCTAGCTCCATTTTTCTTTTTTGTTTGAGCATTGGATTCTCATTTTTAGGAGTTTAGAATGCTATATAAAATTTTTGGGACCTTAACTCACTCTATTTGGGAGACTTGCTTTTGTATCCAGTAAATTAAGTACGTTTATAGAGAAACCGTACGTTACGTTTCTTACGTTTTCTGTCATTTTTAGGGAATCAGATATTACATCATACACTTTACATGAAAATGGCAATAAATTTAATGGTATTTATTTACGTTAAGTAAGATCTCATTTTTTTAATTTATGCCTAATGGACCATATGAACTTATCAATATCATTGTCTATTCATAATATATCCATACAAGTCATAACCATGACCAAATATCTCAGGAACCTCAGGTTTTAAGCTACATCTCACAAAATTAATAGTTTGCTCTCGGGTTCAGATTCCAACTTTCTAATACAAACTTTGAAAATTCATGACTAATTCTAGAAAAATTGAAATTAGGCAAACCATGCCATTTTGGAAATTTGTGGATGTCTACTATTGATAAAAAATAATTCCAGACTAATTCCATGGTTATAAATGCACCAAAATTGATGGAAGAGTAACTCAGGTTAGGCTACACTACTAGTACTATCATGCAACTTAAAAAATTCATTTATACCTCTACAAAGTTCCAAATAAGGTGTTCTTAATGGATATAGAAAGCTTATGATGTCTAGTTTATGCTTGTAAAATTTCATGAGTATTAGACTTCATTTGACCTATGTGTGACACAGAGAAGCAAATTGACCAAATGAACAGTAATTATACCATTTCTGCATAATTTATCCAACTTTGAAAAATCATAATAAATTCTCTAGAGTTCCAAATTAAGTGCTCTTAAGATCTATGGAGAGCTCTAGATGAGACCTACTTGTTGGTCAAACTTCATGGAAAAACTCACTCATTTGGTTAAACTTTGGTTTAGCATACCAAATGGTCAAATTTGAAGCAAAAAATGGGACTTTAAGACACCAAATGCTATTCTTGAATTTCCACAACCACTTGAGTAAGTTTAAAAGCATAAATACCATATATAAAAGCATGCCAAATGGTCCAAATATCATAGAGCTCAATCTCACCTTGCCACTTGCATACATACACAAGTACATCATATCACATAAGGGCAAATGGGTGGCAAAAATTCACATTCTCATTCATCTTGCTTCCACATTGATATATACACTATTTATACATACATTAGAATATGTTCAAGGGCTTACATCAAATATACATCACATAGCTACATAGTTTGACATCAATATGCAATTACAAAGCTCATTTCTCTATCCATTTGTCAAGGTCTTGCTTCTTATACTTGTTGGCTTCTATTTTTTTGTCCACTTGGCTCACCTAGACATGGTTAGGCATATGTGGAGGAAGAGTGAGATTCAAAGAATTCCAATAACTCCTAACCCTTTCAAACATACATAATGGATGCATATACAAGTCAAATAATGCATGTATGACATTTAAGCAACTAGTGAGCATACATAAATAATTTTCTATGGCACATCAACTTATACATAACAAACATAAGCTCTCAAGGGTATTGGTTTAGTCTCACCCATCTTTCTTAGGACTTTTGGATTTGCTTCACCCACTTTCAAGAGAATTTTGACTTAGCCTCACTCTTTTTAAAACATTTGGCTTTGTCTCACCCATTTCTAGAGACTTTTGGCTCATCCTCACCTTTGTTAAGAGACTTTTGGTATCACCAAACCCATGCAAGCCATATTGTAATCATAAACACAATTCAAGAAAAATAATGGTACCATAACATGTACATATTGGCTATAAACATTTCTCATGGCTCAAATATACACACAAGCACTCAATGACAAGAAAACAACCAAGCTATGCATGTGAGAAATGTTAGAAAGCTACCTTAAAGCAATAACTTAACACTTTTTCCTTAGCTATTTCTCCCCCCTTTTCGGCCACACACTTGCAATTTGGTGGAGCTTGATTCTTTTGGCCTAAACACATTAAATAGGACACAATTACATCATGGAAGCAAGCTCTAGCATCACATACTCTTTTATGGAAGCTCACTTTGTTCAATAGTTCAATTATAGTTCCATATAAGATCTAATGAAGCAACTACTAGAATTTAAGATCTTGACTTTATTTTCTCCTTCTATCTAGGTCTCTTGACTCCATTTAGAGCTCTTGGAGTTATCACAAGTTCATTCCCAAGAGCCTAGACACAAGTTGCTTCTTTAAGTCTTAAATTGGAACCTATGCCCCCATCTCATTTCCTATGCTTTCTAAATTTTTTCCAAGGCTTCCCTTGATGTTCTTCCATCATATTTAGTCCCTTTCTACTCTTAGAAAAATTTAAAACTCTCCTTAGGTACAAGATCCATGCTTGGCCAAGACTATGCACACCTTTTGGATCCATGAAACTAGCTTTGTTTTCTTGAAGGAAATGGCACATGTGAGGCTTTCTAGGTGTCTCAAGAATATATATACACTCTTAGACAATTAGAAGTACCACTAGAAAGCTTCATACATACCAAGGTGCAATAAAACCTTAGGTTTTGGAAACCTATTTTCTAATGCTTATTTTTGGAATTTCTTTGCATATTCTTGTTTCTCACCCTTTAAAACCTAGGTATCATGCTTGGTTTAGGTCAGATTTTACTCCCTCTTAGTTGTTCTCTAGGTGGTCAAAAATCCCCTCTTAAAGAATAAGAAGAAGAAAGCATGGAAAGCTATAATATCTACCTTGATTCAAGTCTTTTCCAAGAGTTTTCTTATTTGCTTTGGATCCTCCTTGTAATTTTAAACTTTTTCCTTCTAAACATAGCTCAAAATAGATCCAAATCACACACCAAAACCATGGAAAGAAAGAGGAGAAGGAGGAGAACAAGTTTGCTAAAGAAAAGAGCATGAAATTTCAAGGATTTTCTTACCTTTTCTTAGGTTTTTCTCCTCACTTCAAGCTCCCTCTTGTGCACCTCCTTTGACAAAAATTTCCCCTGGTTTAAGATGAAATTTAGGTTGGCTAAGTGTGAGGGAGAAGTGGGGCTCCACCTATATATAGCTAGGGATCCATAAGAAGCTTTTCAAAATGCCAAATTTGCCCTTCATTCTTGGCTTTTTCGTTTTAGGCTCATTTCAACTCCTTTTCAAAAATCATCCTTTCCATAATAAAATTTAGGTTCTCTAATCTATAAATTGCTTTTGGAATCACTCAAATCGGGTCTAAAACCTTTTTAAATGAAAGGTTCAAAGTTTAGGTCTATCGACATTCTAAAATATAAACCGGAGGGGTTTTAACTATTCTAGGTGTTCCTATAGTTTTTAGGGCCTCTAAGAACCTCGAAAAACTCAATTTTTCTATTTAAAGATCCTTCCTTTGAGTTTTCTAATAGTTGTCCAAAATTACAAGAATGCTATTGCATTTTGTCAAATTTTCTTTAGTCACTTTGGCTTTGGTTTCTGGGCATCCTAAGCCTTAGATCCTCGTTTTCTAATATTTAGAATTTTTTCCTAATTTTATTTGGCCTCAACGGATTCATTTTAAAGGACTCTTTTTTATATTTAGCCCATTTCTATTGTTTTTACGAAAACTAAGTGTTACAATAGAGCCATGGAAGACATGCATACTTACATCTTAGATCATGAGTGAGTCATACATGTATGTTTGAATGTTGGGTTAGCTATTGATATTATTTGAATCTCACTTTTCCCCTATCTCTACTAACCATGGCTAGGCGACTCTCAAGCAAGCAAGAATGAAAAAAGGTTTATGAAGAGTAGCTTTGACAATGGAGTTTAATTTAAGGCATATTCTTGAATATATGGATATGCACTTGTATATCTTGAAGTATGAAAATACAAACATATTTAAAAGTGCTAGACTATAATATAGAGAGCATATATGGGTTGTAATATATGATATAATGCAATTTGGTACCTTGAGTTCTTATATGTACATGTGTATTTTTGCATGTGGAAAGGTGATTTTTAGTTGCATGGAAAATTTGATATTATGGATCAATCCTATATGTTGTAATTGTGGATTGAAATTTGTATAAAATGAGAAATGGCATTTTAGAGCTCATTTGGTACCATAATGAACCAAAATTTAGTTCATTTGAGCTATAAACTGCCTCTTTACCCTTGATAGACCAAATGAGTGAGTCTTTGGCTGAAATTTGACAAACAATTAGAGGACATTGTAGAAAGCCAAAAATTATAATTCTTTTAGCTCTATCAAATATTTTATGAATTTTTGAATATGGCTGAATTATGTAGAAATTCTGTAATACTATTCACATAGGTTAATCTTAGATATTTTGATTTTTGAGAGACTAAATGGACTCATTTTGACCTAAAATTTTTATAGCAAATAGCTCTCATCATAAGCTTTCTAAGAATACCTAATTTGCATTAATTGGAGATGTGTAACTCAAGTTATGAATTTTTTAAATTTTGTCCCTATTATGTGCTACATGGTTCAAAATGTGCATATGACAAACTTTATGAATTTGATGTTTCTCTATGTGATAATTGAATATAATAAATTGCTTATGTATGGATTTAAGTGTTGGAATGATATGAATCCATGTAAGAACATTTTACAACAAAGTGGCACTTTTAGTGGCTATAAATGCCGCTACTAAAGAATTGGTCATCATAATTTGCTACTAAAGCATATATGTAATGTGGAATAAATGTATAGTATATGATGCTATGCCATATTTTGATGGTGAATATTGATTATACAAAGGTTCAAATTTCCTTGTATTTTTACCTATTGCTAACTCATTATCTAAATGAAATCTTAATTGCAACTAACTAAGAATACAATTGTTTATAATTCGCTTAATTAGGAGTTCAGGTTGTTACATTTGGTATCAGAGCAATAGTTTAGGAAAACTATGATAGATTATGAACTTGATGGTTACAAAATTGGCAATTGTAATGCATGCATGTTAGGAATAAGAGTGATTTAATCTTGTAGGATTACTTTTACCTATATATATGTACCGTGAATAAGGTTGCATATGGACTTGCCCTTATGGTGTAGCCTGACAGAGGGCCTCTTGTTGTGCTTATAACATTGTGAGGTACAATGGCTACATGTTATAAAATCATTGAGATGTTAAGAGAAGTGTAAGAGGCTATGACTGTAATGACCAACTATATAAGGGAGCAAGTAAAGGCCCAAAAGGCTATTCTGAGGACTATGACTAATTGGCTTCAGGAGTAAGCCAAGACCTATGTAGCCATTGCTAAAGTGTTGCAACAATTGCATAAGATGCTAAACAAGAAGAACCAAGAGGTACCTGGAGATAACTCGATTGGTGTGAGCTAAAACCTAGGTGCATGGTGCTATGGGAAAAAAGATGATTTATTAGTGGTATTGGCCAAGTTTAGAAAAGCTTACCCTCTCACATTCTTGGGAGTCTTGGACACTAATAAAGCTAAGAGGTGGCTTATGCAATTGGAGAATCTTTGAGGTGCACCAGTGAACAAGAGGTGGCTGAGGTTATGCTAGAGGGTGAGGCAAAGCACTAATGATGTAGTGCATCTAGGTTGTTGACATCAAGGGAGATGGCCTTAACTTAGGAAAGCTTCCAAATGACCTTTGAGAGGAAATACTTTCCATTATTAGTGATGGCTAATTAGGAGGCTAAATTTAATTTTTTTAAGCAAGGTGAAATGACTATGGACCAATATGCTGCAAAATTTATTCAACTGTGCCATTTTTCTTCATATCTAAAGTGGTTTAATGATAAGCCTTGGAAGGCCACTAAATTTGAGAAAGCTCTGAAGCTTGAATTAAGAGACAAGATTATGCCTCTTCAAATTCGCAACTTTGATGAATTGGTGGAGAAGTGTAGGGTGTCTAAAAGGGCTATAATGGAGATTGAGGCTAAGAAAAGGAAAACACTTAAAGGTAAACATCAACAAGGTACAAGGCCCTTTAGTGGTAGTGGTAAGAAAGGGACAAGTAGTGGAAGTGGCTCTTGGAAAAGAAGGACACCCTTAAGACATCCTCCACAAAAGAGGAGTGTGGGATCCCTAAAAAGCTTAACGAGTACCTCGTCAACATGCAACAAGTGTGGAAAGAGCCATGGGAGTGGTCTTTGCCTGGTGTGCTATAGTTGTGGGAAGTTAGGACACTATATGTGAAATTACACTATGTCATAAGAGTTAGCCTCATTCATTAAACTACCTACACAAGGATGCATGTTCGCATTTATGTAGTAGGAGGTGAGTAACTCTCTTAGTCTAATTTGAGGTACCCCTCTTATCCATAATCATATTGCATACGTATTGTTTGATTTAGGTGTGACTTATTCATTCATCTCATGTGATTGTATCAAGTGTCTGAGTCTTAAAATTAGTCAATTGCTATTTGAATTGTTTGTGTCCACCCTTATTGGAAATTCTATTATTACATCTGAATATATTTGTATTGTGTCATACAATTGAATAGCCATTTTACCACCTTAGACCTTATTTGTATTCCCTTACATGATTTTGATGTGATTATTGATATGGATTGGTTGTCAGGCAATAATGTGATACTTGATAATAACTATAAGATTGTTTCGTCACCTACTATTATTCCTAAACCTTATCCATTAACTAAGTGTAATACTTGGTTCCTTCGTAAACGTCCTGAAACTAATTAGTTATGAAAGGAAGTCCCCTAAATGGGAAGCGTTGAGGCCAAACAAAATTAGAGCAATGATCTAGACATCAAAGAACGAGAATACAAGGGCAAAGGTTTCTTAAAAATGGAGCCAAAATAGCTAAACAAATTGAGACAAACATGTAGTGGAATTTTCATAAATTTGGGCACCTTTTAGAAAATTCAAAGGAGGGATCTTTAAATGAAAAAGTTGAGTTTCCCGAGGTCCTCAGAGGCCCTGAAAACCATGGGAACCCCTAGAATAATTCAAATCCCTTCGATTTATGTTTTAGATCGTCAGTTGATTTGAACTTTAACTGATACGTTTATAAAGGTTTTAAATCCAATTTGGGTGCAACCAAAAATATTTTATAAGTTAGAGGATCTAAATTTTATGATGGAGAAGACAGTTATCAAAAAAGAGTTAAAAAGAGCATTAAAGGAAAGAACCAAGAAAAGAGGATAAATTTGGAATTTTTAAAAAGTATTTTAGTACCTTGGCTTCTTATATCTCATATTCCACTCCTTGTAACGACCTTAATTCTTAATTATCATCATTAGGCTTAACAACATGGTTAGTAATTGCAAATCTAGGTCTAAAGTCATTATAATTAATTAAAATAGGAGAAAATGGGAAAATTTGAACATTGATATCATTAGGGTTATTAGCTAAATAACCACAACTAATTAAATCCACAAGTGATCATAATTATCATTTAAGACCTTTGATTCATCCTGCTATTGATTTCAACTCACAAAAATCTCTTATAAATATTCCTAAGCCAATGCACAACATTACCATAGCAAATCTCAAGGTCTCTAGGTCAAAAATAGGAGTCTAGGAAGCTTCGCCACTGCTTAAACCTTCCCTCCCAGGACTAAGTTGATTACTGGAACCTAAAAACTAAGTTTTGCATCTTGCGTTACAGCCTAAGATTTTCACACCATGGCAAAGTTGCTATCGGGCTCACTTTTCACATTTTCATAAATCTCATTGTGGCGAAAATGCATCCTAAAGCTACTGTAGCAATTTTCACAATTTGCACCATGGTGGGCTATACTTGCGCCGTGGCAAAACTAGTTACTGGAACACTCATCACCTGATCTCCTCGACTTACACCATGGCAGAATATGTTGCGCCATGGTAAGGTTACTTTCTATTACCTTTCTTGGGCAACATTTTTATTTTATGCCACATCAAGACACCTTGCGCTACGATGCTCGTCGTCTCTGCCTGACACATGGCTGCAACTCAACCCACTTTGGCCATGGCATGACCTTCTTTTGCACCATTTTTCCCTAAGTCTCGTCCCATACACTCCCACTCTCCATCTAGCAACACTCTAAAGCCACTCTACCTTAATTTGTGAGGCTCTAATAGCTTTCATCTACCTGGTCTACCTAGCCTACCCACCATCACCAATTCAAGACTTAAGTATTGATTCCTACTCATCTAACTACCATGTATCAGCAAGTTCATGGATTAACGACAGTAAGTGTAACATTCGGTATCTCTGTAAATGTAAGAAATGTAATGTCTGGTTTCTCCATAAATGTATGTAATTCCTTAGATACAAAAGGAAGTCCCCTAGATAGAATTATTTGAGGTTTAATAAAATTAGAAAAATAATCTAGACCTTAAATAATAAGAATATAAGGGCAGAGGTACCCTGAAAATAGAGCTAGAATAATCATACGAAATTCAACGAAGATGCAGTGTCATTTGTGTAACTTCAGGCACTTTTTGGAAAACTCATAGGAGGGATTTTTAAATAAGAAAAAAAAATGAGTTTTCTAAGGTTCTCAGAGGCCTTAAAGACTATAGGAACCCCTAGAATAGTTGAAACCCCTCCGATTAATGTTTTATAACGTCAGTTGACCCAAATTTTGACCAGTTAGTTCGGGAAGATTTTAAATCCAAATTGAGTGATTCTAAAGGCATTTTATAAGTGAGAGAACCCAAATTTTATGGAAAAGGCGATTCTAAAAAAGGAGTTAAAATGAGCCTAAAATGAAAAAGTAAAGAAAAGAGGACAAAATGAAAATTTTTGAAAAGTCCATTAAGTGACATTGCCCCTTATATGTCATGCCCCCTTTCTCCTCTCCATTTATTTGACATTTTTCTATCTTAAACCAGAGGAGAGACTAGCTAAGTGAGGTGCACAAGATGGGGGCAAAAGAGGAAGGAAAACTATAAGATAAAGTGAGGAAATTGATGGAATTTCATGCTCTTTCCTTTGATAAACTTGTTTTCCTCTTTCTCCTCTTTCTTTCCATAGTTTTATTAAAGTGTTTGGTTATATTTTGAGCTACATACAGAGGGGGGAAGTTCGAATTTCAAGAGGAGAGCTAAAGCAAAGGAAAAGGCTCTTGGAAAAAGCTTGAATCAAGGCAGAAACCATTGCTTTCATGCTTTCTCCTTCTTGTTTCTATACATGTATGGTTTTGCCACTTTTAGGACAACCAAGGGGGGATTAGGTTTGAACCAATCCAAGAGTGAAACCTAGGATTTAGAGTGTGAGAAATAAGAATATGCAAAGAGATTCAAGAAAGAACCATTAATTTGCAAGATGTCTAGCCTAGGGTTTCACTAGTACCTTGGTTTGTAGGAAGTTTTTTAGTCATAATTTAAGGTGTCTAAGAGTTTGTATGAGTCTCTTAGACATCAAGGAAGCCTCCCACATGCATATCTCATCAAAGAAATAAAACAAAGCCCACGGGTCCAAAATAATGCATATGTTTCGTCTTAGAGGGGTTCATGGACCTAGGGAGTGTTTTAATTTGTTCCAAGGCTAGAATGGCACTACATATGGTGGAAGAATATGAGAGGAAGCCTTGAAAAAATTTTAGAATCCATGGATGGTGAGATAGGAATGTAGGTTCCATAATGTAGTATAATGAAGCAACTCCTAGTTAGGCTCTTTAAAATAAATGTGTGATGGCTCCAGAGGGTTTCAATGGAGTCAAGAATCATAGATTAAAAGAGAGAAAGGAGCCAAGATCAAGAATTTTTAAGGTTTCTTCATTAGGTGCTTTATGGAACCATATTGAAGTCTTGGAACCAAGTAGGCTTCCATATGGAGTGTATAATGCTAGTGTTTGATCCAATGATCTAAAAATGCCTTACTTGATGTGTTTAGGCCAAGAGAACTTCATGCTTCAAAGTCTCATGGTTGGGCCATGAAGAGGGAGGAAGATTTTAAAGTAAAAGTGTGGAACATTGGCTCCAAGGTAGCTCTCTCTTCTTTCTCTCATACATTCTTGAATAGTTTCTTATCTTTGGATATGTGTATGTATGTTTATGCTATGCAACATGTTTCTAGCAAATGTCCACATGCCATGATACCATGTTGCTTTGTTTATGCTTTTAAAAGATGTTTTATGAATGTTCTTTGATTTGCATGAGCTTGGTGAAGCCAAAAGTCCCTTAGTTAGGGTGAGGATGAGCCAAAAGTCCCTAAGAATGGGTGAAACAAAGCCAACAGTCTCTAGAAGAGTGAGGTTTAGTCAAAAGTTCCTTGAAAATGGGTGAGGCAAGTCCAAAAGTCCAGAATGGGTGAGGTTAAACCATTGTCTTGACAAACCTATGTATGATGAATATGCTTTCTTGAATGAGAGAAATGTTTTACGTATGTTCATGAATTACTAGATTGCCATGCATTCATCTTTGGACTTGAATTTGCATTCATTATGTATGATTGGAAAGGGTGAAGAGCTATTGAGATTCTTAGAATCTAACTTATAATACCTTATATTTCTATTATCATATTCTTCCATTTTGGGCAATTGGTGCACATCTATAAGACAAAAGTAAGGAAAAGTATGAAAATAATACACTTTTATCGTGTTATGACGGAGTTAAAATTTTCAATTCATATTACGCGGGCCCTGTGGATTACCTAACAACATTCTATAGTCATTTATCATTGGAACAAACCATAATCAACTTAAAATATTAAGCAATCCATGGTTTTCAAGTCAAAAACCCCAAAATTTATACTTAAAGCTCATGGACAACACATAACAGATTTTAAGGCAACTTTGAAAAATCATAACTAAATGTGAAAAAATTGAAATCACACAAATCATAGCTTTTTGAAAAGCTCTAGATGTCAAATATACACTAAAAATAAGTCCTAGCCATGAAAATCCCATATAGACTATGTTTGACGATAGAAAAGGTAAGAAGGTTTGGCTACCCCTTAATACTGATACAAATTACTAATATAAACTTTGGAAATATGATGATGTTAACTAGAGGAAAAAAATAGTTCCAGACCATTCCAAGAGCATTCAGACCTAGAAAATTAATAAAAAATTAACATGGGTCTAACTGGGTGCCTGGTATTGGACAGTAACTTCAAAAATTAATATCTCCCTCTTTAGACATCCAAATGAGGTGCTTATCACTGGGAAGGTCTAGTTTCTCACTGTAAAATTTTATGAAAATTGGACATCATTTGCCCTATGGATTGATACAGATTTATTTTCAGACCATTAGTATAGTACTAGTGGTCAAACCAAAAAAATTTTTCAACTTAAAAAATTTGCCAAATATTCCACAGACCTCTAAATAATACCCACTTTAACTTTCCAAAAAGCTCTAGATGCATGCCAAATTTCAGACGAAGAAGATCTCATTTGGATAGAAAGTGGTATAACTCACCAAAATGACCATTTTTGTTCCATGAGGTACCAACTTTGTCCAAATGGCCTCTCTAATAGTTTGGCTCCTCTTGGGCAAGTTCAAAAGTACAATTATGACTTGTGTGGACTGCCCAAATGGTCCCAAACCTCATACATCTTAATTTGGCCATCCCACATCCATTAATGCACTGCACACATAAACCATTCAAGAAGCCAAATTCCACATTTGCATTGATTTAATGTCACACATGGGCTACATAACACTCATATATCATATTACATTTGCTCAAAGTCTTACATTACAAAAATAACTTGTACAAGTTCATTTTGACGTTTATACACAAAAAGAACAAAAAAATATTCTAATTGTAACTTTTTAAGGCTCTTGGCTTGCTTTCCTTGTATCTTAGGAGCCATCTAGACATATCAAGATGGAAGGGGGAAGGGGAGTGAGATTCCTTGAATCTTAATAGCTCACATACCCATTCACACACACATTCATAGCATATACACATCAAAGCATATGAATAGAAGGTTTAACAACCATAAAGTGTGCAAAGTCACAATTTTCATGCCACTTATTCACATTCAAGCCAAGAACATGCTCTAGGGACTTTTGGTTGTGCCTTACCCCATTTCTAAGACTTTTGGATTTGCCTCACTCTTGACTTAGGGACTTTTGACTTGGCCTCACCCTTCCAAGAGACTTTTGGCCTTGTCTCACCCATGCCATAAGACTTTTGGCATCTCCTCACCTTCATTAAGGGACTTTTGGCATCACCTCATCCTTGTGAGCCATTTCAACAACCAAGGCTATTCAAGGAAACACATTGGTTCTAATGTAATATCAAGGCATCAAGTGGCATGTCATCAAATCACAAGAACACACACAAGCATACAATGACATACATATGCACACAAGAATGCAAGGAGAATGAGGTGGAGAGCTACCTTGGATTTATGCAAGCTATTCTTGATCCTTTTCCTTCTCTTTTTTGGTCCTACAAGCACACCTAGGTGGATGTATATTCTCTTGGCCTAAACACTGTAAACAACACACAATTACATGCTTGAAGCAAGCCAAGACACTAAACTCACTCTTAAACACACCCTTAGTTCCATAAGTGGCATAATAGTTCCATAAATGGCTTATTGAAACAACCTTCACAATTCAAGCTTTAGGCTCTGATCTCTTTCCATTTCTAGGCCTCTTGGCCTCATTCATAGTCCTTGGAGCACTCACACAATTGTTTGTAGAAGCTTAGAATCAAGTTACTTCATAAAGCACCATTATGGACACCATTGTCCTATCTTCCAATCTATGGCTCTTAAAATTTTCTCAATGGTTTCTCCCATCTTCTAACATTATATAAAGTCCCAAACCAAGGCTAGAATAGATTAAAACATCCCCTAGTCCAATGAACCAAGCTTGGCCAAGATATGCACCATAATGGAGGTACATGGAGTTCTTGATTTTTCCTTTATAGGAGAGCCACTTAGGAAGGTTTCTAGAGATTTTAGAAGCTTAAGGAAACACTTAAATAGCCATGGGAAGACTCACATAAAGTCAAATTTTCTAAAACCCTAAAGAAGCCTACACTTTTCTATCTTATTTTCCATAGGTTTTTCTTGCAATTTCTTGCCATATTCCTTTTCCTCATGGTCTAAAACCTAGTTCATCTCTTGTTTTTGGATAGAATATCTCTCCCTCATATGGTTCTAGTTTGGCCGAAATCATACACAAGGAAGAAGCAAAGAGGAGAAACAACAAAACCATAAAATACCTTAGATTTAAGCTTGGTTTCAAGACTTTTTCTCCTTGGTTTTCTCCTCCTTAAGCAATTTGAACTACTTCTCCTTGTTCTGGACTCAAAAGAGAACCTATTCACTCAAATAAACCATGGAAAGTATAATATCTAATTTTTGTTAAACGATGGAAACAGATGCGTTTTCAAAGCAAGTCTCCTGAAATGAATTAGTTAAGGTCCCAAAAAATTTGAGTAACATTCTAGACTCCTAAAAATTAGAATCCTAGGCTAAGAAGGAAAGAAAAATGGAGCTAAAATGAAGAAACAAAATTTAATGAAAAACTTACGAAACGTAATGGCATTTTCATAATTTTGAGCAAATTTTGGAATTCACATAAGAGGGCTTTTTAAATAAAAGTTTTGAGTTTTCCAGGGTTCTCAAAGGTCCTAAAAACTATGGAAAGCCCTAGGATAGTTAAGACCCCTCTAGTGGATGTTTTCCAATGTCGGTGCGATGGATTCATTCAGGAAGGTTTTGGCTCCAATTTGAGTGATTCCAAAGGCATTTTACTAAATTGGGAACCTAAATTTTATAATGGAAGAGACAATTCTCAAAAAGGAGTTAAAACAAATTAGAAACAAAAATGCCAAAAACAAAGGGCAAAATGAGAATTTTTAAAAAGTCTTCCTTCCTCCACTTATATATAGGGCGCCCCACTCTCCCATTCATTTAGCTTCATATGTTTCTTCCCTGGACCAGAGGAAAAACCCTAGGAGAGTGGCACACAAGAGGAAGACAAAGAGGAGGAGAAATCAAAGGCTTAAGGTATGGATTTTTAGTAGTTTTTCATGGTTTTTCCTTTTCAAACCTCTTCTCCTCCATTTTCCTTTCTTTCTTATGATTATATTGAAGTATATAGATCTTTTTTAAGGGAAAAATTTGGATTTGAGGAGAGGAGGCTAAAGAAGACAAGATTCAAGTGAGAAAACAAAGAAAAACAAGGTAATTTCTTCTTCCATGATTGCTACCCCTTACTCCTCTTCTCTCCATATTTTGTCCCACTCAAAAAGTCATAGGAGGCTTGGATTTTAGGAAGAACCAAGGGTAAATCTTAGAAAAAAGAGTTTGGAGAATAATAATATGTAAAGAAAATTAACAAATAACCATGGAAATTCAAGATGCAAATTCTAGGGTTTCATATGTTCCTTGTAAAATTTGATTTGATATCTTAATTTCTATGCCTAAATGAGAGTTTAAATTAGCTCTTAAGATCCCTATAAGTCTCCCCATGTGCTTCCTCCATCAAGAAAACAAAGCAAAGTTCATTGATGCCATAATGCTTCCTAGTTTAAGCTAAGAGGGGTTTAGGTACCTAGGGATAGTTTTAATTTGTTCCAAGTCCATTTTTGAGTCATATATGATGAGTGAAGATGAGGGGAGGCTTTGGAAAAAATTTAGAAACCATAGAAAGTGAGTTGGCCTTATATGTTTCATAATATGACCTAAAAAAGTAACGTACAGTTAGACTCTTTATTTTAATTGTGTGATGACTCCAAGAGGCTTAAAAGGAGTCAAGAATCATATTTGAAAGGAAAGAATGGAGCCTAGAATTTATTTGATAGGTGTTGCTTCATTAGGTGCATTCTTAGAAATATAAAAGGGTTTATAGTCAAGTTAGTGTGTGAGGAAGATGTGTTGCCTTAAAATTAATTCTATGAGCCTAATTGGCTTCCATAAATTGAATTTAGGCTAAGGGAAATCATTCCCACACCTTTGTGTGTGTGAAGCAGAGGAAAAAGTGTGTGGTTACATCTAAGGTAGCTCACTCCTCCTTCTCTCATACATGAATGTAGCTTGGCTTGTCTTTGAATGTGTTTATGTGTGTTTTAAGCCATGTAAAGTATTCTAGCATGATTTCATATGCCATGGTACCATAATGATACATTATGTTTCTAAATGATGTTATGATACTTGCTTGGGTTTGCTTGAATGTGGTGAGGCCGAGAACCCTTAGCCATAGTGAGGATGAGTCAAGAACTCTTAAAATTGGTTGAGACAAAGTAAAGAGTCTCTCAAAAGTGAGGTTGACTACCAAGAATAAAATTGGGTCCAAAAACCTCTTAAAGAATGGGTGAGGCAAGTCCAAAATCCATAAGTGAACAGGTGAGGCTAATCTACTCACTTGGCAAGCCTATGTATGCCGTATGATTTGCTCAAATGTTGAAAATGTCTCTTGAAGGATTGCACATGTCAATATGCCCATGCATGCATTTGTAAGACTTATTTTGCATCTTTTATGTGTGGTTGAAAGGAAGATGAGCTATTGGTATTCCTTGGATTCCTTCCTCTTTAATGTTCTAACATGCTAAGTGGACCAAGAGAGCAAGAAAATGGGAGCCAACCACTTGAGAGATGAGAGCATGACATCAAAGTGTGTAGATTTTGTTACTTTAAGGCCATATGAATGGAAAATGTTGTAATTCCTTGTTGTATATGTCCTATGAGGTTATGAATATGTATAATTATACTAATGTATCATGCACAAATGAAGTTTAAGGTTATATGTATGGAAATGTGCATTTTAGACATATAATGGCAAATTTGCATTATGGAAATGTATGTATAAATAAAAGTGAAATAGCCAAATTGAGATGCATGAGATTTGTGACCACTTGGGCAGTTCATACAAGTTATATTCACACTTTTAAACTTGCTCAAGAGGTGCCAAACATCAAGGGAAGTCATTTGGACACTTTAGTATCTTATATGGGGCAAAAATTTACCATATGGAAACCTACACCACTTTCTATCCAAATGAGCTCTTCTTGATCTAATATTTGGCATGTAGTTAGAGCTTATTAAGAGCTTATTGGGAAGCTAAAGTACAAAATTTTTAGAGATCTATGGAATATTTGATGAATTTTTAAAATTGGAAAAAATTCTAAAATTGGTTCAGGGTACTATTCACTCAGGTTCGAAAATGAATTCTATCACTCAGGGGGAAAATGATGTCCAATTGCCACAAAATTTTATAGGAAGCAACTAGACATTCCCAGTGACTTGTGCTAACTAGAAGCACCTCTTTTGAATGTATAGAGATAGAGATATGAATTTTTAAAGTTTCTGCCCAGTATCAGGCGTTCGGATAGACCTCAGGTACTGTTTGATTGATTTTCGAGGTCTGGACGTGCTTAAACTGGTTTGAAGTTATTTTTTCCCTCTAGCTAACATCCATAGATTTCCATATTGGTATCATTTGCATGGATTGGATATTTTTGGGCTTAATTGGATATTTTAAAGTTTGTAGTAAAAACTTGTATCAGTACCAGTAGCCAGTTTGACCTCTGCAATTTTTCAAATGTCAAATGTCCTCTGTGTTATGTTTCATGGCTTGGACATGCTTTTAAAATAAAGTAGACATCTTTAGTTTTCCAAAATTGTAAAGAATGCATGATTGCAATTTTTCTAGAATTAGTTATGATTTTCCAAATTTTGTGACAGAAAAGGGAAAATTCTGGCCGAAATAGAAACTATGAATTTTATGTATTCCCTTCCCTTGCACGAGCTCTAGGCCAATTTTAGTGATGGAAATGAGTTGTATCTATGTAATTAAATATGAGAATGTAATACATGAGCTCACATGGCCCATGAGACACCAAACGAAAAACTTATACGCGACGTAACGCTAAAATATTCACTTTTTAATGCCATTTTTCTTGTTCTTATGTGAATTGCTTGATATGAGGCATAGAGATAGCATGAAATGAGCTAAGAAATTATGGCGTTACAAAAAGAGAGGAGGGAAAGAGGGGAACAAGATTGAGAGAAGATGGAGCATGAAATTCTACAAATTTCCTTACCTTTCTTACCTTTTTTGCAATGTCCAGTTTTTGTTAAATGATGAAAATGGGTGCATTTTCAAAGCAAGTCTCCGAAAATGAATTAGTGAGCTAGAATGAAGAAACAATTTAAAAAAAGACTTACGAAATGTAATGGTATTTTTTATAATTTTGACCAAAATTTAGAATTCATATAGGATGGCTTTTGTTAATGCATTCATTCGAGAAGGTTTTAGCTCTGATTTGAGTGATTAGAAAGGCACTTTATTTAATTGGGAATCTAAATTTTATAATGGAAAAGACAATTTTCAAAAAGGAGCTAAAACGAAGAAGAAACAAAAATGTAAAGTATGAAGGGCAAAATTAGAATTTTTGAAAAAGTCATTTTCCTACACCTATATATAGATGGCGCCCCACTTTCCTCCCCATTTGGAATCAGAAAATTTTGCATAATTTCAGAAGAGAGAGCTAGGGTTTTGGGCGCACCAAGATAGGAGGAGAAGGAGAAGAAATTCTAAGCTAAAGGTATATTTTTATGGTTATTTTTCATGCTTTTCTCCATCTACACCACCTCTCCTTCATTCTCCTTGATTTCCTTTGATTAAAATGAAGTTTATAAATCTGATTCAAGGGAGAAATTCAAGGGAAATTTCGGATTTGAAGATAGAAGTTTGGAGAAAGCAAGATTCAAGCCAAACTAAGCGAGGAAACTAGGTAAAATTGCATCCTATGGTTGATATCTTCCATCACTCTTCTTCTCCATTTCTCCTAACCCTAGGAGCCATAGGAGGATCTGATTTTCAAGCCCAACCAAGCATGAATCCTAGGTATTTGATGGAGAAGAACAAGAATATGCAAAGAAAACAACAAAATAACCATTAGAATTCAAGATGCAAATTCTAGGGTTTTATGTGCACCTTCCAAATTCTAATTTTGTGTGATGATTCCTAGGTTTAATTAAGAATTTAAATGAGTTCTTGAGACCCCTAAGATGCTCCCCATAAGCTTCCTCCTTCAAGAAAACAAGAAATGTCCATGGAGGCCAAGGAAGCTCATAGTCTCGGCCAAAGCATGTTCATCTAGCTAGGGAGAGTTTTAAATTTTTCTAAGGCCATTCTTGAGTCATATTTGATGAATGAGAATGAAGGGAGGCCTTGGAAAAAATTTAGAACTCATAGAAATTGATTTGGTGCCTTAAGTTCCATATTATGACCTAAAGAAGCAAAATGATGTTAGACCCTTTGTTTTAATGGTGTGATAACTCTAAGAGGCTTAAAAGGAGTCAAAAATCATATTTGAAAGGAAAGAATGAGGCCTAGCAATTATTTGAGGGGTGTTGCTTTATTAGGGTTTAGGTAGTAGAGGTTATAGAGCAATCTAGTGTTTAGCCAAGTTGTGTGGCCTTAGAATATGTTTCATGAACCTATTTGGCTCCCATAAATTGTATCTAGGCCGAGAGAAACCATCTCCACCAATTTGTGGATGTGTGGCCGAAAGAGGAGGCTTGAATCCAAAAGGAAATGTGTGTAATTGTATGTAAGGTAGCTCTCTCCACCTTCTCTCATGCATAGATGTGTGTTTAGCTTATCTTGGAATGTGTGTATGTGTATTTTCAAGTCATGAAAAGTATAATAGCATGATTTTATATGCCATGATTTCATGATGTCATGTTATGTTTTCAAATGAATGTATGATGTTTGTTTGAGCTTATTTGAGTGTGGAGAGGCCAAGAACTCTTCACCATGGTGAGGATGAGCCAAGAACCCTTGAGATTGGTTGAGACATAGCAAAGAGTCTCCTAAAAGTAAGGTGGGCTCCCAAGAGTATGATTGAGTCTAAAGCTCTTAAAGAATGGGTGAGGCAAGTCCAAAATCCATGAGGAGAAGTGTAAGGCCAATCCAAACACTTGGTGAGCTCTTGAATGTTTTGTATGACTTGTTCACATGCCAAGCTTGCTTCTTAAATGTTCATGACTTCCATGATAACCATGCATGTATTTTTAAGGCTTGCTTTGCATATGTTATGTATGATTGAATGGAAGATGAGCTATTGGGGTTTTTTGAATCTCATTCCCTCCTCTCCAATAATCTAATATGCTAGGTGGACCAAGTGGCTATGGTAATGGGAGCCAATAACATTGAAGGAAGGAGATTAACATCCATATGTCTAGCTTTTATTTTTTTTGAACCATAATGATGCTTCATGATGTACATTATTGTTGTAAATGGTCTATGATCTTTGAGACATATGTAATTATGATATTACATGATGTAGAAATGAAAGAATGTATTATGTGAATGATGGAATGTGAATTGAGTATATATGGCAAAGATAGCTTCATGAATGGTTTTATGGAAATGTGCATAAGTGGGGGTTAAATGGCCAAAATGAGATGCATGAGGTTTGGAACCATTTGGGTAGCTCACACAAGTCTTAAATGTACTTTTATACTTGCCCAAAATGTAACACCATACTTTTAGGACTCAATTCATACAATTCCCATGCCTCATCTTATGTTTATTCTATGGAAACAATATAGTGGCATAGGAAGTTATGAATAAAAGTACATTTCTCTACTGGTAAAATTTTTCTTTCGGAGTCCCGTAGGCCATATGAAAGCATCTATCACTTTATCATACTTAAACACATGAATATAACTCATTTCCATCATCAAATTTGGCCTACAACTCGTAGAAAGCAAAGGAGCATATGAAATCCATGTTTGCATTTTCGGCCAGAATTTCTTCTTTTCTGTCACAAATTTTGGAAATTCATAACTAAATCTATAAAAATTGAAAACATGTAATCTCAGTCATTATGGAAAGCTTAAGATGTCTACTTCATGCTAAAAATATTTAGAAGTCTTAAAATCTCATATATAATGCGTTTGACATGCGAAATCATCTACTGGTCGGAGGGTTCCTGATACTGTCACAGTTTACTGATATGGACTTCAAAAATTTCTAACTAATTCTACAAAAATCAAATGCTTGCAAATGATATCACTATGGAAATATGTGGATGTTAACTAGAGAGAAAAAATATCTCCAGATCAGTACATCAAGCCAAACTCCCAAAAATCGATGGAATAGTACCTCGGGTCTGGCAAGAAGTCTGATACTGGGCAGAACCTTCGAAAATGCATATCTTCCTCTTTAGACCTCCAAATGAGGTGATCTCAGTGGCCACAGAAAGCTTATGACCTTTAGTTTATGCATATAAAATTGCATAAGCATTGGATACCATTTGGCCATCGGGTGACACAGAATTCAAAACTGCCAGTATGAACAGTACCCATACCAGAATCCATGAAAAATCCCACTTTGAAAATTCCTCAAATATTCTCTAGGTCTCCAAAAATTATGATCTTTAGCTTCCCAAAAAGATCTTAATGAGACCTCATGTCATACCAAGTTTCAGGGCAAGACTAACTCATTTGGCTAAAAAATAGTATAGGGTTCCATTATGGTCAATTTTGGCTCCATATTGGGTACCAAATTTGCCAAATGGATTTCCCTTGGTCTTGGCACCTTTTGGGCAAGTTTAAAAGCATATTTAAGACTTGTGTGACCTGCCCAAATGGTCCCAAACCTCATGCATCTCATTTTGGCCATTCAACCCTCACTTGTACACATTTGCATCAAATTTCCAATTTGCATAACTTGACATTACATACCCAAATTCATTTCTAAAGTTCATACATCATATCCATACATGTATACATCACATAATATCATATTTACATGTATCTCAAGGGTCATGTGCCATTTACAATAATCATATACATCATTGAAAATCATTATGGTTCAAAAAGAATACAAACTAGGCCTAGGCTTGTCAATCTCCTTCTTTCATGGTTGTTGGCTCCCTTCACCATAGCTACTTGGTCCACCTAGCATCTTAGAGCATTGGAGAGGAGGGGATGAGATTCAAAGAATCCCAATAGCTCACACACCCATTTACATCACATTCAAGGCATACATATACCAAATGCATAACTATACAAGCATAAAGTGTGCAATAAATTCTATTCCATGCCACATTCACATGTCAAGATTACTTTCATGCTCTAGGGACTTTTGGTTTAGCCTCACTCCATTTCTAGGACTTTTGGATTTGCCTCACTCTTGGTCTAGGGACTTTTGACTTTGCTTCACCCATTCAAGGGACATTTGGCCTTGTCTCACCCATGCCATGAGACTTTTGGCATCTCCTCACCTTCATTAAGGGACTTTTGGCATCACCTCACCCTTATGAGCTCTTTCCACAACCATAGTCACTCAAGATAACACATTGGTACCAATGCACAACAAGGATCAAGTGGCATATTATCAAGCATCAAGAATGCATGCAAGCACACTAAGACATGCATATGCACACAAGAATGCAAAGAGAATGATGTGGAGAGCTACCTTGCACAATTTCACACACTTTTTCTTTAGCTTTCAAGCCTCCTCTTTCGGCCACACACCCACAAATTGGTGGAGATGGTTTCTCTTGGCCTAGACACACCAAAAGAAACATGAATTACTCATGGGAATAAGCCTTGGCATTATACACACTTTACATGATGCTACTTTGGTTTATGGCTCCATTATGCTTCTATAAGGCACTTAATGAAGCAACTTCAAAAATTCATGATCTTGGCTCCCTTCTCTCCTTTAATCTATGATTCTTGACTCCATTTAGACTCCTTGGAGTCATCACACAATTATTTTAAAGA
Source organism: Erythrophleum ivorense (assembly GCA_026724425.1). Classification (NCBI taxonomy): domain Eukaryota; kingdom Viridiplantae; phylum Streptophyta; class Magnoliopsida; order Fabales; family Fabaceae; genus Erythrophleum; species Erythrophleum ivorense. The sequence goes on from JAIUCV010000481.1 coordinate 33,112, forward strand.
GCCTAGCTAGGAGTTGCTTCATTATGCTACATTATGGAGCCTACACTTTCATCTCACTATCTAGGGCTTCTAAAATTTTTCCAAAGCTTCCTCTTATCCTCTTCCATCCTACATGACTCAAAAATAAGCTTGAAACACATTAAAACTTTCCCTTGGTACTCTTTCTAGCCTAGGTCAATATTATGGAAGTATTTAGGGTTCAAGGGGTTTCCAATTTTTCCTTGATGGGAGAGTCACTTGGGAGGCTTCCTAGAGGTCTTAGAAGCTCAATCAAATACTCACACATGCAAGGAAATTCATATATCAAATCAGTTTTTGCAAAGTGTTCAAGAGCTCTACACTTTTCTAGCTTAGAGTTCATTAGTTTTTCTTACAATTTCTTTGCTTTCTTGGATGGGAGGTGCATGTGGGAAGCTCTCTAGGGGTCTTAGGAGCATGTTTAAACATTCAATTAAGTCTAAGAACATTCATATAAAATCAGATTTGCAAGGAAGCATTTGGATCCCTAATGGTTCTATCTTGTCTCTTAATGCTCCTTTCTTGATTCTATTGGTTCATTCTTAATCCTTGCTATCTAAAACCTCTAATCCCTCCATAAATTGGGCAGAAAATAGCCCCTAAGAATTGGGCTCATGGTGCCCAAATTCGTGCAAGAGGAAGGGGGAGGGAGAAACTACCAAAGAATGGAAGTTTTACCTTGTTTTCTTGCTTTTCTTTGCTTGCTCTTCCACTTGGTTGGCTTGCTCCCTCAATTTTCGAAATTTCCCTCTCTGTTTTGCCCCCAAAATAGCACCAAACTCTCCATTAAAACCATAGAAATAAAGCTTGAGAGGAGGGGAGCAAGTTTGAAGAAGGAAGGATATAGAATTTCTTAAAGTTTCTTACCTTTTTCTTGAATTTCTTCCTCCAAAATCCTCCTTCTCTTGTGTGCCTAAGAAGCTGGAGTTCTTCTCTGAAAATGGGCAGAAGCAAGTCGGTTTAATGAAGGAGAGGAAGAACGTGACTTATAAAAAGAGTTTGGAAGCTTCCTTTAACACTTAAATTCTATTTTTGCCCTTTCATACTTTGCATTTTCGTTTCTACTTTGTTTTAGCTCCTTTTTGAGAACCGTCTTTTCCATCATAACAAATAGGTTCCCAATTTAATAAAATGCCTTTGGAATCACTCAAATCGGAGCTAAAACCTTTCCAAACGAATCGGTCAAAGTTTGGGTCAACCGACGTCGGAAAGAGTACACCGGAAGGGCTTTACCGGTCCCGGGACTTCCCATGGTTTTTGGGGCCTCTGAGAACCCTGGGTAACTCAAAATTTCCATTTAAAAAGCCCTCCTATGAGTATTTCAAAAAGTGCCCATATTTACGAAAATGCCACTGGCCTTTCGGCAAATTTATCGAATCACTCTGGTCTTGATTTCTGGGCAACTCAAGACTCAAATCCTCATTTTCTATTATTTAAAATTTTATCATAATTTTAGTTGGCCCCAATTCCTTCTATTTCTAGGACTTCCTTTTATATTTGACCCATTTTTTACGTTTACGGAGAAACTGAACATTGCGTTTCTCACTTTTACGGAGGGACCGGATGTTACACAAAAGATGCCAAAACCAAGGGAAATCCATTTGGCAAATTTGGTACCCCATATGGAGCTAAAATTGACCATAATGGAACCCTAAGTCACTTTTTGGCCAAATGAGTTATTTTTTATCTAAGATTTGGCATGCAATTAGGTCTCACTAAGAGCTTTTTGGAAAGCTAAAGATAATAATTTTTGAAGGTCTATAGAATATTTGAGAATTTTTCAAAGTTGACAATTTTTCTGGTTTTGGTCTGCTGCACTATTCATTTGGTTCAAAATTGAATTCTATCACACGAGGCCCAAATGATGTCCAATTGCCATGAAATTTTATACAGAGAAACTAGACATTCACAGAGACTTATGACAACTAGAACCACCCCATTTGGAGGTCTAGAGAGGGAGATATGAATTTTTGAACATTTTGTCCAGTATCAATAATTTTGCTTGACCTGAGTTATTGTTCCATTGAATTCCCAGGTCTGGTCTTAATGAACTGATCTAAAGATATTTTTCCTCTCTAGCTAACATCCACAAATTTCTAGATTGGTATCATTTGCATGGATTAGATTTTTGTGGAATTAATTAGACATTTTCAAATTTTTCTGTAGAATTCTATGATAGTTCCAGAATGCAGTCTGACCTTTGGATCATTTTGAATGTCAAACATCCTCTGTGATGGATGTTATGATCTGGGCACATTTGTAGTGTGAAGTAGACATCCATAGCTTTCCATAATGACTAAGAATGTATAGCATGAGCTCATTTTTCTAGAATTAGTTATGATTTTCCAAAGTTTGGTCAGTAAAAGAGGTAACTCTAGCCGAAATTAAACAATCCCATTTTATGTTTCATTTTGGTTCCCATGAGTTGTGGGTATAATTTTGTGATGCAAATGAGTTGTATTGATGTATTTAAATGTAAGAATGTATAGCATGAGCTCACACGGTCCACGTGACATCGAATGGAATTTTTAGATACGATTCAACATGAAAATAATAATTATTTCCTTGTCTTTTTCATGGAAAACCTACATGATTCATGATATTAAGCCATTTATAAGCATGAGATGAGCTAGAATTTATAGTGTTACACCTCACTGTGGTGTAACATAAGAAATTCGCCTAGGGAAAGTAACATAGAGCAAACTTGTCACAGCGAGCGTTAGGAGGCAAGTTGGGAGAGTTTTAGGAGGCTTTCTCGTCGCAGCACCACATAAACTCGACTCGGTGAGGCTCCAACTCACCACGTGCATGAAAGTTTGAATAGTAGGTTCCCAAGAGCACTTTTGCCACAGCGTAGAAGGCTTGAGTCATCCCATAAGGTTCGTAGTTCTAATTTTAAGTTCTGATAACCAATTTAACTGCGGCAGAGAATGTCCAAGTCATAGCCCAAGTTCTTAATTTTGCTTAGAAATCTTGGATTTTATTATGAACATGATATATAGTGACTTGGGAGCATTTATAAGAGGATGTTGTGATGCTTGGGATTAATGGTAATGTGAACCAAATGTCTTAATTGATAATTGGAGTTACTTGTTGTAATATCTGTCATTTTAAAAGCTGTAAACTAAGCAAATTATAAAAGTAAGCCCCTTAAATTGAATAATTAGAAGCCTAATAAAATTAGAGTAATAATCTAGACAATTAAAAATGAGGATATAAGGCTTAAGATACTTAGAAAATGGAGCCAAATAGGCTAAACAAAAATTAATGAAAATGGAGTGGCATTTATGTAATTTTGAGTAACTTTTAGAAAACTTATAGGAGGGATTTTTAAATGAAAAAATTCAGTTTCTTAGGGTTCTTAGAGGCCCTAAAAACCATAAGAACCCCTATAATGGTTAAAACCTCTTCAGTTTATGTTTTAGAGTATTGGTTGACTGAAACTTAGACTAATTCATTTAAGAAGCTTTTTAATCCAATTTGGGTAAAACCAAAGACATTTTATGAATTAGAAGACCTAAATTTCATAATGGGAAAGATGGTTCCCAAAAAGGAGTTAAAATGAACCTAAATGAAAAGAACCAAGGAAAAGGGCAAAATGAAAATTTTAAAAAATTGTTTTAAGCTAACCTATCCTATATATATCATGCCCCACTTCTCCCTTCTACTTTGACCAACTTTCATCTACTCTGAAATAAAACCCTAGGCTTCTTGAAGTGGTGCACCAAGAGGGAGGAAGAAAGGAAGAGAAAACCAAGCAAAAAAGTAAGAAAATCCATGGTTTTTCATGCTTCTTCCTTCTCCAATCTTGTTCTCCTCTTTCTCTTCCCTTTTTCCTATAGGTTTAATGATTAATTTGAGGATGATTCATGGCTAGTTCAGTGAAAAAAGATGAGAAATTGAAGGAGAGACAAGAAGCAAGTGAAAGAGCTCAGAAAAGCTTGAATTTAAGGTAACTTCCATGGCTTTCTTTGCTTCTTCTTCCTTGTTCTTCATGGGTGAAATTTCGACCAACCCTAGAACATTAAAAGGGGGATGATTTCTGGTCTTAGCAAAGAAGAAACAAGGGTTTTAGAGTATGAGAAATAAGGAATATGCAACTAGATTTAAAAGAAAAGCTTTAGAATTCAGGTTGTATAGCTTAGGGTTTTTATTGCACTAAGCCATTTTTTAAGCTTTCTAAGAGTAGTTTAGCCTATATAAGAGTTTGTATGAGATCCTAAGACATCTAGAAAGCTTCACAAGTGCCAATTCCCTAAGAGAAATCAAGCAAACTCCATGGGTCCCTAAGCCACACCATATCTCGAGCAAGCATGCTTCAAGCACCTAGGGAAAATTTTAGTTAATTCTAGGGATGAGAATGGCCTAGATATGATTAATAAACATCAAGAAAAGTATTAGTTTGAAATTAGAAATCATGGTTTGTGAGATAGAGGTTTAGGCTCCTTTTTAAGATATAAACAAGCAACTTGAGTCTAGATTCATTGAATTGAAATTATAATGACTCCAAGGAGTCTAAATGGAGTCAGGAGACTTAAATTGAATGAGAAATTAGAGCCAAGATCATGAATCCTAGGAGTTGCTTCATCATGCATTTATATGGAACCATAACCATCCCTTAGAACAAAGTAAGCTTGCATAAAGTTTGTATAAAACTAGAACTTGTTCCAATGATGTAATTGTGTCTCATTTGATATATCTAGGCCAAGAGAATCAAGCTTCACCTAGTTTTATGTGTGTGGTTGAGAAAGGGGAAGAGAAAGAGAAAGACTAAGGAAGGAAGTTGTGATTTTGATTTAAGGTAGCTCTTTAACCTTTCTCACATACATGTCTTGGATGTTTAGTTATCATTGGATACTTGTGTATATGTTTGTACCATGAGATATGTTTATAGCTTTTGATGAAATGCTATGGTACCATTATGCTTCTTGAACTTGTTTTGAATGCAAGATGGCTTGAATGGATATGGTTGTGCCAAAAGTCCCTTATAATAGGTGAGGATAAGCCAAAAGTCCCTAAGAATGGGTGAGACAAAGCCAAAAGTCTCAAGAAAGAGTGAGGCTAAGTCAAAAGTCCCTTAAAGTGGGTGAGGCAAATCCAAAAGTCCCAAGAAAATTGGATAAGGCTAGACCAATATTCTTTAGAGCCTATGTCTAGTTTGTATGAACCTAAGTGACATGGAAATATGTTTATGTATGTTTATAGTAGCTTTTATGACATACTTGCATTCTTTGACTTAAAAACATGCCATGTATGTATGCTTGAAAGGGTAAAAGAGCTATTGGGATTCTTTGAATCTCACTCTTTGTAACACCATATATTCATACATCTCAATTTATGTAATTCAAGGCATCTACCATGGTTTTATCACGTATGCACTTGCAAGGCAATGGAAGAGTGAACAAATGATAACTGAAATTGTCCAACTCTTAGCATATAAGTCATTTAATTCTTACTCAACTCAAATATATTCCTAACATATCATAGCAACTCATATTCATCACAAAATCGAACAAGAAACACAAATTTCAAGCTCTTCCCTATGATTTTCAACAATCAGTCTCAGGTTCCAGAATCAAGCTTTTGTCATCAACTTTGAAAATTCGTAATTAATTATAAAAAAATAAAAACCCAACAAATCATATTTTTGGAAATCCTTGAATGTTAAATTCATGTTAAAAATAGTTCTAGGCCATGAAAATAGCATTTAGACTGCGATTGACAATAGGAAAGTAATGTAGGTTCGGTTGTCCTAAAGTTCTAAGACAGTTTATTAATACAAATTTTGAAACTTCATAACTAATTTCAAAAAAATTCAATTTGGGAAAAATATAACAATTTGGAAAGCTATAGATGTCTCTTTTAAGGGAAAATTACTCCAAATCAAGAAAATAACATTAAGCTAACGAAAATTGATGGAACAGTACTTGAACTCAGCTGACACTACTAGTATTGACATAAAACTTCAAAAACTCATTTCTCTCTCTACAAACCTCTAAATGAGGTGCCTCTAGTTGCTATAGGTCACTGTGAATGTTTAATTTCTCCATGTAAAATTTCAGAACCATTGGACCTCATTTGACTCTCAAATGACACAAAAACAATTCTGACCAAATGAACAATAACTCATACCAATATGCAAAATTTGTTGAAATTTGAAAAATCATAATAAATTCTATAGACCTCCAAATAATGCGATTCTTGCACTAGAAAAAATCCCTATATGAGATCTATATGTTTACAAAATCATTCATTTGGTTAGATTGGGGTTTAGCTCACCAATTTGGTCATTTTTTGTCCTAAAATGGTTCAATTTGGTGCCAAATGGTCTTTTCCTTGAACTAAGACCACTTTGACACATCTAAAACCCCATAATATCCTAAATCTACATGCCAACTGATTCAAGAAGCCATGGAACTTAAATTCACTATGCCATAAGCCATATTACACATGATCTTACAACCACATCAATGCATCTCAATGTCAAAAACATCCATTCTCATTCATATGCTTTCAATTTTCATACATACATCATATATACATGTATATACATATGTTCAAGTGGCTATACATCATTTACAACATGAGATTACATCATTTGCCATCAATATGGTTACAAATGGCTAGAAAACACCACCCTTTTATCATTCTTTCATCTTCAAGTATGATGGCTTCCATCTCTTTACTCTCTTGGACCACCTAGACATGTTAAATTAGGAGAGAGACGGGGGTGAGATTTAAAGAATCTTAATAGCCCTTTGTACTTTCAATCATACATAATGGATGCATTTTCATGCAAAAGGATGCCATGCATGGTCTATGAACTATATATGCATATCAAGAACATAATTTCCATTTCATAAAGTCTCAAACATATCAAAGTAGACTCTCAAGAGCTCGGTTAGCCTCACCCACCTCTCTTGGGACTTTTGGACTTGTCTTGTAATACCTTAGTTTATAACACTTTTCCTACTACAATTACCTTATATAAAACTTAGATGAGTCAACGAAAAGCCTGAACTGATAAAAAATTTTTCTTTCAAAAACTTCCTCATACAATTTTACTATTCATTTGGTCATTTCTAAATTCTTATCTAATTTTGAAAATACATAATTAATTATAGAAACATCGTATAAGGTCAGTTCGGGGCTCTACCTCAAGCTCTCTAAGCCCTTTACAAAGGAAAAATACTTACTTAGTGGAGCACATATAAATTCATATAAAGTTGCCCCTACGACAAACTGGACAGTTTTACCCCTCATTGGTCATATTATTATTATTATTTTGCCTTTATATAGGCACGGGCATTCTTGCATCTTATGCACGATAGTCATACTCTTTTTACTTCAAGATTGGGTATATACATGGCTTTCTATTTCATACCTGAATACCTTACAGTGTCATAATATAACTCATACACGCAGTAATCTAAAATATTTAATTACATAACAAAACGTGGTACATAAAAGTAAGGTCCTCGATTTATGTCTCCACATTCTTTGCTCTTTCTTTACTTGAACTCAAACCTAGCATGGGTTATATTTGGGGTGAGATTATGAAATCTCAGTAGTAATAAACCAATCTCATTCACAAGCAAGCATGTAAGTACATAACATGATGTCAGTCAAGATGCCACATATCGCATAGCAATACAAGGAATTTCATACAAGGCCAAGCACAATCTAAGCATACATGTTTCATCTTATAGCATAAGTGACAACTTGATATAGCATAACACTCATCATTATACAAACATACAAGCTTAAAGAAAGAGAGAGGAAAACTACTACCTTAGCAAACGTTGCTCCTCAATCCTTGGGACTCGGCTTACTCGCTTTTGGAGTTCCCAAAACAACATCAAATCCTATAATCATAATGATAATTCATTACAATCAACACATAAACCTTAACTTTTAAAATAGGATGACCCCTTTTAAACTTAATGGGACTATTGAAATTGGAAAAATATAATTCCTTCCCTTCCCACTCACTATGGCCGAATAGTATGCCTTTCTTGGCCAAAATTTAGGAATTTTATCCCATGAGTTTTGGGGGCTTTCCCATAGGTTTTCCTAGCTAAAAACACCCTTTTGAATCCATTGGAATGGATAAAATCAACAAATTCCAGCCCTAACATCACGTTTTGGTCATCACATAATCTAGCTCCGTTTTAGGCTCAAAGTGCGTTTCTTTGGTTCTAAAAATTCCATAGCCTTTTCCTTTATGTTTTAGGACTTGAAATTTGGTATACATGACTTTAAGACATTAAGAAAACACCATAAAATTTTTGGGACAATTCGTACAGCATCTCCTCATGCTTTCTATTTTTCCAAAAATTACTATCTTTGTGTTTTCCAAAGTCTCAGCACATAACAACAATAACTAAGCTCATATGGCCTTCATGTTCAACATATAAACTTCATTTCAAGGCCTTCATATTCAGCATATAAACTCCATTTCTAATGATTCATATGCTGTCCAAAAATAACTCATAGCTAGGGTTTAACAAAACTAGCTTAAAGCATATGATTTACAAGTATAAGATGGAGAAAACTTACTCTTTAAGCTTAAGCCTTGCTTCTTTTAGTTTTCTCACACTAAAATCCTTTCTTTTCCCACTTAGAACAACATTTCAGCTTGGAAAAAAGATGAATATGCAGCTGCCCTTTGGAAGAAATGGTTGGAGGATGGAGAAGATGGAGAAATTTGGTGAAGAATGGTGGTAGTTTTGCTTGGTTTCACTTCATCTTCCACTTTTTCTCCCTCCCTCTCTCTCTTCACGTTTTTCTTTCTTTCTTCCTTGTGTGTGGCGTGAAAATGGTGGAATGGAGGTGAAGAAGATGAATCTAATGAAGTTAAATGGTCATACTAAATTTGGACCCTTGGATCAACCTTTTCAAGATCAAATCTTAACCTTCCATTCCTTTTTTTCTTTTGTTTTTCTAATTTCATAACTAAATATCTTCTTCCAAAAATTCTTGGCCACACACTTGGAAGCCTTGCCTTAGCCCTTAAGTTATGGAGAGTAACCATGGTTAATTTTTTAACTCAACCATGGTCAACTTTTAACTCAACCATAGTTAGTTTCTAACTTAACCATGGTGAATTCTTTAACATAACTAAAATTATTTTCTTCTCTTCCTTTCATTCTATATTTATATTTGGGTTTCATCTTCTCCAAAACCCTAATTATATCTTCTATTCTCTTTTTGGGTCTTTAGAATCAGCTATTGGGCCTTACTGCAGTCTAACCATCGGTGTCTAGACCCAATTAAGGTTTTATGATACAATACATATCTTTAGACTTTCTAAAATTTATAAATATTATTTTCTCTACTTTCTGGCCATACTGAGCTTCAAACATAGTTCATCCGCCCTTAACCTCAATCCTCACAAATTTCAATGTTAATCGGACACCCGGGTCTGTAGGTGTAATTTTCACCGTTCTGTATTATGATTATGCTATAAACTTTTCATTTACTGCAATTCTGTCTTTGAAACTCCTTCAGGGTTTCTTAGCCCTTTACCTATTTTTATTTCTATAGTTCTTACAACTTCTTTTTTCCATTTTGCTTATGACTACTGATCGGGATAACCAGATCCCGAATCGGATCCCGCCCAGCCATCCGGACAACTTGGTATCATTGGACCCGTCTCATCAAATTGAGGTTAACTGGGGGTCATGGATTTTTGAGATTCTTGTCCGATTTTTTGATATTTGTGCTTAAAGCCATGAATAGAGGGTGAAACTAGGGTTTCCTGAACTTTAGGGCAATTTATACATTTTGCCCGACATATAACTTTTCTTTGCATTTTAGTCCCTGGCTCCTTCATACTTGACTTTGAAGGCTTTTTGGGACCTTTTTCTGATCTCTTTTTTTTTCATCTATTTTAGCCCCAATTTTAAGGTACCTCTAGCCTTGACTCATCATTATTTACGATCTAGAATATTATTTTAATTTTATTAAACCTCAATTTATTCTATTTGGGGGACTTCCTTTCATATCTGGTGAATTTCGTACATTGACAGAGAAATCATATGTTACGTTTCTCACGTTTCCTTACATTTTCTTAGATTTTCAGAAAATCGGATGTTACATGTCTCACCTATTTTACTTTGGGACTTTTGACTAAGCCTCACTTCTTTTGAGACTTTTGGCTTGTCTCACCCATGCTAAGGGACTTTTGGCTCATCTTTACCCTTATTAAGGGACTTTTGGCATCACAAGTCTATTCAAGTCTTATGCACACATAAAAACAATTTAAGACAAATAAGTAGTGCCACACATATCCCTACTAGCTAAGTAGACTTTTCATCGTTCAAACACACACACAAGCATCCAAAGCAAGAAAACATTCACACACATACATGAGAGAAAGGTTAGAAGGCTACCTTGAAGTAAGAATTGCAATCTTTCTCTTGAATTCTCTTCCTTTCTTTCAACCACACCCTTATAATAAGGTGTAGTTTAATTCCTTTGGCCTAGATGCATCAAATAGGACCCAATTACATTCTTGAAACAAACTTTAACACCACCCTCACTCTAGGGAGGCTTGGTTTCTCATATGGTTCAATTATGGTTCCATAAAGAACCTAATGAAGCAACTATAAGAATTTATGATCTTGGCTTCATTCCCTCCTTCAATCTATGATTCTTGACTCCATTGAGACTCCTTGGAGTCATCACACATTCATTTTGAGAAGCCTAGCTAGGAGTTGCTTTATTATGCTACATTATGGAGCCTACACCTCCATTTCACTATTCATGGCATCTAAAATTTTTCCAAAGCTTTCTCTCATGTTCTTCCATCATATATAGTCCCAATCCAGGCTTAGAACAAATTAAAACACTCCTTAGGTGGCCAGACCTTGTGTGGCCAAGATATACATCATGAAAAGAGCCCTTGGACTTTGCTTTGTTTTTTTGGAAGGAATGGCACATATGCAACTTCCTAGGAGTCTAAAGGACTCATACCATGTCTTACATAAGTTAGAATACCTCTAGGAAAAATCAGATTTCATCATTTATTTCAAAGCCCCAAGTTGTGCCAACTTAAATTTTAAGGCTCCCTTTTTGTTTTCACTTGCCTATTTCAAATTCCCACACTCTAATCCCTTGTTCTTCCCTTGATATGGTCAAAATTCAACTCCCTTTGGATGGGCTATAGAGGAGAACAAGCAAGAAGTGCAAGAAAAGCCATGGAATTTACCTTGTGTCAAGACAATTTCAAAGGTTCTTTCCATTGCTTCATGCTCCTCCTTGAAATTCTAAGCTCCCTCCTCTAGACTGGGCCCAAAACAACCCCATATGTATCATAAAATCCATAGGAGTAAAGAAGAGAAGGGGAGGAATAAGATTAATGAAGGAAGAGTTATGAAATCCCACACTTTCCTTACCTTTTCTTAGCTTTTTCCTTCCTCTTTTCCTTCCTTTCTTGTGCATTTCTTTAGGGCTCTCTCAACTCTATTCCAAACATGAAAAAATCATGGCTAAGGGCTGGACCAAGTGGCTGGATGTTTAAAAAGCAAAAAAGGTAAAGTTAGCACACTTTCTTAACTTCTCATTTTAGTCCCTAAATCATGGTTTATCCATTTGGCCTCATTTCAACTCCTTTTTGAGAACCATCTTTTTCATCATCAAATTTAGGCTTTCTAACTTATAGATTGCTTTTGGAATCACTCAAATTTTGTTTGAAACCATTTCGAACCTTTCGATCAAAGTTTTGGTCAACTAACAGTTAAAATCACTTATTGGAGGGGGTTCCTATGGTTTTTAGGGCTTCTAAGAACCCCGAAATGCTCAATTTCTCATTTAAAAAGCTTTCCTATTAGTTTTCCAAATTTACCAGAAATTATGAAAATGCCTCACTTTCTTTCACAGATTTTTTTTAGCTCATCTGGCTCGAGTTTCCAAATATCTTAGACCTTAGTTCCTTATTTTCCATTATTTGAAATTGATTCTAATTTTAGTTAGCCTCAACTCATTCATTTCAAAGAACTTGCTTTTCAAACTAATTTATTTCAGTATTTTTATGACAAACCGGATGTTACACTCTTTCCCCACATATGTCTAACCATGTTTAGATGAGCCAAGTGGAGCAAGAAATGGAGACCAAGCTTCTTGAAGAGTAGAACTTTGTTAATAGAATAGGAATTTTATGCATTTTGATGTCAGTTGTAATTCTATGATGTATGTGTAATATAAACCATTGAGCACAAGCAAATGTGTGTAAATATGATGTATGAATGGATTTTGGAACCATATGAATGGTTATGTGAGTTTTTGACATCCATATGCTTTGATGTCCTTGTATGTGAGAATAACTAGGATAGCAATTTTGAGATGCATGATAATTTAGACCATTTGGGATGCTCTCATAAGCTGTGTTTATGCTTTTGGATATGCTCAAGTGGTTGTGGAGTGATTGGAAGACCATTTGGTGCATATTTGACCCCTTTATGGTTTTAAAAGTGACATAATCTTGAGCAAAACCAAAGTCTGACCAAATGAATGTTTTTGGGCATGAAATTTGACATGATTATAGGTCTCATCTAGGGTTTTTCACAAAGGTAAATAGCACCTAATTTGGAACTCTAGAGAATTTATTATGAATTTTCAAAATTTGTTAAATTATATGAAATTGTCCCAATTACTATTTATATGATTAGTTTTCATTCTATGTCACTTGACTTGAGTGCCAAATGAATTCCAATGCTCATGAAAATTTACAAGTATAAACTAGACATCATAAGATTTCTATAGCCATTAAGAGCACCTCATTTGGAGTTTTGTAGAGGGAGAAATGAATTTTTGAAGTTGGAGTTCAGTTGCAAGATGCATAAGTAACCTGTGTTACTGTTCCATTAGTTTTTATGGCAGAAACCTAATTGTTTTAATCTAAAATTTTTATGGCGATTAGAGGACATCCGTAGCTTTTTAGAATGGTATAATTTAAATGATTTCAATTTTTATAGAATTAATTATAATTTTCCAAAGTTCATATCAGAATATGGAATGGATGAGAAAAATGCCAAGTGTAATGTGATTTTATGTTCTATAATTTTTAAGCTCCCAATTGTGATAATTATGGTTAAACAAATGTGTTATGGATGGAAAATGAATGTAATAAGCTCATATGGTCCTTAAAGCCAAGAATGAATTATTTGAGCATTTGGTATCGGCTATTTCCGCCACTAAAAGTGTGATTTTCATGCAATAAATGCCATAAGCTATTTATGCTATGGATTGAGTCCTATATAGCTATAGTATTACACTTGTGGGATCAAATGGTTTTGGTTGTTTGGCTAATAACTCTAATAATATCAAGGTTCAAATTTTCTCACTTTTCCCTATTTAATTAATTGTAATAACTTTAGACTTTGATTTATGATCATTAACTACATAATTAAGCCTAATCACAATAATTAAGAATTAGGGTTATTACATTTGGTATCAAAGCCTAGTTCAAGAAATCATGTCAGATTTAAAACCTTATGGTTAGAAAACTTAGTAATTATGATGCATGCATGTTATGAATAGGAATATTATGACATGGTGATGACTCTTATACTTGTATATACCTGTTGTAGGTGGAGTTGTGTTTGAATTACCTTTTAACTGTAGCTTAGCAGGGGATGCTTTTGGTTGTGCTTGTGGCATTGCAGAGTGATATGGTTGCACATAGAGAAACCACTGAGATGTTGAGAGAAGTGCAAAAGGTCATGATTGAAATGGCCAATTATATGAGAGAACAAGCTAAGGCCCATAAAGGTAAAGTTAGGGCAATGACGGATCTATTTTAAGAGCAAGCCAAAGCTCATGCAGCCATTATTCAAGTGCTACAACAATTACATGAGATCATGAGCAAGCAAAATCAAAAAGTGCTAGTTAAGAACCATATTGGTGCTGGTTAGAATCTTGGTATGGGACATCAAGGAGAAAATGGTGACCTTTCTATTGTATTGGCCAAGTTCTGAAAGGCAGATCCTCCATTATTTATAGGGGAATTGGACACTGAGAAGGCTGAGAGATGGCTAATGCAACTGGAGAAGATTTTTGAGGTCATGACATGCACCACTGAACAAAACACAAAGTTAGCTATATATAAGCTAGATGGTGAGGATGAACATTGGTGGCAGAGTGCCTCTAGATTGTTGACCTCAAGGGGGATACCCTTGGCTCAGGAGAGTTTCCAAATCGCTTTTAAAGGCAAGTATTTTCCACCTTCAATGACGGTTGACAAGGAAGCCAAGTTTAACTTCTTTGAACAAGGAGACGTGAATGTGGATCAATATGCAGCCAAGTTTATCCAATTGTCTCGTTTCTCCTTCTACCTAAGATGGGTTAATGATGAGCCAAGGAAGGCCGACAAGTTTAAGAGAGGCCTGATGTAATATCTAGACCCTAAAAAATGTAAGAAAATATAAGAAAATGCAAGAATCGTAACATACGATTTCTTCGTTAATGTACAAAATTCACTGGATACAAAAGGGAGTCCCTTAGATAGAGTGAATTGAAGTCCAATAAAATTAGAATAATATTCTAGACCAAAAATAATGATGAGTCAAGGCCAAAAGGTGCCCTAAAATTGAGGCCAAAATAGGTGAAAAAAAAGGTCTTGAAGAGTCTCCAAGGTTAAGTATGAAAGAGTTAGGGACTAAAATGTAAAGAAAAGTTATGTGTGGGGAAAAATGTATAGATTGCTTGAAAATTCAGGGAACCCTAGTTTCACTCTCTATTCATGGCTTTAAACACAAATATCAAAAAATCGGGCAAAAATCTCAGAAATCTGTGACCCACGGTTAAACTTTGTTTGATGAGACGAGTCTAATGACGTCACATTGTCCAGATGGTGGGGTGGGATCTAGTCTGGGATCCAATTAGCCCAATCAGTAGCCATGAGCAAAATAGAAAGAGGAAGTTGTAACAACTATGGAAATAGAAATAGCTAAAGGGCTAAGAAACCCTGAAGGAGTTTTAAGGACTAACTTGCAATAAATGAAAATTTTAAAGCACAATCATAATACAGAACGGTGAAAATTACACCTAAAGATTCGGATGTCTGATTGACACTAAAATTTATGAGGATTGAGGTTAAGGGCCCCTAATCCATGTTTGAGACTCAGTATGGTCAGAAAGTAGAGGAAATAATATTTATAAATTTTAGGAAGTCTAAAGGTATGTATTGTACCGTAAAATCTTAATTGGGCCCAGACACCAATTTTTAGACTGCTGTAAGGCCCAATAGCTGATTCTAAAGGCCTAATAAGAGGAAAGAAGATATAATTAGGGCTTTAGAGAAGATAAAACCTTAATATAAATATAAAATAAAAAGGAAAGAAAGAAAGGATTTTAGTTAGTTTAAAGAATTAACTATAGTTAAGTTAGAAATTAACCATGGTTGAGTTAAAAAAATTAACCATGGTTACTAACCATCAAATCACCATAACTTAAGAGCTAAGAATAAGCATCCATGTGTGTGGCCAAGGAATTTTGGGAAGAAGATATTTAGTCATAAAATTAGAAAATTAAAATAAAAAAGGAATGGAAGGCTAAGATTTGATCTTGAAAAGGTTGATCCAAGGGTCTAAATTTGGTATGACCATTTAACTTCATTTAAGTTCATCTCCTTCACTTCCATTCCACCATTTTGATGCCACACACTAGAGAGAGGGAGAGAAAAACGTGAAGAAGGAGAGCAAGGGAGGAAAGGTGGGAGAGGAAGTGAAATCAAGTTAAACTACCACCATTCTTCTCCAAATTTCTTCATCTTCTTCATCCTCCAATCATTTTCTCCAAAGGGCAGCTGCATCTTCATCCTTTCTTTAAGGTGGCATGTTTCTCTAAGTGGGAAAAGAAGGGATTTTAGTGTGAGAAAAGAAAAAGAAGCAAGGATTAAGCTTAAAGAGTAAGTTTTCTCCACCTTGCACTTGAAAATCACATGGTTTAAGTTAATTTTGTTAAACCCTAGCTATGCGTCACTTTTGGATAGCATATGAATGATTAGAAATGGATTTTATATGTTGAATATGAAGGCCTAGGAATGGAGTTTATATATTGACTATGGAGGCCATATGAACTTATCCATTGTTGTTATGTGCTGGAACTTTGAAAAACACAAAGATTGTAATTTTTGGGAAAATGGAAATGTTGGGGAGATGCTGTCCGAATTTTCTCAAAATTTTTATGGTATTTTCTTAATGTCCTAGAGTCATGTATACCAAATTTCAAGTCCTAAACACATAAAGGAAGAGGCTATGGAATTTTTAGAACCAAAGAAACTCACTTTTGGGCCTAAAACAGAGCTAGGTTATGTTATGACCAAAACGTGTCGTTGGAGCTGGAATTTGATATTATTATCCATTCCAATGGATTTAAAAGGGTGTTTTTAGCTAAGAATACCTATGGCAAAATGCCCAAAACTGATGGGATAAAATTTCTAAATTTTGGCCAAGAAATGCACACTACTCAGTCATAATGGATTGGAAGGGAAGGAGTTGGATTTTTCTAATTCCAATGGTTCCAATGAGTTTAAAAAGGTCATACTACTTTAGAAGTTAAGGTTATATGTGTTAATTGTGATGAATTATCATTATGACTATAGGGTTTGATATTTGTTTAGGAACTCCAAAAGCAAGTAAACCAAGTTCCAAGGCTTAAGGACCAAAGTTTGCTAAGGTAGTAGTTTTCCTATCTCTTTCTTTAAACTTGTATGTTTGTATAATAATGAGTGTTATGCTATATCAAGTTGTCATTTATGTTATAAGATGAGACATGTATACTTAGATTGTGCTTGGCCTTATATGAAATTCTTTGTATTACTATATGGTATGTAGCACCTTGATTGGCATTATGTTATGTACTTACATGCTTACTTATGAATGCTACTAGTTTACTACTATTGAGGGCAAAGGGTGTGGAGGCATAAATTGAGGACCTTATTGTTATGCATCACATTTTGTCATGTAATTAAATATCTTTAGATTATGGTATGTATGAGTTGTGTTATAATACTGTATGATAATAGGGTATGTAACAGAAATCCATATATATGCCTAACCCTGAAGTAAAAGAAATATGACTAGCGTGCCTAAAATGCAAGGATGTCTGTGCTTATATAAAGACAAAGTAATAATAATATGACAAATGAGGGCTATAACCGTCTAGTTTGTTTTAGGGGCAACTTTATATGAATTTATATGTACTCTGCTAAGTAAGTATTTTTCATTTGCAAAGGACTTAGAGAGCTTGAAGTAGAGCCCTGAACCAACCTCATATGATTTTTTTCAAAAAATTAATTATGTATTTTCAAGGTTGGACAAAATTCTAGAATGACCAAATAAATAGTGAAATTGTATGAGAAAGTTTTTAAAAAGAAAATTTTAATCAGTTTAGGTTTCTATTGACTCCTCTAAGTTCTATATAAGGTATTTGTAGTAGGAAAAGTGTTACATAGTAAAGTATGACATTTAGGGTATCAGAGCAAAGTTCCAGGCTTTCTAAGGTTATATATGGCTTGAGGATATGGCTATAAGGCTATGTAAAGGTTTTATAGAGTTATGAAAAGCCTTGTATGAGGTATTTTAGGTGTGTAGAGGTGACTTATATTTTTATTTATACTAAGTGAGTTGTGAATAGTCATGAGTATGTGGTAAGTTATGGGTGAGATTGGCCTCTAGTTCTAGAACAAAGTTAGGTGATGCAACGGCTAGAGCTCTATAATTTATAGTAGCTCACTAGGATTAGTGGAAAGTGTAACACCATGATTTCTAGCTCATTTCTATCACATTTGCATGTTCATATGATACATTCCATGAGGTGAAGTAAGAAAATCCATTAAAATAATGCATCTCTTTGAGTTGCGTCATGTATAAAAATTTCATTTGGTGTCACGTGGACTATGTGAGTTCATATAACACATTTTCATATTTAATTACATGGATACAACTCAATTGCATCATGAAATATGGCCTACAACTCATGGAACTTGAAGGAATACATGAAATAACCACATATATTTTCGGCCAGCTTTTGCCCCTTTTCTGCCTCAAATTTGGAAAATCATAACTAATTCTAGAAAAATCAAAATCATGTATTCTTAGTCATTCTGGAAAGCTACAGATGTCTACTTCATATTAAAAATATGTATATACCATAACATCTATCACAAAGGACGTTTGACATTCGAAATGGTCTAGAGGTCAAACTACCTACTAGTGCTATCATAGATTTATGTAATAAACTTAAAAAATATCCAATTAATTTCAAAAAAATACAATCCATGTAAATGATATCAATATGGAAAGTTGTGAATGTTAGCTAGAGGGAAAAAAATAGGACCAGACCAATTTAGGCACGCCTAGACCTCAAAATCTAATCAAATAGTAACTAAGGTCGGGTGAAGTTCTTGATACTAGACAGATTCTTCAAAAATTCATATCTCCCTCTCTAGACGTCCAAATGAGGTTCTTCTAATTGGCACAAGTCACTGGGAATGTCTTGTTTTTTTATATAAAATTTTGTGGCAATTGGACATCATTTGAGCCCTGTGTGACATATTTCATTTTCGGACCAGTATGAACAGTGACATAACCAAAACCAGAAAATTTGCCAACTTTGAAAATTCATCAAATATTCTGTAGATATCAAAAAAACATTTCTTTAGCTTCCCAAAAATCTCTCAACAAGCTCTAATTGCATGCCAAGTCTTAGACCAAGAAGAGCTTATTTGGACAAAAAGTGACATAAGGTTCCCTTATTGTCAATTTTGGCTCCATATAGAGTACCAAAATGTCCAAATGGTTTTCCTTGGGTTTTGGCACCTTTTGGGCAAGTTTAAAAGCATAATTAGGACTTGTATGAGCTGCCCAAAATCTCATGTATCTCATTTTGGCCATTTCATCCACACATATGCATAATTACATAATACCATCAATGAAGCTAGTTCCATCATATACTCAAATCACATTCTAATAGCTACATGACATATTCTCTCATTCATACATAATATATTATCATAATTACATATGCTCAAGAGGTCATAGACCATATACAATAGTGGGTTACATCATTTGACATAAATATGGTCTTAAGGAACTAAAACCATGCATTATGTTGTCAAGCTCTCTTCTTCAAGGTGGTTGGCTTCCATTACCTTGTCCACTTGATCCACCTAGCATGTTAGATCATTGGAGAGGAGGGAATGAGATTCAAAGAATCCCAATAGCTTATCTCCCATTCACTTATACATAATAGATGCAAACAAGTCTCATAAATGCATGTATGGTCATGTTGACATATGCAAACATTCAAGAAGCATTTTCATCATTTGAGGATGTTATACATAGCATACAAAGGCTTTCCAAGAAAGTGGATTAGCCTTACCCAACTTCTTGTGGATATTGGACTTGCCTCACCCATTCTTTAAGACATTCTTGGACTCAACCATGTTCTTGGGAGTCCATCTTGCTTTTGGGAGACTCTTTGCTTTGTTTCAACCAATCTCAAGGGTTCTTGGCTCATCCTCACCATGGCTAAGGGTTCTTGGCCTTACCACACTCAATCAAACCCAAGCTCACATAAAAAATATCACATATGAGCATATTGTAACATCATGGCACTATGGAATTAAAGTCATTCTAGAACACTTTTTATGGCTTAAAAATGCATATACATACATTCAAGACAAGCTAAACACACATCCATGCATGAGAGAAGGTGGAAAAAGCTACCTTGTATACAATCACACACTTTTCTTCTTGAATCTCTCTCCTTTGCTTTGGCCACATGCACATAAAAGTGTGGGGATGGTTTCTCTTGGCCTAAACATAATTTATGGAAGCCAATTAGGTTCATGGAATTAATTCTAAGGCCACACACTTGCTTGAACTCTAGCTTGATCTATAACCTCATTATGGTTCCATAATTGCACCTAATGAAGCAACACCCCTTAAGTAAATTTTAGGCTTTATTTTTTCTTTTCAAATATGATTCTTGACTCCTTTTAAGCCTCTTGGAATCATCACACAATTAAAACTAAGAGCCTAACTACATGTTGCTTCTTTAGATCATAATATGGAACATAACTAACTCACTTTCTATGGTTTCTAAATTTTTTCCAAGGTCTTCCCTCATTTTCATTCATCATATATGACTAAAAAATGGGCCTGGAAAAAATTAAAACTCTCCCTAGCTAGGCTATCTCCTTTGGGCCGAGACAATGGCAATTTTTGCTCTCCATGGACCTTGCTTTATTTTTTCAAGGGGAGATGCATGTGGGGAGCCTCTTAGGGATCTTAGGAGCTCATTTAAATTCTTATTTAGGCTTAGGAATCATCATATAAAATCAGATTTTACAAGGTGCAATTGAAACCCTAGAACTTGCATCTTGAAATCTAATGATTTTTTTGTTGATTCCCTTTGCATGTTCTTAATCTCTACACTCTTTTTTCTTAGATTCACCCTTGGTTCTGCCTAAAAATCAAGTCCTCCTAGGGTTTTCTCATGTTAGGTGAAATGGAGGAGGAGGGGACCAAAGATGACAACCATATGAAGAGAAATTACCTTGTTTTCTTGCTTTTTCTCACTTGAATCTTATGTTCTTTGAGCTCCTCTCTTCAAATCTGAATTTTCCCCTCAATTTCTGCTCTAAAATAGATTCATATACTTCATTATAATCATAGGAAATAAAGGAGAATGAAGGAGAAGAGATTTGGAAGAGAAAGAGCACGAAAAACTACTAAATTTCCATAAGCCTTTGATTTCTCCTCCTCTTTGCCTTCCTCTTGTGCGCCACTCTCCTTAGGGTTTTTCTCTGGTTTTGGGCAGAACTTGGTCTTGCAACATGAAGGGAGAAGAAGGGTGCATCATATATATAGGTGGGAGGAAGTTACACTTTTCAAAAATTCCCATTTTGCCTTTCATTCTTGGCATTTTTGTTTCTCCTTTGTTTTAGCTTCTTTTTGAGAACCGTCTTTTTCATTATGAAATTTAGGTTCCAAATTTAGTAAAATTCCTTTGGAATCACTCAAATCAGAGCTAAAACCTTCTTGAACAAATCTGTCAAAGTTCAGGCACACTGACGTTGGAAAACGTCCACCGAAGGGGCTTTAGCTGTCTCGGGCCTTCCCATGGTTTTTAGGGCCTCTGAGAACCTTAGGGAACTCAAAAATTTCATTTAAAAAGCCCTCCTATGTGAATTCCAAAATTTGCTCAAAATTATGAAAATGCCATTACATTTTCTAAGCTTTTCGTAAGAAATTGTCTCTTCATTTTAGCTCTATTTTTCTTTCCGTCTGAGCCTAGGGTTCTCATTTTTTGGAGTCTAGAATGCTTCCCAAATTTTTTAGAACCTTAACTACATCATTTTGAGGGACTTTCTTTTGTATCTAGTAAGTTTCATTCATTTATGGAGAAACTGTATGTTATGTTTCTCACGTTTTCTCTTATTTTCAGAGAGCCAGATGTTACAGCAAGCTCTGTGTATTAAGTAGCAAGAGAGGATTGTATAGCTACTAGATAGGCTTATTTAGAGAGGTTTTGAGAGGCCTAATCTCCCTAAGTGCCACACTCAGACCATTTGGGGATGTCTTGCCCGATGCAGGGGCAAGCAGTGAGGCAGCACAGTATGAGGTAAAGTTGCTACTGCACAGAGTGAGGGTTAAGAGAGTTATTTCCCCTTAGCCATGACACCTAGATATTATGATAATGTGAAGAGCCTAGAAAGCAATTCCCTCAAGTCAGAGGTTTGAGTTATAAGTTATACTCCATAGAGCTACGACAGCCCAAAGGTGATAGTTAGTTATGTATGTGTACGAGTAAAGCAACAGGTGGAAACCTTTAGCTTTAAGATAGGCTGTAAACAGAGATGGTGAGGCTCGGATCACATAGCTAAAGAAAAAGCTCCTAGTTATAGCAGAGTGTACTGTGACATGAAAGGCCTTATTAGTCATATTCAAGCCAACCTGAGGAATGAGCTACTATGGGGTCAATCGATGCACAAAGAGCGGGGACCCTTAGTATAAATAAAGAAAAAGAGTAGTAAATGGTCATGGAAAAATTAGTAAGTAACATGTGTGTAGTGGGCTTAGTAGTTGAAACTAAGAAGGAAAATCTTAGATAATGTCGAACACAAGAATAATAAGGTTGTGGAGACCCACCTATAAGGCATTGGCTCCAACCTAGGACACTACCCTATGAACTTCTAAATGATGGGCTAACATGATAAGTTTAAGACCTTGTAAACACTATCAGGAAAACCTTGTTGATAAGGTCTTGAATTGTGGACTGCAATATTTGAAATCTTGTCGACAAGATCCTAGACCTTATTGACAAGATGTTAATGTAACCTTGAAATTAACATAAGATAAGGCTACTAGTAATAAGAAATATATTGAACACTCTAGAAAGATGTACTTCATGGGTAACGCCTAAAGATGAGTATGATTAGCCCAGTGACAAAGATTCAAAAGAGAATGAGAATAGTTTAAAAAGTACTAAGTTCATCATAAATCTATATGAGTTAATGGGACTTATTATAAGCTACAAGTCTGATGAGATAGGTAGCTTAGACTAAGTATGAGTTGAAGCTTAAGAAAAGTGACCAGTAGCATCTTCTAGGTGAGGTAAGATGTGTAAAAAGAGAACACAGTGTAAAAGGAGAAATTAAATTAACTGAGAGCTTAATGAAGGTTCTCCCTAGATTGATGAAGGAAGGATAAGATATCCTGAGCTAGGAAAACCACCTAGTAGTGGTTAGCAAATTCCCCTCGATAGACCCCTTGAATTATAGAGTATAGTGATAAGGGGAGTAAGGAAAAGCTAAGAAACTAGCCATAGAAGTGATGCCCTTGCTTTAATAATGACTAAATGAGTAGATTGAGCATAGAAAAGTAAGTAGATAAGGGTCTAATAGTTAGTCAGACAAGCTTCCTAATATGAGAATGATGTAGGGTTAAGGCACATGAGTAATTAGAGCACCCAGTAGAATATAAGTCTTCAGTAAGGTAGAATCTGGACATTGAGAGTAAGTATCTTGGATTGGGTTAGTAAAACCCTAAAATCAATATACTATGCTCCTGGGGATGAGACTAAAGAGGTTGAATAGAGAGAAAGCCTAGCTCTGATCCAAAAGTAGAAACAAGTTGAGATAAATAGTTAGTACCTTAGTACCCTTAGGGAAGCTTGAGGGAGCTAGAGACCACTTAAGAAGACGAGTCTTTGCCTTAGGCAGAGAAAGAGTGTAAGCCAAGAACGCGATAGAATGTAATTCCTAGGATTTCATGAAATAGAATTTTCCAACAAAGGGACAGTTTAGTTAAGAGCAAAGCAAGAGTATGAGAGAAAGTAGACCCCCTTGATGTTATAGAGAGTGAACAAGTAGAGGAGCCCAAGAAAAATGCAGGTGCTCTTGAGCATAAAGAAACACTAATTAGCAAGAGGTATAGTCAATAGTAGAACATCCTTTTACCTAACTAAAAGGATAGTAAAGGTAAAAGAGAGAGAATATATAACAGTGTTCAAGCCGAGGACATAATAGATTAAGAATAAATATTAAGTTGATGTACTTGAGAAAGTACACTTGTCCTTGGCATAGATGCCCTTCTAGCATGATAGTCCTTGAAATAAAAATAGTCTGGCAATGTAAAGTGATCCCGGGATGAAGTAGAGAAAGAGTTCTCTTTTCCTTGAGTGTCTTACAGAAATAAAGAAGATAAAGGAAAATAAGAGAGGAATACTTTAGATTATTAAAAAACTTGTAATATACAGGTAATAGTGGCTTTGAGCTCAGCCATAAGGCGCCTATATATTAGTGTTTGATATTATAGTTTGCTTACAACAATGGTTACATGATATTGGGTTTGGCCAACCTAATAGTAATGTGACTTGAGTGCATAGCAAACAAGGGCATCCATCATAAAAGTGTTCTAGTAATCGAAGAGTATCCTAGTAGTTAAATCAAAAGATGAGCTAAAGAAAGATAAATAAGGGATTCCAATAGTATTAGAATTATGAGAAAAGCATGTAGAAAAGGAATCCCTAGTAAAGAATAATAATATAAAAAAGAACATGCTGATAGTAAAGAATGTTCAAATTCAGATAGCACGAGTTCAGTATGTATGATCTGAGTCCCTTATAATATAATTAAAAAAAATAAGAAGTGACCAGTGTATAGCCTCTCTCCTACCAGAGATGTTAGCCACACTCAGTGGGTGAGATGCCCTGGTGCCAAGGCACTCAAAAGCAGAATGTGGGCATAGTTAGAAATTGCAAGATATGAGAGAAAAGATAGAATGAGTATAAATAAAGCAAGGTAAGCCAATAAAGTAAAAAAGAAAGCCCAAGTAAAAAAAGGATGAAATAGGAACTTGAGGATCCCATAAGGAGTAGTAAAGGAAAGTTAAAATACTCCTGAGTAGTAGTATGATGGGATCATAGAGAATCAGATGATACAAAATCCACTTCGCATGAAGAGCATGAGAAACATTTGAGTTGAGCCTTAAAAATTATAAGCGACAGTTATCAGACTTAGTAAGCATATATTTTTATTTTCATATACAATGATCTTACGCTTTGACGTCTCCGAGAAATAGATTGTAGTAGACCAGACTTTTAGACAGATTGAGACCATCGAAAAGAAACTCCTAATGGCCCAAAGTAGACAAAAAAATTATGTAGATAAATGTAGACGGCCATTAGAGTTTGAGATTGAGGACCATGTCTTCATTAGAATGTTTCCAGTTATAGGGATAGGTCAGTCTATTAAAAGTAAAAAGCTCAGTCCAAAATACATAGGTTCTTTCTAGATTCTTGATAAAGTAGGACCTGTGGCCTATAGACTAGCTCTTCCCCCAAATCTGAGCCAAGTACATAATGTATTTCATGTTTCACAGCTCAAAAAGTACCAGCCTGACCCCTCACATATCATAGAATATAAGAATGTGTAGTTACAGGATGATCTATCATATATAGTATCACCAGATCGGATCGTGGACGTTAGACTCAAGCAGTTATGGAATAAAACGATACGGCTGGTGAAAGTAGTTTGGAAGGGGTTATCTCCCGAAGAAGCTACCTAGGCGTTAGAAGAAGAAATGAGAAAGAAGCATCCAAAACTCTTAAGGCCATATGAATGACAAATGATGTAATCTATGATTGGATATGTCCTATGATGCTATAAACATGTATAATTATGTTAATGTATCATGTATAAATGAGATCTAAGGTTGTATGTATGGAAATGCTCATTTTGGATATATAATGGTAATTTTGCATTATGGAAATGTATGTATAAATGGAAGTGGAATAGCCAAATTGAGATGTGCAACGTCCGATATTTGTTAAATGACGGAAACGGGCATGTTTTCAAAGCAAGTCCCCTGAAATGAATTAGTTAAGGTCCCAAAAAATTTGAGTAACATTCTAGACTCCTAAAAATGAGAATCCTAACCTCAGACAGAAGGAAAAACTGAGCTACATTGAAGAAAACAAATTTTGATAGAAAATTTATGAAACGTAATGGCATTTTCATAATTTTGAGCAAATTTTAGAATTCTCACAGGAAGGATTTTTAAATAAAAGTGTTGAGTTCTCCAAGATTCTCAGGGGCCCTAAAAATTATGGAAAGCCCTGGGATAGTTAAAGCCCTAAGATAGTTAAAACCCCTCCAGTGGAAGTTTTTCAATGTCGATTGACCCAAACTTTGACTAATTCATTTGGAAAGATTTTGGCTCCGAGTTGAGTGATTCCAAAGGTATTTTACTAAATTAGAAACCTAAATTTTATAATGGAAAAGACAATCCTAAAAAAGAAGCTAAAATAAAGGAGAAACGAAAATGCCAAGAATGAAGGGAAAAATGAAAATTTTTGAAAAAGCCATTCTCCTCCACCTATAAATAGGAGGTGCCTCACTCTCTCCTTCATTTAGTCTTAGATTTTTCTGCCCAATTTCAAAGAAGAACGCTACGGTTTAGGCACACCAAAGGGAGAGAAGAAGAAAGAGAAATTCAAGGCATAAGGTATGAAAATTTGCTTATTTTTCATGCTTTCTCTTAGCCAATCTCTTCTCCTCCTTTTCCCCTTTCTTTCCCATGATTTTTCTGAAGTTTTGAGGGCTGTTTTGAAGGAAGAATAAAGGAAAAATTTCGAAATTTAGGTGAGGAAGCTAAGGAAAGCAAAGAACAAGCAAGTAAAACTAAGGAAATCAAGGTATCATGCAATCTTTCCACTTGATCTTCTTCCTCCCTTCTCTTGTGAGCATTTCGACCTATATATGGTCAGCCTTAGGGAGTTAATTTTTCAACCAAACTAAGGATGAATCTTAGGAATTTGAAGGAGAAGAACAAGAATATGCAAAGAAAACAACAAACTAGCCATTAGATTTCAAGATGCAAAATCTAGGTTTTAAGTGCACCCTATAAAACCTAATTCTGTATGATGATTCCTAGGCATAAATAATAGTTTAATTGAGCTCCTAAGATCCCTAAGAGGCTCCCCACATCCATCTTCCCTTGAGAAAACAAATCAAACTCCATGGAACCAAAAATGCTCTTAATCTCGGCCTAGATAAGTTTACATAGTTAGGGAGAGTTTTAAAATTTTTTAAACCCATTCTTGAGTCATATATGATGAATGAAAATGAGGGGAGGCCTTGGAAAAAATTTAGAACCTATAGAAAGTGAGTTGGTACTTTAGATTCCATATTATGACCTAAAGAAGCAACATGTAGCTAGGCTCTTGGTTTTAATTGTGTGATGATTCTAAGAGACTTAAAAGGAGTCAAGAATCATATTTGAAAGGAAAGAATGGAGCCTAAAGTTTATTTGATAGGTGTTGCTTCATTAGGTGCCATTTTGGAACCATAATGAGGTTTATAGGTCAAGGTAGTATCTAAACAAATTGTATAGCCTTAGAATTGAGTTCATGAACCTAATTAGCTTCCATGAATTGTATCTAGGCCAAGAGAAAGCATCCCTATTCATTTTTGTGTATGAGGCTGAAAGAGGGAACATTCTTTCAAAGGGAAAAGTGTGTGGTTGATTCCAAGGTAGCTCTCTCCAGCTTGTCTTAGAATGTGTGTATGTGTATTTTCAAGCCATAAAAAGTATGCAAGCATGATTTCATATGCCATGGTTTCATGATAACACATTATATTTCTAAATGATGTTATGATATTTGTTTGGGTTTGCTTGAGTGTGGAGAGGCCAAGAACTCTTAGCCATGGTGAGGATGAGCCAAGAACCCTTAGAATTGGTTGAGACAAAGTAAAGAGTCTCCCAAAATGAGATGGACTCCCAAGAGCAAGGTTGGGTCCAAGAATCTCTTAAAGAATAGGTGAGACTAGTCCAAAATCCATGAGGAAAAGGGTGAGGCCAATCTATGCACTTGGCAAGCCTTTGGATGCCTTGTATGACTTATTCACATGCCAAGCTTTCTTCTTGAATATTCATGTCATCTATTATATCTATGCATGCATTTTCAAGACCTGCTTTACATATGTTATGTGTGATTGAAAGGGAGATGAGCTATTGGGATTCTTTGAATCTCATCGCCTCCTCTCCAATGATCTAACATGCTAGGTGGACCAAATGGACAAGGTAATAAAAGCCAACTGCCTTGAAGATGAGAGTATGACATCTAAGAACATGAATTTTGCTACTTTAAGGCCATACAAATTGCAAAAGATGTAACCAATGGATGTATATGTATTATGATGTTATGAACACTTGTAATTATGATAATATGTTATGTATAAATGGGAGAATGTAGTATGTGATCACTAGAATACAATTTGAGCATGTTATGGCATTGTAGCTTCTCGAATGAAAGTATGGAAATGTGTATAAGTGTGGATGAGATAGCCAAAATGAGATGCATGAGGGTTGAAACCATTTAGGTGGCTCACACAAGTCCTAATTATGCTTGTAGACTTACCCAAGAGGTGCCAAACCCCAAGGAAAGCCGTTTGGACATTTTGGTATCCTATATGGAGCCAAAATTGACTATAATGGAACCCTATGTTACTTTTTATCTAAATGAGCTCTTCTTAATTTGAGATTTGCCATGAAATTAGATCTTGTTAAGAGATTTTTGGGAAGCTAAAGAACATAATTGTCAGAGGTCTAGAGAATATTTGATGAATTTTCAAAATTGGCAAATTTTCTGGTTTTGGTCATGTCACTATTTACTCAAGTCTGAAAATTAAATCTGTCACACAGGGCCCAAATGATGTCCAATTGCCACAAAATTTTATACAGAGAAACTAGACATTCCCAGTGGCTGGTGCCAACTAGAAACACCTCATTTGGATGTCTAGATAGGGAGATATGCATTTTTAAAGAATCTATCCAGTATCAGGAACTCCACCCGACCTCAGTTACTGTTTGATTGAGTTTCAAGGTCTGCGAATGCCTGAACTAGTCTGATTTATTTTTCCCCTTTTGTTAACATCCACAAATTTTCATATTGGTATTATTTACATAAATTGGATTTTTTTAGAATTAGTTGGACATTTTTGAAGTTTTCTATAGAATTTTTGTAACAGCACCAGTGGACAGCCTAACCTCTGGACCATTTCGAATGTCAAATGTCCTCTGTGTTAGATGTTATGGTCTGAAAATATTTTTACATGAACCAGACATGTGTAGCTTTCTATAATGGCTAAGAATGCATGATTTTTATATTTCTAGAATTAGTTATGATTTTTCAAAATTGTGACAGAAATGAGGACAAATCTGGCCAAAATTATATATGTGTATTTTAAGCTTCCCTTTGAGTTCCACGAAACGTAGGCCACTTTTGATGATTCAAATGAGTTGTATTCATGTAATTAAATATGAAAATGTATTGTATAAGCTCACACAATTCACATGACACCGAATGAAATTTTTATACACAACACAACGCCAAATAATGTATTATTTTAATGAATTTTTCTTACTTCCTTCATGGAATCTATGTTGCAAAGCATGGAAATGTCATGAAATGAGTTAGAAATATATGGTGTTACAAGATGCATGAGCTTTGGAACCATTTGGGCAACTCATATAAGTCATAATCATGCTTTTAAACTTGCCCAAGAGGTGCCAAACACCAAGGGAAGTCATTTGGATACTTTGGTATCCTATATGGAACAAAAATTGACCATATTGAAAACCTATGCCACTTTTTGTCCAAATGAACTCTTATTGACCTGAGACTTGGTATATAATTAGAGATTGTTGAGAAGCTAAAGTGTAGAATTTTTGGAGGTCTATGGAATATTTGATGAATTTTCAAAGTTGGGAAATTTTTTGAAATTGGTTAGGTTACTGTTCATACTGGTCCAAAAATAAATTCTATCACTCAGGGGACAAATGATGTCCAATTATCACAAAATTTTATAAGCATAAAGTAGACATTTTTACTGACTTTTAAAAACTAGAAGCACCCCATTTGGACATCTAGAGTGGGAGATATAAATTTTTGAAGTTTCTATCTAATATTAGGTGCCTACACTAACCTTAGGTACTATTTGATTAGTTTTCGATGCCTAGACGTGCCTGAACTGGTCTAGAGTTATTTTTTTCCCTCTAGCTAACATCTGTAGCTTTCTAAATTGATATCAATTTAATGGATTGGATTTTTATGGAATTAATTGGATATTTTTGAAGTTTGTAGCAAAAAGCTGTGATAGTACTAGTAGCCAGCTAGACCTCTGCATCTTTTTGAATGTCAAACATCTTCTATGTTATGTTTCATGGCCTAGACATATTTTCAGTATATATTAGGCATGTGTAGCTTTCTAGAATGGCAAAAAATACATGATTTTGATTTTTCTAGGATTAGTTATGATTTTCCAAATTTTGTGACAAAAAAGGGAGAATTCTAGCTGAAAATGCAACTATGTATTTTATACTTCCCTTTGCTTTCCACGAGTTGTAGGCCACTTTTAGTTATGGAAATGAGTTGTATCAATGTAATTAAATATAAGAATGTGATACATGAGCTCACATGGTCCACGGGACACCAAACAAAAATTTTATATGTAACGCAATGCTAAAATAATGACTTTTTATATGTTATTTTTTTGTATTCTTGTGAACTCCATAACATGAGACTTGGAAATAGCATGAGGTAAAGCTAGAAAATTATGGTGTTATATTTGGCATCACCTTACCCTTGGGAGCGATTCTCACAATCAATGGCATTCAAGACAACACATTGGTACCAATGCAACATCAAAGTATCAAGTGACATATCCTCAAATCACAAGAGCATACACAAACACACAAAGATATATATATGCACACAAGAATGCAAGATAATGAGGTGGAGAGATACCTTGAATTTTGCAAGTCTTCCTTTGTCTTATTCCTCCTTCTTTTTTGCCTTACAAGTGCACTTAGGTGGGTTGGTGTTCTCTTAGCCTAAACATCATAAACAACACATAATCACACACTTGAAGCAAGCCAAGATACTAAGGATACTCTGAACACATATTTAGTTCCATCAGTGGCATAATGGTTCCATAATTGGCCTATTGAAGTAACTCTTACATTTCAAGTTCTAGGCTCTATTCTCTTCCCATTTCTAGATCATTTGAACTCAATTAAGGTCCTTGGAGCCCTCATATAACCACTTGCACAAGTGGGAAACCAAGTTGCTTCTTAAGCCATCATTATAGACACCATTATCCCATCTCTCATTCCATGGCTCCTAAATTTTTTTCAATAGTTTCTCTCATCTTCTAACATCATACAAAATTCCAAACCAAGGTTAGAACAAATTAAAACACTCCCTAACTACCTGTGCTAGCTTAGGCCGAAATATGTACTAAGAAAGGAGTTCACTAGCTTCTTGATTTTTTCTTGATGGGAAAGCCACTTGGGGAGGTTTCTAAGGGTCTTAGGAGCTCAAGGAAATATTCAAATAACCAAGAAAACATTCACACAAAATCAGATTTTATAAAACCCTAAAGAAGTCTACACTTTTCTATCTTATTTTCTATTGGTTTTCCTTGGAATTTCTTGCCATGTTCCATCTCCCCATGGCCTAAAACCCTTGTTCCTCTCTTGTTTTTGAACAAAAAACCTCCCCCTCATATGGTTCTATTTAGGGTCCAAACTCAAGGTAAGGGGAAGTAAAGGGAAGAAGCAATTCAAAGCATGAATTACCTTGGATTTCAACTTAGTTTCAAGAGTCTTTCTCCTTGGTTTGCTTCCCTTCAAAAATTTCAAAATCCCCCTCAATATTCTGGATTAAAACAGAACCAAATAGCTCAAATAAACCATGGAAAGAAAGCCTAGACAGAGAGGAGCAAAGTTGAAAGAAGGAAAAGTATGAAATTCTCCAAGTTTCATTACCTTTCTTGCCTTATTCTTCTCCCTTTTCTTCCTCTCTTGGTGCACCTCAAGGAGCTACTATTTTTTTGTAATTTTTCCAAAGGAAGTTGTGCTTAAAAAGGTGGGAGAAGAAAGGAGAAGTGTGTGAAAACTTCTAGAAACACACTTTCAAAAATTTCAATTTCATCCTTCCGTAATGGCAATTCCGTTTTGGCTTTGTTTTAGCTCCTTTTTTAAAACCGTATTTTCTAATATAAAATTTAGACTCCTAATTTAATAAAATGCCTTTTGAATCATTCAAATTGGAGCTAAAACTTTCTAGAATAAATTTGTCAAAATTCGGGCTCACCACTGTTGAAAAAAGTACACCAAAGGGACTTTACCAGTCTTGGGGCTTCTTATGGTTTTTAGGGCTTCTGAGAACCTAGGGTAACTCAAATTTCCCATTTAAATGGCACTCATATGTGTTTTTCCAAAATTTACACTTATTTACAAAAATGTCATTATGTTTCGTTAGTTTTCATTACAAATTGTTTCACCATCATAGCTCTGGTTTTCTTTCTATTTGAGCCTAGAATTATCATTTTTAGGAGCCTAGGACTTTATCCAAATTTTTTGGGATATTATCTAGCTCATTTTAGAGGACTTGCTTTTATACAACTCATTTCGTCATTTTATGGAAACCAGGTTCATTACAAAAGACCTTAAGATGTTACTAGAGGGAGATTTGGTATGTGTAAGATGAAATTTAGAGAGTTAAGGTGTAGAAGAGGGTTGAACTACAACCAAAACTACTTAAGTCACGGCCAAGAGAGTTTCAAAAGCTAGCAGTGCCACAGTGCAAGATGCCTTACCACGGTGTAATGCAAGAAATTCGAACACAGAGAGTAACGTAGAGCACACTTGCCACGGCAAGCTTTAGGAGGCAAGCTTAGAGAGTTCCAGGAGGCACTCTCATATTGTGGCGCCATATAGGCTCACCTCGGTGCAAAAGTTTAAATAGTAAGTTCCTGAGAGTACTTTTACCATGTTGCAAAAGGCTTAAGTCACAATGCAAGGCTCGTAGTTCTGATTTTAAATTCTAGTAACCAACTTAGCTATGACGAAGAAGGTCCAAGTCATGGCCTAAGTCCCCTAAACTCTTAATTTTGGTTAGAAACCTTAAATTTTACTATGAACATGATATGTAATGACTTGAGAGCATTTGTAAGAGGATTTTATGATGTTTAGGATTAATGGTAATGTGAACCAAATGTCTTAATTGATAATTGGAGTTAGTTGTGGGATTAAGTGGTTTTGGTTATTTAGCTAATGACCTTTATAATATCAAGGTTCAAATTTCCTCATTGTTTCCTAATTTAATTAATTGTAATAACTTTATACCTTAATTTACGATCATTTACCTCATAATTAAACCTAATCACAGGAATTAAGAATTAGGGTTGTTACACATCAAATGCTTCTAGTAAACATACATAATTATCTTTTCAAATCATATGAAATCATTCAAATCAAACATAAATTTTAGGGATTTTTAGTTTAGTCTCACCTAAATCTTTAGGACTTTTGGATTAGTCTTACCCACTTTTTAGGACTTTCAAGTTAGCCTACTTACTCTTGAGACTTTTGGCTTTATCTCACCTATTCTTAGGAACTTTTAGCTTCTCCTTACCTACTCTAAGGGATTTTTGGCACAACCTCACCCATTAAAAGCCATACACATTCAAATTGTTATTCAAGAAACATAATGGGATCAAAGCATTAAACCAATAGCTATAGGTATATTTCATGGTTCAAACATACATACAAGCATTCAATGACAATTAAATAACCAAGAAATGCATATAAGAAAGGATGAAGAGTTACCTTGAGTCAAGAAGCATAAGCTTTCTACCTTGAACTCTACTTCCCCTTCTCGCCCTCACACACACACACCTAGGAGGAGCTTGATTTTCTTGGCCTAGATACATCAAATAAGACACAAACATATCATTGGAACTAATTCTAACCTCACTTAGACTCTACACAAGCCTATTCTAGCTTATGGCATGCTTATGGTTCCATACAAGGGCATAATGAAGCAACACATATAATTCATCATCTTAGCACCAATTTCTCACTCAATCTAAGCTATATGACTCCATTTAAACTCAATAGAGCCATCTCTAACTCAAATTAAGAAGCCTAGCACCAAGTTGCTTCTTTATGCATAATGGAACCTAAAACTTCCAAGTTTCAATGTATGACTTCTAAATTAAAACTAATGGTTTCTTTGGTGTCTACAATTCATTTCTAAACCATTTCTACTATTGGAATCAAGGAAAACCCTCCCTTGGTGTTCCATCTAGCTCTTGGCCGAGATACACACCTAATGAGATACCTATGGAGTTTTGTCAAATTTTCTAAGGAATTTGCCATCCATGAAGCTTCTTAAGTCTCTTATGAACCCATACATACTCTTATATAAGCTAGATTACCATTAGAAAGCTTCAAAAATTCCTAGGTGCAAATAAAACCTTACCTTCCATAACTTAATTTCTAAAGCTTTTCTTTTGATTCCAATTGAATATTCATATTCCTTGTGCTCTAAAACCCTTGGTCCTACCTTGTTATAACTTGAATTCATCCTCGTCTAGATGGGCCTAGGTCTAGCTGAGACATGCACTCAAGGAACAACCAAGAAGAAACAAGTGAAGCCATGGTATTTTACCTGGTTTCAAAGCTTTTTAGGAGAGCTTTCTAAAGCCTCCAAGCTTTTCTTCAAACTCTTCCTTTCCCCTACTAAACTAGCCATAAAACATGTCCAATTGAGACACCAAAACCATGAGAAGAGATAGGAGAAAGAGAATCTAATTTAAGGTAGAGCAAAGTCAGTGGAAATGGGAGGAAAGTGTGGGACATGGAAATAAGAAGCAAAAAGCCAAGTTATTAATACCCTTTCAAAATTCTAATTTAGTCCCTAAACTTGGTTCTTTCCATTTGGCCTCATTTTAACTCCTTTTTTAGAACTATTTTTTCAATCATAAAATTTTGGTCTTCTAATTCATAAAATACCTTTGGTTTCACCCAAATTGGATTTAAAACTTTATTGAACTATTTGGTCAATGTTTTGATCAACTAACACTTAAAAATGCATACTAAAGGGGTTTTGGCCATTCTTAGGATTCCTATTATTTTTAAAGCCTCTAAAAATCATGGGAAACTCAAATTTTCTATTTAAAGATCTCTCCTTTGAGTTTTCAAAAAGTTACTCAAAATTACAAAAATGCCACTACCTTTTAGCTTAATTTTATTTAGCCATCTTGACTCTGATTTCAAGGTACCTTTAGCTTTGTATTCTCACTTTTAGATATCTAGATCATTGCTCTAATTTTTTTTATCCTCTAATCATTTGAATTAGAAGACCTACCTTTAGTAACTTGTTAGTTTCAGGTCATTTTAAAAAAACTGAGTATTGCACTTAAAAACCCCATTTTCTATCAAGTTTGGACCTAAGTCAACCTCCCTACATGGTGCTCTAATTCTAGCTAAAACATACATGCAAGGGAGAGCCAAGAAGAAGTAAGTTATCCATGGCAAATTATGCCTTTTCTTAAAGCTTATCAAATGAACTTTGTCAAGCATCCAAAGTTTCCTTCAAACTCTCCCTTCCCTATACTGAACCAGCCACAAATTGTAATATCTGCTCCTTTGAAAACATGAGAAAATGCAAGAAACATAATATTGAGTTTCTTCGTAAACATACAAAACTCACTGGATACAAAAGGAAGTCCACCAAAGAGAAGGATTTAAGGTATGATAAAATTATAATAATATTCTAGACTTCAAATAATGATGATCCAAGGCCAGAGGTGCCCTGAAATTGAAGTTAGAATAACTAGACAAAATTTAACAAAAATGCAATGTAACATAATGGCATTTTCATAATTTTGAGTAATTTTTAGAATACTCATAGGAGGGCTTTTTAAATGAAAAATTTGAACTCTCTGGGGTTCTCAAAGGCCTTTAAAATTATGGGAAGTCCCAAGACAATTAAAACCCCTCCGGTGTATGTTTTCTAATGATGGTTGACCTAAACTTTGAATCTTTTCATTCGGGAAGGTTTTAGCTCTAAATTGAGTGATTCCAAAGTCATTTTATAAGTTAAAGAACCTAAATTTTATAATGGAAAAAATCGTTCTCAAAAGAAAGCTAAAATAAATTTAAAACAAAAAAGCTAAGAAACAGGATGTAAATGGAATTTTTAATAAACAATTTTAAGACATTTGGCTCCTAATATAGTGTCCCATTCCTCTCCTCCATTTAGAATAACTTAGTCACTGCCCAAACTAGAGGAGGTTCTACCCAAAAGAAATGCACAAGAAAGGAGGAGAAAGAGGAAGGAGAAATCCATGAAAAGGTAAGAAAAAGTATGGAATTTCATAGTTCTTCCTTTATTAATCTTATTCCTCTCCTTCTCTTATTTATTCTTATGGCTTTTATGATGTATATGGGGCTGTTTTGTGGGTGGTTCAAAGAAGGGAACTTGGAATTTTAAGGAGGATCATGAAGCAATGGAAATCGCCTTTGGAAAAGTGTTGAAATAAGGTAAGCAACCTAGCCTTTCATTGCATCTTCTTAGTTATCTCCCATGGTGCTTGTTCGGCCAAGATAGAGCCCAATCATTAGAAGATAAATTCTAACCTAACCAAGAAAGAATCATCGGTTTTGGAGTGTGGGAAGTAAGTAGGTGTAAAGAAATTCAATTAAAATGCATTAGAAAACAAGTTAACAAAGTTAGGGATTTTTGTGTACCATGGCCAAGATGGAACTTCCTAGTAGTCATTTAAATTATCTAAGAGTTGGTAAGGATTCCTAAGACACCTAAGAAGTCTTACAAGTGACCATTCCATGAGAGAAATGAAGGAAACTCCATAGGTGCATCAAAGGGAGCATGCCTCAACCTCACTAAAAATAAGCACCTAGGAAGTGTTTTAATTTGCTCCAAGGCTAGAATGGCATTACATATGATGAAAGAACATGAAAGGAAGCCTTGGAACAGTTTTAGAAGCCATGGATAGTAAGATGGAGGTGTAGGCTCCATAATGTAGCCTAATGAAGCAACATATAGCTAGGATCCTCAAAATGATTATTTGACGGCTTCAAAAGATTTAAATGGAGCCAAAAAACTCATATTGAAGGAGAAAATAAAGCCAAGATCAAGAGGTATCATAGTTGTTTCATTAGGTCCTTTATAAAGCCATAATAGTGTTTTAGAACAAAAGGTGCTTCCATAGCAATTGTACAAAGCTAAAGCTTGTTCTTATGAATGACGTATGCTCTTGTGATGTGTTTAGGCCAAGAGAACTTAGTGCCTCCAAACTTTAAGGCTTGGTCAAAAAGAAGGAGGAAGATTTCAAAGGAAAAGTATGGAACATTGGCTCAAGGTAGCTTTCTCTCCTTTCCCTCATGCATCTTTGGATGTTTCCTTGTCTTTGAATGTATGTATGTATGCTAAAACCATGAAAAATGTTTCTAGCAAGTATTTATATGCCATGGTACCATGATGCTTTGTTCATGTGTCTGAATGATGTTTTTATGAATGTGTTTAGCATGCTTGAGTGTGGTGAGGCCAAAAGTCCCTTAGTAAGGGTGAGGATGTGCCAAAAGTCTCTAGAAAGAGTGAGGCTTAGTCAAATGTCCCTAGAAAGTGGGTGAGGCAAGTCCAAAAGTCCCAAAGAGAATGGGTGAGGCTAAACCATTGTCTTGGCAAACCTATCTATACTACATGTGACTTCTTGAATGCAAGAAATGTTCCATGAATGTTTATGAATTTCAAAATAGCCATGCATGCATTTTCAAACTTGAAATTGCACCTATTATGTGTGCTTGAAAGGTAGAAGAGCTATTGGGATTCTTAGAATCTCATTCTTCCCTCCCCATGACCTAACATGTCTAGGTGGATCAAGAGAGCAAGGAAATGGGTGCCACCACACTTGAAAGCAAGGAGTTTGGCAATAGAGTTGAATTGTTCACTTTGTAAACATAGCATTGACAAACGATGTATTCCTATGATGTATATGATGTTTAAGCTCTTGAACATATGTAATTATATGGAAATGTGATATATATGTGAGAGTTGGAAGAAAATGAATGATATTATGTGTTTTTAACGTTGTATGGCAAGAATGACTCATATATGCTTTTGTGTATACCTTGGAGTGGGAGAGTGAATTTGTGAGATCTGGGTTTGTGGACCTTTGAGACATGTTTAATAGGTTATTTTGTTACTTTCCCACGTGCTCAAGTGGCCTTAGAAAAAATGGACCATTTGTAATCCTTTAAGAAGCCAAATTGTGGCATTTTAGAATCCTATAGTACAAATTGACCAAATGGATGAATTTTCTCATGAAATTTGGCATGCATATAGATATTATGTCGAACTTTTTGGAAAGCTAAAGACTATATTATTTAGACCTTTGTAGAATTAATTATGAATTTTCAAAGTTGCCAAATTTCTACTGAACTGATATGGTTACTATTCATATGGTCAATTTCTTCGTTTGTGTCATTCAAGAGCCAAATGATGTCTAATACTCATGAAATTTTACAAGCATAAACTAGACATAATAAGATTTCTATGTCCATCAAGATCACCTCATTTGGAGGTCTAAGCAGAGAAATATGAATTTTTGAAATTTGGAGTCAGTACTAGTAATGCAACAGTACCTTTGGTACTTTTCCATCAATTTCCAGTAGTTAACGTCTCTGTTTTGGTCTGGATATTTTTACATAAATTTAACATTTGTATCTTTCTAGAATCTTATATTTTTCTTGATTTATATTTTTCTAGATTTATTTATGATTTTTTAAAATTAATGACAGAAATCTATATTAATAGACCCGAGACTAAACTTGTGAAAATGTGTGTGGATGATCCAAGCTTGGGAATTTTTTGACATTTTGAGATGGTTTTGAGTTGTACGAATGTATTCTAATTGGAAAATGATATGGGTGAGCTTATATGGGGCACGAGATGCGAGACAAAAGTTTTGAACTTTACGTAATGCAAGAAATGCCATTATTTTTAATGAATTTTTCCTCATTCTCCAATGAAATCAAGCACATAAATATCCATAGAGGATATAGAGAGGCTAATGTAATATGGTGTTACACAAATCACCACCATTCAAAACATTGAAACCATGGAGAGAGAGAGAGAATAAGAACTTTAGTAAAGGGAAGAGCATGAAAAAGTGACAAATTCTTACCCTTTTTCAAGCCTTATTTTCTTTTCCCTTGCTCCCTCTTTGGTGTGCCACTCAAGCTTGCTCTTGGTCTATTTTAAGCCAGTTGAAAGTCAGTTTAGATGAAAGGAGAAGGTGGGGCATGATATATAAGAAGGGGGAGGCTAGTTATAATGATTTGAAAATTCCATTTATGTATCTAAATAGTTAGTTTCTCCAGTTGAGCTCATTTCAACTCTTTTTTTAGAACATTATTTTCTATCATAAAATTTAGGTCCTCTAATTCATAAAATACCTTTGGTTTCATCGAAATTAGATTTAAAACCTTATCAAACAGTCTAGTCAAAGTTTCAGTCAACCAATGACCTAAAATATACACCGGATGGGTTTTGGCCATTCTAGGAGTTTCTATGGTTTTTATGGCCTCTGAGAACCTTGAGAAACTCAATTTTTTCCATTTAAAACTCCTTCCTTTGAGTTTTCAAAAAGTTACCTGAAATTACAATTTTGGTACTTGTAATTCATTTAATTTATTCAGCCATTTTGGCTATAAGTTCAAGCTATTTTTAGACTTTTAACCACATTTCTAGATATTCTAATTATTATTTTAATCTCAATTAGCCTCAATTTACTTTACTTTAGGGTGATCCTATCTCATTTTACCAAGTTTAGTTTAATTTCTAGAAAACTGATTATTACACTTATAATCTTAGAATCATTAAAATAACTTCTTAGGTACCCAATCTTAGCCTTGGTCAAACCCTGCTAAAAAATGGAGTTCCATGGAGTTTTGTCTATTTCTTTGGGAATTTTGATAAACACATATTTCTATCTATTTGATTCTCCTAACTTAGGCATTTTAATGATTAAATATGACTCTAAGACTTCAATTAGATAAGATTTTATTTTAATGGCCATTTCTATATTTTAGGAATTTATTTGCAAATTATTGGTTTTTAATGCTTAAATTTATCTTAAATAATTTTTGTGAATATTTCTATTTGAAATTTTTTCCACTTTTTTGTGCAGAGTTTTAATATGTAATTGGAGCTTTGAATAGAAAATTGAATTGAAGAAGAGCAAGAGAAGAGATGGGCTTCAAGTGTGTTAGTGTGCAATATTGAGAGAAAATAATAGAGTAGCTGTACATGGAAGACGCACTCAAACGCAAAACTACATGTGATTAAGAAGAGACTTGGTTTTAACGTGGAAAAGAGGCTGGGTTGAAGGAGCTTGTAAGCAACTCGAAAAAGAAGAAGCAAGTGAGCTGAAAATGAAA
This sequence comes from Erythrophleum ivorense, assembly GCA_026724425.1. Taxonomy (NCBI): domain Eukaryota; kingdom Viridiplantae; phylum Streptophyta; class Magnoliopsida; order Fabales; family Fabaceae; genus Erythrophleum; species Erythrophleum ivorense. Next base: position 72,957 of record JAIUCV010000481.1, read on the forward strand.
GAGGCTTGGGTGCAGAACTTTCTCTCGTGTCTTTCAAGCAGCTACAGGAAATGAAGACATGGCAAGAGTAGAATGTAGGCTGGACAAAAGGTTTCATCTCACTACATTTGCTTGAGTTAATGCATTCACACTCATGACCAGCCACGTCTTCACGATGCTCTGTTTTGGTGAGTAGAAAGTTTCACGTGGGAATGATTCAAAAAGCTAACGTGAAAGAGCTGAGAAGAAGAAGGTTTAAAGAAGCTGTACACTTGAGCTTGAAAAGAAGAACATTTTGATGAGAGTTTCACATGGAAACAAATGAAGAGCAGCTGGCAGAACGAGTGAAGGAAGCAGCCTCTGTTTGAGAGCTAAATAAAGAGAAGAAGCTACGTCTTTAGCTCGAGAAAAGCGAGCTGAACGAGAAGAATGAGCTGCATGGGTATTTGGAAGAAAGGAAGCAAACATGTGAGGAAGAAGGAGCTTGGTCGAGCTACTGGTTGTGAGTGCATAAGCTGAATGAGTGAGTCATGCAAATGAAGCCACAAGAGCTGAGAATGAAGAGAAGTAAGTAGCAGAACGAAAGGAAGCAACGGGTTGTGCATGTGAGCAGTATAACATTGAAGAAGCTGCAGCTGGACGAAGCAGAAATGAAGCCACGTGATCTTTAGTAAGAACAAAGCTACAGGTTCACATGAAAAGAAGGCTTGAGCTCGAGTAAAGAAATAACGTGAAGAATGAAGAGGAGAAACTCGAGCAAATGGATGAAGGAGCTCTTATAGAAGCAGCACGTGGTTGAACAGAGGAAGCAACATGTAAGAAGCATGCAGAATACGTGGAGGAAAGAATTAAAGCAACGAGTTCTAGCACAGTAGCTGCATAAAGGGAGTTAGGCTGGATGCATGAGCTGAGATGAAGTTAAGAGAACAAGCATGCCAAAGAAGCCTCTGTTTTTAAGTTTCTAGTTTAAGAAAGAAGAAGCTTGAAAGGAGCTTGGTTTTGACGTAAAAGAAGACTGCATGAGGAAGCACAAGCTGGAGAAGAGCAATTCGCGTTGAGGAATTACATGGGGAAATCACGTAAGATGAAGCAACGAGCTGAAGTCTGGACAGCAGTGGAATAAAAACGCCGAGCAACATGAATGTAATACAAGAAATAAAATGAAGCTTTCATGGGATGCATGTTGGGGCCCACACTCATGTAAATAGAAGAAGATATTGACGTGGACAGCTTCAGACAATTGGAATAAGAAAAATGCAAGCTCGTGATCTATCTATTAAAAGGAGAAGCTGAGCGTGACACACGAAAAGAAAAAGAAGAGGCTGAGCACGTGATTTTTAATGAGGAGATGGAGGCTTCATTTCGTTAAGCTTCCTTCATTCATTGGATGCCCTTCATTCATACCCAGATTCCATTCCATTTACGGTATTCACCTATTTATTCATTCATTCACAACTCCAGGCGAACTCACCATCCCATCATCCATCACACCCCCTTCATCCATTCATTCGCCCATTCACCACATTCATGCCATATTCCATTCACTCCACGCCTCCATCCATCGTCACCCATCTTCCATCCATCCATCATACAATGAAACTCTAATCCATCTTGAGACTAGCAAGGAAGAAGACCTTGGTGCAAGCTTGAATCCATGGAGAAAAATTCAGAATTTTTGGCTAAGACTTCTCTATTGTCCTATACTTTTTCTCTTTCATATATTATTTTGGTTAAGTTATATTTGATAGGGAATTTGTGTAATTGTAATTAGTGGCTAGTTAGACACTAATTAGGGAACCTTTTGTTGATTAATTGATTGTATTAGATATTGAATTTTTCATTAATCTCTAAATTCTCATGTGTACCTCGAAGGTGTTCGATGCAATACATGAATGAAATTATGTGCTTGAAAGTTAAATTCGAGAATTCCTTAGTGTTTAGTTGGTTAATTAAACATTTAGGATGATGATTCAGAAGCTAATTAATTGGTTAATCAATCAAATTGAATGTTCAAGATCTTAAAGACAAGAATTGACAATTTAATGCGGAGTTGAGGTTTCAATTCAACATTAGATCGTTAATCTTTTGAATCTTGAGTGGTAACTCAAGATAATTTGTTATGAACACAATTAGGAACTCTTAGGCCAGAATCAATTACAATTGGATTAGGATAAGGATAGTGGATACCAAGGGACGAATCCAAAACTAGTCACAAGTCTATCTTTCACCCATAATTCATATAATTAGGTAGCAATTAGGAATTTTAATTCAATTTAGTTTTAGGTTAGTTTAATTCAACTAAAACCCCCCTTAGTTTAGAAATTTTAGAGTCTTTTAACATTTAGAAATCTAATCAAACATCGAACTCCAATTTCAAGGGAGATGACCTAGGTTGTGCCACTAGCTACATATTTTATCAACTTAGTTTTATTTTGAAGGTTGCGTGACGAGCCTCTCAAATTTTGCATGCTTCCTAACTACCATGATATGAAATTTTGCATGTTTTCTTACCTTTTAAGCTTCTTTTTTCTCTCTCTCTCCTTCCATATTTGGGACACCATGGTTGCTAGTTCAAAAGCTCTAAAGTTGATTTAAAGGAGATGAGGAGAGGCGTGGCTATAAGTGAGGTGGAGGAATTTTTTTACAACAAATTTCAAAATTTTTGCTACGCCTTGCAACTTCAATCTCTTCATTTGAACTCATTTCATATCCTTCTAGAAAAATATTTTTTCCATATGAAAATTAGGGCTTTCTAGTTTATTACAAACATTTATTTGAAATTTTTTTAGATTTAAAACTTTACCGAACCGTCTGGTCAAAAATTTGGCTAACCAATAACCTAAATTATAAACTAGAAGAGTTTTAACCATTGACAGTTCCTATAGTTTTCTAAGCCTCTAAAAATCCTAGTGAACTTAATTCTACCATTTAAAAATTTTTCCTTTAAGTTTCTCAAAATTTTTTTGAAATTATGATCTTGCCATTGTATTTTTGATTTAGTCTGTTTAGCTATTTCAGTTCTGATTTTGGGCCATCCTTGGTTTTCTAATCTCATTTCTAAATGCTCTATTTAGCATTTTAACCTTAATTTTCCTTAATTTATTTTACTTCATGTCATACCTAGTTCTTCTAACTCATGTGTCATTTATTGAATTAGGAATGAAATTCACCACTACTATTATGCATTTAAATACCACAAATGGCCTATTTGCATGACATATGTAGCTATAGGGATCCAAATTTAGTTCTTTCTTTTCCTTATTTCCTATTTATCATAAACAAACTTTTTTCAACTCATTAGATCAGAGAATATGCATTGGAAGCCAAAATGGTGCCTTCAAAAATTCATAACTTGGGTTACAAAACTCCAATTCACTTAAATTAGGTGGCTACGAAAAGTTTAGAATGTGGAGTATATCTTGTAAAAATTTCAAATGCAAATGAATCCATTTGGAGGCTATGTAGGGAGTGATTATAGAACAAACACATAATCAAACTTGAATTTTAAAAATGCATATCTTTGGCTCTACAACTCCAATTTACACAAACTCAGTAGTCATGAAAAGCTTATAATGTCAACTATATGCCTATAAATTTCATGTGCAAAAGAGTTCATTTGACCCCTCAAAGATACAAAATATCATAACTGTGCAAAAGGAACAGTACCTGGGACCAATTTGTGAAATCTATTAAAATTTAGAAATTCATGAAATATTTTGTACAACTCCAAAAATTCTGATTCTTAGCTTATTAGAAAGCTCTATTAAAGGTCTAATTACATGCTAAAACTTAAACTCAAAACTAGGTCATTTGAACTACTTTTGACATGGATATAATTTAGGCCAAATTTAAGATCATTCTCGGGTTCCAAGTGGACCAAATGCTATCCAAACTAGATTCTTCTACTTTGAGAAAATTTTAATCATCATGAACATCATTTCCAACCATTTCATTGCATATATAAAGGCTCAAATCAAAATATGACCTTTTGTACCCAAGGATGCACATATACATAATGGCATTATATATGTCATTTGCTATATTTATACCCATATGTCACCATAAATTGCCAAACATTTACATTCTAATGCTTTTACATATGGTCTCATTATAAAACATAGATTATCTATAATGTTTTAAATCATAGGCCATTGATGATAAAAAGAGTGTCATATTTTTACATACATCAAAATATAGAACATATAACACTCTTAATATATCACTACAAATGTTTAATTCCTTTTAACGTCCTTGTCCTTGCTTGGTGACTCTGAAATGGTTAATAGAAGCATAGGAGTGAGATTCTAGGAAGAATCTCAGAAGCCAATCTCAACCAATCAATGCATACATGAATACAATAAGTAAACACAATGGATGTAGTGCAAGGTTGCTATGCATATGTATCATGTAACTCAAATGCATTATATAACATGAAAACTTATTCATTCTCAAGCCATGGCATCATCATAAACAAGCTTTAAATAATCTCAAATCGAGGCCAAGGAAGAGCTACTGCGCTCAATTCCATACTTTAATGAGTTAAGAGCCATCACATTACCTTTTCATATATATATATATATAGTACACATATAGCTCATTTGGAAAACATAATAAAACATTTCTTATGAAAGCATCAAACAACAACACACATAAGTATTTTAACTTATTCAAGCATTCAAATGCATGTAAGAAAAGGAGATGAAGCTACCTTAGGACTTGTAGAGCTTCAAGTACTACTAACCCACTTCTTGGTTCACATTCCTTGGTTTTTCTTAGCTTGACACTCACAATTTGGCGGGTTTGAGCTAGCTTGTCCTACAAACATCCATTCATAAGGCAAATTGATCCATTAGAATTTATTCTAAGTCCCATTATCTTCATTTAAATTAATTATGGTCTAACAAGAAATTTATGGCTATTTTAGGTCCAACAAGAAGCAACATTGGTTTTTCACTTTCCAGGCCCTAAAATCTTGTTTGCTACAAGTCTTATAGCTTTAAGGAAACTCATTTGAATCATTACATGCTTGATTAGAGGGGTTTATGACCAACTTGCTTCATTAACCCGATTTAGGCCTAAAAAATTCAACTTTCATTCTAGAGCTTCTAAATTCAATTCAATGGCTCCACAATTATTCACTCATCTCATCTAAGTCTCTAAATTCATTAGAACACAAGAAAACACTCCCTAGGTACCTTAATCATTCTTGGCCAAACCTATGCTCTCTTAAAAGCCCATGGTGTAACGAATGTAATTTCTGTAAAACGATGAAATGAGCCGTATAGAAGTAAGTCCTCTGAAATGATCTAGATAATGTCCGAAAAAAATTTGGGTAAAGTCCTAGGTTCCTAAAATGACAACTCCAAGCTCATATAGAAAGAAAAATGGAGCTAGGATGGTAAAACAAATTGCAACAAGAATTGACGAAACATAATGGCATTTTTGTAAATAAGTGTAAGTTTTGGAAAAGCACGCAGGAGGGCTTTTTAAATGAAAATGAGTTGCCCAAGGTTCTCAAAGGCCTCAAAAATCATGAGAAGCCTTAGGACTGGTAAAGCCCCTTCGGTGTATGTTTTCTAACGAAGGTAAACCCAAATCTTGATGGATTCTTCAAGAAGGTTTTAGCTCTGATTTGAGTGATTTCAAAGACATTTTATTAAATTGGAAACTTAAATTTTATGATGAAAAAGACGGTTCTTAAAAAGGAGTTAAAACAAAGTCAAAATTAAATTGTCATTACAGAAGGACAAAATTAGAATTTTTGGAAAAGCTAGTTTCTTGAACGTTCCATACACTTCTCCCCCTTTTTCTCCTCTCATATAGGTTAACCCTCTCTGCCCAAAATACAAAAAAAAAGAGGCTCACTCTTAGGTGCACAAGAGAAGGAGAGAAAGGAGGAAGAAAGCCAAGGAAAGGTAGCCAATTTCAAGGAATTTTATGCTTCTTCTTCTTCCAATTTTGTTATCCTCCCTTCACACTTTCTTTCCATGGTTTTATTAAGTGGTTTTGGTTCTATTTTGAGTCTAGAAAAAGGGGGCATAATTCAAAATTCTTGAGGAAAAGCAAATCAAGGAGAAAGGCTCTTGAAAGTAAGCTTGAATCTAAGGTAATTTTTTCCTTTTGTTGTCTCCTTCTCTTGCTCTTCTCTTGGTGCACTTTTCGGTCTAAACCAGAACCATATGAGGGGGAGGTTTTCTATCCAAAAACAAGAGAAGACCTAGGGTTTTAGACCATGAGGAAGAGGAATATGGCAAGAAATTGCAAGAAAAACCAAAGGAAACTAAGATAGAAAAGTATGGTATTTTTTAGGGTTTTTAAAAATCTGATTTTGTGTGTGTGTTTCTTTGACCATTTAAGTGTTCCCTTGAGCTCTTAAAACTCTTAAAAACCTCCCCAAGTGGCTCTCCCATTAAGAAAAAATCAAGAACTCTAAGAAGTCCCATTATGGTGCATGTCTCGGCCAAGCGTGAACAATAGGACTAGGGAGTATTTTAATTTGTTTTAGCCTTGGTTTAGGACTTTATATAATGTTAGAAGATGGGAAAAATCATTGGGAAAAATTTAGGAGTCATGGATTGAAAGATGAAACAATGGTGTCCATAATGGTGTTTTGTGAAGCAACTTGATTCTAAGCTTGTGCAAATGATTGTGTGAAGGCTCCAAGGATTTTGAATGAGGCCAAGAGGCCTAAAAATGGAAAGAAATGGGAGCTTAGAGCTTAAATTGTGAAGGTTGCTTCAATAGGCCATTTATGGAACCATTAGGCCACTTATGGAATCAAGTGTGCATTTAAGAATATAATTAGTGTCTTGGCTTGTTTCTAATGCATAATTGTGTGTTAATTATGATGTTTAGGTCAAGAGAACCCTACTCCACCTAGGTGAAAGGGAAGGAACAAACTAAGTAAAGCTTACATCAAGTTAAAGGTAGCTTTCCACCTCATTCTCCTTGTATTATTGTGCATTTGTATGTCTTTCTATGCATGTATGTGTTTATGTGAATTGAGAACATGCCACTTGATGCTTTGAGTTTGCATTGGTACCAATGTGTGTTCTTGAATAGCTTTAGTTGTGAAATTAGCTCATAAGGGTGAGGTAAAGCCAAAAGCCCCTTAATGTGGGTGAGGAGATGCCAAAAGTCTCATGGCATGGGTGAGACAAGGCCAAAAGTCTCTTGGCTGGGTAAGGCCAAGTCAAAAGTCCCTAAGCTAAGGGTGAGGCAAATCCAAAAGTCCTAAAATTGGGGTAAGGCAAAACCAAAAGTCCCTAGAACATATTCTTGAATTGAAAATGAATTGGTGATATGAAAGTATATGTTCTTGCATGTTTATGTTGAGACATGTTCCAAAAGTGTGCCTTTGATGTATGTATTCCTTGAATGTGTGTGTGAATGGGTGTATGAGCTATTGAGATTCTAGGAATCTCACTCCCCTTCCCTCATTTATCCTTATGACTCTAGGTGGCTCTCAAGAATAGAGGAATGCAAGCCAAGCCTCTTAAAGAGACCATAACTTGACTTTTACGTAGTTTCTTTTGAACTTAATGGACGAAGTGGCTATGTAAATATTATTTTTAAGTTATGGATTATTGAACAATTGTAATATCATATGTAAATGATGTATGAACCATAAATGGTGTTAAAGTAATGAAAATGTGAAATTTGACCATAGAATGACTTGTGATAATTATGTATTCTTAGGCATGAAATGGTCAAATTGAGATGCACAGTGTTTGGAATCACTTAGGCAGTATCTACAAGTCATATTCATGCTTTTAAACTTGCTCAAGAGGTGTCAAACCATTAAGGAAGCCATTTGGACAAAGTTAGTATCTTGGAAGAGGTAAAATTGACCATATTGTGAGGTTACGTCACTTTCTGTCCAAATGAGCTCTTCTTGGTCTGAAATTTATCATGAATCTAGAGCTTGTTCAAAGGTTTTTGGAAAGCTAAAGTGCGAAATATTTGGAGTTCTACAAATTTTTTTTTTGAATTTTTGAAGTTGGCAAATTTTTTAGTTTTCGGTCAGTGTACTATTAATATAGTCTAAATTTTGATCTCTATCACTCATGGGGCAAATGAAGTCCAATTGCTATGAAATTTTACAAGGAAAAACTAGACCTTACTAGTGACTTGTACCAATTAAAACCACCTCATTTTTATGTCTAGAGAGAGAGATATGAATTTTTGAAGTTTCTATTCTGTTCTAAGCGTACCTCTAGACCCATGTTACTATTTGATTAATTTTCGGGGCCTGAATACTCTTGAATTGGTCTAGAACTATTTTTATCCTCTAGTTAACATAAGTAGCTTTCTAAACTAATACAAATGGCATGGATTGATTTTTTTGGAATTAATTATGAATTTCCAAAGTTTATATTAGTAAGCTACATTAGAATTTTAGGCAGTCTGACCTCCTCATCTTTCCTGTTGTCAAACATGGCCCAGATGAGATTTTTATGGCTAGAAATTATTTTTAGTGTAAATTTGACATCTATATATTTCTAAAAAGATATGGTTTGTATAATTTTTATTTTTTCACATTTAGTTATGATTTTTCAAAATTGCCCTTGAAATTTGCCACATGTTGTCCACAAAATTAAGTGAAAATTTTGGGGTTCTTGACTTAAAACTATAGATTGCTTGATATTTTAAGTTAATTGTGATTTGTTCCAATTATTAATGACTAGAGAATGTTTTTGGATAATCCACAAGGCCCACACAATGCGAGTTGAGAAAAATTAACACTGACATAACACGATAAAGTGCATGAAAATGTAGCTTTTTCTTAATAATTCCCTATGAGCATGCACATAATTATCTTAAATGGAAGGATATAATGAAAGAAAATATAAGGTATGACATATGGGATTTTTGTGTATTCTTTCTAAGATTTTAATGCACGACAACATTCCTTGGTTTCTCTTTTACCTAATCATGAATTCATATAGCTTAAAAGGCCTTCTAATTCTAAAACTCCCTAGGTGCAATGAAAATCCTAACTTTATTATCTTGTATTCAATAGCTTCTTTTAACATTCTAATTGCATAATCTAATTCCTCATGCCTCAAAACTATTTTTTATATCTTGCTATGGCCAAAATTCCTCATGCCTCAAACCCCCTATATAGCTCTATATTTGGCCGAACTTAAAGGAGAATGAAGAGGCAAGAAGGAGAAATTTCCTTATTATGAAACATACCTTGTCTTAAAGCTTTTCAAGAGAGAAATTTGGTGCTACACTTAGTTTCTTCAAATTCTCTCCTTCTTCTAATAGACCAGTCACAAAAGTGCTCCTTTTAAGAAGCTAAAACTACCAAAAGCAAGAACTTCAAGAGGAGAAGAAGGTTGGTGAAGATAAGACCATAAAAAAGAGCAAATTTCCTTACCTATTCTTAAATTTCTTCCTCCTCCTTCCTCTTCCTTTTTGTGCATGTTCAATTGCTATTTTTGGAACAAAATAGGTCAGTTCTAACAAATGGAGGATGGCATGGTTGAAATAAGGAAGAAAGAAGGTGGTTTATAGCAATTTCCATAATTTCCATTTTGCCTTTCAACTTCAATTCCTCCGTTTAAGCTCATTTTAGCTCCTTTTTTAGAACTGCCTTTTCCATGTGAAAATTTAGGCTTTCAAGTTTATTAAAAACATTTACATTCAATTTTATGGGGTTTAGAGTAATCTTGAATTATCTGGTTAAAGTTTTGGTCAATAAATAGCCTAAAATGTACACCGGAAGGGTTTTAGCCATTCTAAAGATTCCTATGATTTTTAAGGCCTCTGAAAACCCTGAGGAACTCAATTTTACCATTTAAAACTTTCTCCTTTAAGTTTCTAGAAGTTTACCTAAAAATATGATTTTGCCACTGCTACCTCTTCAATTAAATTTATTTAGCCATTCTAAATTTCAGGTTGTCTTTAGCATTATAATCTCATTTCTGGATGTTTAGACTATTATTCTAACCTTACTTAACCTTAATTCATTTTATTATAGGGTTTTCCTTTATTATCTTATCAATTTTGGTTTAGTTTCAAGAAGATTGGGTATTACACTCTGGGGTCCTCTTTCATTAGCCATAAAGTTCAAATTTTGGTTTCTCTTAATTCATATTGCCCTTCTCTAAGCTTATGACCCCACTTAAAATAATTTATTCTACTCTTTAGGAATTATTTTGAATTACCAAATCATAGGATATTACACTTTTCATGTTTGGAAGCTAAGATAGCATAATAGTTTGCCTCGCATTCATTCTTTTATAGCACTCTTTCATGAGTTCTATCAATTATACATATAAGAAAACCAAATCCTCTCTTGGCTCTCAAATTTTCTTTCATAGGTTCCCAATAGTTGCCATCGAGAAGCAAATCAATTAGAATTTTAACCTAAGAGCCTTTACAAAAAGGCTTGCCCTCTTCTCATAGCTCAATCTAAGGCAACATATTCTATTTAATTGAGCTTTTACACTTTCACTTAATTCTCTATGACTTTTTATGTAAGTTGCCAAATATGTTAAAGTTATGATGTTCATTGTTTCCTAAATATAAGAAAATAAAGTTTAAAATTATTTATAAGAAAGTCTCATTCATTTTCAAGGAATATTATCAGTATTCAAGTAATTTTTCATAACACAATTACTTATAATTATGAATTTAAGCATATATTTTTAATTATTAGGGCCCCTATTTGTCTAATGTATATCTAAATACTAAGAAAAATTGTTTAAGCATAGTCATATTATATATCAACATGCAAAGCATAATTTTAACGAATATTTGAGACCAAAACCACCCAAAAAGGATGCCTTACGTGCCCTCACATGTCCTTAAGAGCTTTTTACCTACAAAGATTCGTAAAAATAAAAAAGAGGCCTAAGTCTAATACGATTTCTCTATAAACGAACAAAATTCACCAGATACAAAAGCAAGTCCCCTAAAATGACTTAGTTAAGGTCCCAAAAAATTTGGGAATCATTCTAGACTCCTAAAAATGAGAATCCCATGCTCAAAGGAAAAGAAAATTGGAGTTAGAATGAAGAAATAAAATTTAACAAAAGGTTAACGAAACGTAAGGGTATTTTTATAATTTTGAGCAAATTTTAGAATTCTCATAGGAGAGATTTTTAAATGAAACTTTTAAGATCTCTAGAGTTCTTAGAGGCCTTGAAAACTATAGAAAGCCCCGAGATAGTTAAAACCCCTCCGATGGATATTTTCCACCATCAGTTGACCTGAATTTTGACCAATTTGTTCGGGAGGGTTTTAAATTCAATTTGGATGAAACCAAAGGCATTTTATGAATTAGAGGACCTAAATTTTATGATGAAAAAAAGGTTCTAAAAAGGAAGTTAAAATGAACCTAAACGGAGCAAACAGGCTCGTAGGGGCAAAATGGTCATTTTTGAAAAATTATAAAAGAGGCTTCTTAAGTAAGATTACACCTCATCACCTTCTCCAAGCTTCCATTTGTAGAAAATTGAGTAGCTATGACGTGACATTAAGAGAGGAAAGGGAGAAGAAGTGTAAGCTTCTATTTAGGAAAGTAAACAACTATATTTCATCCCGCGCCAGTTAGGAAAGTTGTTTCTTTCTCTAAGAGCTCTCTAATGATGATTTTTTTTTCTTGAAAACTTGAAGATTCAGGTTTAACCCCAACCAAAAAGAAACTCTTTTCAAGAAATTAATCAGTGAAACATAATCTATGCGAAGAGATCTCTGTTTTAAAGTAAGACTTTACTTGAAACACTTACAAAATCTTGTATTTCTAAGCCATTTAAGCTTTGGTCTAGAGAGAGAAAGTGAGAAGGAATGTTTGTATTTATGTGTTCTTGATGGAACCAAAGGTTATAGAGTGTAAGGATTAAGAATATACAACTAGAATTAAAAGGAAGCTTTAGAATGCAAGTTATGGAATTTAGGAATTTAGTTGCACTTAGGCTAAGATAAAGCCTCCTAATAGTAATTTAAGTTGTCTAAGAGTACATATGAGTTCCTAAGACACCAAGAGAGCCTCCTACATGCTTCTCCCATCAAAGAAATTAAAACAACTCTATTAGTGCTTTATGGAAGCATAGCTACGGCCATGGAGGGTTCATGCACCTAGGGAATGTTTTAATTCCTTCTAAGCTTAGTTTTACATCATGTATGATGGGAGAGTATGAGAGGAATCCTTGAAAAAACTTTAGAAGCCATGGATAGTGAGATGGTATCATAGGTTCCATATTATGACTTAAAGAAGCAACACCTAGCTAGGCTCCTTGATTTGATTGTGTGATGACTCCAAAAGGTTTAAATGGAGTCAATAATCATAAATAGATGGAGAGAATGGAGCCAAGATGATGTTCCCTTAAGGTTGCTTCATTAAGTGCATTATGGAACCATAAAAGAGCCATATGAACCACCTATCTTTTCTAGTGAATGTGTAGCTTTAGAATTTGGTTCAAGAGTATAATTGGCATCCATATTATGTGTCTAGGCCAAAGGAAACACATTCCACCTTCTTGTGAGTGTGAGATCGAGGGAGAGGACTCAAGACTTAAGAAAAAAGTGTGCTTATGTGACAAAGGTAGCTCTCTTCACCTTCTCTCATGCATGAATGTGTACTTACATTGTCTTTGAATATGTGTATATATATTTTGAGCTATGAAAAGTATTTTAGCATGACTTTTATTCCATGGTACCATGATGATATTTTATGCATTCAAATGATGTTTTATATACTTGCCTTGATTTGCTTGAGTGTGGAGAAGCCAAGAACTCTTAGCCATGGTGAGGATGAGTCAAGAACCCTTAAAGTTGGTTGAGACAAAGTAAAGAGTCTCCCAATAGTAAAGTTGACTCTTAAGAGTAAGGTTGAGTAAAAAACCTCTTAAAGAAATGGGCGAGGCAAGTCCAAAATCCATAAGTGAATGAGTGAGGCTAATCTACTTACTTTACAAGCCTATGTATGCTATGTATGACTTACTCATATGCCAAGAATGTTTCATGAATGCTCACATATGTCAATATGCCTATGCATGCATTTGTAAAACTTGGTTTGCATATTTTATGTGTGATTGAAAGGGAGATGAGCTATTGGGATTTTTTGAATCTCATTCCCTCCTCTCCAATGTTCTAACATACTAGATGAATTAATTGAGCAAGGTAATGGAAGTCACCAAGCCAAGGAGAAGGAGATTGATACCAAAATGTATGAAATGGCCTAGTTCGGTCTCTTTTATAGCCAGACACATGGTATATGATGTAATCCCATGATGAAATTGTTATGTAATCATATGAACATATGTAATTACCCAAATGTATGATGTATGAATGAAATTTGATGCCAATTGTATGAGATAACATGTTTTGAGCATTGAATGGCAAGAGCTAGCATGTGTAATCTTATGTATATTATAGGGTGGATGAGTGAGTTTGAGAAATCTGGATTTGTGCACCTTTAAGAAAAATTTAGAATGTCATTTTGGTGCATTCCCACGTGTTCAAGTGGCCACATAAGTTTTGGAAGCAAATTGGACACTTTGATGCTAGTAAAAGCCATAAAAATGACCAAACTGGAACTCTATAGCACAAACTAACCAAATGGATGAATCTTCCCATGAAATTTGGCGCACATGTAGAACTTATTGAGATATTTTTGGGAAGCTAAAGTGAAGAAAATCTGAGCTCTATAGAATTGATTATAAATTTTCAAATTTGGGATTTTTCTGCTGTTCTGGTGCATGTACTGTTCATATGGTCATTTTTTTTTCTGTGTCATCAGAGGGACAAATGGTTTCCAGTGCTTGTGAAATTTTACAAGCATAAACTAGAGGTTATAAGCTTTCTTTAGCCACCAAGATCACCTCATTTAGAGGTCTGAGTAGAGAGTTATAAATTTTTGAAGTTTAATGTCAATACCAATAATGCCATTTGACCTCTAGTACTGTTCTATCATAATTCAATTCCCAAATGGACATGGCGTAGTCTGAAGATATTTTTCCCTTAGAGTTAACATATTTAGCTTCTTAGATTGATAGAATTTTCATGATTTAGATTTTTGTAAAATTAGTTATGAATTTCCAAATTTATGATAGTAACCTATGTGTGCTTTGTGTGACTGCTTGAATGCTAAAAATGTTTCTTAAATGGTTACATATTCCATGATGTTCATGCATGCATTTTTAGACATGGATTTGCATTTTTTATGCATGGTTGAAGGGGATAAGAGCTATTGGGATTCCTAAAATCTTATTCCTTCCTCCCCACATGTCTAACATGTCTAGGTGGACCAAGTGAGCCAAGGAATGCAAGCCACCAAGCCTAGATAAAGAAGATTGGCAACAAAGTGTGGAAATTTGCTATTATGTAGCCATATGAGTAGCATATGATGTAATCCATTATTGTATATATTGCATGAGATATGGAAATATGTAAATATATCATGTAAGTATGAGATTTAATGCCATATGTATGATATAGTGCATTTTGGGCATTGAATGGCAAAAACTAGTATATGTGCTCTTGTGTATATCTTGGGCTGGGTGAGTGTGACAACCCTCCCTTCTAATCATTGTAGTTATGGTTAAATATATGATTAATAATTAATTAGCAAGGTTTGAGTGGTTACAATTTATCACATTGTGAAAATATAGGGAAAATTTGAACCTTGATGTTAGGGTCATCACCATACCACCTCAACAAAACAAAATTTGCATAAAAGAAATCCTATTACCATAAGGGGTTTATGATTCAACCGTCCATTTGTTTCAATACCCAATAACCTCCCACAAGTGTTCCTATATCATCTCTTACTATTACCATTGAAGAAATTGAGGTTTCTAGGCTAAAAGGAGTAGGTTGGGGACTTGCGCCGCGGCCAAGTTGCTCTCTGAAATCACTGGACAAATTTCACAAATCTCTAGAATCACTTGGACCTTCGCCGCGACCAACCTATGTGGCGCCGCGGCGAAAACACCTCCTGGAACTATAGTTCTCAATTCCCACGATTCTCACCTCAGCGTAATATATTTGCGCCACGGCGAGTTTTGCTACTGTCCAACTCTTAATTAATTTCCTCGACTCGTGTTGCGGCAGGACTTTATGCACCGCGGTGAGTTCTGGTTCTGTTACCCTCTTGGGCGATTTTTTTCGCTCTGCGCCGCAGTGAGATTTCTCAAGCCGCAGTGCTCCTCGCCACTATTACTTCTTAGACTAATTTTTTTCCCTTTGCGCCGAGGCGGGGTTCATTGTATTGCAGCGCCCTTCGACTCTGTCTCTCATTTGGCTACAACGAAGCCTTCTTAGCTGCGGCAAGACTCCCTCCTGTGACTACATTACCCAAATTTCGCACCCTACACTCCAATTCTCATCTTAAAAACACTCCAGGTCCACCTACCCTTATTTTATGTGATTCTAATGGTGTTTATCTACTCTATTTATATAACATCCAGTCCCTCCGTAAACGTGAGAAACGCAATGTTCGGTTTCTCCGTAAACGTTAGAAATGGGCCAGATATAAAAGGAAATCCTTGAAATAGAATAAATTGGGGTAAACTAAAATTATGATAAAATTTTAAATATTAGAAAATGAGGATTTGGGGTTTGAGATGCCCAAAAACCAGAGCTAGAAGAGCTCAGAAAATTTGCTGAAGAAAGTAGGGGCATTTTTGTAATTTTTGGAAAATTTTGAAATCTCATAGGAGGGCTTTCTAAATGGAAAATTTGAGCTTTCTGGGGTTCTCAAAGGCCCCGAATACCATGGGAACCCCTAGAATAGTTGAAACCCCTCCGATGAGCGATTTCGGCCATCAGTTGACTGAAACTTTGACCGAACAGTTCGGAATGGTATTAGATCCTTTTTGAGTGATTCCAAAGGCAATTCTTATGATTAAGAACCTAAGAAATATGATGGAAAAGACGGATTTCAAATAGGAGTTGACATGAGCCCAAACGAACAAAACTACGAAGAGGGACTAAATTGCAAATTCTGAAAGTTGCTTAAATGAATTCCTAGCTTATAAAAAACGTCCCTCCTCTACTCAGATCTCCTCATCCACTCTCTCACACGTTGAAACAGAATTAGGAAGGGCTAAGAGTGGCGCACAAAAGGGGAGGCCAAGGAAGGAAGAAGAAGCCTTGAATAGGTATGAAAGTGTGTGTTTTCTTCCTTTTGTCTTTACAATAAATATTCCCCTCCTTCTCCTCCATATTTCCATGGGTTCAGAATGTATTTTGATGCTATTTTGGTTCTGGTCCAGCAAGGAGAAGTTAGGATTGGAGGGAAGGCTTGGGTGCAAGAGGAAGCCACTTGGAAGAACAAGAATTTAAGGTAGGTTCCCATTCCTTTCCATGGCTTTTCTTGCACTTCTTGCTTGTTCTCCTCCATATGAATTTCGTGCAACCTAGAGCCCATCCAAAGGGAGTTGAATTTTGGCCATATCAAGGGAAGAACAAGTGATTTAGAGTGTGGGAATTTAGAATAGACAAGTGGAAACAAAGAGGGAGCCTTAAAATTCAAGTTGGCACAACTTGGGGTTTTGAAATAAGTGATGAAATCTGATTTTTCCTAGAGGTATTCTAGCTTATGTAAGACATGGTTTGAGTCCCTTAGACCCCTAGGAAGTTACATATGTGACATTCCTTCCAAGAAAACAAAGCAAAGTTCAAGGACTTTTTTCATGATGTATATCTCGGCCACACAAGGTCTGGTCACCTAGAGAGTATTTTAATTTGTTCTAAGCCTAGAATGGGACTTCTTATGATGGTACCATAGTATTGCACTATGTATTCAAATGATGCCTATAAATATTGCATTGGTTTACTTGAATGTGGAGAGGCCAAGAACCTTCTATCTTTGGTGAGGATGAGCCAAGAACCCTTAGAAGTGGTTGAGACCAAGAGAAAGTCTCCCAAGAGCAAGGCTTAGTTCAAGGCCTTTGAGAAAAAGGGTGAGGCAAGTCCAAGAACTTTGAAGAAAGTGGGTGAGGCTAATCCATTCATTTGGCAAGCCTAAGTATGTTATGTGTGTTTTGTGTAAATGCCAAGAATGTATTTTGCACCATTTTCTATATTGATATGCCATGCATGCATCCTTAACACTTGTATTACATTCTTTATGCATGATTGAATGGGAGATGAGCTATTGAGATTCCTAGAATCTCACTCCTCCCTCCCCATTACTTAATATGCCTAGGTGGATCAGGAGAGCAAGGAAATGGGAGCCACCACACTTGGAAGCAAGAAGATTAGCAATGGAGTTGTAACATATTTGTATTATAGCCATATGGTTGTCACATGATGTATCTCCATAATGTATATGATGTATGAGCTTATGAATATTTATAAAAGTATGGGTATATTGTATATGTATGAGAACTAGACCCATGTGAATGATATTTCATGAATTTGACTTAGATATGCCAAGTTATATAAGTATGGCTCTTGTGTATATCTTGGTGTGGATGAGTGAGATGATGGAATCTGGGTTATTAGCCCTTTGAGACATGTTTGATAGAGTATTTTAATGCTTTCTCACGTGCTAATGTGGCCATAGAATGAGAAGAGGCAAAAATGGACCCCTTGAGACCCCATATGAAGCTTAAAAAGGGCATTTTGCAACCCTATATCACAAGTTGATCAAATGGACAAATTTCCTCATGAAATTTGGCATGCATGTAGAACTCATCTAGAGATTTTTGGGAAGCTATAGGGCAGAATTTTTGGAGGTCTATGGAATATTTGGTGAATTTTTGAAGTTAGGAATTTTTCTGATTTTGGTCAGTGTACTGTAGCTTTGGTCCGAAAATGCATCTGTGTCAAACATAAGGCAAATGAGGTCCAATGGTCCTGAAATTTTACATGGAGAAACTAGACATGCACAGTGAGCTATAGCAACTGGAAGAACCTCATTTGGAGATCTATAGAGAGAGAAATGAATTTTTGAAGTTAGAACTCACTGTCAGTGATGCAGCAGGACCCTCAGCACTGTTCCATCGAGTTTCTCCAGCTTAATGTCATTCTCTGGCTCTGGAGCTATTTTTCCCTTAATGTAGACATCTGTATCTTTCCAGATTGATATAGTTTACTTGATTTGGAGTTTTTTGGAATTAGTTATGAATTTGTAAAATCCATATCAGTAAGCTGTAGCAGAACTCAAGGGCAGCCAGACCTTTCATACTTTTCGGTTGTCAAACACAGTACAGCTGGGTGTTTCATACCTGTAATTATTTTTATCTTATAGTAGACATACAGATATTTCTGGAAAGCTATCATTTGCCTCGTTTTGAGTTTTTCTGAATTAATTATGATTTTCCAAAGTCTACCCCAGAAAACGGAAAATTTGAAACCCGTGGCAAAAATTCTGATATGTGTTCCAAACCTCCAAACCCGAGTTTCTTGACCTAAATGGCTATGAATCTGATATGTTTTTATATGTTACGGTCTAAGAGGAGTTAAGGATCAATTCATGGGCCTTGGAAGTGATTTAATGCTGAGTTAGAGGTTCTTAGTAGTGTGCTTCCTATTGTTATGTGTTGTATGTGCAAGTCAATTGTGTGAAAGGTTCAAGTAGTGCAAAATGGACCTCAAGAGCTTATGTAATGATATTCTTGCTTTGAATGAATGTTGTATGGATATTATATGGACAAAATTGCTTAAACCAAAATGGGATTGAACTGTGTGGGTTTGTTTATGTGATTTCGGTCCATATGCTACACTTTGTATGCAAGTCTGGTGTTTATTGCTTGAATGCTATGATATGAGTTTCTTGGGGTTAAGATATGACAATTTACCCCTCAATCCATCCATTACCATTGCAAAACTTAAATACTACTTCCTACTTGCCCAACTAGCTCATATTAGCACATTCATGAATATATGACAGCAAGAACACATGCATTAGCAGCAATTAACATCCCATGCACATTCCATAGAGATTCCATTCAACAATAGCTTATATCCACGTCCAAGGCATCATATGACTACAATTCCCATATGGTAATCCATATCACAATTTCAACAAAACTATATATATGATACTATAAGTTCATACATTAATATTCAACTATAATGAGACTTAAATCCTTAACGGTTACATTTCAATCAAACAAAATATAAACGCCTACACTTGGCAACATGAATACATGATGATGCTATGTAAACTAATAACAAAATTGCATCTCTACTAAATAAGCCAGCCTAAGTGTAGCCTTCTCCTATATGTTGGAGCTCATGGATTTTCATCCACTTGCTTCCCTTTATCCTTACCCAAAGAACCTTCACCTAAAATGTTAATCCCATGAAACAGGGTGAGATATAAATCTCAGTAACCAAGGCAATTCCATCATATATCCAGTTTAATTAGCATATATGCATAAATCAAAATTAACATCAGAATCATATCCATCATATCAGCAAATGAAACAATTAGGCTATCATGATTACTATCCCATACTAGCAATCATATTATCACATGTTAAAGGCTATTAACACTGGGAGAGGCCCGTCCACGGCACCTACTCCCTATTGAGCACAACCGGAGCTCTGTGCATCTGGGGTTTGATCATAACCCGGTGCTCGATCGAAGCACATGTACGGGTGGCAGCCGCACCACAGCTCCATCATGGACTCACAAGGTCCAATCACAATTCAACAGATAACTAACCAATTCATTCAACATTTCAAATCATTCATATACAGCAACATATAAAATTAAATCAGATATATACATGGAATTGATATAAACCCGGTTACCTCACTTGTAGACAACTTTGCAACTGCCACCATAAATCCCAAATTCGGATTAGAGTGTCCTTCACCAAAAAACTCAATATTCCACCTAAAATCCTAAGCAAATTCGTACAGAATTAATATCCATTTTATAAATCAGTTATGGGGGTCTCAAATTAACAAATGAAGCATCAAAATAGAAGGTTTAAACTTACCCAAGGTCAGCCCTAACCTCGACCTACGAATTTCACCAAGAAAATCCCCAAAATTCCCATATTTCATATTTTGGGTAGGTGAAAATACTCCAAATGAAAAACTAATTAGACCAAATTAAAGAGAAAGATGAGGGGATTAAGTTGTATAACTATTAACTTGGCTGAATCTTGCTCTAAATGTGAGAAAATACAGAATTCTTGCCCCCAACCCTAGCCTCCTTCTCAACCTTTGAATTTTGCTTCTTGAGTTTTAGCAAATAAGAAAGTGGCTGAAGCATTAGGGTTTAGGTTGGGTTTTAGTTAGGTCAAATATGGGTCATGGGTTTCTCCAAGGTCCAACTTCATTTGGGCTTCAGATTTTAGCTTGTTGGGCCAGTTTTAAAGGTGTTGGGTTGCTGAAATTTAATTAGGCCAGACCAAGTTTTAAGAGCTCAAGAATGTAAGTCTGCACAAAGGATTTTGGGCCACGTAGAAGAGTCTATACAAGGTGGATTTTGGGCCTCCATCACACTAAATTGGGTTGGGTCTGCACTTAACCCATTGGACCTCCATTAGCCTCTTATCATGATCTATTAATTTAAGCCTAGATAGAATTTCTATCTTGATTAAATCTCAACCCATATTAATTATTTCTAATTAATCTGATCCGTGATTAACACCTTAATTAATTATGGGGTGTTACAAGTGAGTTGAGGAAATTTGGGTTTGTGCACCTTTGAGACAAGTTTAGTATACCATTTTGGTACTTTCTTGCATGCTCAAGTGGACATGGGAGCCATGGAACTAAATTTGACCCTGTTGAACCCCTTATGAGACATAAAAATGACCATTTTGCAACCCAATATCAAGATCTAACCAAATGAAAGAATTTGCTCATAAAATTTGGCATGCATATAGATCTCATCCAAATATTTTTGGAAGACAAATACCAGAGTATTTAGAGCTTTGTGCAATTAATTATGATTTTTTTAAAGTTGGCATTTTCCTATTGAACTTATATAAGCACTGCTCATATGGTTAGTTTCTTGTGCTATATCATTTGAAAGACAAATGGTGTCAAATGCTCATGAAATTTTATAGGCATAAACTCAACATGATAAGCTTCTTTTGGTCACCAAAATCACCCCAATTGAACATATGAATAGGGAGATATGAATTTTTGAAGTTGAGGGACAGTACCAATAGTGACAGACGACCTTTGTTATTATTCCATTAATTTTTTGTAGCTAGACATCCCTGTTGTGGTATGGATTTATTTTTATTATAAAATAGACATTTGTACTTTCCATAATGGTATATTCTTCTTCATTTTGATTTTTCTAGAATTAGTTATGATTTTTCAAATTTCATGACAGAAAACTGAAATTCAGTCTAAGGCTGCACACATTATTTTCATGCATATACTTCATTAGCTCGAGTTCTAGGCCACTTATTGAGATGATTATGAGTTGTATTTGTGTATTTAGATAAGAGAATGAGATAAATAACTTCATATGGTCCATGGGACGTGGAATAAAAAATTTATACATGACGTAACACAATTTAATTGAATATTTTTAAGGGCTTTTCTTGAGAATTCTATGTAATCCGTGGAAATGAGCTTAGATATGATATGAGATGAATTATATAAATATAGTGTTACATAAGACCTCCAAATTTTCCCTTGCCTCTTATGTTTTTTCTATAGAATGGAGAGGAGGTTGAGTGTATTTAGGGTTTAGATGGGTTTAAGTTAGGTTGTGGGCTGACCTAAAAGCCCAAGTCTAAGTTGGATTCAGATTTTAGCTTGTTGGGCCAGACATTATAGGTTGGGCTGTAGAATTTTTAAAGTTAGGGATGAAATGTGTTGATCCAATAGCCCAAGACCAATTTAGACTCACTTCCCAAAGTTTGGGCTAAGGTTAAATGGGCTCTTATTTCACTTAAATTCACTCCTAAGTTTTGGGCTTCCAGAAAATTTAAGTTGGCCTATAAGAAAACTAGTATTGGGCTTTCTTACTAAGCTCATGGCATGATTAGGCTGCTATATTAAGCTCCAAGCATAATTTAATTAATCATAAGGCCAAATTAATATCCACCTCTCTTAATTAATTTTTCTAATTAAATCCATATCGATTCTTAATTAATTATAATTATCCTTAATTAATTTTGGGGTGCTACATTCTCTCTTCTTTTTTAAGAATTTTGTCTTCAAAATTAGACATACCTTACTCAAGTAGTGTTGGATAATCCTTCCTCATAGCTTCCTCCATCTCTCAAGTTGCTTCATCTAGAGAAAGTCCCTTCTATACCACATTTACCAGGAAGATGTCCTTATTATGTAGTTGTTTGACTTTTGAGTCCACAATCCTTTACAACTCTACCATATAAGACAAATCATCTTGTAGATGCACATTTTCATGCTCAATGACATGCGAAGGGTTCAATGATACTTTTCAATTGGGACACATGAAATACATTATGCAATTGGGGCAAATTTACAGGTAAAGCAACTCTATAGGCCATGAGTCTTATCTGCTCAAGGATTTGAAAATGACCAAGGTAATGAGGACTGAGCATTCTTGTCCTGATAGACCATCCTACGCCTATCATCGGAGTGACCTTAAGGAACACATGGTCTCTTACCTCAAATTCTAAAGGTCTACTCCTCATATCAACATAGCTCTTTTACCTACTCTGGGCAACTAACAACTTCTTTCGGATGAGTTCTATTTGAAGGGTGGTTTGGTCTACTATGTTCGAACCTAAGAGACTCCTCTCACTAAGCTCTACAGAACACAAGGTGGTTCTGCACTTCCTCCCATAAAGTGCCTCAAAGGGTGCCATCTATATACTAGAATGGTAACTATTATTGTAGAAAAACTTAGCTAAAGGTAAGTACACATCCCAGTTCCCTTTCAACTCCAGCACACTAGCTCTAAGCTTGTCCTTAAGGGTCTGAATGGTCCTCTTAATTTGTCCATTTGACTGAGGATGATAGGTAGTGCTAAAGTTAAGACTAGGGCCTAAAAATTCTTATAGAGATTGCCAAAATTTTGACGTCAACCTTAGGTCTTTATCTGACACAATGCTATTGGAGACACCATGTAATCTCACAATCTCACTGAGTGGCTTGTCGCGCAACCCTTAAAATAATACTAGGTTGATAAAATATGTAATTAGTGGCACAACCTAGGTCATCTCCCTTGGAATTGGCGTTCAATGCCTAATTGAGTTTTCCAAATGTTAAAAGACTCTAAAAATTCCTAAACTAAGGGGGTTTTGATTTAATTAAGCTATCCTAAAACTAAATTGAATTAAAATTCCTAAATTCTACCTAATTATATGGATTATGGGTGAAAGATGAGTTTGTGACTAGCTTTGGATTCGTCCCTTGGTATCCACTATCCTTATCCTAATCTAATTGTGATTAATTCTGGTCTAAGAATTCTTAATTGTGTTCATAACAATTAATCTTGGGTAACCACTCAAGATTCAAGAGATTAATAATCCAACGTTGAATTGAGACCTCAATCCTGCATTAAATTGTTAATTCTTGTTTCTAAGATCAATGAACATCCAATTTGATTGATTAACTGATTGATTAGCCTCTGAATCATCCTAAAATGTTTAATTAACCAACTAAACATTAAGGAATCCTCAAATTAAACGTTCAAATAAATGATCTCATTCATGTATTTTATCGAACACCTTCGAAGCATACATGGGAATTTAGATAATAATGAAATTAATTAATGTCTAATGCAATCAATTAATCAACAAAAATACTTCCTAATTAGTGTCTAACCAGCCACTAATTACAATTACACAAATTCCCTATCAAATACAACTTAACCAAGACAATAAATAAAAAAGAAAAAGTGTAGGAAAAATAAAGAAATTCTTAGCCAAAATTTCTATGTTCATCCATGGATTCAAGCTTCTCCAAGAGCTTCCTCCTAGCTAGCCTCAAGATGGAGATTAGAACTTCATTGGATGTAGATGGAAGATGGAATGAATGGTGTGGAGTGGAGAGGATGAGAAGGCGTGGTGGTGGAACGGAAGAAGAGGGTGTAAGATGGATTGCTCTATGAATGGATGAAGGGGGCGTTATATATAGGTGAGGATTTGTGAAAATATAGAGACGTAGAGGCGTGAATGAATTACAGAGGTGTGAATGAATTATACTCCCTTCCTCATTAAAAATCACGTGCCAAAGCCTCTTCTTCTTTTCGTGTATATTATATCTGAACTCTTCTCACTATTCACGTGCTTCTATTTGCTTTGCTCACGAGCTGTTCCTTCTCTGAAACTTAGCTTCTTTATGTGTATATAAGGTGGGCCCCGTTGTATATAGTAATCTTCTCCCACGTGATCTGCTCAAGGCACCAGAACATGGCTTTGTTTCTGCTGCTCTTCGTTCTGCTTGTGGCTTCTGCGTTTCTCAGCTCATGCAGCAACTTCCTCACGTTATTCATGAATCATGCAACTCGTTCTTCTCATTCAGCTAAAGCTCCCTCGTGCTTCACCTATATTATTTTCTTTTATCCCTTATGTGCTCTATTCTCTTCATACGTGTAGCCCGTAGCTCTTTTTCTTCTTGCTTACGTGCTGCTGTACCATTTAATTCTTTCTTTCGTGGTCTTTCATGCAACTTCTTCTTCACTTTTCTTCCCACGTGCTTCCCTCTTCCACTTCAGCCCCAAATTCTTCCCACGCTTCTTTCCTGCTTAGCTTCATGATCTTGTGGCTTCACCTCATGTGTTTTACTGCTCATCTCTCAATCCAGACCCGAAGAATCATCCTCTGCTGTTCCACAACAAAGCATCATCCACGTTCTACCCAGCCCATGGATACCTTCACTTCAAACGCTATCCTTGTTGCTGTCTACGTGGAATGTACGTGATTCTTCTCTATTTTTCTCACAAACCCATATACATGCATCATTACTCGTTTCTCTGCTACAGCCCGTCACTTTGTTCACGTTGACAGTCTTCCATTCCATCTTCTCAACTCGAGATCCCTTCTCAAAGCTCTCTCTTCTTTATATTCTTCATGTGTTGCATCCTCTGTTTCCTACTCATCCCATCTGCCTCACGTGTTTCTTTGCATGTGTGAATGATGTGTAGCCTTGTGTGTGAATGGAGGTGCTGTACACGTGCCTTGTATTTGTGTTTACGTGGAAGAATGAGTGTGTGCCTCCCTGAGTGTCAACCCTTGAGTGGTGGTATGCTCGAGTTTGCTTCTTAATTTGTTTTTGTGGCTGTGCGGAATGATATGTAGCAATGTGAATGAATGGACGTGGGAATAAGGTGAAAGTGCAGCATGATTATGTAATGTGAGTGACCATAGCTTCATGTGAATGGGTGCAACGTGAGAGTTGTGCTGCATGTGTGAAGAGTGTTGCTTCAACGTGAGTGCAGTGGAGTATATGAATGAATATGAATGAAAGAGCTAGAAAATAGAGATCCCATGGCTAGTGAGTGCATTGAAGCTCTTGTGATGTGAGTGAAATGCTTCTATGTGTGTTCAAGTGGGTGCATTATTATGGTGTGTGAGTGAGCTGCCTTCCATCCAAAAATCCCTCTTTCTAGTTGCAAAGTGTGGCTTCCTTCATGTAGTTTAGCTCTTGATTCAATCTTGAAGCTTCAATCATTTTCCAAATTAATTTCCATCCTTAAAATTCCCATTGCCCAACAAAAGATCCTAGGAAATTTCACTCCCAATTTGGCTCAAGAAATCATCCTCTCTTTGGGCATCCCAAGACTTAGGTTCTCAAATAAGTTTTTATCTAAGTCCCACTCAGTAATAATTTACTTGGGAGCATAAGACAAGAGATATCTGAGAATGAGAGGATGGAATGCATGGCTTCCTTGGACTTGGCAAACCTCTATTTCTTCTCCAAAATAATCTCTTATTCAAATATCAATTGTCCATAAAAATTCTGGGAGAATAATAGACAGAAATATTCACAAAATTATTAAGGATAAAATTTGAGCCTTAAAAACCAATAATTTGTAAGTGAATTCCTAAAATGTAGAAAATAGCTACTAAAACAAAATTCCATTTAATTAGACTCCTAAAACCATATTTGGAACTAAAATGTCTAAATTAAGGAGAATAAAATGTATAAAATATCATGCTTATCACTCACGAACATATAGTTAGGCTAATCTATCTAGAAGATAAATGGCTCTAATAGGTAGAAAGTGGACAGACATCATCAATCTCTCCATAATCACCTAAATCACATCATAACCCAAGGATATCTTAGGCAAACCCATTACAAAATCTATGGATATACTATTCCATTTCTATTCTGGAATCTCTAAAGGGTGTAACAAGCCTACAGGTTTTTGGTGTTCAATCTTAACCCTCTAACAAACTAGACATTTTGCAACAAACTCAACTATATCCAATTTTATCCCAAGCCATCAAACACTCTTCTTAAGATCTCTATACATCTTAATAGTGCTCGAATGAACAGTGTACCAACTCTTGTGAGCTTTAGACAACACTATGTTCCTTAATTCTTCATCCCTAGGTATGCACACTCTACCCTGGTACCTTACCAAATCATCCTCTGATAGGTCAAAGTCTTTGACCTCTCCATTTCCTAATTGCTCTATAATTCTTCTTGAATGTTCATCTAACTCTTGGGCCTCTTTAATTCTTTTTCTAAAGTTAGTCTCTATCCTTAATTCCCCCAAAAGTAGGCTACTGGGGTGTATTGAAATGGATAAATTCAAATCTCTTAACTCATCATTCAACCTTTTCTCCCTAAGTATCATCATTGCCATGTGAATAGATTTCCTACCTAAGGCATCGACGGTAACATTCACCTTTCCTAGATGATACTTTAAGAAGAAGTCATAATCCTTAAGAAACTCCATCCACCTTTGTTGCCTCCTGTTCAACTCATTTTGGTTAAACAAATACTTCAAACTCTTATGGTCATTATACACCTCAAATTGTGCACCATAGAGATAATGCCTCTAAATTTTAATAGCAAATACCACAGCTACTAGGGTGGGATAATTTTTCTCATAGGGTTTAAGTTGCCTAGAAGCATAGGCTATCACTCTACCTTGTTACATCAAAACATACCTTAATCCCTTCTTAGATGTGAGACTATAGACCGTAAAGGTCTCTTTAGGGTCGGGGATCACTAACACAAGTGCGGTGATTAACCTATCTTTAAGTTTCTATAAGGCATTCTCACACTTGGAATCCTATATAAATGATTAGTCCTTCCTAGTCAATTTGGTCAAAGGCATGGCTAATTGAGAAAATCCCTTAATGAATCTCCTATAGTAGCTGGCTAGACCTAGGAAGCTACAAATTTTGATCACCATCTTGGGTCTCTTACAATTCAATATTGCTTCTACCTTACTAAGATCTACTGCTACCCCTTGTTATGATACCACATGACCTAGGAATTTAACTTCTTGTAACCAAAATTTACATTTGTTCAACTTAGCATACAATTGATGTTCCTTCAAGGTCTGAAGGACTATTTTAAGATTCTCTTCATGCTCTTCACTACTCTTAGAATAAATGAGAATATCATTCATGAACACTACCATAAATCGATCAAGATAGGGCTTAAAGATCCTATTCATGTAATCCATGAAAATAGCAAGGGCATTGGTTAACCTAAAAGGCATGATTAGGAACTCATAGTGACCATATCGAGTCCTAAAGACTATTTTAGGTACATCCTCAGCCTTGACTCTAAATTGGTGGTATCTGGATCTGAGATCAATCCTTAAAAAGATTGATGCTCTAGCTAATTGGTTAAGTAAATCATCAATCCTAGGCAAAAGGTATTTGTTTTTTATGGTCAATTGGTTTAATTGTTTATAGTTAATACAAAGCCTAAGGCTACCGTCCTTTTTCTTAAAAAACAACATTGGTGCTCCCTACGGAGACACACTTGGCCTAATGAACCCTTTCTCAAGTAACTCTTCTAATTGGCTATTTAACTCAACCTACTCAGTGGGCACCATTCTATATGGAGCCTTAGAAATCGAACTTATACCGAGTACCAAATCAATGGAGAACTCTAACTCTCTCTTTGGAGATAGTCTACTAAACTCTTTAGGAAAAATTTCAAGAACTCTCTAATCATAGGTATATCCTCCAACCCATCATCAACCTCAACATGCAATGAAAAGAACACTAAAATCCTTTAGCAACCATGCCTAAGGTACCTCCTAGCTTGGGTAGCAAACACACAAGCAAGCTCAGTCACAGAACAAGTTTCAGGTATATTTACAGATAAGGAAATAGTTTTACAGTTACAATCAAGTATCACATTATTAGCTAACAACCAATCCATACCAATGATTACATCAAAGTCACACAAAGGGATACAAATCAGGTTAAGGGTAGTATAACAACTATCTAATTATACAATGCAATTTAGGCACCCATTAGATGTAACCATAAAATATCTAGTAGCGGTAGACACTGACAATTCAAATGGCAATAAGCTAATTTTAAGACCCAGATGCTTAACACAGTCATATGAGATGAATGAATAGGTTACACCCGAATCAAACAATACATCTACAACATGATTATGGACAAGTAAAGTACCTCGGATCAGACTAAGGGATCTACTAGCCACTCACTACGTAAGTGAAAACACCTATCCTTATGTAGGTGGTTTAATAGATGAGGCTAACTCTTTTGACATGGTGCAACTCTGTGCATAGTGTTTAGGCTTCACACAGTTATAGCATAGGGGGCATGGTCCATTACCATGGCTCTTCCCACACTTACCATAAGTTGATAGGATACTAACTATGCTCTTTGAGGATCCCATACTTCTTTAAGGAACATTTCTTGGGGGTGGTCTCCTACCCTAAGAGCCACTACCATTACTAGCTTCCTTCTTACTTCTGCCCCTAAAAGGCTTCATGCCTCAGTCACGCTTATCCTCCATGGTCTTCTTCCTTTTGGCCTCACTCTCAATCAAGGGCCTCTTTGTCAATCTAGACTTTTCCACTAATTCATCAAAGTTGCGGATCTGTAGGGATACAATTTTGTCCTTCAACTTCAGTTTTAGGCCTCTTTTTAACTTGTCAGCCTTCCATAGCTCATCATCAAGTCATCTCAGGTAGGAGGAGAAGTGAGATAATTGGATAAACTTGGCTGCATATTGATTTACATTCATATCTCCATGTCTAAGGAAATTAAACTCGGCTTCCATGTTAGCCTTCACTGATGGTGGAAAATATCTACCCTTAAAGGCGGTTTGGAAACTCTCCCAAGTTAAGGGTACCCCCCTCAAAGTTGCAACCTAGAGGCACTCTGCCACTAATGCTCGACCTCACCTTCTATAATGTTCAGTTTTCATTAAACGACGAAAATAGATACATTTTCAAAGCAAGTCCCCCGAAATAAATTAGTTAAGGTCCTCAAAAATTTGAGTAACATTCTAGACTCCTAAAAATAAGAATTCTAAGCTTAGACGGAAAGAAAAATTGAGCTAGAATGAAGAAACAAAATTTAACGAAAAACTTACGAAACGTAATGGCATTTTTGTAATTTTAGGAAAATTTTGGAATTCACATATAAAGGCTTTTCAAATGAAAGTTTTGAGTTCTCCAGGGTTCTCAGAGGCCCTAAAAATCAAGGGAAGCCCCGAGGCAGTTAAAACCCCTCCGATGGACGTGTTACAATGTCGGTATACTTGAATTTTGACAGATTCGTTCGAGAAGGTTTTAGCTCTAATTTGAGTGATTCCAAAGGCATTTTACTAAACTGGGAACCCAAATTTTATAATGGAAAAGACAGTTCTCAAAAAGCAGCTAAAACAAACTAGAAACGAAAATGTCAAAAATGAAGGGTAAAATAGGAATTTTTGAAAAATTATTCTTCCTCCACCTATAAATAGATGGCACCCCACTCTCCCACTTACATAGCTTCATATTTTTCTACCTTAAACAAGAGAAGAAACCCTAGGAGAGTGGCACACAAGAGGAAGAAGAAGAGGATGAGAAATCAAGGCTTGAAGGTATGGAATTTTGGTAGTTTTTCATGCTTTCTTCTTTCCAAACCACTTCTCTATTCTCCTTTGTTTTCTATGATTATAATGAAGTTTATAATTCTATTTTAAGGGAGAAATTAAGGAAAAAATTCAGATTTGAAGAGAGGAGGCCAAAGAAGACAAGATTCAAGTGAGAAAACAAGGAAAAACAAGATAATTTCTTCTTTCATGGTTGCTACCCTCTGCTTCCCTTCTCCCCATGGTTCATCCCTTTCAAGAAATCCTAGGAGGGCTTGGTTTTTAGGCAGAACCAAGGGTGATTTTTGGGAAAAAGGGTGTAGAGATTAAGAATATGCAAAGAGAATTAACAAATAACCACAGAAATTCAATATGCAAATTATAAGGTTTCATATGTCTCTTAAAAAATATGATTTGATACCTTAATTTCTATGCCTAAATGAGAGTTTAAATGAGCTTCTAAGATCCCTAGAAGTCTCCCCATGTGCTTCCTCCATCAAGAAAACAAAGCAAAGTCCATGGAGAGCAAAATGCTTCTTAGCTTTGGCCAAGAGGGGTTTGCATACGTAGGGAGAGTTTCAAATTTTTCTAAACCCATTTTTGAGTCATATATGATGAGTAAAGATAAGGGGAGGCCTTGCGAAAAATTTAGAAGCCATAGAAAGTGAGTTGGCACTATATGTTCCATAATATGACCTAAAGAAGCAACATGTAATTAGGCTCTTCATTTTAATTGTGTGATGACTCCAAGAGGCTTAAAAGGAGTCAAGAATCATATATGAAAGGAAAAAATGAAGCCTAAAATTTATTTGATGGGTGTTGCTTCATTAGGTGCATTCTTGGAACCATAAAAGGGTTAATGAGCCAAGTTAGTGTCTAAGCAAGTTGTATAGCCTTGAATTAATTCCATAAACCTAATTGGCTTCCATAAATTGTGTTTAGGCTAAGAGAAATCATTCCCATACCTTTGTGTGTGTGAGGCCAAATAAAGGAGAGGAAATTCAAGAGAGAAAGTGTGTTTGATTCCAAGGTAGTTCACTCCTCCTTCTCTCATGCATGATTGTATGCTTGGCTTATCTTTGAATGTATGTATGTGCATTTTAAGCCATGAAAAGTATTCTAGCATGATTTCATATGCGATAGTACCAGGATGATGTAATATGTTTTTAAATGATGTTTATTGTAACACCATAAATTTTAGCTCATCTCATGCCTTTCAATGACTTACTATTATGGAGGATGTAAGTTTCTCATAAAAGAGCAAGGGAAGATAATGAATATTTTTACGTTGCGTCGTATCTAGCAATTCATTTTAGTGTCATGTAGACCGTGTGAGCTCAAACTCTGACTTGTCATATTTAATTTCATTGTTACAACTCATTTGTATGATAAAAACTTGCTCACAACTCATGAAAATTGAAAGGAGACATGGGACATGCATATTCATTCTTAGCCAGACTTGGCCCCATTTCTGAGTAAAGTTTGGAAAATTATAATTAAATATAAAAAAATTAAAAACATGCAATCTTGGTCATTCTGGAAAGATTAGGATTTCTACTTCATGGTAAAAATATGTACAAGTGATAACATCCCACACACAGGACGTTTGACATGTGCGAATTGGTCTGGAGGTTGTACTGGGTCCTTATGCTGTCATAGTTTACTAATATGAACTTCAAAAATATCTAATTAATTCCAAAAAAATAAAATACATGCAAATGATACCAATATGGAAATCTGTAGATGTTAACTAGAGAGAAAAAATATTTCCAGATCAGTTCATGAAGCCCAGCTCTCAGAAATCGATGGAACAGTACTTATGGTCAGGAAAGATGACTGATACTAGGCAGAAACTTCAAAAATTCATATCTTCTTCTATAGACCTCCAAATAAGGTGTTTCTAGTTGCTACAAGTCATTGTAAATGTCTAGTTTCTTCCTATAAAATTTCGTAGCCATTGGACCAGATTTGCCCCTCGGATGACACAATTACACAACTAACAAAATGAACAGTACTGGTGCAAATCCGAAATTCTGATACCAACTTTGAAAAATAATAGAAAATTCCAAAGACCTCCAAATGAATGATCTTTGTCTTCCAAAAAATTTCTAGGAAAGATCTATTCACATGCCAAATTTCAAGGCAAGAAGAGGTCATTTGGTCAGACTTTGACATAAGGGGGAAAAATGTCAATTTCTTTTGTTAAAAGAGGGCTCCAAGGATTCAAATTTGCTTCTCCTACTCCGAAGGCTCTATGAGCACGTGGGAAAGCATCAACATAGGCTATCAAATATGGCTCAAATGTCTAACAACCTAGATTTGCAAAACTCACTCTCCCACATCAAAACAGACACCATGTACATAATGCCAAGATCTTGCTATTCATACCAAAAACTTGCTACATCATTTAATATAGTTCTAATTCTCATACATATACAATATGTACATCCATTTACAAGTATTCATAAGTGCATACACCATGTACATCATTAGATTACATCTCTTGACAACAAAATGATGACAAAATGATGATTTCACAAATCCTTTGCCAATTTCCCTAGCTTTAAGCTTGGTGGCTCCCATGTCTTTGTTCATTTAGTCCACCTAGCATGTTAGGATAGTGGAGAGAAGGGAGTGAGATTCAAAGAATCCCAATAGCTCATCTTCCATTCAATCATACATAATATGTGCAAAGCAAGCTTTTCAAATGCATGTATGGAAAAGTGGAAGTCATAGACATTTTAAAAGCAACCTTGGCATGTGAATCAAGCATACAAGACATTCAAGGGTTCACCAAGTGTTTGGATTAGCCTCACACTTCTTCTCATAGATTTTGGACTTGCCTCACCCATTCTTGAGCACTTTGGACTCAACCATACTCTTAGGAGCCCACATTGCTTTTAGGAGATCCTTTGCTTTGTCTCAACCAAGCTTGAGGGTTCTTGGCTCATCCTCACCCAAGGGAAGAGTTCTTGGCCTTTCCACACTCAAGCAAACTTATACAAACATCATGGATTCATTTAACACATAACATAGCATCAAGGATCATGACATGTAAAGGCATGCTAGCATACTTTTCTTAGCTTGAAAATACACATACACATATTCTAAAACAAGCTAAACACATATCCATGCATGAGAGAAGGAGGAGAGAGCTACCTTATAGGCTAACACAAGCCTTCCTTTTCAATTTGTCTTCGCCCTTCTTGATTTCACAATCACAACTAGATGGAAGTGCTTCTCTTGAGCCTAGACACACAAAGAGCATGGAATTATTCCTTATAACTCAACACTTATTCACAAAGCTAGGGGTTTCTTTACAGCAAACCCTACCAAGCATATAAGAAACTAGGGGTTCTTTCTCTCTCTAGAAGTTCACTAACTCTTCTTCTCTCTCATGTTCTCAAGTTGGTAGAACCAACATACCTAGGGAAAACAAAGAAGTAACCTTCTTCAAAAGTGGTTTTCCACTTTCCCTCTTCTGAACCAAGCCCAAAACATAGCTAATTCAACATCCAAAACTATAGCAAGAGAGGGCAAAGAGAGAAGAACAAAACTCTAAGAAGAAAAGCTACGGAGATCTCAAGTTTTGCTTACCTTTTTCTTGTTCTCCTTCCTTCTCTAGGCCTCTTTCTCTCTCCTCAGCCCTTTTCTCTGCCTTGGATGAAACCTAAGTTGGTTAAGAGGAAAAGGAATGAATTGGGATGCTTTAAGAAGTCAAATTCTCTTTTTTCATGCTTTTCCGGACTAACCCTTGCTATAGTGAAGAACAACCCTCGCTACGACAAGCACGTATCAGTCCCAGACCCCTATTTTCTCTACAGTGGGCGATATGGTGAGGAACCTTTTGGTTTTTATATGGGATGCCTGCACTTGCTATAGCTAGAAGCATTCCCGCTATAGCTAAAAGGCACTCTCGCTATAGTTAGATCATTTCTTGCTATAACGAATAGGTACATTCACTATAGTTAGGCCATTTGTCGCTATAGCTAACAAACTTAGAAAATTTCAGGACTTCAAAAAATTTTCAGCTTCCTCTTTTCTTCTTCTTTTTTTCTCTTTTTTTACTGGTTGTTACATTTATGATGCTTACTTAGGTTTGCTTGAGTGTAGTGAGGCCAAGAACCCTTAGCCATGGTAAGGATGAACCAAGAACCCTTAAGATTGGTTAGTCAAAGTAAAGAGTCTCCCAAAAGTGAGGTTGACTCCCAAGAACAAGGTTGAGTCCAAGAACCTCTTAAAGAATGGGTGAGGTAAGTCTAAAATCCATAAGTGAATGGGTGAGGCTAATCCACTTGCTTGGCAAGCCTTTGTGTGCCATGTATGATTTGCTCAAATATTGAAAATGCTTCTTGAATATTTGCATATGTTATATGCCCATACATGCATTTGTAAGATTGGTTTTGCATCTTTTATGTGTGATTGAAAGGAAGATGAGCTATTAGGATTCTTTGAATCTCATCCCCTCCTTTTCAATGTTCTAACATGTTAGGTGGACTAAGAGATCAAGAAAATAGGAGCCAACTACATGAGAGATGAGAGCTTGACATTAAAATGCATAAATTTTATTACTTTAAGGCCTTATAGATAGCAATTAATGTAAACTATTATTTTATATGACCTATGACCTCTTGAACATGTATAATTATGTTAATATGTGATGTATAAATGAGAGATTATGCTATGTGACCATTAGAGTATAAAATGAGTATGTTATGATAGATTTTGTTTCTTGTAATTTTGATGCATTAGTGTATAAATGGTAGTAGAATGGCCAAATTGAGATGTATGAGGTTTAGGACCACTTGGGTAGCTTACACAAGTTATATTTGTAATGTCCAATTTTCATTAAATGATGGAAATGGGTGCATTTTTAGAGCAAGTCCCCTTAAATGAATTAGTTAAAGTCCCAAAAAATTTGAGTAACATTCTAGACTCCTAAAAATGAGAATCTTAGCCTCAGACAAAAGGAAAAATGGAGCTAGAATAAAAAAATAAAATTTGACGAAAAACTTACAAAACATAATGGTATTTTCATAATTTTGACCAATTTTTGGAATTCACACAGGAGCGCTTTTTAAATGAAAGTTTTGATTTCTCTGGGATTCTCAGAGGCCCTGAAAATTATGAGAAGTCTCGGGACAGTTAAATCTTCTCTGGTGGACGTTTTCCAATATCGGTGTGCTTGAATTTTGATGGGTTCATTCGGGAAGGTTTTAGCTCTGATTTGAGTGATTCCAAAGGTATTTTATTTAATTGGGAACCTAAATTTTATAATGGAAAAGACGGTTCTAAAAAAGGAGCTAAAATGAAGGAGAAATGAAAATGCAAAGTACGAAGGGCAAAATTGAAATTTTTGAAAAAGTCACTTTCCTACACCTATATATAGGTGGCGCCCCATTTTCCCCTTCATTTGGAATCAGAATTTTCTGGATAATTTCAGAAGAAGGGAGCTAGGGTTTGGGCACACAATAGAGGAAGAAGAAGGAGAAGAAAATCCAAGTTTAAGGTATGTTTCCATGGTGATTTTTCATGCTTTTCTTCATCCACACCTCCTCTTCTCCCTTCTCCTTTGTTTCCTTTGATTAAAATGAAGTTTATAAATCTGATTCAAGGGAGAAATTCAAGAGAATTTTCGGATTTGAAGAGAGGAGCTTGGAGAAAGCAAAATACAAGCCAAAAAAAGCAAGGAAACTAGGTAAAATTTCATCCTATGGTTGCTATTCTTGATTCCTCTTCTTGTCCAATTCGACACACATAAGAAACCCTAGGAGGATATGATTTTTTAGCTCAACCAAGCATGAATCTTAGGTATTTGAAGGAGAAGAATAAGAATATGCAAAGAAAACAATAAAATAACCATTAGATTTCAAGATGCAAATTCTAGGGTTTCAAGTGTTCCTTCCAAATTCTGATTTTGTGTGATGATTCCTAGGTCTAATTAAGAGTTTAAATGAGTTCCTAAGATCCCTAAGATGCTCCCCACATGCTTCCTTCTTCAAGAAAACAAAGAAAACTCTAAGGAACCCTAAACCATGCATAGGCTCGGTCAAAGGGAGTTCTCATAGCTAGGGGGAGTTTAAAATTTTTTTAAGGCCATTCTTGAGTCATAATTGATGAATGAAAATGAAGGGAGGCCTTGGAAAAAATTTAGAACTCATAGAAAGTGATTTGGTGCTTTAGGTTCCATATTATAGCCTAAAGAAGCAACATGATGTTAAGGCCTTTGTTTTAATTGTGTGATGACTCCAAAAGGCTTAAAAGGAGTCAAGAATCATATTTGAAAGGAAAGAATGAGGCCTAGAAATTATTTGAGGGGTGTTGCTTCATTAGGTGCAATTATGGACCATAATGGAACTTATAGAGCAATCTAGTATCTAAGCAAGTTGTATGGCCTTGGAGATTGTTTCATGAACCTAATTGGCTTCCATAAATTGTATCTAAGCCAAGAGAAACCATATCCACAAGTTTGTGGATATGTGGTCGAAAGAGGAGGCTTGAATTCCAAAGAAAAAGTGTGTGATTATATACAAGGTAACTTTCTCCACCTTCTTTCATGCATGGATGTGTGTTTAGCTTGTCTTAGAATGTGTGTATGTGTATTTTCAAGCCATGAAAAGTATGTTAGCATGATTTTATATACCATGATTCATGATGACATAATATGCTTCAAATGAATGTATGATGTTTGTTTGAGTTTGCTTGAGTGTGGAGAGGCCAAGAACTCTTAACCATGGTGAGGATGAGCCAAGAACCCTTAAGATTGGTTGAGATATAGTAAAGAGTCTCCCAAAAGGAAAGTGGGCTCCCAAGAGTATAGTTGAGTCCAAAGCTCTTAAAGAAAGGGTGAGGCAAGTCCAAAATCCATGAGGAAAAGTGTGAGGCCAATCCAAACACTTGGCGAGCTCTTGAATGTTTTGTATAATTTGTTCACATGCCAAGCTTGTTTCTTGAATGTTCATGACTTCCATTTTATTAATGCATATATTTTTAAGGCTTGCTTTGCATATATTATGTATGATTGAATGGGAGATGAGCTATTAGAATTCTTTGAATCTCATTCCCTCCTCTCCAATGATCTCACATGCTAGGTGGGCCAAGTGGACATGGTAATCGGAGCCAGCCACCTTGAAGAAAGGAGATTGAAACCAACTGCTTAAGTTTTGTTACTTTAAGACCATAATTGTGCCATATGATATAACCCTTTAATGTATATAGTCTATGACCCTTTAGACATGTGTAATTATGATATTATGTGATGTATAAATGTATGGATATGATGTATAAACCCTAGAATAGAATTTGAGTATGTAATGCCAAGGTATGCATTTTGGAAAGCTTGATGTAATGTGCATATGTGTGGATGGAAAGGCCAAAATGAGAGGCATGGGGTTTGGGACCATTTGGGCAGCTCACACAAGTCCTAAATGTGCTTTTAGACTTGCCCAAAAGGTGCCAAGACCAAAGGCAAACCATTTGGTCACTTTGGTACCCTATATGGAGCTAAAAATAACTATAATGGAATCCTATATCACTTTTTAGCCAAATGAACTCTTCTTGATCTGAGATTTGGCATGCAAATAGGTCTCATTGAGATCTTTTTGAAAAGCTAAAGACTATAATTTTTGGAGGTCTACAAAACATTTGATGATTTTTCAAAGTTGAAAATTTTTCTGATTTTGGCCCTTTGCACTATTCATTTGGTCCGAAAATGAATTCTATCACACAGGCCTCAAATGATGTCCAATTGCTATGAAATTTTGTACAAAGAAATCAGATATTCACAGTGACTCATCCCAACTAGAATTACCTCATTTGGAGGTCTAGATATGGAGATATGAATTTTTGAACATTTTATCTAGTATCAGGACCTTTATCCGACCTGGGTTACTGTTCTATTGAATTCTGAGGTTTGGGCTTCCTGAGCTGGTTTGGAAAAAACCTTTTTCTCTAGCTAACATTCACAAATTTCTATATTGGTATCATTTGCATGGATTGGACTTTTTTTGGAATTAATTGGACATTTTCAAAGTTTGCTGCAAAATTCTGTGACAGTTCCAAAATGTAGTTTGACCTTTGGATGTTATCAGATGTCAAACGTCCTCTGTGATAGATGTTATGGTCTAAGCATATTTTTAGTATGAAGAGGACATCTATAGATTTCTAGAATGACCAAGAATGCATGTTTTTGATTTTTTTAGAATTAGTTATGATTTTTCAAAGTTTGGACAAAAAGGCAAAATCTGTCTGAAAATAAACCTCCATATTTTATGCTTCATTTCGATTTTCTTGAGTTGTGAGCCATATTTTATGATGCAAATTAGTTGTATCCATGGAATTAAATATGAGAATGAATGGTATGAGCTCACTCGATCCACGTGACACCGAATAGAATTTTTATACATGACGCAACACAATTAAATGCATTAATTTAATAAACTTTTTCTACTTCCTCCATGGATTGGAGAATGTGATGCATAAGAATGTCATGAAATGAGCTAGAATTTATGGTGTTATAATATTCATACTTTTAGACTTGCCCAAGAGGTGCCAAACATTAAAGGAAATCATATGGACACTTTGATATTCTATATGGAGCAAAAATTGACCATATTGAAAACCTACACCACTTTTTGTCCAAATGAGCTCTTCTTGATTTGAGATTTGTCATGCAATTAGAGATTGTTGAGAGATTTTTAGAAAGATAAAGAACAGAATTTTTGGGGGTCTATGGAATATTTGATGAATTTTCAAATTTGGGAAAAATTCTGATTTTGGTTATGTTACTATTCATACTGGTCTAAAATGAATTCTGTCACTCAGGGCCAAATGATGTCCAATTGCCACGAAATTTTATAGGAAGAAACTAGACATTCCCAATGAATTGTTCCAACTAGAAGCACCCCATTTGGAGGTCTAGAGTGGGAGATATGAATTTTTAAAATTCTACCCAGTATCTGGTGCTCAAACTGACCTCAGGTATTATTTGATTGGATTTTAAGGTCTGGACATGCCTGAACTGGGATGGAGTTATTTTTTCCCTCTAGCTAACATCTGTTGATTTCCAAATTGGTATCATTTGCATAGATTGAATTTTTGTGGAATTAATTAGATATTTTTTAAATTTGTAGCAAAAAGTTGTGATAGCACCAGTGGCTAGTTAGACCTCTGCACGTTTTTGAATGTCAAACGTCTTCTGTGTTGTGTTTTATGCCCTGGACATATTTTTATCATAAAGTAGACATATGTAGCTTTCCAGAATGGCAAATAATGTATGATTTTGATTTTTCTAAAATTAGTTATGATTTTCCAAATTTTGTGATAGAGAAAGGGAAATTCTGGCCGAAAATGCATACATGAATTTTTAGTGTTCCCTTGCTTTCCACGAGTTGTAGGGCACTTTTGATGATGGAATTGAGTTGTATCTATGTAATTAGATATTGGAATATGATATATGAGTTCACATGGTCCATGTGACACTGAATGAAAAATTTATATGCGACGCAACGTTAAAATATTCATTATTTTTATGCTATTTTCTTGCTTCTCCATGAGTTACATGATGTGAGACATAGATATAGTATGAAATGAGTTAAGAAATTATGCTGTTACACCTTCCAACTTATAGATGGCTAACTTTGCCTTTTGTTTTGTGGTGCATGTCATAACTTCAAAAATTTTCTCTAGTTGCATCAACCACCTCTCAACCCTCTCAGTGTCCAACTCCCCTATGAACGATGGAGGATCAACCTTTCTAAACTTGGCTAACACAACAGAGAGGTCATCATTCTTCCCTTGGTGTTCCACACTGAGGTTCTCACCAACACTAACTCGGTTCTCTGCCAACACCTCCTAATTTTGCTTATTTATCATCTCATGCAGTTGTTTTAGTACTTGAATTATGGCTGTATGGGCTTCGGCTTGCTCTTGAAGCCGGTCCATCATTGCCTTAATTGTAGCTTCATGGGCCTCAACTTGTTCCCTCATATAGTTGGCCATTGTAGTTATGGACGCTTGCACTTCTCTTAGCATCTCAGTTGTTTCTCTATGTGCAGCCATATCACTTTGCAATGCCATAAGAACAACCAGAAGCATCCCCTATCAAGCTACAGTCCAAAGGAAATCCAAACACAACTCCACCCACAACACATATATACAAGTATAAGAAGCATCACAAGACCATAAGGCTCATATGCCTAGTATGCATGCATCATCATTGCCAAGTTCTTTAACTAAAAGGTTCTAAATCTAACATAATTTCCTGAACCATTGCTCTGATACCAAATGTGACAAGTCTAAATGCTAATTATAGTGATTAAGCTTAATTATTTGATAAATGATCATAAAACAAGGGCTAAAGTCATTACAACTAATCAAATTGGAAAAAAGTAAGGAAATTTGAACATTGATATTGTTAAGGTCATTAGCTAAACAACAAAAACTATTTAATCCCACAAATAACTCTAATTATCAATTAAGACATTTGGTTCACATTACCATTAATCCCAAACATCACAAAGTCCTCTTATAAATGCTCCCAAGTCATTATATATCATGTTCATAGTGAAATCCAAGGCTTTTAAGCAAAAATAACAGTTTAAGAGACTTAGGCCATGACTTGAACCTTTCCCACTATGGCTAAGTTGGTTACTAGTATGACAACCCTAACTTTTAATCATCATAATTAAGCTTAAACATGCAGTTAATAATCATAAATCAAGGTCTAGCACCATTTAAATTAATCAATTCAGGAAAAAGTGAGGAAATTTGAACTTTAATGTTATTAGAATCATTAACCAAATATTTACAAGCATTCATGTACATAAGTGAAACAAATCCCCAATTAAAAGCCTTTAAATCTATTACCCATTCATGTTCAATTCTCAAGAATCTCCTACCTCTGTTTCCAAGTCATCACTTGATGTTGTTATAGGAAAAACCAAAGTTTCTAGGTTATTATGAGGAATTGAGCACCTTCACAAATTTCGCACATTTTGCTACAGCCAAATAACCCTTTTGTCGCAGAAATTACCCTTTAGAACACCACTAGACTTGCCTCACACTTTTTGCCGTGGCTAACATCACTCTTCGCTACACCTAATTCCTTTCTGTCTCCTTCCCTGGGCAACTTTGTCATGTTCGACCATGGCAAATTCCATTTTGGCCATGGCAAATTCCATTCTGTTCTTATAACTTCTAAGATTTCATCCTATGTTCTCCAATTCTCCCTCTAGTAACACTCTAGGCCCACTCTCCCTCAATTTGTGGGGCTTTAATGGCATTTATCTACTTGAGTTATCTTATTAATCTAACATTACTCATTTCAAGATTTAAATACTAATTCCTACTCATCAATCTACCAGCAAGTTTCATATGACATTAATGAACATCCAGATTCATAAACAACCAATATTGTCATTCAAATACATATCTTATTAGAAGTTTCATACATCATTAGTTTGAGTTAGCATCAAGGCATCACATGATTACATTTCCAAATAAAAAACCATGTCACAGGGTCAACAAGGCCTCAAATCAAATACACAAGCACCTACATCAAATACTAGATTGTATAAGGCCTAACTTCCTATTAGATACATTGTAAGTAACCAAAACATAAAGCTCCTACACTTGGCAACATGATTATATGATGATGCTATGCAAGGAGAAATACAAAACTTAGCATTTACTCTTCTCAGCTCAGCGCAAGTGTAGCCTCTTCCACACATGGTGGAGGTTATAGATTTTTATCCACTTGCTTCTCCTTTTCCTTACCCAAAGGACCTTCACCTAAAATGGTTAGCCTATGAAATAGGGTGAGATGCAAATCTCAGTAACAGAGGTAATTTCCATTCATATAATCAATTTTAATTAACATAAATGCATGAATTAAAATAAGCATCAGAATTACATCAGTCATATTAGCAAATGAACTGATTTTGCTCCTATGATTACCATCCCATACTAGCAATTACATTTTCACATGTTAAAAGTCAATAACACCGGGAGAGGTTCATCCACAGTACCTACTCCATAATGAGTACAACCAGGGCTCAGTACATCTAGGGTCTGATCATAACCGGGTGCCTGATCGAAGCACATGCATGGGTGGCAACCGCACCATAGCTCTACCATTGACTTACGAGGTCCAAATACAATACAACAGTAGCCAATCACTTCATTTAGCATTTCAAATCTTTCATATGCAACAAATATAAAATTAAAGCAGATATATGCATGGAATTACATAATCCTTAGTTACCTCACTTGTACCCAATTCTTTAAAAGTCAATAGAATGCTACTTCAGCCTATGGACACATAACCAAGCCATTACTATCCCTAATCATCATTTATATCAACAAACACACTACTCAAGGAGTTAAGATATAAAGGACTACTTAGAAAATACTTACCTAACTACTACAAGAACCAAATTCAGATTGCTTGTACCTACATCAATAATCTCATAACACTTCAAATTTTAAGTAAATTCACATAAAAACAATACCCATATCATAAATCAGCTATAGGGGTCCCAAACAAGCAAAAAATACATTAAAATGAGAAGTTTATACTTACCCAATATCCCTCCTAGCCTCTACCTCCGAAAATCCTCTAAAAAATACCAAACAAACACATTTCATATTTTGGGTATAGTGAAAATGCTCCAAACGAAAAACTAATCAGGTTAAAATGCAGAGGAAGAAGAGAAAGTTAAGTTATATAATACTCACCTTGCCTGAATCTTGGTCTAGATAGGGGAAATAGGGCCAAGAAGGTGGTGGAAACCCTAGCTTCCAAGAGACATCCGAAGTTGCTTCTTATGTTTTATTTTTTTACAAAATAGGGGGTGGCCAAACTAATTTTAGGGTTTTAAGTTAGGTCCTAAATGGGTTATGGGTTGACCTATTAGCCCAAGGACTTATGAGGTTCCTATTAATTGTTGGGCTAAGGTTTTAATTTGTTGGGTGATGATTGTGTCGCGCAATCTCAAATAAAACTAGGAAGCAAAATAAATTTTGTAGTTAATGGTGCAACCTAGGTCATCTCCCTTAGAATTGGAGTTCGATGTTCGATTAGATTTCTAAATGTTAAAAGACTCTAAAATTTCTAAACTAAGGGGGGTTTTGGTTGAATTAAACTAACCTAAAACTAAATTGAATTAAAATTTCTAATTGCTATCTAATTATATGAATTATGGTTGAAAGATGGTCTTGTGACTAGCTTTGGATTTGTCTCTTAGTATCCACTATCCTTATCCTAATCTAATTGTAATTGATTCTGGCCTAAGAGTTCCTAATTGTGTTCATAACAAGTTATCTTGGGTTACCACTCAAGATTCAAAAGATTAACGATCTAATGTTGAATTGAAACCTCAACTCCGCATTAAATTGTCAATTCTTATCTTTAAGATCTTGAACACTCAATTTGATTGATTAACTAATTAATTAGCTTTTGAATCATCATCCTAAAATATTTAATTAACCAACTAAACACTAAGGAATTCTCAAATTTAACTTTCAACCACATAATTTGATTCATGTATTTCATCGAACACCTTCGAGGCACACATGGGAAATTAGAGAATAATGAAAAATTCAGAACTTGATTCAATCAATTAATCAAACAAAAATAATCTCCTAATTAGTGTCTAACTAGCCACTCATCATAATTACACAAATCTCCTATCAAATACAACTTAACCAAGATAATATATGAAAGAGAAAAAGTGTAGGAAAATAGGAATTCTTAGCCAAAATTCTGAGTTCTTCTCCATGGATTCAAGCTTCTCCAAGAGCTTCCTCCTAGCTAGCCTCAAGATGGATTAGAATTTCATTATATGGTGGATGGATGGAAGATGGAATGGAGGAGATGGCGTGATGGATGAAGGGGTGAATGGATGCCGCAGAATGAATGATGGGGTGGAGTATCCACCTGGAATTGTAAATGAATGAATAAATAGGCGAATACCATGAATGAAGTTGCATGAATGGAATGGAATCTGGGTATGAATGAAGGGTGTCCAATGAATGAAGGAAGCGTAACGGAATGAAGCCTCCATCTCCTCATTAAAAATCATGTGCCCAGCCTTTTCTTTTTGTTAATGATTCACGTGTTGCATTTTCTTATTCCAAGTGTGTGTAAGGATGTGATTTAGCCTCTGTCCATGTTCAGCCCTTCCTCACATGCCTTCCATTTGTTTTGCTCACATGTTATTCCTTCTCTGAAACTCAGCTTCTTCATGTGTATATAAGGTGGGCTCCACTTCATTTCATTTAATTATATTCCATA
Organism: Erythrophleum ivorense; assembly: GCA_026724425.1. Classification (NCBI taxonomy): domain Eukaryota; kingdom Viridiplantae; phylum Streptophyta; class Magnoliopsida; order Fabales; family Fabaceae; genus Erythrophleum; species Erythrophleum ivorense. The sequence goes on from JAIUCV010000481.1 coordinate 117,136, forward strand.
TAAATTCCAGCCCAAGCTCTCACGTCGTTTTTCTCATGTTGGCTCTCAGCTCATGCTTTGAATCTGCTCCTTTTCTTTCCACGTTGCTTTCTTCGAATCATGCAGCTCTTCTTGTTTCTTCTTCAACCAAGCTCAAAGCTTCTTCCATGTTTTCTTCCTATAGCTACCAGTTCTCTCCAGCTTCTTCTCCCAAGCACAGCGTTTCCTCTCCTCGTGATATCCAGCCGAAAGAATATGAATGAAGAAGCAACCCCCTATCTCACACTGTTTCAGCGTCTCCATTTATGCATGCATGTACAGCTTCTTCTGCGTTCATTCTGCTCGAGTCTCCTCTAAGCTTCTGCATGTTCTGGAGCTTTTCATTTTCCTTCACCACATGCTATAGTTGGTGCTTCTTCTCCTCATGCATGTTTCTGCTAGATGTTGCTGCGTTTCATTGGTGCTCTGTGTGCGTGTTTTTCTTACTAACCCTTTGCTTCCTTCTTGTTTCTGCTTCTCTTCATTCAGCTCGTGTAGCTTCATTCCTTTCACATCTATTCTTTCTTTGCCATGAGTTTCCATGTTAGCTGCCCCGTAGATTCTTTTGTTGCCTGTTGCTTACTTGTTTTTGCTATAAACACGTCATTTCTTCCCTCTCAAACCTTGGCTTTTCCACTGTTTCTTCGTGCAACTCATTCCTCACACGTTCTGCCAACTGCTCCTCCACGTGGCTTCTCATCAGAATGTTCTTCTTTTTAAGCTCAAGTGTGCAGCTTCATCTCATGCATATATATATATATATATATATTCTTTTCAATATTTAGATTTTATTTGCCCATAATCTGCATTAAAACAAAGGAGAAAAATTCACTAAAATGCTTTATGCGTTTAAAATCATCATTTTTCAATTTAATTCATAAAGTGCAGAGAATGGCTACAAAAACAAAATTCCATCTAAGTAAATCCATTAAGCCTCATTTAACATTTAAAATACTTAAGTTAAGGGAGATAAAATACATAAAAATCATGCTTATCAAACTCCCCCACACTTAAACCTTTGCACTCTTAGGCAAAGCTCAAAATCAAAGGAAAAGTTAGTGAAATGGCAAGCGGAGAGTGGAAAAGGACAAGAAAGGTGTAAAAATCACAAGCTAAGAAATAATCATAACTTTTCAACATTTCAACAATCTAAGCTAACTTCACTCGCATCAAGAAATAAGCTCCATGACAATTTTATTTGAAAAGAATGAATTAAAATTGCATAGCCCCTCACATGGATTTGTGTCTACTCTCAACTCTCAAGTGTTTATGGCAATGTATATCACTCAATTTCCACCTATAAAAGTTCACTACCATAAGCTTGTCAAGCTTCTAAGTCTCCACCACCCATGCCAAATGTAATGCACAAATCAAGAGGATATATTCAGGGTTGTAATGGGGCTAAGGAAATGAAATGAATGGATACAAGAAAAAAGGGAAAACAAACGGATACCCTAGAACCTCAAGAGCAATCAATAGAAGTCTAGGATAGGGAAGAATGTGTTTCTAGGCCTTATTTCCAACTAGCAATAGGCAACTACAAATTCAATTCAAAAGACTTCTTTTTTTTTTCAAATGCTTTTCCTTCCTTTTCTTCTTTCTTTCTTTCTTTCTTTTTTTTTTTCAATTGCTTTCTTTTTGCTTTTCCATCTCTTATTTTCTTTTACAATATTTTTTTTTCAAGTCAATTTCCTCAACTTTGAATAAAAATGGCCTAACTTAATGTAAGACATACATTCTCTCATCCCAATTAGATGTAATGCTCCTTAAAATCCCTAAGGCATCCTAAAACAAGGTGGGAAACATATTTAATGGCTATGGTTAAACAAGAAAAGAAAATCCAGGTTCAAAGTGGCTAAACAATGGATAAAATGCATGTAGGGTTGGCTTTTTGGCTCACTAGCTATAAAAGAAATGAATGCCTCATCATTTTCATGCATGCAAATGCAAATGTGGTCTCAACAAGAATCATGACAAGTTTTAGAGTGAAAACAATGATAGGTGAATGCACACTAGAAATGAACAATTATGGCTCAAATCCTCACCAGCTAATGGCTATCAAATAATTCATTGAAATCAAATTCATTGCCACTTCACTTGAATCAAGACACAAGATCTATTACTTATCATGTTTAAGTGAATCTAAGTTATAATCATCTCAACTTGCAAATTCCACGAAAAAACTGAAAAGAATCATGCTGTTTTTTCAAAAAATAATTTTCTCAAAAATTCAATTTTTTTTTTTCAAAATAAGGAAACAAGTAAAAGATGGATGGAATCAATGACTCTCCCCCCCCACACTTAAATATTGCATTGTCCTCAATGCCAGCACACAATCCAATCAACAGATAAACAATACAAAATAAAGAGAGTGAAAGGAAAGAATACAACTGGATGAGCTTGAATCGAAGATCTCAAAGTTGGCTTAGAGTCCCATGTAGCTGGTTAGCAATTTATTTCCTACAAAACAGAAACAAAACAAACAGTAATGCAGAAAAGAAAAGAAAACTAAATCCTAAACTAAAAAGAACTCTATCAAAGACTAACTAATCATAAGTATCAAAAACCAAAATTAAAACTACTTTATTCCTCCTCAATTCAAGAAATTTAAGTTTCACTACTTTAAAGCATTTGGATTGATCATGTAGTGATGACTCATGAATTTCCTCAACCATCAATAGTCTCAGAAAGTCATTTTCAGCATATTCAAAACCAAGAAAAGAAGAAAAATCAAAATTAAGAAATTTAAAACTAAAGAAAGAAAATTTAAAAGCAAAACTTTCTAAGAATCTATCAAATCCAATGAAATCTACTGGACTCCCATCAGTAAGAGTCATTGCATCAACAAAAAAATTAGATTGTAACTTCTCATAGTCCTTTGAGTTCAAGTCCTCCAAGGTATCTAGCAGTTGCTTCTCCTTAACTGGGAGAGTCTGTGGCTTGTTGGGAAGTAGCTTACCAACTTCAAGAATTTGTTCAACACTCTCAACAAGAGAAGTAGTATCTTCCCTGACCAAAGAGACATCAGTAGGCTCACAAGATTCGAAACAATGATCAACAACAAAATCCAGTCTCCTACTAGTATCAATAACAGCACAAGCATCAATAGGATTTTCAACATCAGTAGTATCACTATGCATGCTCTTATCAACACTAGTATGATCAGGAGAATCAGTCTCATTAACAGTTTCAGTGCAAGCAAAGGACTCTATGGATTCAGTAGACTTATCAGACTCCAGAAACTCATTAATCTCACACATAGGACATGTATGCATATCATCACATAAGCATTCAAAAGTTAAGTATGATTCATCAATAACAAGCTGCTCAACAATTTCATTGTCTATATCATTATCACATGCTACTTTCATTATTTCATCAGTCATACCATCATAGGCTAGTGAGGAATCATGTTGATTAGAATATGTGAGGAACTCACTAGTCTCAATGAAAGCATTAATTTGAGAGCATCTATCATATATAGTGGATCCAGCACACACACAATCAATAGAATCATTTAAATCATCTAGATCACATGATCCAGATGGCATGCTATCCCTAAACTCAGTAGATGTATCATCAACAGACTTATCAACCAATTCCACACCAGGAACAGAATGATCATTACATTCTAGGTCACCCCCACACTTATCTACTACCCTAGACTTAATAGATTTATCATTAACAGATTCAAACATGAATTCATCATTATAATCACAGTTAGGAATAGAAATTCCAAGTGCGTCAGTACACAAGGAATCATGAACATCAACAAATGTGTCAATTTTGCTTAATGAGTTACCACAATCAATCAATTCAGGAGATTCAACAACAATTTCTTCATCAACTCCTCATCATGCAATTCAGAATCAACAACATTGTATGCATCAGTAGTCACAGTGCTATCAAGCAAACTAGATTTAGTTCCAACAAATTGTAAAGTATTAGAAGATGGAAGGATATTACCCGATGAATAGGATTCTTCCTCCTCTGTACATTCCCTTCTAATTTGCTTTTCAATTAATTCAGTAGCACTTGAAGTGGGTTGATTCATTTGAAATCTTAAATCCTTCATGAGGTTATCCATCATTTGTTGGTCTTGGAGTTGCAACCATTCAGTTCCCCATTGGACCATTTGCTCTAATTGTTGGTTTTGAATAATACAAGCTTCCATTAGCTGCATCATCCTCTCTTCCTCACTTGGTTCCCTCTGGACCTCTTGTTGCATGTACCCCTCATGGTAATTATCAGGATGATATTCTAGCTCTTGCACATGGAAGTTGTGTTATGGCTGGTAGTTGGGATGAACTTCATAAGAATGATAGTGTGGTTGGTAGCATGGTTGTTGGACTTGTTGATATTGTTGTGCTTGCCATTCTTGTCTTTGTCGTTCAAGAAGACCTTGAAGCATTGAAATGGCTTCATCCAACTTCTGAGAAATCCTATGCTCTACACAAGAATCATATACACCTTGATTAGAATAATAATGATCCATTTAAAGCAAAGCAAAAAAAAATGAGAAGCACAATTAATTTCAATACAAAAATAATTCACTAACAAATTTTAACTAAAATTAATTCTAATTCAAGAAAATAAAATTCAAATGAAGATAAGAAGTTCCTAACAATAAAAAAAACACTTAAAACAGAGGTTAGTCATACAAAATAAACTCACAAAAATTAAAGAAATTAAATCTAGAAAAATTGAAAAATTCCTAAAAAATTCGAGAAAATACTAAAAAATTAGAAAAAGTGCCTTAAACGTAGAAATTTGGCCAAAACATGGTGTACCTGATAGCATTGCTATTAGTTTTGCTCAAAACACCCAAAAACCTTGGAAAACAAAGTTTGAGAATTTTCTAGGCACTTCAAACAAAAATTCCAAGAAACAGGACACTTGACGCAGAACACCGAAATTACCCAATTCCAAGCTCAAAACAGAACAAAAATCAAACCAAAATAGAACAAAAATAGAGCTAAAACATCTAGAAAACTTTCTCAAACAATTGAGAATCCAATTCCCCAACAATGGCGCCAAATTTTGAGAGGCTCATCGCGCAACCCTCAAAATAAAACTAGATTGATAAAATATGTAGCTAGTAGCACAACCTAGGTCATCTCCCTTGGAATTGGAGTTCAATGTTTAATTGAGTTTTCCAAATGTTAAAAGATTCTAAAAATTTCTAAACTAAGGGGGATTTTTGATCTAATTAACTAAGTAAAATGAAATTGAAATAAAATTCCTAAATTCTACCTAATTGTATGAATTATAGGTAAAGGATGGTCTTGTGACTAGCTTTGGATTCGTCTCTTGGTATCCACTATCCTTATCCTATTCTAATTGTAATTGATTCTGGCCTAAGAGTTCCTAATTGTGTTCATAACAAATTATCTTGCGTTACCACTGAAGATTCAAGAAATTAACGATCTAATATTGAATTGAAACCTCAATTTACATTAAATTATTAATTCTTGTTTTTAAGATCAATGAACATCTAATTTGATTGATTAACTAATTAATTAGCCTCTGAATCATTATCCTAAAATGTTTAATTAACCAACTAAACATTAAGGAATCCTCAAATTAAACATTCAAGCACATAATTTCATTCATGTATTTTATCGAACACCTTCGAGGCACACATGGGAAATTAGAGAATAATGAAAAATCAGTATCTAATCCAATCAATTAATCAACAAAAGGTTCCCTAATTAGTGTCTAACCAGCCACTAATTGCAATTACACAAATTCCCTATCAAATATAACTTAACCAAGATAATATATGAAAGAGAAAAAATATAGGAAAATAAAGAAGTCTTAGCCAAAAATTCTAAATTTTTTTCCATGGATTCAAGCTTGCACCAAGGTCTTCTTCCTTGCTAGTCATAGATGGATTAGAACTTCATTGTATGGTGGAGATGGATGGAAGATAGAATGGAGGTGATGGATGAATGGGTGGACGAAGGAGGTGAACGGATTATATGGAATGGATGGCCGCCTGGAATTGTGAATGAATGAATAAACAGGCGAATACCATGAATGAAGTTGCGTGGATGGAATGGAATCTAGGGCATTTTTGCAAATCAAATATTATCTTAACGTGCATCCTCTCTACCTTCCGCCTTTAGACGTCTTCACGTGTTTCATTTATCAATTCACGTGTTCTCCTAATGCATCTTCCATGTCAGCTTCACGTAGAACCTCTTCATGTATATATAAGGTGGACCCCACTTCCTTTTATTTTATTATATTCCACATGTTCCTTCTACTGTTTCTACAGCTTCTTCATGTTATCCACGAATCATGCAACTCTTCGTGTTTCTTAAGTAGGGGCTGCCCCTTCTTCGTTTATTCTGTAGCCTTCCCACTCATGTTGCTCCTTTGAAATTTGATCATGCAACTCGTTTTTTTCTCCTCCTACAGCCAGAGCTCCCTCGTGCTTCATTTGGTTCTGCACTTCTTCTCTACCCAAGCTTGAGTGAAGATCTCGTGCCCCTGGTTCCTTCATTTCTGCTGGCTTCTAATGTGTTTTCTTCCTGCAGCTGCCAATTCTCTCTAGCTTCTTCTCCCAAGCACAGCGTCTCCTCTCCTCGTGATATCCAGCCGAAAGAATATGAATGAAGAAGCAACCCCCTATCTCACACTATTTCAGCGTATCCATTTATGCATGCATGTACAGCTCCTTCTGCGTTCATTCTGCTCAAGTCTCCTCTAAGCTTTTGCATGTTCTGGAGCTTTTCATTTTCCTTCACCACGTGCTACAGTTGGTGCTTCTTCTCCTCATGCATGTTTCTGCTTCATGCTCTGTGTGCATGTTTTTCTCACCAACCCTTTGCTTCCTTCTTGTTTCTGCTTCTCTTCATTCAGCTCATGTAGCTTCATTCCTTTCACATCTATTCATTCTTTGCCATGAGTTTCCATGTTAGCTGCCCTATAGATTTTTTTGTTACCTATTGCTTACTTGTTTCTGCTACAAACACGCCATTTCTTCCTTCTCAAACCTTGGCTTTTCCCCTGTTTCTTCGTGCAACTCATTCCTCACACGTTCTGTCAGTTGCTCCTCCACGTGGCTTCTCATCAGAATGTTCTTCTTTTTAAGCTCAAGTGCCCATAATCTGCGTAAAAACAAAGGAGAAAAATTCACTAAAATGCTTTATACGTTTAAAATCATCATTTTTCAATTTAATTCATAAAGTGCAGAGAATGGCTACTAAAACAAAATTCCATCTAAGTAAATCCATTAAGCCTCATTTAACATTTAAAATGCTTAAGTTAAGGGAAATAAAATACATAAAAATCATGCTTATCATTGGGCCAACTACAAAAGTTCAAATTTTTAGTTAGGTTGGGCCATGTTTGAAGAGTCTATTTGGTCTAGGTCTGCATAAGGGATGTTGGGCCAATTATAAGAGTTCATGTAAGTTAAGTTTTGAGCCTCTATCTCCTTAAACCAAATTGGGTCATTGCTAGGTGGTCTCTCTTGGGCTAAAACTCATAATAGGAAGTTGGGTCTACACCTAAATTCATTAGACCTCCATTAATCTCTAACCATGGCCTACTTAATTTAATTTGGGCTTAGATGAAATTTCTAACCCAATTAAATCTCAAACCCATATTACTATTTTATTTCTCTCTAGATTCCCATTCACATGATTTGCCCAGTTATTTTATAATAATTATTCTTAATTATGTCTAATTCATGATTAACACCTTAATTAATTTTGGGATACTACATTCTTCCCTCCTTTTAGAAATTTTGTCCTCAAAATTAGACATACTTTACTAAAATAATGTAGGATAATCCTTCCTCATTGCCTCTTCCATCTCCCAAGTTGCTTCATTCAGAGTAAGTCCCTTCCATACTACCTTCACCAGGAGGATGTCCTTATTATGTAGCTATTTGACTTTTGAGTCCAAAATCCTTTTCGGCTCAACCACATAAGACAAATCATCTTGTAGATGCACACTCTCATGCTCAATGACAAGCAAAGGGTCCAGGTAATACTTTTTCAACTAGGACACATGGAATACATGATGCAATCTAGCTTGGTTTAGAAGTAAAGAAACTCTATAGGCCATGGGTCCTATCCTTTCAAGGATTTGGAAAGGACTAAGATAACGACGACTGAACTTTCTTGTCTTGATAGACTATCCTACACCCATCACTAGAATAGCCTTAAGGAACACATGGTCTCCGACCTCAAATTCTAAGGGTTTCCTTCTCTTAGTCGCTTTACTCTTTTGCCTACTCTGGGTAGCCAACAACTTCTTTCTGATGACTTCTATTTGGCGAGTGATTTGGTCCACTATGCTCACTGAGCCCTACCCAACATAAGGGTGGCCTACACTTTTTCCTGTAAAGTGCCTCAATTGGTACCATTTGGATACTGGAATGATAACTATTATTGTAGGAGAATTCAGCTAAGGGCAAGTACACATCCCAGTTTCCCTTCAATTCTAACACATTGGCTCTAAACATGTCCTCAATGGTTTGAATGGTTCTCTCTATCTATCCATCTAACTGGGGATGATAAGCAGTGCTAAAATTGAGATTGAGACTAGTACCTAAAGCTTCTTATAGAGACCACTAAAATTTTGACCTAAACCTTGGGTCTCTATTTGACACAATGCTATTAGAGACACCATGTAATCTCACAATCTCATGAACATACAATTGGGCTAGTTTATCTAGAAGATAAGTGGCTCTAATAGGTAAAAAGTGGGCAGACTTCATCAATCTATCCACTATCACCTAAATAGCATCATAACCCGAGGATGTTCTAGGAAAACCCATTACAAAATCCATAGATATGCTATCCCATTTCCATTCTAGAATCTTTAAAGCGTGTAACAAACCTGCGGGTCTTTGGTGTTCAATCTTAACCCTCTGACAAACTAGACATCTAGTAACAAACTCAGCTATGTTTGACTTCATCCCAGACCACCAAAAAATCTTCTTAAGATCCCTATACATCTTAGTGGTGCCTAGATGAATGGTGTACCTACTCTTATGAGCTTTTGATAACACTATGTTCCTCAACTCTTCATCCTTGAGTATGCACACCCTACCTTCATCCCTCACCAAGCCATCTTCTGATAGGTCAAAATCTTTGACCTCACCACTCCCCAATTGCTCTTTAATTCTTCTCCAGTATTCATCTAGCTCTTGGGCCTCTTTAATCCTCTTCCTAAGGTAATTTTCTATCCTCAATTCTCTCAAAAGAAGGCTACTAGAATGTATTAAAATGGATATGTTCAAATCTCTCAATTTCTCAATTAACTTTTGCTCCCTAAGCATCATCATGTGCCTTTCCTGGATGACACTTTAAGGAGAAATCATAGCCTTTAAGGAATTCCAACCACCTCCTTTGCCTCATGTTCAACTCTTTCTAGTCAAACAAGTACTTCAAACTCTTGTGATCATTGTACACCTCAAATTGGCCACCATAGAGATAATACCTCCAAATCTTAAGGGCAAAAATCCTATTCATGTAATCCATGAAAATGACTAGGGCATTGGTTAACCCAAAAAGCATAACTAGGAGCTCATAATGGCCATATCAAGTCCTAAAGGTAGTTTTAGCTACATCCTCAGCCCTGATTCTAAGTTGGTAATATCTCGATCTAAGATCTATCTTGGAAAATATTGATGCCCTAACTAGCTAGTCAAGCAAGCCATCAATTCTAGGCAAAGGGTACTTGTTCTTGATGGTTGATGGTCACTTGGTTCAACTACCTATAATCAATGCAAAGTCTAAGACTATTATCTTTCTTCTTGATAAACAACATTTGTGCTCCCCACAGAGACACACTTGGCGTAATGAACCCCTTCTCAAGCAACTCCTCTAACTGACTTTTCAACTCAACTAATTCAGCAGGCGCCATTTTGTATGAAGCCTTAGAAATTAGACCTGTACCAGGTACCAAATCAATGGAGAATTCTAACTCTCTCTCTGGAAATAGTCCACTAAAATTCTTAGGGAAAACTTCAAAAAATTCCCTAATCACAGGTATATCTTCCAACCCATCATCAACCTCAATATGCAGTGAAAAGAACACTAAGAACCCTTAGCAACCATGCCTAAGGTACCTCTCGACTTGGGCAGCAAACACACAAGCAAGCTTAGCCACAAGACAAGTTTTAGGTATATTGGTAGGTAAGGAAATAGTCTTACGATTACAATCAAGTATTATATTATTAGCTGACAATCAATCCATACTAATGATTACATCAAAGTCATATAAAGGGATACAAATCAGGTCAAGGGTAGTACAATGGCTATCCAATTGTACAATATAATTCAAACACATAAAAGATGTAACCATAGAATATCCAGTAGGGGTGGAGACAAATAGCTTAAATGGCAACAGGCTAATTTTAAAACCCAGACGCTTAATACAGTCATATGAGATGAATGAGTGGGTCGCACCCAAATTAAACAATGCATCTACAACATCATTATGGACAAGTAAAGTACCTTGAATCATACTAAGGGATCTACTAGCCTTTTATGGTATAAGTGCAAACACTTTTCCCTGGGTAGGTGGTTTAACAGATGAGGCTGGCTCTCTTGACATTAAGCAAGTCCTTGCATAGTATTCAGGTTTCCAATAATTATAGCACACCAAGCATAATCCATTACCATGGCTCTTCCCACATTTGACACAAGTTGATGGGAGGCTAGCTATACTCTTTGGGGGTCCCACACTCCTTCTTTGGGGAATATTTCTTGGGGGTGGTCTCCTACCCCAAGAGCTACTACCACTACTAGTTCCCTTTTTAATTCCACCCTTAAAAGGCTCCATACCTTGGTCATGCTTACCCTCTATGGTTTTCTTCTGTTTAGCCTCACTTTCAATCATGGCCCTCTCTGTTACTCTACACTTCTCCATCAATTCATCAAAATTGTAGATCTATAGAGATACAATTTTGTCCTTCAACTTTGATTTCAGGCCTCTTTCAAATTTTTCAACCTTCCATAACTCGTCATCAAATCATTTCAAGTAGGAGGAGAAGTGAGACAATTGAATGAACTTGGCTATATATTGATCCACATTCAAATCCCCTTGTTTAAGAAAGCTAAACTCAGCTTCCTTTTTAACCCTTACCGAAGGTGGGAAATACTTACCCTTAAAGGCAGTTTGAAAGCTTTCCCAGGCCAAGGGCATCCCTCTTGCAATCAACAATCTAGAGGCATTCCTCTACCAATGCTCAGCCTCACCCTCCAACTTGTATATGGCCAACTTTGACTTTTGCTCTGTGGTGTAAGTCATGACCTCAAAGATCTTCTCTAGTTTCATTAGCCACCTCTCATCTTTCTTAATGTCCAACTACCCCAAAAGCAATAGAGGATCAGCCTTTCTAAACTTGGCCAACATAACAAAGAGGTCACCATCCTCCACTTGGTGTCCCACACCAAGGTTCTGACCAACACCAACATGATTCTCCACCAGCACCTCCTACTTCTACTTATTCATGGTTTCCTGTAGTTGTTGTAGCACTTGAACAATTGTTGCATGAGCCTTGGCTTGCTCCTGAAGTTGGTCAATCATTGCCCTAACTGTAGCTTTATGGGCCTCAGCTTATTTTCTCATTTGGTTGGCTATTACAGCCATGGCCTCTTGCATTTCTCTTAGCATCTTAATAGTTTCTCTACGTGCAACCATCATACTTTGTAATGCCACAAGCACAACCATAAGCATCCCCCATTAAACTACAATGCAAAGGTAATCCAAACACAACTCTACCCATAGTAAGTACATACAAGTATAGGAGCTATCACCAGATTACAATGTTCCTATTCCTATCATGCATGCATCATGATTGCCAAGTTTTCTAACCACAAGGTTGTAAATCAAACACAATTGCCTGAACCATTGCTCTGATACCAAATGTGACAGCCCTACCTTCTAATTATGGTAATTAAGCTTAAACATGTGGTTAATAATCATAAATCAAGGTCTAACACCATTTGCATTAATCAATTTAGGAAAAAGTGAGAAAACTTAAACCTTAATGTTATTAAAATCATTAACCAAACATTTACAAGCATTCATGTAAATAAGTGAAACAAATCCTCAATTAAAAGCCTTTAAATCTATTACTCATTCATTTTCAACTCTCAAGAATCTCCTACCTCTATTTCCAAGTCATTGCTTGATGTTGTTATAGTAAAAACCAAGGTTTCTTGGTTATTATGAGGAATTGAGTAGTTTCACAAATTTCACACATTTTGTCACGGCCAAATAACCCTTTAGCCATAGCGAATCACCCTTTGGAACACCACCAGACTTGCCTCACACATTTCGCTATAGCTAGCATCACCCTTTGCTGCAGCCAATTCCTCTTTGTTTCCTTCCCTGGGTAACTTCGTCATGTCACCGCGGTCAATTCCCTTCTGTTCCTATAACTTTCAAGATTTTGTCCTATGCTCTCCAATTCTCCCTTAAGTAACACTCTAAGCCCACTCTCTATCAATTTGTGGGGCTCTAATGGCATTTATCTACTTGAGTTATCCTATTAATCTATCATTACTTATTTTAAGATTCAAGTATTAATTCATACTCATCAATATACTACTGTATCAACAAGTTTCATGTGACATTAATGAACATCCAGATTCATAAACAACCAATATTGTCATTCAAATATATATCTCATTGGAAGTTTCATATATCATTAGTTAGAGTTAGCATCAAGGCATCACATGATTACATTTCCAAATAGCAAACCATGTCATAGGGTCAACAAGGTCTCAAATTAGATACACAAGCACCTACATCAAATATTAGATTGTATAAGGCCTAACTTCCTATTAGATATATCATAAGTTACCAAAACATAAAGCTCCTACACTTGGCAATATGATTACATGATGATGCTATATAAGGAGAAATACAAAACTTAGCATCTACTCTACTCAGCTTAGCGCAAGTGTAGCCTTCCCCATACATGGTGGAGCTTATGGATTTTTATCTACTTACTTCCCCTTTTCCTTACCCGAAGGATCTTAACCTGAAATGGTTAGCCCATGAAATGGGGTGAGATGCAAATCTCAGTAACCAAGGTAATTTCCATTCAAATAATCCAATTTAATTAACATAAATGCATGAATCAAAATGAGCATTAGAATTATATCCATCATATCAACAAATCAAACAATTAGGCTACTATGATTACCATCCTATACTAGTAATCACATTTCCACATTTTAAAGGCTAATAACACTGGGAGAGGTCCGTCTACAGCACCTACTCCATAATGAGCACAACCAAGGCTCAATGCATTTGGGGTTTGATCACAACTCAGTGCCTGATCGAAGTACATGTACTGTGGCAATCGCACTATAGCTCCATCATTAACTCACAAGGTCCAAACACAATACAACAAATAGTCAATCACTTCATTTAGCATTTCAAATCTTTCATATGCAGAAAATATAAAATTAAAGGAGATATATGCATGGAATTACATAATCCTCGATTACCTCACTTGTAGCCAATTCTTTAAGAGCCAACAGAATGCTACTTCAGCCTATGGACACATAACTAAGCCATTACTATCCCTAATCATCATTTATATCAGCAAATCCACTACTCAAGGAGTTAAGATATAAAGGACTACTTAGAAAATACTTACCCAACTACTACAAGAACCAAATTCGGATTTGATTGTGCCTACACTAGTAATCTCATAACAACATTCAAATTCTGAGTAAATTTACATAAAAACAATACCTATATCATAAATTAGCTATAGAGGTCCCAAACTAGCAAAAAAAACATCAAAATGAGAAGTTCATACTTACCCAATATTCTTCCTAGCTTCTACCTCTGAAGATCCTCTAAGAAAATACCAAATAAACACATTTCAAATTTTGGGTATGGTGAAAATGCTCTAAATGAAAAACAAATCTAGTCAAAATGGAGAGGAAGAGGAGAGGGTCAAGTTATATAACACTCACCTTGGTTGAATCTTGGTCTAGATAGGGGAAATAGGGCTAAGAAGGTGGTGAAAACCTTAGCCTCCAAGAGACCTCCGAATTTGCTTCTTATGTTTTGTTTTTCTATAGAATAACGGGGTGGCCAGATTGATTTTAAGGTTTTAAGTTGGGTCCTAAATGAGTTATAGGTTGACCCATCAGCCCAAGGACCTATTGGGCTTCTACTAGTTGTTGGCTAAGGTTTTAATTTATTGGGCTAACTACGAAGTTCAAATTTTTAGTTGGGTTGGGCCAAGTTTCAAGAGTCCATTTGGTTTAGTTTGCATAAGGGATGTTGGCCCAATTATAGGAGTTCATGTAAATTGAGTTTTGGGCCTCTATCTCCTTAAAACAAATTGGGCTATTGCTAAGTGGTCTCTCTTGGGCCAAGACACACAATAAGAAGTTGGGTCTGCACCTAAATTCATTGGGCCTCTATTAATCGCTAACCATGGCCTACTTAATTTAATTTGGGCCTAGATGAAGTTTCTAACCCAATTAAATCTCAAACCCATATTACTAATTTATATTTCTCTAGATTCCCATTCATATGTTTACCCAATTATTCCATAATAATTATTCTTAATTATGTCTAATCCATGATTAACACCTTAATTAATTTTGTGGTGTTACAATTGGAACTTAAAATCAAATCTACAAACCTTACATTTTGACTCATGCCTTCTACGCCGAGGTGAAAGTGCTCTTGGGAATCTATTATTCAAACCTCACCGCGACAAGTAAGCCTCCTAGAACTCTCCATCCAATTTATTCGAATTACGCTGCAATGAAGTTGGATTCTATTACCCTCCCTAGGTAAAATTTTCATCTTGTGCAATGGCACTCCTCGCCTCAGACTGACTGTTGGCCACAACTTAAGGAGTTTTGGTCACAGCTCAACTTCCTCCTACACCTAAACTTTCCCAATTTCATCTCAAACACTCCAACACTCCCTCAAATGACATCCTAAGGTCATTCTGCCTTAATTTATAAGGTTTTAAAAGTATCCAACCACTAAATTTGCTCAGTATATTTACCATCACTGATTCAAGACTTAGGCATTAATTTCGACCTATCTATCTATCATATATAAACAAATCATGGATTTTGACATAAAAGAATACCAAAACCACTACTATTGTTATTTAAATGTAAATTCCAACAGAGGTTCTATACAATACTAGTCTAAGTCAACATTTAAGACAACACATGATTACATTTTCAAATGGTAAACCATATCTCAAAGTCAGCAAGGTTCCATATCAAATAAAATGAGTGCATACATCAAATTCCAAGTTGTATAAAACCTAACTTCCTATTAGATACATCGTAGATTACTAAAATACAAAACTTCTACACTTGACAATATAATTACATGACAAAAGAGTAACAAAAATTAGCATCTATCCTAAGTTAGATCAACCTAAGTGCAGCATTCCCCACATAGGGTCTCAGCTTATGGATGTCCATCCACTTGCTTTCCTTTATCCATACCCAAAGACCTTCACCTGAAATAGTTAGCCCATAAAATTGGGTAAGATGAAAATCTCAATAACTAGAGGAAAATTCCATTCATATATACTAATTTAATTAGCATATGTGCAATTAATCAGATAAGCATAAAAAATATCAGTTATAGCAGCAAATAAAATAATTAGACTATCGATGACTACTATCCCATACTAGCAATCACATTACACATGTCAAAGGCTATTAACACTGGAAGAGGTCCGTCTATGGTACCAACTCCCCAATGAGCACAACCTAGGCTCAATGCATATAAAGGTCTAATCACAAATCAATGCTTAATCAAAGCACGATGAACAGGTGGCAACCATACTACAGCTCTACCATGGACTCACACAAGGTCCAAACATACAATTCAAATAGCTAATAATTCATTATGCATTCAAAATTATACTTATGTAACAGATATAAAATTAAAGTAGATATATGCATAGAATTAACATTAACCCCGATTACCTCACTTTGTGAACAATCCTTGAAAGCTAACAATAATGTTTCTTCAACATATGTATACAAAACTAGACCATTACTACTCTTACTCATCATTTATAGCAACAAACCAAATACTCAAAGAATTAAACTACCAAAAACTATCTAGAGGACACTTACCAACACTATAAACTTCAAATTGGTGTTCCTCACACTAGAAACCTCAAGATACCTCTCAATTTTTTGGGTAAATTAGCACGAAGTTAATGTCCATGTTATAAATCTACTATGCAGGTCTCAAACTAGCAGTAAATGCATCAAAATGGGAAGGAAACACTTACTTAACAATACCTCTAGCCTTAACCTCTAAAATTTCATTATAGGAGCACCAAACAACAAGTTTTAGTTTTGGGTGAAAGATGAAAATGGTCCAAAAGAAAAACTAGTCAAGTCAAATTAAAGAAAAAGAAGAAAGGATTAAGTTTTATGAAGGTTACCTTGATTGATTCTGACTCTAGGAGTGGAAAATGATAGGATTTTGTCAAGAACTCTAGCCTTTCTCTAAGTCATTCGAATTTTCCCTTGCCTCTTGTGTTTTTTTTGTAGAATGGGGAGGAGGCTAAGTTTATTTAGGGTTTAGAAGGGTTTAAATTAGGTTATGGGCTGATCCAAAGGCCCAAGTTTAAGTTAGGTTTAGATTTTAGCTTGTTGGGCCAGACATTATGGGTTGGGCTGTAGAATTTTTAAGGTTAAGGATGGAATGTGCTGATCCAATAACTAAAGACCCATTTAGACTCACTTCCCCAAGTTTGGGCTAAAGCTAAATGGGCTTTTGTCTCACTTAAATTCACTCCTAAGTTTTGGTTTTTCAGAAAATTTAAGTTAGGCCTATAAGAAAACTAGTATTGCGCTCTCCTACTAAGCTCATGATATGATTAGGCTTTTATATTAGGCTCCAAGTATAATTTAATTAATCATAAGGCCCAAATTAATGTCCACCTTTCTTAATTAATTTTTCTAATTAAACCCATATCAATTCCTAATTAATCATAATTATCCTTAATTAATTTTGGGGTATTATATGAGTTTTTTGCACATTCTTAATCCTCACTCTTCTAAACCTTTGATTTCATCAAGCTTTCACCAAATACATATTTTTCCTTCTTTCTCTCTCTTGGCCAAACCAACAAGCACTAGGGGTCCAAGAAATAAAAGTTTCCATAACTAAATTATACTATGTCTTAAAGCTCTCTTAATGTAGGTTCCTTTGGTATATTTAGTTTCTTCAAATAAGCTCTTTTACTCAAGGTGATAGCCATAACATTCACCTTTTTTTAGAATCAAACCAATCATGAGAAAGTGAATGAGGAGTAGAAGAAGTTTCATAATTTTTAACATATTTTCTTACCCATTTTGGCTTTTTGTCCCTTCTCTCTCCTCCCTCTTTCATGCCACTATGGAGGTCCTAGGAGCTACTAAAAAGTTGGTCTAAAAGTGAGGAAGAAGATGGACAATGTCTTATATATATAAGGCATTTTTATAATATTTTCAAAATTCCTATCGTGTCTCTATATTATTATTCCTCCGTTTGAACTCATTTTTTAGTCTTTTCCAAAACCAAATGCTCCATATCAAATTTTGACTCTCTTCTTCATTAAATATATCTGCTTAAAGGTTACAAGGATTTAAGATAGTCTAGAAAAGTTTAGTCTAAAATATTGCCACCAAGAATTCTAACTTGTACATCGTCAGGAGCTTAACTGAACCAACCTCATATAGTTAATTTGTTAGCCTTATTTTATCATATTATGATGAGGGATATACATTTCTCATGTTAATTCTCATATTTTCTATACCCTTTATTTTTTTTGCTTTATGGTTAAACTGACTTTTACCCCTATAGTCATTTGTTATCTATTTTTGCTTTTTAATATTGTTTTTCTAGACCACTCTGCTCTATACATTATTTAACTTTCTTCTTTACTCAAAGTGACAATTCATGATCCACAATGGCTTAAAAAAGCTTATAATGGTACTATCTCATTTATTTTCTTATTTTACATGCTTTTAGTATTTTGACTAGTTTGATTCATTCTAGTCATTCTAGTTATCTCATTTAATCATCTTATGAGGAGAAATATCTTTTTGTCTCAAAATATTGAGAGTTATAACCTTCCTTATATTTCCACTTTTCCACCATAAACTGCTTTTGCGATTGCATCTTCTGAGCCTTTAGTTGATTCTTAACCTTATTTTCTTATATTAATTAGGCTTCTAACTATATGTAATATTTTCTCTTACTCCTATCTAGGAGTTTAGTCTAATATAAAATATCGATTTACAAGGAGCTTTCGTCTCATTCCAACTACACCAATGGCTTTTACTCCTCACATAGGTAATTACCAAGCTTAAAAACAAAATTTCAAATGTCAAAATCAAAAACTCAATTCTAGCTTAGAGAGAGAAAGCTTGAGATCTCAACATGCATAGGGTGTTACTTAGAACCAATTATACCATAAGTGTCTAGACATGTCAATAATGTTTTCTATAATTTTGGAATGCATTAAAATGATGCTTTTCTTATTCTATCATTAAAGTTCAAAATTGGGTTTCAAAGAGAGAAGATTTTCACAATATACAACAAATTAGATAGTAAATAATGCAAGGATGTGAAACCCAATAAGATAAGAGTTGTCTTACCTAATTTAGGGGCTTGGAATGGCTTAGAACTCCTTCAAATTTCTTGTCCTCCTTGCAACTCTTTCTCTCTACCTTCCTCACTCTCTACACTTCATCTCTCTCATCTCCCTCTCTCTCTTAGACTTTTTCATACCCAATATTTTCTAAACTTCTATGCATTAAGAGAAAGGTTAATTTACATGATAATGAAAGACTAAAGGTTTAGATAAAAGGAAAGGAAAATGAAAAAAGAGTAAAGGACATAAAACAGAAGGAAAGATGGGCTAATATAACTAAAAAGCAAGAAAAATCAAGGATTTAATTGTTATGAGATATAACATGAGATACTCATATCCCTCATCATAATATGATAAAATAAGATTAATAGATTAACTAGATGAGATCAGAATAGTTAAATCCTTAATGTTATACAAATTAGGCTTCCCGATAGTGATATTTTATACTAGACATTTTCATACCATTTTAAGTCCCTAAATCCTTTAAGTAATTTTTTTCATGAAGTAAAGAACACTAAATTTTAATGTGGAAAAGACAATTTTTAAAAAAGATGAAAAACAAGCTCAAATGAAGGAATTTAAGCAAAGGGATGTGATCAATATTTTTAAATTTGTTGAAAATATCTCTCTTTTCTTCTTATATAATCACACCATCTATTTCATCCTTTCTAACTGCCTTATTTTAGCTTCAAGAGATATTAATGGAGGCATGAGAAAGAGGAAGAAAAAGAAAGGAAGAAGAAGCCAAAAAGGTAAGGAAACTCACATAATTTCATGTTATGCCAATTAGAAAGTCTCTTCTCCTCTTTAAGCTCCTTCTAATAGTAGTTTTAGGTGGCTAACCTCTTGAAGGAAAGAGGAGATTTGAAGCAACCAACTATAGCAAAAGAATCACCATCTCAAGAGCTTCCAAATAAGGTATGCCATGAGTTAGGAATTTGTTATTTTCTTGAACTTTTTCTTCTCCTATATTTCAGCCTAGAGAGAGAGAGAGAGAGAATGGAGGAAGCATGGGTTTGATGAAAACTTGAGAGAAATAGGGGTTTGGAAGGGAGGAGAGTAAGATTATGCAAAGAAAACAACCTAGAAAGCCAAAGAGAGCAAGTTAGAGCACCTAGGGTTCCAAATGAGCGATAGAGGATGTAAAACTCTAGGAGGATATTTTAAACCTTCTAAGGCCATACTTGAACTAGAAAAGAGTCAAGGATATTTCATATTCTCCAAATTCCCCATGAAATTGGCAAATGCTCCATCTAGGGTTCTAAGTTGCATGTCTTGGCCATGAAGAGGAAATAGCACCTAGGAAGTGGTTTCATGGATTCTAAAGTTAAGGATGGTCTAGATATGAGCTATAAACACTAATGGAACTATTGGAATGAATTTAGGAGTCCTATTTTAAGAAGAGAAAATTTAGGATTCAAAAATGCCTAATGAAGCAACTTGGCATTAGACATGTTTGAGTTTGTATATGATAGCACTAATGAGTTCCATTAAAGTTATATAGCTCATGCAAAGTAAGATTTTGAAGTTTATAAGTTGAATTAGGAGAGTTGCCTTTTAAGGCACATAAAGTAGCTTAAGTTTATGTTTAAGTTTTATTAGGCCCATGTAGTCATGAAATGAGTTAGAATGAGTTTCCTTGTATCTAAATTGATGTCATTAGGCCAAGCTAGTACAATTCCACCATTATGTGTGTGCCAACCTAAGAAGAACGAGAAAGAAATAAGAAAATGGTTAGTGGTGGATTAAAGCTCCTAGCTTCATAAGGTAGCTTACTTTTCCCTTTTCTTACATGCATTTGGGTGTCTATGAGTTGAGATACTTGTATATATTTGTTGTTTGATGATTGCATGAGTTATGTTTTGAATTAGCATCTTAGCATAACATTTATGCATAATCAAGTTAAGCTTTGGATCTTAGTATTAGATGGCAAGAAATTGAGTATAGTAGTTCTTTCCTAACCTAGATATGAGCTAAGCTAGTATGAGTATATCTCATGGCTAGATGAGTACAAGAGTTCCATGCCACTTTCATGTTTAAGTTGCTTTTGTGCATTTGTCATACATGCTTGCATTTCCTCTTGATTCTCCATTGTATACATTGATTTGGAATCAATATGGCTACTAAAATTCTCCTAAGAATCTCACTCCCTTTATTTCCCACTAACCATGACAAGTACTAGTAGTGAAAAGAAGGACATTGAGAAGACTTAATGTCTAGAGATAGTATATTAGCAAGCTTTTGATGTATATGTTTTTTATGTATATTATAAGACAAATGATTGACCAACTATGATGTATATTATGATGATATGTAATATCTCTTTGTGTACAAGTTTAAGATGATGAATGCGTGCAAATTTGATATAGAATCATGTAAATATGACACGTTTTGGTATATGAAAAAGGCATGGTTCCATATGTCTTGATGCAAGTGGGGTAGTGATCATTAGAAGCTAGCATATTTTTTGTATTGGCT
Source organism: Erythrophleum ivorense (assembly GCA_026724425.1). NCBI lineage: Eukaryota > Viridiplantae > Streptophyta > Magnoliopsida > Fabales > Fabaceae > Erythrophleum > Erythrophleum ivorense. Next base: position 138,266 of record JAIUCV010000481.1, read on the forward strand.
TTTATAAAAATGAAGTATGAATGGATTGATTTTTTTTTTCAAAGGAAGAGATTGCACTTTAAAGCTCAATTGGACCACTTTGGAACTAAAATTTGGTCCAAATGGGTCATAAAATGTAACCTCACCCTTGACAGCCCAAATGACCTAGTTTGGGTCTGAAATTATGCAGGCAAACATATAGAGCTTTCTAACAAGTCAAAGTTTGCATTTTTTTGAGCTCTATAGAATATTTGGTGAATTTCCAAAATTGGGCCAAAAAAGTTGTCATATACCAATTATTGTTCATATTGTCCAACTCTCAAATTTCATGAATTTTGGATTTATTTCAACTTGAAAATTTTATAATATAAAGTTTAGATTATAAGCTTTTAGTAGACATCTAATTTGCATAAGTCGAAGTTGTGTAGCCAAAGTTATGAATTTTTAAAATTAGGACCCTATTATGATAAAAAGGTCAAATTTGGCTATGTGACCCCCTTACGCAAATGGCTCTTGCATTATAATCATGTGGGTTAAAACAAATGTGTGTATGAAAGTATGAAGTAAAATGGAAAAAAGTTCTAATTTTGGCTCCTACAAGTTCATTTGACATATGGAATGGCCATAATCCACTGATAAAACCTTTGTTATGGTTGTATTTTTATTGCAGTTAAGCATAAATGATATGAGAATGAGTAAGTAAAGCTAGTTATCATAGATTTTGCTTGTTTTGGTGCAGAAATAATGGGAAGGAAGTGGCTTTAAATAGAAGAATGAAAGTAATCTTAGCCATTGGATTTCTTCTTGAATTCATGCTACCAAGTCCTTCATCCATTCCTTCATTCGCCATGTTTTTCTTATTGACTTCTTCATTTGCCATGTTTTTTTAACTAACTTTGTAAGGAAGTCAGTAAGCAAGTAATTAGGTAGATAAAAATTCTGCTTAATTTCGTTGATACGAGGTATAAAATTTATCTTTAGTTGAGGCAAGGTTTATATCAAAATTTCCAATCCATTATGTGCGTAATTCCTATGTTAATTTCTTTATGGGAAAATCAATTTTAAACCTAGGCTAAAATTACAAGTTTTGGCCTTAAACTTTTATCATTATATTTTGGCCCCATAAATTTGCCTAAATTTTTATTTTTCAAATATTTTTCTTATATTTTAGAGTATTTCTAACCTTGGTAGTTTTTACAAATCAGCTCTCAAAATATTTTTTTTTTCATAATTTCATCTACTTTCTTAAAAATTATGATTCCCAATTGATTCTAGATAATTCTTTAAAATTAATATTTCACTCTAGAAAATTCTGAACAATCTTCCTTATGACTTATAGTCATAAAAGCTCATTAAATCTTCATTGTCCACTATATATGAGTCCATAGGAATTTTTTTTTTCAAAATTTTATTTAATTTATTATAAATTATTAAATATTATTTAATCTTGCTAATTAATTCCTATCAGAGAGGAGGATGTTACATTTCTTCCCACTTTTTAGGAATTTATCTACAAAATTAAAATGACATTAAGAGAATAATTATGGGTGTTTTCCTCAAATCTTGTCCTCTATTTCCGAAGTGGCCTTTTCCAAGGTTAGTTCTTACCAAATAACCTTGACCAAGGAAATTGTCATGTTCCTTAAGCACTTTTGGTCAGTCTTCATAATTTGTGTGGATCTTGGTTGATAAGACAAATTTTCTTTAACTTGTACTAATTCCTTTTTTATGAGATGTGATGGATCATAAACATATTTTTGAAGCTAGATTCATGAAACATAGGATGAATGTAACATCTGATTCCTCCATAAACGTGAGAAACGTAATACTCGTTTTCTCTGTAAATGCATGAAACTTACCAAATATAAAAAGAAGTTCCCCGGATAAAATGATTTGAGGTCCAATCAAATTAGAGTAATAATTTAGATATCAAATAATGAGGATCCAAGCATAAAGGTGCCCTAAAAACAGAGCCAGAATAACCAGATGAAATTTAACGAAAATGTAGTGGTATTTTCGTAATTTCGGGCACTTTTTTGGAAAACTCAAAGAAGGGATTTTAAAATGGGAAAAATGAGTTTCTCAGGATTCTCAAAGGCCCTAAAAATTATAGGAATCCCTAAAATGGTTCAAACCCCTTAGATTTATGTTTTAGAATGTCAATTACCAAACTTTGACCTTTTCGCTCAAGATGGTTTTAGATCCAATTTGAGTGATTCCAAAAGCAATTTACAAGTTAGAGGACCTAAATTTTATTATGGAGAAGACATTTTTCAAAAAGGAGTTGAAATGAGCCTTGAGGAAAGAAGCCAAGAACAAAGGGCAAAATTGGCATTTTGAGATGTCTTAATTGATTCCCTAGCTATATATATATATATATATATGAGGTGTCCCACTTCTCCCTCACATTTAGCCAACCTAACTTCTACCTAAAACTAGGGAAATGTTTTGCTAAGAAGGGCATACAAGATAGAGCTTCAAGGGAGGAGAAAAGCTGAAGAAAAGGTAAGAAAAATTAAGGAATTTCTCTTTCCTTCCTTCATTAAACTTGCTCTCCTCCTTCTCCTCTTTCTTTCTATGGTTTTGATGTGTGACTTGGATATGTTTTAAGTCATTTTCAGAGGGAGGAAGTTTGAAATTCCAAGGAAAAAGCTCTTGGAAAGGATAAAGAATCAAGGTAATTGGCCTCCCTTACTTCCTTCTTGTTCCTCCATGGCTGAATTTCGACCTCAAATAGAATAACCAATAAGGAGTAAATTCTAACCTAAACCAAACATGAAACATAGGTTTTTAAGGGTAAGAAACAAGTATATGCAAAGAAATTCCAAAAAGAGGCATTAGAAAATAGGTTTTCAAAACCTAAGGTTTTTATTGCACCATGGTATGTATAAAGCTTCCTACTAATATTTCTAATTGTATAAGAGTATATATGGGTTCTTGAGACACCTAGAAAGCCTTACATGTCCCATTTCCTTAAAGAAAAATTGTAAAAATCCATGGGTGCACAATGCTCTTTATGTCTCGACCTAACCCACCCCAAGTACCTAAGGAGTGTTTTAAATTATTCTAAGCCTAGAATGGGACTAGATATAATGGAAAAATATCAAAGGAAGCTTTGGAAAAAATTTTGAAGCCTTAAAATGTGAGATGGAGGTGTAGGCTCCATAATGAAACATTAGGAAGCAACTTATAGCTAGTCACTTTAAAATGAATGTGTGATGACTCCAAGGAGTCTAAAGGGAGTCAAGAGACCTAGAATGAATGAGAAATGGGAGCCAAGATTATGAATTCTCATGATTGCTTCATAAGGTCTTGTATGGAAGCATAATGGAGCCATAGAACACGTAGCTTCACATAGAGTGTGTATGATACCAAAGCTTATTTCCATGAGTGATTTATATCTCTTTTGATATGTCTAGGCCAAGAGAACCAAGGGTCACCTAATTATAAGGCTTGGCTAAGAAAGGGGAGAAGAGTTCAAGAGGAAAGTGTTGTGTTCTTGCTTCAAGGTAGCTCTCTAACCTTTCTCTCATGCCTGGCTTAGATGTTTGCTTGCCTTTGAGTGCTTGTATGTATGTTTATGTCATGAGAAATGTTTCTAGATATTACCTACATATTATGGCACTATGATACTTTTTGAAATGTGTTTATGTATGTAATATGGCTTGAATGGGTTTGGTTGTGCCAAAAGTCCCTTAGCAAGGGTGAGGATGAGCCAAAAGTCCCTAGAAATAAGTGAGATAAAACCGAAAGTCTCCAGAAAAGTGAAGCTAAGTCAAAAGTGTAACAACGATTTTTCATAAAACGTTAGAATTGAGCTATATAAAAGCAAGTCCCCTTAGACAAGTGATTTAAGGCCAAATAAAAATCTGACAAAATTTTAATGATAAAAAATGAGGATTTAAGTCTCGAGATGCCCAAAACCCAGGGCCGAAGTGGTTTAAAAAGTTTGCCAAAAGTTTAATAGCATTTTCATAAATATGGGCACTTTTTGGAAAACTCACAGGAGGGCTTTTTAAATGAAAAAATTAAGCTTTCTGGGGTTCTCAGAGGTCTTGAAAACCATGAAATGCCCTGAAACCGTTAAAACCCCTTCGGTGTACGTTTTTGAATGTCAGTTGATCCAAACTTTGACCAATTCATTCGAGAAGGTTTTACCTCCAATTTGAGTAATTTCAAAGGAATTTTATAAGATTGGAAATCTAAATTTTATGATGGAAAATATGATTCTCAAAAAGGAGTTAAAACGAAGCTAAAATGAAAATGCCACATATACAGGACGTAAATGTCATTTTTGGAAACAATTGCTTATTGAATTCTCTTTAAAAGTGGCGTCCAGAATTCCATCTTCTTCTAACCGACTTTCTTTCATCCAAAAATAGAGGAGAGAGCTAGAGAAAAAGGCACATAAGGAGGCCAAGAAAGAAAGGAGAAAAATTAAGGAAAAGGGTAAGAAAATTCAAGAAAATCCATGGTTTCTCTTCTTGCAATTTCATTCTCCTCCCTTTGCTCCATCTTCCTATGGTTTTGAATGCTTAAATGGTTTTGTTTTGTCCTTGAACTAGAGGGGAAAACTTAGAGTTTCCAAGAGAGGAGTAAAGCAAAGAGAAGAGCTCTTGAAATAAGTTTGAATACAAGGAAACATCTTCCTCTTGTTGCTTCTTCTTCTTCTCCTCTTTCATTATATGCCACGACCCAAAACAAAACTATCATGGGGGGATTTTTATCCAAGAACAAGAGAGAATCATAAGTTTTAGACTATGGGGGGTTACGAAATCAAAAGAAATTGCAAGAAAACTAAGTGAAATTCAAGTTGGAAATGTGTGAAGCTCTTGAATACCTTGCAAAAACTGATTTGATTCTTAAATTTCCTTGCATGTGTGGATATTTATTTGAGCTCCTAAGACCCCTAAGAAGCCTTCCAAGTGTCCCTCCCATCAAGGAAAAATAAAAAATCCTATGGGCTCTCTCTTCCCCCATAACCTCGACCAAGCTTGGAAGAATAGGTTAGGGAATGTTTTAATTTATTCTAGGCTTGGTTTGAGACTTCATATGATGGTAGAAGGTGGGAAGAATCCATGGAAAAAATTTAAAGGCCATAAATTGAGAGATGAGGCAATGGCTTCTATAATATAGCCTTATGAAGCAACATGTATCTAGGCTTTTGAAAGTGAGTGTGTGATGGCTCTAAGGACCTTAAATAAAGTCAAGAGACTTAGATATAGGTCGTGTCGCGTAACCTCAAAATAAACTAAGTTGAAAAATATATAGCTAGTGGTGCAACCTAGATAGTCTCCTTAGGAAATAGAATTCAATGTTTAATTGGATTTTTCAAGTGTAAAATAACTCTACAAATTACCTAATTAAAAGGGGGGTTTTGGTTTAATTAAACTAACTAGAATTTAAATCGAATCAAAATTCCCAACTACTCCTACCTAAATGCATGAACTAATGAATGAATGATGGACTTGTGACTAGGTTTAGATTCATCCCTTAGTATCCACTATCCTTATCCTAATTCAATTGTAATTAATTCTAGTCTAAGAGTCCCTAATTGTGTTCATTGGCAAGAGATCTTGAATTACCACTCAAGATTCAAGAAACTAGCAATTTGATATTAATTGAGACCTCAAGTCTCATTAAATTACTAATTCTTGTGATTAAGATCTTTAAACACTTAGGTGAGTGATTAATCAATCAATTAGCCTCTAAATTTTCACCTTAGGATGTTTAATTAACCAATTAAACTCCAAGGAATCCTCAAATTAGACATTCAAGCACTTAATGTCTCACATGCATTTCATCAAACACCTTGACTGCATACATAGAGAATTGTAGGAAATTGAAAATCCAGCACTTAATTCATTTAATTAATCATTGAAAATTCTCCTAATCAATGTCTAACTAGCCATCAATCATAAACTATATCAATCTTAATCATTCATAAGCTTAACCAAGCAAATAAAATAATTAAAATTGATATAGAGAGAGAAGAAAATAAAATGAAACTCTTAGCCAAAAATCCCTTGATTAACTCCATAGATTCAACCTTCTCCAAGGTTCTCCTCCTAGCTAACTACAAGATGGAGAATTAATCCTTCATGGTGGTGGAAGATTGATAGAGGGAGGTGGATGAAGAATGGGTATGGATGATGGTGAGACAATGGAGTTAATGAAGCATGAATAATGTCTTAATGAATTAATGTCTGCCCGAGCTTATTCCTCCTCTCCTTTCACGTGCTTCTCATATGGATTTTTTAATGATCAAAGTTGCTCTCCAACCTTGCTTCCTTTCCATGAATGAATCACGTGTCTCCTTTATTCTTCCTCATGTGCTCAGCCTCTATCACATTCTGCCTGTAGCTTACCCATGCCCTTCACATGCTTCTTTTGGTTCTTTCTCATATGGTTCTCATCTCCCTTGCCACATACTCCTCACACAAGCTACCTTATGTGTGATGACCCTAACTTCTAATCATTGTAATTAAGGTTAAAAACATGATTAATGATCATGAATTGGAGTTACAAGATGTTACGACTAATTACATTCAGGAAATATAGGAAAATTCGAACCTTCATGTTATTAGAGTCATCAACCATATAATTACAAGCACTCATGTACATCAAGGAAACAAATATTCATTTATAGGCCTTTGATTCTATTAACCATTAATTCCAACTCACAAGAATCTTCTACCAATATTTTTAAGTCATCCCCTGGGGTTACCATATGAAAAATCAAGATTTCTAGGTTAGAATGAAAGTTTAGGACCATTAGTCGCAGCTAAATGTCCTTGCGCCATGGCCAATTGCTCTCAGGTTTACTCCTTATCTTCACAGATTTTGCTGTGGCCCTTCACCGAGGCTAACCTATATGGCGTCACGACTAGGAAGCCTCCTGGAGCCTACCTCGCTCGCCTCTCACTATTGGCCGCAGCCAATTCCCCCTTTCACTGCGGCTAATTCCTCTCTGAAATGCCTGTCACATTTTAACAAAAGTTCGCCGCAGCTAATTCCCATTTAGCCACAACGAATTACCCTCTGGATGACTCCCAGCTTTGGCTCTCACATTTTGCCGCGGTGAATTTCTCTCTGGTACTTTCCTTAGACAACTTCACCTTTATTGGCCATGGCAAAATGCCTTCTGATCCTACAACTCCTAAAATCTTGTCTCATACTCTCCACTCTCTATCTAGGGGCTCTCTAGGACCACTCTCCCCTAATTTGTGAAACTCTAATGGTGTTTATCTACTTGATTTACCTAGTTAATCTATCCTTATCCACCTCAAGATTTAAAGTATTGGTTTTTACTCACCAAGCTATCACACATCAGCAAAAACCATAATTTAGTGACAGCAAATGTATTCGGGCCATAAGGTGCATGTGGCCAATGCTTATTGTTCATAGAGGTCAAGTCACTTATCCATTGTTAGCTGATTACAACCATAATGTTCAATTCCATGATAATTAAATTACATATACAGTCTCTATACTTGGCAATTCATGATGCAATGCAGCATTGATACAAAACTAGTAATCTAGTTATACAAATACAATCTGACAAGGTTTCCAAACCTACCTACTACCAAACCACATAATAAACTTCTATTAATTTTCTCTTTGCCACTAAGAGGTCCGGTCCCTGAAAATGTTAGCTCACAATTAGGGTGAGATATACAATCTCAATAACAAGAGGCAAATTCCATATACATGTATAAGTTAATTAATTCAATATAGTTTCATGTCATCAATACCAGAATCATCAATTCAATTTGCAAATGAACTAGTTGAACTACCAATAACTACTGTCCTATACCAGCAATCATACACAACATGTTAATGGCCAATAACACCGGGGGAAGCTGTCTACGGCACCTACTCCATAATGAGCACAACCAGGGCTCAGTGCATCTGGGGTCTAATCACAACCCAGTGCTCGATTGAAGCACATGCACGGGTTGCAACCACACCACAGCTTCACTATGGACTCACAAGGTCTAATTACAATAACAATTCAAATAGTCAACTAGTCATTTAGCATTTCAAAATCAAGCATGTGTAACAAATATCATATTAACATGAGCATATACATGGAATTAGGAAAATAACCCCAGTTACCTCAATGAAGCCAATTACTCTTCCTCTAGCTACCATAAAAATCCAAATGCACATCAAGCCTATAACAAGTATAATTATCATCATTTCTAGCAACAAATCAGATAGCCAAAGAGTTGAACTGCTAATGACTACCTAAAGGTTACTCACCTAGCTTCTTAAAGGGTCAATTGCACCAATTCAAGGTCAAGACATCAAAGCTTACAATGGTTCACTCCCCACATCTCCATTTTCGCACATATACAAGCCATGCACCAAAAGTTAGTCTTAAATGATGGGAATTTAGTACATACATCTCATAAAAGGAGAGAAATCACTTACGCATACATCTAAGAGTTTAAATGGATTGGGTTGAGCCTCAACTACCAAGAACACACCATGGGACATTCTTAAATTCGGATTTCAGTCATCAAGCCCATAATTTTCATTGTTTCACCTTCATCTCCTTGTAATTTTGCACAATAGCAGAACCCATTATGAAAATCAATCCTTGGGGACATTTTCCAGCAAAATAATACACAAAATGAAAGGGAAATGCTTATCTAATCACCCCTCTAGCTTTTAACTCCGAAAATCTTACAAGAAAACACCCAAACACCAAATTTCAGATTTGAGAAAGAGATGAAAATGCTCAAAACCATAAACTAATTAGACCAAAATAATGAGGAGAATGAGAGGGACATGTTTTATATAGATTACCTTGGCAAATCTTCTTCTAGAAGTGAGAAATGGCGAAGGAATGTAGAAAAACCCTAGCCCCTCTTCTCAAGTTCGAAAATAGCTTTCTAAGTTTACATAACATGAATTTCTTGGCAGCCAAATGGTTAGAAAGAAGACTTCTTAGGGTTTTAATGAAGATGGGCTGGTCCTATGGGCCCATTATTTTAAGTGGGCTGGTGCTAGGTAAGATAGGCTGCAAAGACTCTTAGGGTTAGAGAGAGTGTGCTGATTTGAAGGCCTAAAATCTAGTGGGTTCAAAGATTAGTGTTAGTTGGGCTAAGTCTCATGAGTTAAGCTTTAGAGTTGTTGTTGGGTCAAGCCAAATTTCAAGAGTCCATTTATTTTGGGTCTACACCTATAATCATTGGCCCCAAATATTATCCATGGTCTGATTTATTTTTAGAATTGGGCCAAGATTTATTAGTTTAGGTTGCAGAATTTTTTTTTTTTTGTATTGGGGATGGAGTGTGTTAATCCAATAGCCCAAGGCCTAATTAGCCTCACTTCCCCAAATTTAGGCTAAAGCTAAATGGGTTCTTGTCTCTCTTAAATTCACTAATAAGGTTTGGGCTTTCCAAAAAATTTAAGTTAAACCCACAAGGAGACTAGTATTGGGCTTTCTTACTAAGCTCATGGCATAATTGGACTTCTACATTTAGTCCAAAACTCAATTAAGTTTTCTATATGGCCTGAAGTAAAAGTCCACCTTCTTAATTAATTTTGCTAATTAATCCATGTTACTCCCTAATTGTCATAATTAGTCTTAAATAAATTTTGGGGTGTTACATTACGTGTTTATTCCTTTCATTTCCCATGTCTTCTTCTCCTCTCCATGCACGAAAAACCCATAGCTTTAGTGAGTGCTACCCAGCTTTTTCATTTAACTTAGCTCCACTTTCTTCCTCTCAAGCTTCCTCATGTCTCATGTTGTCTCTTGAACCCATTGCTTCTAATGTGTTATTTCCACGTAAACTTCTTTTCTATTTCAACTACTTTTCTCCACGTTAGCTCCAGCTTTTTTTTCACGTTATCGACGTTCTACCCCTTGCTTCAGCACCCAAGCCTTCCTCTATTTCTACATGAATGAGTTTAAAGCATCCCACGGCTACTTCCTTCCTCTGTTTCTACATGAATGAGTTTGAAGCTTCCCACAGTTACTTCCTTCTTGAGTGTAATCCCGTAGCTAGTGTGATGTGGATGCATGTATCACATGGTGAATGGAAGTGGGTGGCTGCTTAATGTAATGTGTGTATATCCTAGAGCTACTTGTGTCTCGAACAGAGCAGCCACATGGAATGAAGCCCATGCATGGAACATGAGAGTGAACTATACGTGGTGTGAGTATATATATATGACTCGTGTGTATGCTGGTAGATGTAAGTGTAGAACCCATGTCTGTAATGGATGATGGGTGACAAAGTGGGAGGGGAAGAGCTAAATGAATGGGTAAATGGGCTTGTGCATTCCTTCCATGAAATTCCCTGAATAAAAAGGAAAAAGAAACAAAAGTCAAAGCCTATAAAATAAAATCATTATCTAAAATAAAATAAAATAAAATCATTAGAATCCTAATTTATTCAACAAAATTCCAAAATATGAGAATTTATTTTCTAAACTAAATAACATCCACTAAAGCTCAAAGTGCATCAATTCGTGAATAAAAAGTCCAAAATTAGTAGTTAAAAATATAAAAAATATGTGAACTATCAGTGCGTTTCTTAAGAGTGAGTTTAATATTTTGGATTGTTCCAAGAGTATAATTGAGTGTTGTTCATGGTGCCTAGGTCAAAGAAATCAAATCCCATCTCATTGTGCTTGGAAGGTGGATAAGGAGAGGAATAATCCAAACTAAAGCTTGAATAAACATCAAAATAGTCTCCACCTCATTCTTCTTGCATTTTTAGTTATGTATATGTCATTGTGTGCTTCTGTGTCTTGTGAATGCGCCACTTGATGTTATGATGTTGCATTGGTACCAATATGCTTCCTTGAATGTTATTGGTTGTGAAAATTGCTCATAAGGGTGAGGTAATGCCAAAAGTCCCCTGATGTGAATGAAGAGATGCCAAAAGTCTCAACGCATAGGTGAGACAAGGCCAAAAGTCTCATGGATGGGTGAGGCCAAGTCAAAAGTCCCTAGGCCAAGGGTGAGGCAAATCCAACAATCCTAGAAATGGGATGAGGCTAAACCAAAAATCCCTAAAGCTCATTCTTGACCTTGTTGTCACTTTGTGGCATGGAAATGTGGATTGAAATGCTTTATGATTATGTTAGCTTGTATGCTTGTGCCTTTGACATGTTATATGCCTTAAATGTGTGCTTGAATGGGTGTATGAGCTATTAGAATTCCATGAATCTCACCTCCACCTCTCTCCTATCTCATATGACCTAAGTGGAGCTTAAGAACCAAGGAATAGAGGCCATGAAACATAAATGGCATTGTATTGACCATGATGTAATTTATGTAGTCTTAAAATGTATAAGAAGGTCAAAATACTCATGTACATGTTATTTTTGAGTTGAAAACATTTGATCAAATGCCAAAGCATGTATGGATGATGTAGACACCATATTTGATACCAAATCAATGTAAATGTAAGATTTGAACCTTTGATGACTTGTAAATGCTAGTATATTCTTGCATGTGGAATGGCCAAATTGAAATACATGAAGGATGGGGCCACTTGGGTAGTTCATATATGATGTAATTATGCTTTCAAACTTGCCTAAGAGGTGCTAGAACACAACGAAGACCATTTGGACCAAATTGGTGCCTTATAAGATGCAAAATTGACCATGGTTGGGAGCTATGGCAAATTTTGTCCAAATGACCTCTTCTTGGTTTGAAATTTTTCATTCCTCTAGATCTTGTTTATATATTTTTGAGAAGCTAAAGTTCATATTATTTAGAGTTATACATATTTTTTGGCAAATTTCCAAAATTGGCTGAAATTGCAAAGTTTAACAGTGGCATTATTCATATGGTCCGAAACTTTGTCTCTATAATTCATGAGTCAAATGATGTCCAATAGCCATGAAATTTTATAGGCATAAACTAGACATTCACAGTGACCTATACCAACTAGAAGCACATCAATTAGATGTCTGTAGAGGGAGATATGAATTTTGAAGTTTCATATTAGTGACAGTAGTGCAGACCGACCTTGGTTACTGTTCTATCAATTTTCAAGATCTAAATGCATCTGAATTGGTCTAAAATTTCCTACTTTATTTAACATCTATAGCTTTCCAAATTGGTATAGTTTACCCAGATTGGATTTTTTTGGATTTAGTTATGAAGTTTTGAAATTTATATCAGTAAGTTGTATCAGAAACGGTGGACAGTCTGACCTTTGTCCCTTTTTTATCGTCAAACATGGTCTATATGAGCTTTTCATAGCTTAGAATTATTTTTAGTATAAATTTAACATCCATATTTTTATTTTTCTAGAATTAGTTATGATTTTCTGAAGTTGCTAGCAGAAAACTAAAATTCTGACCCAAGGCTAAAATGTGGATTTTTCTGGTTTTTGGTCTCTAACCCATGGTTTATGGATTGTTTTGTGATGTTTATGATTTATATGGATGTAATATGACTAAATAAAATTGTGAGTGAGTTCATAGGGTTCACGAAACATGAATTGAATTTTTAAACCCCGATGTAACACTAATAAACACAATACTTTGTTACTTTTCCTTTATAATTGTAAGAGATAATGCCTAAGTATGTGACTTTGAGATTGAAGTATTATGGTATGATAGAAAGTCCCTTGAAAGTGGGTGAAGCAAATCCAAAAGTCCCAAAAAAGGTAGGTGAGGCTAGGCCAATGCCCTTGAGAGTTTATGTTTGCTATATATGAGTTTATGTGACAAGAAAAATATTTTATGTATGCTCATTCATAGTTTGAATGTCATGCATACATTCTTTAACATTTATATGCATCCATTATGTATGTTCAAAAGGGTTAAGAGCTATTGGAATTCTTTGAATCTCACTCTTTCCCCTACATACGCCTAACCATGGCTAAGTGAACCAAGAGGACAAAGAAATGATGACTAACAACTATGAGAGGCAAGACTCTAAGGAAAGGATAGAGAAATAAGCTTTATATTTGCATTATGATGTCAAGAATTGTATCCATGAGATGTATATATGATGTAAACCTTTGACCAAGTTCAAATATATATATTTATATGATGTATGTATCAATGTGGAAGCCAAATATATAGAAATATGAGAATTTGTCATCCTTGTGCTAGTATGTGTTTGTGTATAAATGTAAGTGGCATAGTGAGTTTAAGTTCCATGATGATTTGGATCATTTGGCATGCTTTTATATGTTGTAATTATGCTTTTAAAGTGTCTCAAGTGGTTATGGAAAGTCAAGAAGAACATTTGGTGTCTTAAAATCCCATATTGGACTTCAAATTTGACCAAATGGTAAGCTGAACCAAAGTCTAATCAAATGAGTGATTTTTTCCATGAAATTTGGCTAACAAGTAGGTCACATCTATTTACAGAGCCAAAGAGCACTCAATTTGGAGCTTTAGAGAATTTATTATAATTTTTCAAATTTGGCCAAATTATGTAGAAATGGTATGGTTACTATTCATTTGATCAATTTGATTCTCTATATCACATGTGGATCAAATGAATTCTAATGTTCATAAAATTTCACAAACATAAATTAGACATCATAAGCTTTTCATAGCCACTAAGCTCACTTCATTTGGAGTTCTGTAAAGGGAGAAATGAATTTTTGAAGTTGCATGACAGTATCAGTAATGCAGCCTAACCTTTGATACTATTCTATCAATTTTTATGGGTTAAAGCCATGGCATTAATCTAGAATTATTTTTATTCATTAGTAGACATCCACATCTTTCTAAAATGGTATGGTTTGCTTGATTTCAATTTTTTTAGAATTAGTTATAACTTTTCAGAATTCATATCAAAAATCTAGAAAGTGAACCCGAGAGCAAACCATTGATTTTATGGAATGTAGTCTAAAATCTGAGACTCTTGGGATGTTTTGTGATGTGTATGACTTGTGTGGATATGTTATGTATAGAAAATGATATGGATGAGCTTACATGGTCTATGAAGTATGAAATGAATTAATGAGGCCTTATGTAACACAATTTAATACCATTATTTATGCATTATTTTCATGTAAGTGATAGAAGCTAGGCCTTGAAATAGAATAAGTAGGCTAAATAGTTAAGGTATTACAATAGAAGTAGGACAATTTGGCGGCAAGGCTATTTGTAAGCAACAAGTCCAACCCTTCTGATAATTTAGAAAGGCCTAATGTATCTTGGGCTTAACTTTTTTGGATTTTAGCAATTTGCCTATACCAATAGTAGGATTGACCTTCATAAACACATGCTTCATAAACACATGTGCTCCCTTCTCAAACTTTAAAGGTTTCCTCTTTCTATCATAATAATTGTTTTGCCTACTCTAAGTGATAAGCATCTTTTTCTAGATTAGCTTAAGTTGTTTGATGGTCTCCTGTACTAATTCTAGTCTTAGCAATCTCTTCTCACCAACTTCGAACCAACATAGTGTGACTTACACTTTTGACTTTAGAGGGCTTCATACGGTGCCATTCTGATGTTGGGATGAAAACTATTGTTATAGGAAAACTCTACCAATAGTAGGTATTGATCCTAACTTTCTCCTTGATCTAAGGTAAATGCTCTCAGCATATCTTATACAGTTTGAATAATCCATTTTGACTGACAATCTACTAAGGATGATAGGCCATATTGAAACATAACCTAGTGTTTAAAGCTTCTTGTAACACTCCCTAAAATCTAAAGGTAAATCTAGGATCTTGGTTAAACATTATGCTAGTGATTACTTTGTGCAATCTCACAATCTCTTAATGGGTAAGTAGACCTAGTTAATCTATCTACAATCATCCATATGGCATTCTTACTAATCTGGGCTCCATTACAAAGCCCATAGTAATATGGTCCCATTTTCGTTTAGGGATCTTAAGGGGTTAAAGCAAACTTGAGGGCTTCTAGTGTTTTATTTTAATTTTCTGGCACAGTAGACACTTGGCCACATATTTGACAATATACTTCTTAATTATTGGCCACTAGTACATTCTCTTTAGATCTTAGTAAATCTTGGTCGAATTAGGGTGAATAGTGTATTTTCTTTTTTAGGCTTCATCCAAAATTTTTTTCCAAAGTTTTGCTTGGTCTAGGATACACATTCTTTCTTGAAATTGGGTGATCCCATCAAAGGTTACTAAAAATTCATAATGTGCTAATTGTTCCTACAAGGACAAGTTAAGTTTCTAGACTTCCTTAATTTGGGTTCTTAAGTGACACTCAATCCTTAGTTCACTCAATTGCAAGCTTTAAGGTAGGATAGTCATGGAGAGTCTAATGTCTTTAAAGTATTCTAGCATCTTGCTTCTTTCTATTATCATTTTGGCCACCTAAAGGGACTTCCTACTAAGGGCATCTACAACTATGTTAGCCTTTCCTAGATGGTATTTTAATTTAAAATCATAGCCCTTAATCAACGCCATCCATCTTCTCATCCTCATATTCAATTCTTTTTTATCAAAGAGGTATCTAAGAATTTTATAGTCACTAAAGATTTCAAAGTTTGCTCTATACAGGTAATGTTGCCATATTTTAAAAACAAATACTACTGTGGCTAACTCTAAATCATAGGTGAGATAATTCTTCTCATGTGGCATAAGCTGCCTAGAAGCATATGCCATGATCCTCTAGTTTTGTATTAACACACATCATAAACCCTTATTAGATGCATTACTATACACCTTAAAGTTTCTTTAAGGGTTAGGGATAACCAAGATAGGTGAAGTGAGTAGCTTTTCCTTGAGAATTTGAAAACTAACCTCACATTTAGGGGCCTAATCAAAATGGATCCCCTTATGGGTCAATTTGATTAAAGATAAAGCTAACTGAGAAAATCCTTAGTGAATCTCCTATAATATCTTACTAGCCTTAAGAAACTCCTGATCTCTATGACTGTTTAGGGTCTACTCCTTTCCAGAACTACTACCTTCCTAAGGTCCATAGATATTCCTTTTTGCAAAATGACATGGAATAAGAACTTTACTTCTTTTAACTAAAATTCACAATTTTCAAATTTAGCAAATAGTTTCTTATCCTTTAGTATCTATAGTGCAAGCCAAAGGTGCTCTTTATGTTCTTCTTCGGTCTTAGAATGTATTAGGATATCATTGATGAATATCACTATGAATTAGTTTAAGTAAGGCCTAAAAATCTTGTTCATGTAATCCATGAATAATGGTAGGCATTAGCCAATGTAAAAGGCATCACTAAGACCTCATATGGTCCATTTCAAGTTCTAAAAGCAATCTTGGGTATGTCTCTAGTTTTAACCTTAATTTGATGGTATTCTAACCTAAGGTCAATCTTGGAAAACTGGATGCTCCTCTAAGTTGATCTAGGAGGTCATTTATTTTAAGGAGTAGGTACTTGTTCTTGATGATTACCTTATTTAGTTGCCTATAGTCTATACACAACCTAAGGCTTTCATCTTTCTTTTTCACAAACAACATTGGGGCTCCCCATGGTGAAATTCTAGGTCTAATGAATTTCTTAGACAATAGATCCTTTATCTAAGTCTTAAGCTCTTTCAGCTCCAATGGTGACATCCTATAGGGTGTTATACAAATTGGCCCGATTCCTAGAGCTAAGTCTATGGCAAACTCAACTTCTTGCTCAGGAGGGAGAGTAGAAATCTCAAGAGGAAAAACTCTTGAGTAGTCTCTTACTACCCTTATGTCTTTCAGTTCTAACTCTTTTATTGGTTCTTAGGTCTCTAGGGTAGCATACTATATGCTTTCTTCATCTATCTCTATACTTATAGAATCGGTAGTGAGATTGGCTATTTTATATTTCATGGCAGATGGAAATGTCACCATCTTATGAAGATAGTCTATGGTTACATTATTTGCATACAACTAATCCATACTAAAAATTATATTGATATTGCTCAAAGGTAGACAAACAAAATGGGCAATGAAGGATTCATTCCTAATTTGAATTAGGTAGTTTAAATAAAGAATCGAAGTATAAACATTCTCTCCTATAAGAGTGGAAACATTAAATTCAATAGGTAAATAAAAAATGTTTAATCATATTGCTTCACATATTCATTTGATATAAAGGAGTGTGGAGCTTCTAAGTCATACAGTGCAATTAAAAAGATGTCATGAATAAGACACATACATTGCACGAGATTGGGAGGCTTTTCTACTTCTTTTCCACTTAAGGTAACTCTTTCCTTTAACGGATGTTTTTGGTGACGTGCTTTCTTGCCTTATATCTTTGCCTAGTTCTAGGAACATTCCTTGAAAAAGTGCCTAGTCCGTCCACATGTGAAACAAATGTTTTACCTAACTAGACAAGGTTTACCCTAATGAGTTTTTCTACACTTGACACAAGTAGGAATGGTGAGATCTTTCATAACTTGTTTTCCTTTTTTGGAATTGAACTTGGGCTTGAAGTTCCTCTAAATGCCTCCCATTTTTCTTTTGTTCCAGCATTGCTTTCTTTGCTTTTTTCCTTCCATTTCCAGTAAGTGCTTTTTAATGGCCCTACACTTATTCATCAGGGTGGCAAAGTCTTGAATTTCTAAAGCAATTATGGCTCTCTTAATTTTTGGTCACAAGCCATCCTTAAACTATCTTGCCTTTCAAGCCTCATCAAAATTCTACTTCAACTATAAATACTTAGATAAGGACTCAAACTTTGCCACATATTGATCCATGATTGTACTTGCTTAGACTAATCATAAGAACACTATGTACTTTATGTTCTTCACATTCTCTAGAAGGTACTTCTTAAGAAAAGCTTTCTCGAAGAATTCCCAAGAAATTTTTGTGTGTTGAGTTTCATAGTCCATTTTGCCTCCTTCCACTAGGTGCTTGCATCATCAATGAGTATGTAAGTGGTGAACATAATTTTCTAGGTATAAGGTAGCCTAGCACTTCAAATATTTTTTTCTAGTCCTTTTAGCCACTCATCAGATATGGCAAGATCATATTCTCCTCTAATGGATAGGGACTTGGCCTTTTGGAACTCTACAAGGTCTTGATAGTTAGTATTAAGCACTAAGTTGGGTGCTATATCCTTATTTTCATTAGCTGAGACCTAGTTAATTGGTGTTGTTACTATATCCTAGGTAGTTGGGGTTTAATTCTCACTCTTAGTCTTTTATAATTGTTGAAGTAATCAATTTGTCATAGCAGCTTGCTCTTTTATGGTAGAAGTTGTTGCTTCATCTTGTTCTACCATCACTATAGCAATTGCTTTTGCTTATTCTTTTAGCGCAATAACTATTCTCTCAATGACATAAGTTGTGACACTGTTACAACTATTATCGCTAGTGTTAATTTTCCTTCCTAATGCAATATCTTTTTTACACAAATAAAACGATCATCATTAAGGTGATCAGGCCTAATAAATCTTAATCTACCTATGTATAGAATTATAGCATGAAGAAGTGGCATATGTACATAAGTACTTGTACTACCATCACTTATAGTGATTCGCATATCCAAGAGTTAGACTATTAAGACCTTCTAATAACTAGTCAAATCCAAACTCTTCTAAGTATCTACTAGACGAACCGCTTTGGTACCACTAATGTAACCCCCTTATTGTATACGTGTTAGTTAATTGACGACATTCCAAACTAATCTTAGTGGAAGCTGAGTAATTAAGTATTGAATCTAAATAGTAAGAAAATTACATAAACATATGTAACTTTCTAATATCATTCATAACATAATCATCAGAGTTCAGATAATATCATAAAGTCAAGATTCTTACTAGGGGAATCGTTAGTCCCAAAATAATCATGGTTAGTAATAAGTCAAGGTCAATATATACAATATGTACAACAATCTGTAGAGATTCAAGGAGCTACTTATGTAACAAAAGGGCTCTTGTCTAAACCACAACTCCAAAAAAGGTTTAGACCATACTAACTAGCTTAGGTTCCTCCTAATGGAGGTGGGACCTGTGTTGAGTCCTCAGTGACAATACGGGTCCTTACCCCTATGATAACTTGGACTTGTCCAACCCTGGGAATGTGGACATACATCCACTAACCTTGACAATTTATTAGGTCATCAACATCTCACTAATTTGAATACATTATGAAAATAAAGTGAGAATCACAAAATTCTGAGTAGGATTGTTTTGAACTAATAATGGTTTTACTATCTCATGTGCATAAATTCCCTTTCTTACTCTTATCTCACAGAGTGACATCATATCACATAAAGAATACTCATGCATGGCAATTAAATCATAAAACATGGCACATATCAAAATATAGGCTAGGCTAAATCATGAAATCATAAAATATGCATATCATGTTGTATGCCATGCTTAAGAGCCATCTGGAAACATATAAGGCATTACAATATTTGTCTTTCTGATGTAAACCAACTCTATCTCTCTTAACCATGTGATAGTGATTTTAAAAGAATCATAGACTTTATACCCAACATCCCATTCCACTAAGTACAGGCTGATGTTTTCATAAAGGCCATGTAATTAGAAGTAGATGAATATTTTCCCTTAATTCCTTATTATGCATGTAAAATAATATATTGGAGTATCCATTCATATATAATGAAACCAATCATGCTATCTAAGGCATCCCCTAGAATGGATCCACATCATATGTATAAATAAAGGCTTCTAGGTCCATTTATGAAGAGAAGCTCCATCCTCGTAAGGAAACTGATCCCAACCATTTCCAAAGAGAAGCTACATTCTTATAGGGAAGTTG
Source organism: Erythrophleum ivorense (assembly GCA_026724425.1). NCBI lineage: Eukaryota > Viridiplantae > Streptophyta > Magnoliopsida > Fabales > Fabaceae > Erythrophleum > Erythrophleum ivorense. The sequence continues at coordinate 157,905 of JAIUCV010000481.1, forward strand.
ATATGGAGGATTACTCCCCTGAATACCAACGATTCCAGAATATATCATAATATGCCCTTTCATATGCCTATAATACTATGCACACATAATTCCTTTCTCAAGAAGAACATATCAACTTAATTTGATAAAATTTACTTCAATTAGCATATACTTATACATTCATCACTTTCATCACTTCTAATATGAATTCCATTCAATAAATCATGATTTTAAAAATTCTAAGTACTACTTAGGTTAAAAGATTTGGTTATCATTCATACATTATTTATCAATGAAAATCTAGAATTAGTAAAACGTGCCATCATAAAGAAACCTCAATGTTTGAGGGCTTAAATAAGGTTTCTAATTACCCTTTATATCACAGTTTTAAAGTAGTTTAATTGTTAGACATAAGAGTCTACTTAAAATATGCAAAAACCAAAGGTTTTTTCTATTCCAATAGAAAAGATGCTATGGCACCACTTCATCTTCATGAAGTTGGCACTATTCATAGTACTGTTCAATTTCTAATTTTGCATTTTCAAACCTCATTTTCTTTATCCAATCATGTTACACGCTTGATAAACATCGTAGAACATCAATACAACCATTAAAACAAGTTTTACATGGAAGAATAAAGAGTTGCCATTATTAAGGTCCTAAAGAGAGAAAGTGGTAGTTAGAGCAATCTAAGACCTTTCATCTTATTCCAACTATACTAGTGGCTTCTACTCCTCACATGGGTAAATACAAAGCTTAAAAAAAGAGCTCAAGTCTAGCTTAAAAAGAGAAAGCTTGATATCTCAGCACACATGGGGTGTTACTCAAAACTAACTATATTGTAAGTTTCTAGACTTGCTAATAATTTTTTCTATAATTTCACAATGCATTGAAATGATGGCTTTCTAATTCAATTGTTAAAGTTCAAAAATGGGTTTTAGAGAGAGAAAATTCTCACTATATACAACAAACTAGATAGTAGATAATGGAAGGATGTGAAACCTAGTAAGATAAGAGTTGTCTTACCTAATCTGGAGGCCTGGAATGGGCTAGAATTGCTTTGAATTTCTTCTCCTTATTACAACTCTGTCTTTCTACCTTCCTCACTCTCTACACTCTCAGCTCTCACGTCTCCCTCTTTCTCTCTCAAACTTTGCTTGCTCTAGTGCAAAAATGATGGGAAGGAAGTGGGTTTAAATAGAAGAATGAAAGCAATCTTAGCTGTTGGATTTCTTCTTGAATTCAGGCTACCAAATCCTTCATCCGTTCCTTCATTCCCCATGTTTTTCTTACTAACTTTGTAAATAAGTCAATAAGTAAGCGCGTAGGTAGATAAAAATTTTGCCTAATTTGGTTTCTAGGTATAAAATTTATCTTTATTTAAGGCAAGGTTTAAAACAAAATTTCTAGTCTATCGTGCTTGTAATTCTTGTGTTAATTTCTTCATGGGAAAATTAATTTTAAACCCAAGCTAAAATCATGAGTTTTGGCCCTCAACTTCTATCATTTATATTTTGGCCTCAAAAATTTACCTAAAAGTGTTATTTTTCAAGTATTTTTCTTATGTCTCTAGGGTATTTGTAGCCTTAGTAATTTCTAGAAATCAGCTCTCAAAATATTTATTTCATTATTTCATCTATTTTCTTAATTATTATTATTCCCAATTAATTCTAGATAATTTTTTAAAATTATTGTTTCATTCTAGAAAATTCCAAAAAAATTTCCTTATGACTTGTGGTAAAAAAAACTCCTTAAATCTTCATTCCCCAATCATATATGAGTCCCTAACTATATTTTCTTTTCAAAATTTCATTTAACTTATTATAAACTGTCATATATTATTAAATATTGCTAATTAATTCCTATTAGAGAGAAGGATGTCACATACATGTTATACCAAATGGACTTCAATCATTTTCGTTCTATTCAATGTTCAATTTCCAATTTCATTAAGCCATTTTTTGTATACCAAATGAACCATTAAAAAGTCTAAAAATTTATTAATAGGTTTCCAGAATAAATACTAAAAGTACATAAGAAACTCTTACAATTGGAAAAATTCAATCATATATACTTCGTTTGGCCGCAGATAAGAGTCATCTTTTATTTTGTGCTCCAATTTGTTTAAGTGCATAAAAAATCCAACGATAAAATCCTAGTAAGAGTTCTTCTCATAAACTGAAGCATCAATAAAATTCAATGAATAATGCGACATAATAGGGTCCATAAATTTAAAAAAAAAAGGAAACTTCATGACGATGCCACCATATTCCCTAAAACTATATCATCTTATTGTAATATTTTTTATGCTCTAAGTTTAGATAGATAATGTTATTTTACTACAATATATGGCTCAAAAAGCTGTGAAGTCTTTGTTATTGAGTAATAGGAAAAATAGACTAAGCAGTTAAAAATTTATTGTTGTACAATTTTTTTTTTCTGTTACAAAAGTTAAAGATGACACAAAATTAAAAGGGATATGTATTCTTTTTTTCTTCTTATTTTATCTGTCATGAGATCAAAAGACACCAAACCGCCAGAAAAGCATATTAATACAGATTCAACCAAATTGAACGTTGGTCCATTCATTTTTCAATTCCCTAAAAATATATCATCTTATTGTAATATTTTTTATGCTCTAACTTTAGATAGATAATGTTATTTTACTGCAATATATGGCTCAAAAAGCTGTGAAGTCTTTGTTATTGAGTAATAGGAAAAATAGACTAAGTAGTTAAAAATTTATTGTTGTAGAATTTTTTTTTTTTTTCTGTTACAAAAGTTAAAGATGACACAAAATTAAAAGGGATATGTATTCTTTTTTTCTTCTTATTTTATCTGTCATGAGATCAAAAGACACCAAACCGCTAGAAAAGCATATTAATACAGATTCAACCAAATTGAACGTTGGTCCATTCATTTTTCAATTCCCTAAAAATATATCATCTTATTGTAATATTTTTTATGCTCTAAGTTTAGATAGATAATGTTATTGTACTGCAATATATGGCTCAAATTGCTGTGAAGTCTTTGTTATTGAGTAATAGGAAAAATAGACTAAGTAGTTAAAAATTTATTGTTGAAGAATTTTTTTTTTTCTGTTACAAAAGTTAAAGATGACACAAAATTAAAAGGGATATGTTTTCTTTTTTTCTTCTTATTTTATCTGTCATGAGATCAAAAGACACCAAACTGCCAGAAAAGCATATTAATACAGATTCAACCAAATTGAACGTTGGTCCATTCATTTTTCAATTCCCTAAAAATATATCATCTTATTGTAATATTTTTTATGCTCTAAGTTTAGATAGATAATGTTATTTTACTGCAATATATGGCTCAAAAAGCTGTGAAGCCTTTGTTATTGAGTAATAGGAAAAATAGACTAAGTAGTTAAAAATTTATTGTTGAAGAATTTTTTTTTTCTGTTACAAAAGTTAAAGATGACACAAAATTAAAAGGGATATGTATTCTTTTTTTCTTCTTATTTTATCTGTCATGAGATCAAAAGACACCAAACAGCCAGAAAAGCATATTAATACAGATTCAACCAAATTGAACGTTGGTCCATTCATTTTTCAATTTCCTAAAAATATATCATCTTATTGTAATATTTTTTATGCTCTAAGTTTGGCTCAAAAAGCTGTGAAGTCTTTGTTATTGAGCAATAGGAAAAATAGACTAAGTAGTTAAAAATTTATTGTTGTAGAATTTTTTTTTTCTGTTACAAAAGTTAAAGATGACACAAAATTAAAAGGGATATGTATTCTTTTTTTCTTCTTATTTTATCTGTCATGAGATCAAAAGACACCAAACCGCCAGAAAAGCATATTAATACAGATTCAACCAAATTGAACGTTGGTCCATTCATTTTTCAATTCCCTAAAAATATATCATCTTATTGTAATATTTTTTATGCTCTAAGTTTGGCTCAAAAAGCTGTGAAGTCTTTGTTATTGAGCAATAGGAAAAATAGACTAAGTAGTTAAAAATTTATTGTTGTAGAATTTTTTTTTTCTGTTACAAAAGTTAAAGATGACACAAAATTAAAAGGGATATGTATTCTTTTTTTCTTCTTATTTTATCTGTCATGAGATCAAAAGACACCAAACCGCCAGAAAAGCATATTAATACAGATTCAACCAAATTGAACGTTGGTCCATTCATTTTTCAATTCCCTAAAAATATATCATCTTATTGTAATATTTTTTATGCTCTAAGTTTAGATAGATAATGTTATTTTACTACAATATATGGCTCAAAAAGCTGTGAAGTCTTTGTTACTGAGTGATAGGAAAAATAGACTAAGTAGTTAAAAATTTATTGTTGTAGAATTTTTTTAGATGACACAAAATTAAAAGGGATATGTACTCTTTTTTTCTTCTTATTTTATCTGTCATGAGATCAAAAGACACCAAACCGCCAGAAAAGAATATTAATACAGATTCAACCAAATTGAACGTTGGTCCATTCATTTTTCAATTCCCTAAAAATATATCATCTTATTGTAATATTTTTTATGCTCTAAGTTTGATAGATAATGTTATTTTACTGCAATATATGGCTCAAAAAGCTGTGAAGTCTTTGTTGTTGAGTAATAGGAAAAATAGACTAAGTAGTTAAAAATTTATTGTTGTAGAATTTTTTTTTTCTGTTACAAAAGTTAAAGATGACACAAAATTAAAAGGGATATGTATTCTCTTTTCTTCTTATTTTATCTTTCATGAGATCAAAAGACACCAAACCGCCAGAAAAGCATATTAATACAGAGTCAACCAAATTGAACGTTGGTCCATTCATTTTTCAATTCCCTAAAAATATGTCATCTTATTGTAATATTTTTTATGCTCTAAGTTTAGATAAGTAATGTTATTTTACTGCAATATATGGCTCAAAAAGCTGTGAAGTCTTTGTTATTGAGTAATAGGAAAAATAGACTAAGTAGTTAAAAATTTATTGTTGTACAATTTTTTTTTTCTGTTACAAAAGTTAAAGATGACACAAAATTAAAAGGGATATGTATTCTTTTTTTCTTCTTATTTTATCTGTCATGAGATCAAAAGACACCAAACCGCCAGAAAAGCATATTAATACAGATTCAACCAAATTGAACGTTGGTCCATTCATTTTTCAATTCCCTAAAAATATATCATCTTATTGTAATATTTTTTATGCTCTAAGTTTAGATAGATAATGTTATTGTACTGCAATATATGGCTCAAAATGCTGTGAAGTCTTTGTTATTGAGTAATAGGAAAAATAGACTAAGTAGTTAAAAATTTATTGTTGTACAATTTTTTTTTTTCTGTTACAAAAGTTAAAGATGACACAAAATTAAAAGGGATATGTATTCTTTTTTTCTTCTTATTTTATCTGTCATGAGATCAAAAGACACCAAACCGCCAAAAAAGCATATTAATACAGATTCAACCAAATTGAACGTTGGTCCATTCATTTTTCAATTCCCTAAAAATATATCATCTTGTTGTAATATTATTTTAGATAGATAATGTTATTTTACTGCAATATATGGCTCAAAAAGCTGTGAAGTCTTTGTTATTGAGTAATAGGAAAAATAGACTAAGTAGTTAAAAATTTATTGTTGTAGAATTTTTTTTTTCTGTTACAAAAGTTAAAGATGACACAAAATTAAAAGGGATATGTACTCTTTTTTTCTTCTTATTTTATCTGTCATGAGATTAAAAGACACCAAACCGCCAGAAAAGAATATTAATACAGATTCAACCAAATTGAACGTTGGTCCATTCATTTTTCAATTCCCTAAAAATATATCATCTTGTTGTAATATTTTTTATGCTCTAAGTTTAGATAGATAATGTTATTTTACTGCAATATATGGCTCAAAAAACTGTGAAGTCTTTGTTATTGAGTAATAGGAAAAATAGACTAAGTAGTTAAAAATTTATTGTTGAAGAATTTTTTTTTTCTGTTACAAAAGTTAAAGATGACACAAAATTAAAAGGGATATGTATTCTTTTTTTCTTCTTATTTTATCTGTCATGAGATCTAAAGACACCAAACCGCCAGAAAAGCATATTAATATAGATTCGACCAAATTGAACGTTGGTCCATTCATTTTTCAAACTAGAAGGATTCCCTTTCTATGACTGCGGTGACATCGTTTCCTAACTCCGTTAGGTAGCCAGAATTGGATTCTATATTCCATTACCCTTCTTTTTTTTCCTCTCTTCTCTCTATCTTTCTTCTCTTCAAACACCTGTTCTCGAATATTCCTCTTGTTTTCACTTTTTTTGGCTGAAAACTACTTTCCCTTCTTCTGACGAGTGTTCTATTTATGTATTTATGCTGAGATTACAAAATTACATGATTTCATTCCTCGTTTCAGCAAAGCTACTGATTAGAACAACACAATAATAGTAACACACAAAATTACCAGTCAAAAGGAGCAATCTCAATAAATGAAATGAAAGATAATTACAAAAGTGATATTATTCACTCGAAGATAGAAGCAAGTTACATCACCAACAGCAGATATCTTGAATCCACTAGTACAAAACCAACGGGACCACATAGTTGAATGATAGCTAAGCCAGACCTCTAATGGTTCGAACAAGCATCTCAGAACTGTAGCCACCTAGGGAAAATTGGTATTCTTGTCAGATGCCCCAATAGTAGTCTGGAAAGAGTTCAATGGTTAGTTCAGACCATGATGAAACTATAATCATCATCAACCCTTGACACACCATGATTTTATTCGGATGCTCCAGACAAGCAGGCTCCATATAATAGAAGGGATGGTGTAGCCTAATGTTCCTGCTAGCACTTTATGCCTCCAGCCATTGAAGCATGGTTTAACTGTCATAGAGAAAAACTTTCAAGAAATGTGTGACATGATATTATTCATTCCCCAGAATTGGCTAGTCTACACTTTACGAATGGCACCCCAGACACAACTTTTTGGGCATAGTCCTTATACTGTGTTCCAAAAAACTGTCTCAGATAGTACTCTTCATATGGTATCCGCTTAGCAAAAAAGCGCCAAACAACAATTGCAAACGCAATAGCTGATACAGGATTGCAGAGCATTATTTGAGTGCCAACGGACCAAATGAGGAAACCACAGTATCCTGGATGACGAATATATTTATATATACCATGAGTAATCAATTGGTGATGCTCATCATGACGAATCCTTATAAGATGAGTAAAGGCTTGCCCTGCTGTTATTATTGCCATCTTCCGGATAACTTCTCCGATCACAACCATAGCCAAGCCCAGATTACTAATTATCCATTGTTCTTTCAGCTCAGGTATTAAAACAATCTCAATAAAGTATTCCAACAACGAAAATATCATCGCCAGAATATAGTTTTTGCTAATCAGAAGAGATTTGAGAGTTACATTTGATCTCCCATGAATCGCAACAGCCAGGACATATTCAGAGCTGTGAAAGAAGATTACTGCAAGTAACATCTGAGATAACTGTCTGAGAGCTGTGTAGCTGAGGACTTCCGTCATTTTTACCAAACAAAGTAAGCCAGTTCTAGTGTCACAATGTGATTGGATCTCAAGTAGTTTGCTATGCCACAGAATGACTTGAATAACAAAACTTCATGGGGTATAAGTCAGACCTGAAAAAGATGCTGAGAAATGTAAAATTAGCACTGGAAATTGTGTCTCATCACCAATGAAATGCTTCAAGAAAGACATCTGCAAAATAAATAACAGAAAATCAAAATGACAGGGCTTAGGTCTCATGCCAAAAAAGGAGTAACAAAAATAAAAGATTTTAAGGCCTCTTTCTGTTCAGGTTGAAAATCAGAAGTCCTGACTCCTGATAAGATAGCACCAAAGCAATGAAGGAAACACAAACTGAAATGCGGTTTAATTTAATGGAGGGCCATTATTGCAACTACACATACGTTTTCCAGATAGATAAAAATGGTAGATTTGTAGTACGTTGTGTTTTCATTCTCTTCATTTGTTACAGGTCTTGGGTAAAATTATGGTTAAGGGTAGTTTGGTCTAGTATTTGAATCCTCAACCAGGCTAATTAGAAAATTTGATTTCAGAGACAACTAAGAACGATAACTACAATCTTGCTAATATGTGATGCACTTTTGGGTGTGACAGCAAAAATCTCTAGGCATGAGTTAGACTAAGAATAATGGCTTTGCTACTACTAGTAATAATAATAATAATAATCACACATATACATATATATATTTGGGTACGTTAATCTCCACACTAGTTATTTGGAAAGTGCTTTGACCAAAAAAATCTCAATCTTTCACTGAAAGACAAAATAACTTCTGGTGTATTTAGGTCATTTCTTCAAGAAGCTTGAAGCCATCATTACACACCACAATAAATGCAACGTTATGAGGAAATAACCTAAATATTGTTGTACTTGATGTGTCTTTTAGTAAAAAAGTGGACCCTTTTTAGTCAAAGCCCTATGTGGATGTAGATTGTAGGAAGAATGATCAGACTTAATCAATCTCTGATCTCTGCTCTCTTCTTATTATTGTAAAAACATTGGCGTACAAAATTGGGATATCCTAAATTGATTAGCCTAATCCCATAATTTCAGGCTATCAAACTAAAACAAATAAAAACAGAAATACAATTTGATTTAGTTGACTTAAAAATAAAGAACAAAAAGCAGAGAAGAAAAGAAGTAAAGGAGAAAGCCCAAAGTCACAGGTCCAGGAAGCACTCAGAAAACATACAATGGCACGTGATCACTGGAGAGAGCACGGGATCACCAACAGGGGATATTGTTAAGCCATAGTTGTTGATACACCCAATGTTACTATAGGGGCTCTTGGAGCCATTGTGCGCAGCGCATTGCACAGCATGTGGTAATATTGAAGTGTGATGCACATAATTATATAATTTAAAATAATAAAAGAGAAGGAAAATAACACATAAATATATATGAGGACATAAACACTTAAAGCATAAATTCTCAAAGCATCATCTAGAATATACCATCCGGTCTTAAGATATCCATTGGAAAGTATTCCTCACTTCTCAAGTCCATCACCAATTCACAAGTTGTAAACCAGTAATCAAAGCATATCACATAATCAGTGAACACCTAATCAAAGCATATCACATAAATAATGCCACAACCCACAAGCACAAGTATATATGAAGTTATAGAGTGTTCTTGTCCTGGCCTCAAATGACATAATGACATATAAAGGGAAAGCAAAATAGTAACCTGACCTGAGAGAGAAAAGAGGTAAAAAATGGTGATTGGAACTACTGGCTGTTGAGGACAAGAAAGAATCAGTAACTCAGAAAAGAAGAGGAAGAAGATGGAGGGAAGAAATAATCAGAAAGTTAAAGGAGGAGAAGAATAGGGGAAGAAATAATCAAAATGATGGAAGAAGCTGACTTGAAACTTTGATGCAACTTGTGAGAGAGAGGATAAGCGAGAAAATGGGATGAAACTTGGGGTTGGCTTGGTGAGTGGGACAAAGAAAACCTTTTAAACCCTCAATTTTTCTTTTTCTTTTCCTTTTTTTTTTAATGGGCCTGTATCAAGAATGCCCCGATAGTGCTTTGCACAAATGGTGGATTCCATGGCTGCATCAAACCAAATTGGTAACGCCACAACCATGGTGTTGCCCAACTGTGCATGGTGCTGTGCAATGAGCAATGGTGTGTACGACAGTGTGTCATTAACAAATATGTGTTAAACTCCACATAACTAGTGTGGAAGTTAGCATTCCTCATGTAGACTTACACACATACATAGGTTACCCTGATGATACAAAAGACCAATCAATCGAATGTATACATTGAGTAACTCATCATATTTTACACAAATAAGAATTATTATTACTATAAATCCCACTTTATATCAAGCATTAATTTAATTGGTAAAACATTTACCAGTAAGAGAAAAGAGGAATACTAGATAGGATGATCAAATATATTTGATTCTTCCCACGGCAAACAACATGCAAACATTAGAGCCTACTACTGTATGTTAAGAAATACATAGATATTTAGGTTATTTGATGGACTTTGAATAGCCATCTGCCTTGTTATAGTTTATAAATATTATGAGAAAGTATAATAAAATTTCCATGGCATCAATGAAAAATGTGGAAAATACGCATGTTTTATTGATAAAAGACTTAAATTTACAAATGTTACAGACCAGCTTTAATAGGAATAGAATACAGAAAAAGACTGGACCTAAAAAGGGAAGAATTCAAATGAAACAACTCCTAAACTAAAAATGAAACAAATGGTAAAAGAAACATAAAATAAAATCCAATTAAATACACATAAATGCGATCCTAAAAATGGAAAAGAGCTGTTGGGAGAGGAAGAATCCTGTGAATCCCACCTGAAATAGCACCCAGTAGAGGAGGTCAACTTGTGACAATAGAGAAGCCTCCAAAATTGGCACAAACCAACACTCCTCAAGTTAGGGAGTAGATGTTAATCATCCTCAACTGGCACCCAAGTTCTTCAACACGAGCCCTTAGTAGTGCCTTAGTTAGGATATATGCAACTTGGGTTCTGGTTGAGGTATAGATAAGCTCAACAATACCAAAATCCGCATTTTCCTTGATGAAGTGGTCATCTATCTCCACATGTTTAGTATGATCATGTTGATTAGGATTTTTAGCAATACTAATAGCCACCGTATTATCACTTAAGACCTTCACAGGACCATGACACAATTTTTAATTCATATGAAAATTATTTAAGCCATAAGCCTTCACAAATGCCAAGTGCCAAGGCACGATGTTATGCTTTGGCCCTCCTACGAGCGACAATAGATTGTTTTTTGCTCCCCCAAATTACTAAATTTCCCCAAATATAAGTGCAATATCTAGTGGTTGACCTACGATCAATAGTAGACCTCGTCCAATCAACATTATAATACAATAACAACAACAACAAAGTCTTTTCCCACTAAGTGAGGTCAGCTACATGAATTAATCGACGCCGTAAGCACCTATCATAAATCATATTTTTAGACAAACCATTTAAATTTAAATCTTTCTTAATAATTTCTCTTATAGTTTTTTGTGGTCTTCCTCTGTCTCTAATTATAGGACTATTCTCCATCTCATCTACTCTCCTAACTAGGACTTCTATAGGTCTTCTCCCCACATGACCAAACCATCTAAGTCTCGATTCTACAATCTATTCCACAATATGTGCAACTTCCAGCTTCTCTCTAATGCATTCATTTATAATCTTATCTCGTCTACTATGTCCACTCATCCAACGCAACATTCTCATCTTTGCAACATTGAACTTATTTTTTTGTTGACTTTTTATTGCCCAACACTCAGTTCTATACCATATTACAGGTCTTATAACTGTGTGGTAGAATTTACCCTTAAGTTTGAGTGGTACTCTTCTATCACAAATAACACCCAAAACACTCCATTTCATCCACCCCACTTGAATCCTATGTTTTACATCTATTTCCCCATTATGTTGTATAATGGATCCAAGATACTTAAATCGTGTGACTTGTGGTAAGATATGTTCTCCAATTTTTACTTCTGCGCTAGAAGTGGTGTGTCTCTTACTAAACTTACACACCATAAACTTCGTTTTACTTCTGTTTAAATGAAATCCGTGAGCTTCCAAAGCTAGTCTCCACCTCTCCAACTTCTCATTCATTTCCTCTCTCAATTCTCCAACTAGGACAATATCATCTGCAAAAAGCATGCACTGTGACACCGGTTCTTGGATATGTTCAGTAAGCACATCCTAGACTAAAGTAAAAAGATAAGGGCTTAGAGTTGACCCTTGATGTAGACCAATAGTTATCGAAAAATCTTCTGTAAGTCCACATTTTGTTATTACATTAGTTGTAACCTTATCATACATATCTTAGATTACTCGAATATAAGATATACGAACTCATTTTTCCTCCAAAGCTTTCCATAGAACCTCTCGATACTCTATTATATACTTTTTTCAAATCGATAAACACCATATATAAATTTCTTTAATTCTCTCAATATCTCTCCATTAATCTTCACAACAAATATATTGCTTCCATAGTTGACCTTCCTAGCATAAAACCAAATTGATTCTCCGTAACTTGAGTCTCTTTCCTTAACTTTCGCTTAATTACTTTTTCTCATAATTTCATAGTGTGACTCATAAGCTTAATTCCTCTATAATTTGCACAATTTTCAATGTCCCCCTTACTCTTATAAATAGGAATTAAAATACTTCTCCTCTACTCGTCTGACATTCTCTTAAATCTCATAATTTTATTAAATAATTTTGTGAGCCAACTTATGCCTTTCATTCCTAAACCCTTCCATACTTCAATGGGCATATTATCAAATTCAACTACTCTACCATTCTCCATTAGCTTTAATGCTTCTTTTACCTCTACCTCACGAATCATACGATAAAAAGTATAATTTTGATCCTCTTCTCTAGTGTCTAGCCTATCCAATTGCAATAAAATCTCGTGCCTTTCATTAAAAAACCTATGAAAATAACCCTTCTACCGTTCTCTGATATCTTGTTTCGTAACCAACACTTTCCCTTCTTCATCCTTAATGTATTTCACTTGATCCACGTCTTTTGTCTTTCTTTTCTTACTTTTAGTTAACTTGTAAATATTTCTTTCTCCAATTTTAGTACCTAAAGATTAGTATAACCCATCAAATGCTCTCGTTCTCGCTTCACTCGCTGCCTTCTTAGTGTTTTTTTTAGCTACCTTATATTTTTTCCAATTTTCATTACTCTTACATAACGACCACACTTTATAACACTCCATTTTAGCTTTAACCTTATCTTGCACGCTTGTATCCCACCACCAAGATTCTTTATCCCTAAGTTCAAAACTTTTTGATTCACCTAATATTTCCTTTACCACCTTAATCTCTTTAACAACTCCATTCCACATATCGTTAGCATTTCCTTGTATTTCCCAAGGTCCTTCCTCCACAATTCGTCTCTGCAAATTCTTTTCTTTATCCCCCTTTAGTTGCCACCACTTAGTCCTTAACACCCTATCTTCGCCTTTTTTTACCCTCCTCTTAACTCTTACATCCATAACTAAAACTCTATGCTGAGTAGTTAAACTCTCCCCAGGTATAACTTTGCAATCCATACAAAGTTTTTTATCTGATTTCTTTATAAGAAAAAAATCAATTTAAGAACATACCCTTAAACTTTTGTACGTGATAAGATGTTTCTCACGCTCTCTAAAACAAGTGTTAGCTTATATAAGATCAAACACTAATGAAAAGTTTAAAATAGTTTTACCTACTGCATTTGCTTCCCCTATGCTATGTCCTCCATGAATACCATCGTAACCTAAAGATACACTTCCCTCATGACCATTTAAATCTCCTCCTAGAAGAATCTTTTCTCCTAATGGTATTTCTTGAACTAAACATTCTAAATCCTCCTAAAACTTTACCTTGTGATATTCTTCTAAACCTACTTAGAGTGCATAAGCACTAATAACATTAAAAATTTTCTTTTCCACTACAAACTTTAATGCAATGATTCTATCTCCTAACCTTTTTACATTCACTACAGCATTTTTTCAAAACTTATCTACAATTATACCTACCCCATTTCTAAATTTAACTTTACCAGTGTACCAAAGTTTAGAACCTAAAGTGTCTAATTCTTTCGCTTTTTCTCCTACCCATTTATTTTTTTGTAAACACATAAAATTAATCCTCCTCCTAATCATAGTATCTACTATTTTCATTGACTTACCCGTAAGTGTACTTATATTCTAAGTTCCAAAACGAATCCTACTCTCGTGAACTAGCTTCTTTATCTACATCCGTTCATGAAAATGTAAGAACCCTTGCTTATTTTTTATTACACCCAGGCGTCGATGCAGCGGCTCTTGCTCATTTGTCACTGAACTCAAGCTATACAGCTCGTTACTTCCAAGCAATGACCTAACATTATGTCTAATACATCGATTGTCCATGCCATGAAGATTCAACAAAGTTTTGCGTTGATTGTCGACTGCCTAACGCAAGCCTCCTCTTTTTTCTGGGCCTGGGACCAACTATGAAAAAATGATTTATATCAAAGCTCATCATAGGCAGAGTTCCAATCAGCATTACAATAAACTTCCATATTACAACTAGAGTTCTTTTTGAAAAGAATACCTTTTCTTGGGACAAGCTTAAGGTACCTTAGAATTCTGTAGGCAGCTTCAAGGTAAACTTGACAATGCTTGTTCATAAACTAGCTAATAACAAATTAACTAGGAAGCCCATGTCTGGCCTTGTGTGAGACAAATGAGTTTGCCTACTAATCTTTGAAAACTCTCAATGTTAACCAAGAGGCTTTCTTGAACAAACTTGGATTTGTAGTCGATCTTTATTGGAGTATCGACAAGTTTGCAATCTAACATCCCAATTTCTTTCAAAAATTCCAAGGTGGACTTTCGTTGGGATATGAGGATGCCCTTATTTGAACGAGCCACCTTAATACTCGAGAAGTATCTTAAGAGGCCAAGGTCTTTGGTTTCAAATTCCCTTTCTAAAGCCTTCTTGAGCTTGAATATTTCTTCAGCATAGTTTCCTATAATGATGATGTCATCCATATATACAATGAAGATTGCAATTTCACCCTTAGGTGAAATTTTTGTGAAGATAGTACGATCAGCTTTGACCTTGGAGGTATCCTTGTAGTTTTACAACCTTGGCAAACCTTTCAAACTAGGCTCTAGGTGACTAGTTTAGCTATAAATTGTTTTTTGCAACTTGCAAACTTTTCCACCACTCCCTTTGAAGCCAAAGGGCATAGACATGTAAACTTCTTTTAGGTCCTCATTCAAGAAGGCATTTTTTATGTCTAACCGATGAAAGGGCCAGTTTAGATTTGCAACCAAAGAGAGAACTTTGATAGAGTTGAGTTTGGCTACAAGGACAAGTATCTATTGATAATCAATCCCTTGTATTTGTGTGAACCTTTTAGCCACCACTCTTGCCTTGTGTCTGTTGATGCTGTCATCCGAATTGTACTTGATGTTGAATATCCACTTGCATCCAATAGGGCATTTTCCTTGAGGAAGATTCACTAGCTCCCAAGTGTTGTTCTTTCTGAGGGCATTCATTTCCTCTTCAATAGTTTCCTTCCACTTCTTTTGCTTTAAGGCTTCATGTATATCTTCAAGAATTTTCTCATTGGAAAATTAGTAGCAAAAGTTTTATAGGCAGTAGATAATTTTCCATATGAGACATTTCCTAATTGGGTGTTGGAAGCAAGATCTAATACCTTTTCTTAAAGCTATAGGTCAATCTAAATCCAAGTCTTCATCAATTCTTGGACTTAAGCAAGAGACGTCTTGGTGCTGCTCAAGAGAAGTATCTATTATCTCATGAGTTTGGTTCCTTCTTGAGTAGGCATTAGGGTAGATGTAGAATGGGATCAAAATTTAAATTATTAGTTAGAGTATCCTACTATTGTTGATCAGTTTTAGGAACATTTTTTCACGTTGTTGAGAGTCCTAAAGAGAAGGAACATTCATTTCATGGGTAATATTCTCGGGTATAGGTATGGAACTCTCAGGTACTTGAGTATTGAGAGTGTTCTTGGGTTTAGGGACTTTACAGAAACAAGAGGAAGACCAAGAAGTCCATTCATTGTGAGTTGTCTCCCCTTGAAGGGAGGTTTTGGGGTAATAGGGTTGTTTCTCAAAGAAGGTGACATCTATGGAAACAAAGCATTAAGGGAAGTTTAAAGGAAGGAGAGCAACAAGTATAACCCTTTTTGGATGAAGAGTATCTAGCAAAAATGCATTTAGTGGCCTTTGGGTCAAGTTTGTTGCCTTGATAAAGGTAGACAAAGGCAATGCACCCAAAAACTTTTATGGGTAAATCTGGAATTGAGTTGTAGGATAAGTTTTAAGAAGAGTATCATGGCAATTTTGAAAACTTAGAACCTCAGAGAGCATTCTATTGATGAGATAAGCAGAAGTGATCACAGCTTCACCACAAAATATGTGAGGAACATTCATAGTAAACATGAGAGCTATTTCAAGAAGGGTCTATTTTTTCGCTCAATTATCCCATTTTGTTGGGGGCTATGGAGGCAAGAGGTTTGATGAAAGATACCTTGTTCAATGAGATAGTTACCTAGGGAAGTATTCACATCTTCTCCACCATTATCACTTTTCAAGACCTTTATATTTGTTAGGAATTGAGTTTTGATAAGTTGGTGAAATTTTCTAAATATAGTGATAACTTTTGATATCTCCTTTATCAAGAGAACCCAAGTGATGCGAGTTTGATCATCAACAAAAGTCACAAACCGTTTGCTACCCGTGATACCCTTACCCTTATATGGTCCCTAAACATCACTATGAATAAGTTGGAATGGTTAAGAGGATTTACAACTGTAATCGGGATAGTTAGCCTCAACGTGTTTGGCAATTTGACAAGTTTCACAAATAATGGTTGAATCTTTATTAAAGATACTAGGATACAATTTTTTTCATATATTACTCACGCAGATGTCCTAGTCTATTGTGTAATAAAACTAAATCAGATTCAACATTGATATGAAAACTGCATTTTCTTGAACCTTCAAAACTCATGAGATATAATCCCTTCATCTCTTTCACATTGCCAATCATCTTCTTGGATGCCAACTCTTGAAACTCACAACCACCATTAATAAAGTTAACTTTGCAATTGTTGTCTTTCACAAGTTTGCTAATACAAAGCAAGTTACAAGGTAGTTAAGGCACAAGTAAGACATCTTTATGAATAAGATCTTTACATATGGTGATTGTTCCAATTATGGTAACTTCATTTAGAGTACCATCAGCAATTTTTACATTTAGTGGTGAGGTGCATGAGTTCATATTGTCAGAGAGAGTAGCATTGTGGGTCATGTGGTCAAAGGCACCAAAATCCACAACCCACAAATTTTTTTAGGATTTGAGCATTAAGAGCAATAGAAAATTTACCTGATTGGACTATGTTCCTAGCCCCTACATTACCCTTAGAGTTATTGGAAGTTGTATTTTATTATCTGATGGAGACCAACTTCCAGTAGTAAAAGAAATATTTCTCTATATTAATAGTTAGCTAGGAACCACTCTTCCACCATCAAAGATGGAAGAGAAGAATCTGGATTACAATATAACAAAATGGATGAAGTAAGACTCTCCTATTATTGGTTTTCGAGAGGCCAACTCTCCCTAAAGCTGGATTTTCCTTCTTACCTCTCTCATCACTCCTCCATACTCTTAAACCTATGCCTGGCCACACACACCTCATGCACGCACACACATTACACATGCACTAACTGACAAATTCTGTTATGAAGCTAACTTCCCTCTTTGTCCTCGCTTAATTTATGTTTTGCCCCATTTGCTCTTTGGGGCTGCATTAGCAATATTGGGCCCATCATTCCCTTCCCCTTCAAGCGCCACCTTGTCCTCAAGGTGGAATTCAGGGAAGCATCCATATTCTCCCATGTGCAGTCACGGTCATAGAGGTTGACCCATTTAACGAGAATCTACTTCTGCCCATTAGTCATCTTTCTCACCCTCTTCACCCTTTCTAGTTGAACTTGTAATTCCATTTCCTCAATGAGTGTCTCGAGCAATGGCTATGTGGGAACCATAGCTTGCAAGGACTTCTTGACCTGGGATGCATGGAACACTGGGCAAATTCTTGCAGTCATAGGTAGCTATAATCTATACACCACCTGCCCCAGCTTTTCCACCACCCGGGAGGGGCCAACTTCTCATATTGCTTCTTAGCCAAAGTCTTCAGCTTGTAGGGTCTAAGCTTAACATACACCATATCCCCAATGTTGAATTCGACCTTCCTTCGTTACCTGTCAACTTGCTCTTTCATCTTTGCCTGGGCCCATTCCAATTGCTCCTTTAGTTAAGTCAAAATTAAGTCTCAATCCTACAACTGCTCATGCACTTCCTCTACTCTTGATATATTGTTTTGCCACTTGAAAATGGTGGGAAGATCCCTTCCATAAAGGGCTTTAAAAGGGGTCATGCTAGTAGATCAATCATATATGGTGTTAAACCAAAATTCAGCCCAAGGTAATGCCTTCACCCATTGTTTGGGTTTAGCACCTGCAAAACACTTTAGATAGGTCTCCAAGCTCCTATTGACAACTTCGGTCTGGCCATTTGTTTCAAGGTGATACCTTGAACTGTATTTTAGGTAGTTCCAGCTATACTAAACATTTCTCTCCAAAAATTACTAATAAACACTATCTCTATTAGACACAATGGATTTTGGAAATCCATGAAGCTTCACCACCTCCTTAATAAATTTTTCAGCCACTTCTCTAGCGGTAAAGGGATGGGACATTGGTATGCAATGGCTATACTTAGTTAATTTGTCCACAACCACCATAATAGGATCATATGCTAGATTTTGGAAGGCCCACTATAAAATCCATGCTGATATCATTCCACACCTGCTGAGGAATAAGGAATGGCCGTAAAAGTGCAGCTAGGCTTAAAGATTCATATTTACACACTTCACCACATAATGTTGTACATCTCTTTTCATGCCTTCGCAATATACTACTTTAGCCAATCTTTGTATGTCCTTAGATATCTCAAATGTCCACCCATGGGAGAGTCATGGAACTCCCTTATTAATTCCACGGCTCTACTTGTAATTTCTTGGTAAAACCAACCTATTTCAATACACGAGGCAGTCACTTTTAATGATGTACCCAACAACTTCATTTGTACCTGCAATGATCTTCTGCTTAATATTCTTCAGCTTTTTATCTTTATTAACTTCAGCATCTACATCTTCTATCTTCGCATACTGCCTAAGAAAAAAAGCCATCATCTCCATTGTGTCTTCTCTGCAGGAAGTGCATAAGCAACACGATTTTTAGCGCCTAGTTTGAATGGATCTCAAACCTATATCCCATCAATTTCGAAACACTTTTTTTTTCCTTTGTCAAGATCCATAACCCTTTGTTCCAGTAAAAACTTGAGGGCTTTTTGGTCTGTGCAGATCACAAATGGTTGCCCTGTGAGGTAATATTGCCATTTCTTGACAACTAAAACTATAGCCATGAGTTCTTTCTCTTGCACATAGATGCTTGCCTTGCTTTTTCAAATAGTCTCTGGCTAAAATATGCCATGGGTCTCCCCTTTTACATTAAGACTACACCTAGACCTCCTTCTAAAGCATCAACCTCTATTTCAAATGGAATATTGAAGTTTGACATAGCCAAGACAAAGGCATTCACCATTGTTGTTTTCAGCTCTTCAAAAGCCTCCTAAGCTCTGCCACTCTACTGAAATGAATCCTTTTTAAGTAGATCAATTAGTAAACCCATTACCTTTACATAATTCTTGATAAATTTTTAGTAATAGCCAGTAGGTCCCAAGAATCCTCTTAGTGCTCTCAAGGTTTTAGGTGTTGGTCATTTTATCATAGCCTCCACCTTCAGGGGATCAGCTTACACCCCCTCCTCTGAAATAATATGTGCTAAATACTCCAATCTCCTTCGTCCAAACACACACTTTTTAAGATTCACCACCAACTAGTTGTTTTGTAGTAACTCTAGAACCATTCTAAGGTGTTGAACATGGGATGTCATGTCTTTGTGATATATAAGAATATCCTCGAAGAAAACCAACACAATTTCTCAAACAATCCCAAAATATGTCATTCATAAGGAATTGGAAAGTGAATGGGACATCAGTTAGCCCAAAGAGCATAACTAGAAATTCATAATACCCATTATGTGTTCTAAAGGCTGTCTTCATCTCATCCCCTATGTGATTCTTATTTGATGATAACTCGATTTTAAGTCCAGCTTGGAAAACATCAAGGCACTGCCCAACTCTTTAAGAAGCTCATCCACAACCGAAATTGGATACTTGTCAGGAATTGTAATTTTATTCAAAGCGCAGGTCTACCCAAAACCTCCAACTCTTATCTTTTTTCCCAACTAGGAGTACCACACTTGAATAAGGGCTATTGCTAGGTCATATTACCCTTCCCTAAAGCAATTCCTTGACCAATTTCTCTATTTCTATCTTTTGTGAGTGTGCATATCAATAAGGCCCAATGTTATCAAGTTGCTTCCCTGGCTTTACTGAAATGGAGAGGTCTATCGATCTGTGTGGAGGTAGACCAACTCTAGTTCCACAGACTAATGCAAATTCCTTTAGTAAGTTTTGAATTTCTTCACTGGCTTCTTTCTGTTCATTCTCCCCCTCTGTTGTGATTGCACCAAAGTCCAATAAATATCCCTCCCCCTTGGCTTTTAAGGACTTGACAATGGTTTTGAAATAGGCTCCGGTTCTAGTCAAAGAAGGATCCCCCCTTAAGGCAAATCCACTTCTTGTCAACTTTAATTTTTAAGTAGGATTGTCCCCAATTCACTCGCAATTCACCCAAAGACTTTAGCCATGCCACTCCTAAGACCACATTCACTTTACCCAATTGAAAAGGGTAAAAAGTCTGCACAATTTTAGTCCCTTGAAGTTCCACTTCCACATTTTTACATTTCTCTTCCGTAAACACTTTCCTACCATTCCCCATAGTGATGGAGTATATGTTGGTTTCCTATACTTTAATTCCACACCTTTCCACTAATTGAAAAGGGCGGCCTAGTGCACGAGGCTCCCACTAGGTGGGGTCTGGGAATGGTAGATGTACGCAGCCTTACCCCTGTTTTTTTACAGAGAGACTGTTTCCAGTTCGAACCCGTGACCTCCAGGTCACTCAACGGCAACCTTACCATTGCGCCAAGGCTCGCCCTCACCTTTCCACTAATTGAGCTGAGATAAAATTATAGGTGGCTCACTGTCAATAAGCACTAATACTTCCTCTTGAATAGCCATAACAATGAGTTTTATGATTTTATGGCTCGTCATTCCTACCATAGTGGTCAAGGAAAGCTCCATGGCTGTCATTTCCTTCATCGGCTCCTCAGTTTCAAGTGCTGGTAACTCCCTTTCTTCCTCTCCTTCCAAAGTGTCTTCCTTCGTCATCAACAGCATCCTGAGTTGTCTATTTTTACACTAGTGGTTTGGACTAAACTTCTCCTCACATTTAAAACACAGTCCAAGCACCCTCCTCCACTTAATCTACTCCTTCAAAAGGCTTCTTCTCATGCCACTACTACTCTACTGTTAGATGTAGTAATTATAGGTATTAAGACTTTGTTAGTCACTGTCTTATTGTCTTCCCCCACCTTACTCCTATAGTGGTCAAGGAAAGCTCCATGGCTACCATTTCCTTCACTGGCTCCTTCACTGGCTTTTTGTAACATCATGTTCTCCCCTTCAATTTGATACGCAGAATCCACGAGTTACATGAGATTCTTTGGTTGCATCAATTGGACCTTAGCTCTCACCTCTTCTACCAATCCATTCTTAAATATTCCCATCAACACTTCATCAGGTACACCTTCCAGGGGAGAAGACAACATCTGAAACCTCTCTCTAAACTCCTCCACCATCCCTTATTGTTTTAATGCCATCAGTCTCTCATAGCCATCTCCAACTTGATGACAATGAAATTTATCCAGCAATTCTCTTCCAAACTCTCTCCAATTACGCACAAGTCCTAGTCTCTAGCAACCGATATTAGTTCCCTCCAATCCCACCATTGTTGCGTCTAGCCTTTCATATTCAAGAATGCCATTGCATGCAAAATATCTCTCCATCTTAAAAAGCCATCCCATCGGTTCCTCCCCCATCAATATAGGTAACTCACATGACAATATTTGTATGGGTCCTTTTCTCCAACATTTTCGACCCTCTCTGCCAAATTATTCATCTCCCTTTCTTCCACTGAGGATTCTATGATTCAACATTTTCTCCACGTGTCCAGTTTTCATCATTGAAGCTTGCCCATAAATCATTCCATTGCTCTCACATTTCTCTTAGCAATTCTCGCACCATGACCAACTCTTCTTTAGCTTCTTCTTGCCCCCTTTGCAATGTTCCCATGCTTCTCTCAATTGCCTCCACCCTGTTCTCCATTCTAGTATTGACTATGCCCAAATTCAACCAGCTCTAATACCAAATTTGATGGAGACCAACTTCCGATAGTAAAAGAAACATTTCTCTGTATTAATAGTTAGTTAGGAACCATTCTTCCACCATCAAAGATGGAAGATGGAAAAGTAGAATCTGGATTACAGTATAATTGAATGGATGAAGTAAGACTCTCCTACTGGCTTTCAAGAGGCCAGCCCTCTCCTTAAAGCTAGATTCTCCTTCTTACCTCTCTCATCACTCCTCCCTCCTCTTAAACCTACGCTCAACCATGCACACCTCACACATGCACAACATTGCAAATGCACTAATTGACAAATTCTGTTATGAAGCTAAATTCCCTCTTTGTCATTGCCTAACATACATTTTGCCCCATTTGCTCTTCAAGGCTGCATTAGCAATGTTGGGCCCATCACTGTCCAAACAATTTTTGTAGCAACTCAAGTTGCTCTCAAGTGAATAAGGTTGGATCAAAGGTTGTAGGTTCCTCTATTTTGGCGATGTAGCTTTTTCACTTTGTTTTGTGCCTTAGTTCCAATTTGGAGGCATTCCATGCATTTTCTGGCAGCTATCATTGGTGTGGCCACCCTTGTGACAGTGGTACACCACATTCGGCCAGGTTTCTTTACCCTTTCCCCCCATCATTTTGGCTAGTATAGTTACTGCCACCATTGTTGTTGGAGATATCGGTTATAGGACCAGTAGCTTCCTGAAGAATTGAGGTGTGATTGCCATTTTGCATGACTTTTCTCCTACTCTCTTCATGCCTAACTTCAAAAAAAGCCTCTTTTAGTGTAGGTAAAGATTTAATGGCTAGAATTCTTACCCTTACATATCAAGGCTGTTGTTGAGGCCCATGAGGAGCTTGTAAATTCTTCTCTTCTCCACGATCTTCTTGTATTTTGCAGCGTCATCAGTGCAGCTCCAAGTATGGCTTTTGCATTGGTCAAGTTGTTGCCAATACTTAAAGAGTGTTGAAGTATTGGATGACAAGGATATCTCCTTACTTCAACTCATGAACAAAACATCCAAACACCTCAATAGCACTTTCTTGTGTGGAAAAAGCTTCACAAGCTAATTCCCAAATGTGTAGGCTGTCTCATGAAACATGTAATTTTCTCCAACATTGGTTTTCATAGAGTTGGTAAGCCAACCATGACTTGTTTTCAACTTTGCATGTTTTGAACTTTTGGTCATCCTCAGCTGGCTATGCATTCTCTCCAATCAAGTAACCTTCCTTTCTCTTACCACACATGTAGATCATGACTGATCTACTCCAAAGTGGGTAATTGTACCCATTTAATTTGTGTCCGGTTATGCATACTAGCACAGTATTTGCCATCCCTTGAAGAGACAACATTTCAAAAGTGATTTTGGGTAACTTTGGAGGACGTTTGGAAACCAGTTTTAGGAATTTAGGTGATCCGAGAGGCTCTAATACCATATGGAAAATATGCATGTTTTATTGATAAAAGGCTTAATCCTACAAATCTTACAGACCAGCTTTAATAGCAATAGAATACCAAAAAAAAGACTGGACCTCAAAAAAGGAAGAATTCAAATGAACAGAAACAAACGATAAAAAAACATAAAATAAAATCTAATTAAATAAACATAAATGCAATCCTAAAAATGGAAAAGAGTTGTCGGGAGACATCAGGAAGAATCCCATGAATCCTGCCAGAAATAGCGCCCAGCAGAGGAGGTCAACTTGCGACAATAAAGAGGTCTCCAAAATCAGCACAAACCAACAAAAAAGGTAATTGAAAATTTGTTCTGTTTTGATATGCTTCAAAACAATTTTCTGAGCATATATAGAATAGGTTGATTTCTGCATTTCCATATATTATTGACTGAAATATGGACAATCCACAGCCAATGTTCAAAGAGTAATAGAGTGAATAACCAAAAGTGTAACTTCAAGGTAAAAAGTTGTCCATTTAGTCCTTGAAATTTAATTTTTACATGTTTACATAATTGTATTTGGTGAAAAAATAAAGATAAAAAGATTAAATGAACATAATTGTACTACCCTATTTATTCTTAGGCAAATGCTAACCAGTGTCCTCAGAGCACAAGTTAAGGATTCACAAACCATGTTTTGAGTGAGAAATAGTATTTTAATAAAAGTAGTTGTGATAATTAACATGGGTAAATTTATGTCACCTATAATTTTAAAACACAAAATTGTCTTTTATGAAATACTTGCCAATTTAACTTTTAAAAGAGCCTTTATTTTTTTCAATTTTTAATTCATTATCATAAATAATGACTTTCAAAGATGATTCTCTTCCATTCTATTCCATTTTTATTTTTTATTTTTTAAGATTTAGGGTTTAAACTTTAGGATTGAGTTTAGGGCTTTAGGTTTTAGTAGTTTAGGGGTTTAGGTTTTACATCATTTGGGTTTAGGACTCTAGAGCTTAGGATTTAGAATATTAGGATTTAGGGTTTAGGTTTGAAAGGTAATTTTGTCATATTGATAAATGACAGACATAAGCAAGACAATCATACAAATTTATACAGACAACTCAAACAAGCACACAATCATACAAATTTATATATCAAATGTGTCAAGAAGCTTTTCTGAAGTCTGCTGCCTAATAAACCCATTCTTTTGGTTGTCTACAACAAAAATATTTCCTTCATTTTTCATTCCCCCACTGATGTGATGAAGAAGACCCTATATCTTTTGGAATATAATGCTCTTTTAGCTGTACAAAGTTGAACTTTAAAGATACAGATTTAGAATGATTCAGGACTGTCTTTTAGTATGAATCTGCTTCATCACTAACTCCAATTGAAATATTTTCAAACTTTGAATCATACAGATTTCATTATTCATTACTGCCCACTGGCATCACATTAAAGAAATTCTTACTTCACTCAAATTAAAACACATGGACCAATGAAGCTAGCATCAAGTCAGTAGTCCCCACTCTTTCTTTGCCACTAAATTAAGAAGCATTAACTCTGACATGAACATTGTGCCATGACAAAACCAAGTTCTGAAATGTCCATGTAATTTTTGAAATGTTGCGTCATATCTAACAAGAGTTGCAGCTCCTTTTGCGAAGTGTTCAGACTTCATTGCTCTAAATATTTATCCTTATATGGTGGCTTTGGGAAGGGTGATGGGCTGAAAGGAGCTTGACCCTTAACCCATCCTCGTCGAAATTTTGTTTACTCAAAAAATAGAATCATCCTAATGACCTTGAAATGCAAAGCTCCAATATCCCGTGCCGTGATTCTAGCTTATTGAAACTCGAAAAAGACAAATCTCAATCTAATAATGGCAAAGACAGAATCCAACAGGCATCAGAGCAGTTAGCGAATGTCCATGTTACTTTACCACGCATTAAAGAGATCAAATTAGAGCTAATTTCACAAAAATAATCATAATACGATTGTCTGACGTTCCAACCAAATTGGAACTATAATCTAATTCAGAAGGAGATGAGAAAATAGAGAACAAGAAACTCACAGGTGAAAGCCAATTAAGACGCTTTCCTGCGACAGTTCAAGGATGTTCTGTGACGGCAGAAGTCGGAAACTCAAATCAAGAGTGTTCTCTGCCGCAAATGGTATATGGATTCTTCAGTTGGCGGCTCCACAAATCAACTATAGCTCCGCGATGCTCTTCGGAGTTTTTCTAGGGTCTACGGGAAGTGGCAAGGCAAAACCCCCAGTGCCTAACAGCGATTTTAGGGATTTTGTTTTTTGGGTGTTTCCTCAGGCGGGCTTTGCCAAGCCTTCAAGTACTGTTTATGCCCTCCTTGCCACTTTATTTTGTTCCAGAAAGACGCGTTTAACTGTTCGGTCCTGATAGGGTGTTAAACCTCACGGTCAATTGCAAATTACAAATTCTACTAAATTATATATTAGTTTGACGGAGTAATTCAATAAAAGCATGTAGTGAATTATAAATTTTAAGTGATTAATTTGTGACACTTAATTTTAGTAATCAAAGAATAATGTCTTGGTCTGTCATTTCAGATTGCTATGACTCCTCAAAACTTAGTGTCACATTCTAAAAGTTTCTCGAATGACAGTATAACCTAGTTAATCACGGAAATCCAGAAAAGGTACAAATGCAAGCAAGCCTTAAGAAACTAATTCAAAGTAATCAAGAACTAATTGCTTAATTAGGACTCAATTGGAACTAAAGAGGAGAGATATATGCTATAAAGCCTTTAACAAGACAAAACCATGCCATTTTGACATTCTACTATCTCATTATACATATGTATATTCGATTATAGTCCTTGACCCTTCTTTAGCGTTGCAAATAATATGAAGCTTCAATTGAATAATTGTTGAAAGATAATGACAAGGCGTGATACCTTAGTCGATGAGTGAATTGAAGGTTGTGGGATTAGGAAAAGATAAAATCAGAATTTTATATTGGCCTTAACCATTAAGATAGATAAATGTTGGATAAGTGTCAGGACATGTGACAACTACTTGGCTTAGCCGCGCATAGTGTGAGGCCAAAGATTAAAGATAACTTCATGTATATTGGAGACAAAAACACCTAACAACTAGGGATGTGGGACCTTGCGAAAGAAAAGACAAACAAACTATGTAATACCCGATATGTCCTAAAAGTTCTAAACCAAGAAAAATATAAAAAGAGGTCTCTTAAATTAAATGATTTGAGGTTAAATAAAATTAAGACAAAATTTTAAATAATTGAAAATAAGGATACAAGACAAAAAAGTCTGAAAACTAGAATCAGAATAGCTAAATAAAATCATATGAAATTCTGTGGCATTTTCGTAATATTGGCTAACTTTTAGAAAATTCAAAGGATAAATTTTTAAATAGAAAAAATGAATATCCTGGAGTTCTCAGAGGTCTTAAAAACTATAAGAACTCTTAGAATAAGTAAAACCTCTCCAATTTACATTTTAAAACATTAGTTCACCAAAACTTTAATTGATTCATTCGAAAAGGTTTTAAATTCAATTTTGGTTAAAACCAAAAGTATTTTATGAATTAGAAGACTTAAATTTTATGATGAAAAAAATGATTCTAAAAAAGGAGTTGAAATTAGCTGAACTGGACAAAACCAAGATGAGAGACTAAATTATAATTTTGAAAAGTTATCTAAATGAGCCTTAGCCCCCTTGAAACACGTCCCACTTCTACCCTCTCCTTCTAACCAACTTATTTCCACTCCAAAATAGAACTAAGGGCAACGGGGAGAGGTGCACAAGAAGGAAGGAAGAAAGGAAGGAGAAACCAAGTAAAAAGGTAAAAAAATCTATAGTTGTTCATGTCTTCTCCTTCACCAATCTTCTTCTCATCTTTCTCCTCTTTTCTTCTATAGTTTTCATGACTAATTTGGGGCTAGTTCAGTAGGAGGAAGTCAAAATTGGAAGGAAAAGGTAGAACCAAGTGAAAGCTCCTTGAAAAAGCTTAAAAATAAGGTAAGAATTATGGCATTTTGTTGCTTCCTCTTGTTTGCTTTTCTCATGTTAGTTTCGTCCAGCACAAGGTCCACTCACTAGGGAATGAATTCAAGTTAAAACAAGGTAAAGACAAGGGTTTTTAAGTATGAGAATTAAGAATATAAATTAGATTTAAAAGAGAAGCTTTAAAAATTAAGTTATGAGACTTAGGGTTCTTAGTGCACCTAGCTATTTTTGAAGTTTTCTAAGAATAACCTAACTAATGTAAGAGTATATAAGAGATCATAAGATATCTAGAAAACTTTACAAGTGCTAATTCCCTAAGAAAAATCAAACAAACTCCATGAATGCTCACCATGTAGCATGTCTTGGCCAAGGCAAAGTTTAGGCACCTAGGGAGAATTTTAATTTATTCTAAGGATGAAAATGACCTAGATATGATTAGTAAACATCAAGGGAAGCATTTGTTTGAATTTAGAAACCATAATTTGTGAGATGGAAGTTTAGGCCCTTTTATGAACATAAAGAAGCAACCTAGTATTTGGCAATTTGAATTAAACTTATAGTAACTCTAATGAATCTAAATGGAGTCAAAAGACTTAGATTGAATGAGAAATTGGAGCCAAGATTGTAAATTATAGGGGTTGCCTCCTTGTGCCTTTTTACATAACCATATTGGTGGCATTAGACAAAGTAAGCATACATAGAGTTTGTGTGAAGTTAGAACTTGCTCTAATGATGTAATTATGACTTATTTGATGTGTCGAGGCCAAGAGAATTAAGCTCCACCTAGTTGCATGTGTGTGACCGAAAAGGGAAAGGAGTAACCAAGGGTAAAAAGTTTGTGTTCTTACTTCAAGGTAACTCTCTAACTTTTCTTACATGCATTCCTTGGGTGTTTGCTTGCCTTTGGATACTTGTATGTATATTTGAACTATAAGATATGTTTTATAGTTATTGATTACATGTATGGTATCGTTATACTTCTTGAAATGCAAATTTTGAATACAATGTGGCTTGAAAGGATGTAGTTATGTCAAAAGTCCCTTAAAAAGAATGAGAATGAGCCAAAAGTCATTAAGAATGGGGAAGATAAAGCCAAAAATCTTGAGAATGAGTGAGGCTAAGTCAAAATTCTCTTAAAGTGGGCAAAGCAAATCCATAAGTCCTAAGGAAATTGGGTAAGGCTAAACCAACATCTTCTAAAGCCTACTATGGGTTCATATGATAAGGAAATTGATCTATGTATGTTTATTAGAAGTTTTTATGGTATGTATGCATTCTTTGACATGTAAATGTATCATATATGTATATTTAAAAGGGTAAAGAGTTATTAAGATTATTTGAATCTTACTCTTTTCCTACATATGTCTAATCATGTTTAAGTGACCCAAGTGAAATAAAGAATGGAAGCCATGCACCTTGAAGAGCAAGACTTTGACAATAGAATAGGAAATTTGGTATATTGATGTCAAAGTATGTAATTGTACGATGTATATGAGATATAGACCCTTGTGCATGTATAAAAGTATGAAAATATCATATACGAATAGAATTTGGAACCAAATGAATGTTTATGTATAAGTTTGACATTCTAGATGTAACAACCCAGAAAAAGGAAAGAAAAGAAAATAGAAAGAAAAAAAGAGGAAAGGAAAAGAGAAGCTGAAAAATTTTTGAAGAGCTGAGAATTTTCTAAGTCTTCTCGCCATAGCGAGAAATGGAATCGCCATAGCGAGAATGCCCTTTCGCCATAGCGAATGTGCTCTTAGCTATAGCAAGTGCGGCATTCCATATAGGAACCAGTGAGTTGCTCGCCGTAGCGAAATTGTTCCTAGTTATAGCGAGTGCGGCATTCCATATAGAGATCAGGGAGTTGCTCGCCATAGCGGCGCTATAGCAAAGGTAGAGGTCTGGAATAGACACGATCTCGCCGTAGCGACGCCATAGCAAAGGCAGAGGTCTGGAACAGACACGAGCTCGCCGTAGCGAGGGTAATAACTCGCTATAGTGAGAGCGGTCCAGAAAAGCGAGAAAAAGAGAATTTGACTTTTTAAAAGCTTCTAAATCTCTTCTTTCTTCTTCTAACCGACTCAAACTCGTCTTAGGAGAGAGAAAAGGGCAGAGGAGAGAGAGAGACGCTGAAGAGAAGAGGAAAGCACAAGAAAGGTATGAATTCTCATGGCTTCCTCTTAGTATGTTGCCCTTCTCCCCTTTCCCCCTCTTTCCTACGGTTTAGATAGCAAATATGGCTAGGTCTTGAGTTTGGTTCAGAGGAGAGAGAGTGGGAAACCATTCTTGAGGGAGATTAGAAGCACATAGTTTTCTCTTTCTTGCTTTTCCCCTTTCTTAAAGAGCTTAAGAGTTATGAAAAGAGAGAGGATAGCTAATGGATCCTAGTGTGAGGAAGAAACCTAGATAGAGAAGCTCAGTAGAGCTTATTAGAAGTAATCCCTAGCTTAAGAATCAAGTATTGAGGTATTAATTCCATGCTTTTGTGTGGTTAGGCTCAAGAGAAGCTCTCCCATCTAGAAGTGTAGTGAAATCAACAAGGGAGGAGTCAAGTGACAGAGCAAGTAGTGAATAGCTAGCAAGGTAGTTCTCTCCACTTTCTCTCATGCATAATTGTGTGTTTACATTGTCTTGCTTGTGTATATGAATGATATGAGCTATGAGAAGTGTGTTAGCATGATTATGTGTTATAATTGAGATGATGTTTTAAATGATTGTTTGGTTTGCTTGAGGAAATGGAAAAAGCCAATAACCCTATAGCCAAGGTGAGGATGAGCCGAAGCCCTAAGTTGGTTGAGACAAGAGAAAAAGGTCTCCCAAAAGTGAGGTTGACTCCCAAAGAGTAAGGGTTGAGTCTAAGGACCTCTAAAGTATGGGAAGGCAAATCCAAAAGCCACAAGGGAATGGGTGAGGCCGATCCGAGTACTTAGCAAGCTCTTGAATGTTATGCATGGCCATTTCATATGTTTTAAATATTTTCATCATGGTTTTATATGCTAACATGCCATACATGCATAATGAGACTTGTTGCATGCGATATATGTATGTTTGAATGAGAGTTGAACTACTGAGATTCCATGAATCTCACCCTCCCTCTCCACCATCCAACCATGCCAGGTGGGCCAAGTGAGATTAGAGATGGGAGCAACCACCACCAAGCATGAAGCTAGGGATAGGAATGAAGAAGAGTGTAAAGGCTTTTGTAACACATTGTATATGAGAGTTGTAAATGTAAAGCAATGATGTATATGATGTAGTTCCTAATAGTTTTTATAAGACAATGTATGTATGAATGATGAATGTATGAGAATGAGGTTTATGATGAATGAAAAGGCATATTTGAATGTGAAATGATCAATGGTAGTATAGACTGTATGGGTGCATAAGTGGGCATGGGGTAGCGAGTTTTTCCAATCTAAGTTATTAGACACTTGAGGCATGATTGATAGCTCCTAAAGATGCCTTCTCATGTGCTCAAGGAGTCATAGAAGTAGAAAAACCAAGATTGGACCCTATGAGCCCCACTTTTGGCCAAGAAAGGGCCTTCTTGCACATGATGTCATAGATTAGCCATATGACCTCTTCTTGCTATGAGATTTGACATGTAGCTAGATCATGTTTAGAGCTTCTAAGAAGCTAGAGTTCATATCATTTAGAGGTCTATAGCATTTTCTATGATTTTTCAAAGTTGACATCAGAAATTCGGATTTGGGAAAATCACTGTTTATTTGGTCAGTTTGAGAAACGTGTCATCCGAGGGGCAAACGTAGTCCAATGGCTACGAAATTTTATACACAGAAACTAGATGGTCACAGTGACTTGTAGGAACTAGAAGCACCTCATTTAGAGGTCTAGAGAGGAATATATGCAATTTCGAAGTTCCTGCCCAGAATCAGACACCCAACCAGACCCGAAGTATTATTTCATCGGTTTCCGGGAAATTGGCTTGGTGAACTGATCTGGAGATATTTTTATCCTCTAGCTAACATTCACATCTTTCCATAAAGATATAGTTTATGAAAATTGGATTTTTGTGGAATTAGTTAGACATTTTCAAAGTCCATATCAGTAAACTGTGACAGCAAAGAAGCCCCCTCTGACCAGTGAACGATTTCGATGTCAAACGCAGAGTATGTGAGATATTGAGACTTCTACTTATTTTTAGCATGAATTAGACGTCTCAAGCTTTCTATAATGATCTAGATCATACAGTTACGATTTTTCTGCATTTAGTTATGGATTTTCAAACTTAGCTCAGAAATGAGGCAAAATCTGCCAATAGCGAAAATGCATGTCTCCAATCCCTTTTTGCTTTCCAAGAGTTTAAAGCATATGTTTGGGATTGCAACAAGTCTCCATAGTGTAATTGAGCATGAGGAAGCATAGAGAGAGCTCAACCGGTCCATGTTACTTCTAAGTGGATCTCTACCCACACATAGTGCCATAGAGAAAGAAGCATAAGGTAGAGAAATTGTCTCCCTTGTGAGTTCCGCATGTGCATATGTAGAAGAGGGCATCTTGGGTATGAGCTAGAGGTTAAGGTGTTACACTAGAGTCTTGATGTACTTATGTATAATAATAACTAAGATAGTGGTTTTAAGATGTATGATGATTTGGACCATTTGAAATGCTTCCCTATGTTGTATTCATGCTCTTAGACATGCTTAATTGGCTATGAATTGAATGGAAGGTCATTTAGCACTCTTTTGAACCAATTAGACCCTTAAAATGACCATATTCTTAAGTTAAACCACAATTTTTACATGAAATTTGACAAGAAAATAGGTCTCATTAAGATCTTTTCATAGACTTACAGAGCACCCAACTTGGAACTCTAGAGAATTTATTATGATTTTTCAAAATTTGTCAAATTATGCCGAATTGTCAAGGGTATTATTCATATGATCAGTTTACATTTTGGTGTCATTTAGGAAACAAGTGAAATTCAATGATGCAATAGCACCAAGAGACCTTGCTGAGCAGAGAAGTACACTTGATGAAGGATATGATGCTAAGTTTCAAGCCCAAGGACGTGATTTGCAAATTAAAACCTAAAAGTTCAAATCAAATGTACCCAAAGATCTATTGCAAGGCATAGGAGGCCCAATTACAAGAGTTAGGGCCAAAACAATGAAAGAAGCTTTCAATTGTTTGATTCATAAGCTTCATAACTTAGAACCCATTTATTTGAGTCAAGAGAGGGCCCAAGAAGATGTAAAAGGTGTGATTATGCTAACCATTCTACAATAGGAGTGTCAATGCCCAATTGGAGTCCAATTGCAAGAAATTAAAAATCATGTATCAACCATATGATTTTTAATGAAGTATGAGCATACCATGTGGACTATTTAAAGGAGCTAATTAGTTTTGACTAGGATTCTTTTTGAATTTTATTTTTTATTATTATATTATTTTTTGTACTTGGTCAAGGAGCTTATCTAAGAGATTAAGTTAAAATTAATATCCTAATCTTGTTCCTTGATTTTAGGCATCATTCAAAATAATTCTAATTAGATTTTAGAGTTTAACTTTTATTAAGATTTTAAGTCTTTTAGAAATTTTGCCTATAAAAGGCTCCCTATTGTACTCTATTTTGGAAGATCATGAATGAATGAATTTGAGTATTATTCAATTCTTTGTAAGGCTTTGCTTCTTTGTGTTCTCTGAGAGTTTACGTGACTTATCAAAGGATTGGTCTTCCTTTGTGGCGTCTTGAGGTTAGAGTTCTAAGAGATAAGTTCTCTTATGGTCTTTCCTTTGACCAACATTCTTGTTTTCTAGTCGGTTCTGGGCAAAGTTTTGAATTGTTGAAGGTTCTCTAGGGCATGTTCCTAGTGGGCCTTGCATCATTCAATGCCCATGAAATTTTACAGGCATATAGCTGATATTATAATCTTTTTAAGGCTACTGAGTTTATATAAAAAGGAGTTGTATAGAAAGAGTTATGAATTTTTGAAGTAAAAAGTTTGGCGGTGCCTGAATACTATAATAGCCTCTGATGTGCAATGGATTCCATGGGCCAAATGAACTCATGTTCCTTTGAAATTTTTACAGCAATTAAGTCTCATCTCAAGCTTTCCATAGCCACCAAGAGCACCTCATTTGGATCTGTATGCAGGGAGATATGAATTTTTGAATTTTGATGTTAGTTGTAAGTTACCCCCAAACTAGTGTTACTATTCCATCAATTTTTGTGAGACAAACCTAGTTGTTTTGATTTAAAATTTTTATGGCAATTAAGGGACATCCATAGCTTTCTAAAATAGTATAATTTTCATGATTTTAATTTTTTTAAAATTAATTATGATTTTCCAAAATTCATATCAGAGTATGAAATGGATGCAAAATGGCAAGTGTGTTATGATTTCTTGTTATACACCTTAGTTAAGGTATTATGTGTGACGACCCTGACTTCTAATCATTGTAATTAAGGTTAAATACATGATTAATAACCACAAAGCAGGGTTACGTGGCATTAAGACTAATTATATTATGGAAATACGGGGAATTTTGAACCTTAATTTTATTAGAGTCATCAACTATATAATTACCAACACTTACATACATAAAGGGAAACGAACATTCATTTATGAGCCTTGATTCTACTATCTATCATTTTCAACTCACATTTATCTTCTATCAATATTTACAAGTCATCCCTTGAGGTTACAATATGGAAAACTAAGATTTCCTAGTCAATATAGGAGTTTCAAGATATTCGCCACGGCCAATTTCCCTTTAGCTGCAGCCAATTTCCCTCGACTTCACCCCTCGCATCGTTACTAATTTCGCCGCGGCCACCCTATATGGTGCCGCGGTGAAGAAGCCTCCTGGAACTTCCCTCGCTTGCCTCTCGCTATTGGCCGCGGCCAATACCTCATTTAGTCGCGGCCAATTCTTCTCTGGAA
Organism: Erythrophleum ivorense; assembly: GCA_026724425.1. NCBI lineage: Eukaryota > Viridiplantae > Streptophyta > Magnoliopsida > Fabales > Fabaceae > Erythrophleum > Erythrophleum ivorense. The sequence goes on from JAIUCV010000481.1 coordinate 192,206, forward strand.
TGCCTGGCTCATTTTCACAAAAGTTCACCGCGGCTAATTACCCACTCTGCCACAGCGAATTTCCCTCTGGACGACTCCTAGTTAGCCTCTCATATTTTGTTGCGACCAGTTCCACATTCGCCTCGGCGAATTGCTCCCTGAGACTCTCCTTGGACAACTTTGCCACTATTGGCCGCGACTAACAATATTTTAGCCGCGGCTAAATGCCTTTTGATCTTACTATTCTTAAAACCTTGCTTCAAACTCTCCACTCTCCTTCCAATAACCCCCTAGGGTCACTCTACCTTAAATTATGCAACTCTAATGGTGTTTATGCACCTTATTTACCCATTTAACTCTCCATTGCCAATTCAAAATTTCGATACTATATTCTACTTGTCCAACTATCTCATATTAACACAATCATTGATTAATGACAACAATAACTCATGCATTAACAACAATTAACATCCCATACACATTCCATAGAGATTTCATTCATCAACAGTTTATGTCCACATCCAATACATCACATGACTATAATTCCCAAATGGTAAACCATATCACAAATTCAACAAAGCTATGTATATGATGCTATAAGTTCATACATTAGTATCCACTATAATAAGACTTAAATCCTTAATGGTTACATTTCAACAAGGCAAAATATAAACGCCTACACTTAGCAACATGAATATATGATGATGTTATACCATAGAGAATACAAAATTTAGCATCTACACTAAATAAGTTAGCCTAAGTGTAGCCTTCACCCTATATTCTGGAGCTCATGGATTTTCATCCTCTTACTTTCTCTTATCCTTACCAGAAGAACCTTCACCTGAAATGTTAATCCCATGAAACGGGGTGAGATATGAATCTTAGTAACCAAGGCAATTCCATCATATATTCCAGTTTAATTAGCATACATGTATAATTTCACGTAAGCAACAACAAAATACTAGTCATATCAGTAAATAAAATAATTAGGCTATCATGATTACTATCCCATACTAGTAATCATATTTATACATGTTAAAGGCCAATAACATCAGGAGAGGCCCGTCCACGGCACATACTCCCCATTGAGCACAACCAGGGCTCAGTGTATCTGGGGTTTGATCATAACCCGGTGCCCGATCGAAGCACATGCACAGGTGGCAGCCGCACCACAGCTCCACCATGGACTCATGAGAGGTCTGTCGTGCAACCCTCAAAATAAAATTAGGTTGGTAAAATATACAGTTAGTGGCACAACCTAGGTCATCTCCCTTGGAATTGGAGTTCAATGCTTAATTGAGTTTTCTAAATGTTAAAAGACTCTAAAAATTTCTAAACTAAGGGGGGTTCTTGATTGAATTAAACTAACCTAAAACTAAATTGAATCAAAATTCCTAATTGCTACTTAATTATATGAATTATGAGTGAAAGATGGTCTTATGACTATCTTTGGAATCATCCCTTGGTATCCACTATCCTTATCCTAATTCAATTGTAATTAATTCTGGACTAAGAGTCCCTAATTGTGTTCATGGCAATTGTATCGTGAGTTACCACGCAAGATTTAAGAGATTAACAATCCAATGTTGAATTGAAACTTTAACTCTGCATTAAATTGCTAATTCTTTTTTAAGATCTTGAACAATCAATTTGATTAATTAACTAATTAATTAGCCTCTGAATCATCATCTTAAAATGTTTAATTAACTAACTAAATACTAAGGAATTCTCGAATTTAACTTTCAAGCACATAATTTTATTCATGTATTGCATCGAACACTTTCGAGGCACACATGGGAAATTAGAGAATAATGAAAAATTTAGAACTTGATTCAATCAATCAATCAAACAAAAAGTTCCCTAATTAGTGTCTAACCAGCCACCAATTACAATTACACAAATTCCCTATCAAATACAACTTAACCAAGATAATATATGAAAGAGAAAAAGTGTAGGAAAATAGAAATTCTTAGCCAAAATTCTAAGTTCATCCATGGATTCAAGCTTGCACCAAGGTCTTCTTTCTTGCTAGCCTCAAGATGGATTAGAGCTTTATTGAATGGAAGGAATGGTGGAAGATGGAATGGAGGAGATGGCATGGTGGATGTGGAATGGACGAAGGGGTGGAGTCGATGGATACGGCATGAATGAATGAATGAATGAATCCTTCCCTGGAATGTGGTGTATCGCGAATATATGGACGAGGGTTTCCGAAAATATGGAGGCGTGAATCAATTTGATTGTGCGAATCCCTTTCCCTCATTCTCACATGAATTCTTTATTGATTCCACGTGCTCAGCCATTGCCCCTTTCCAAATGCCCGTAGCTTCCTCATATATATATATAAATGTGGGCCCCACTTCATTCCCATATTGAATATAATATTAAAATTCATGTCCCACGTAGCTTTTTTCCTCTTACGTTTTTAGCTCCAGCGTCTTCCTTCCCATTCCAACGTGCAGCTCGTGTTTGCTTCTTCTTATGCAGCTCCCTCTCCTGTGTTCAGCGTTGTTCTTCCACGTGTCATGCTCAGCTTCTTCATCTTTATGTGGCTTCTTGCTTTATACGTCTTTACATGGCTTCTTCTCTTGTAGCTTTTTTTGCATCATTGCAGCTCTTCGTGTTTCTCAAACAGAGGCTGCTTCTTCTTCATTTATTTTGCAGCTTTCCCGTGAGATTGCTTACACCTTCTCAGCTCTTTCACGTAGCTTCTATTTGTGGCTTCCTCATGCAGTCTTCTTTTACGTCAAAACCAAGCTCAAGCCTCTCAACCAGAAGCATATTCTTCTATGGGTTCACGCTTCTCACGCGTTGCTTCCTCTGTTCAGCCACGTCTCTTCCCACATGAACTACTTCTGTGTGTTGTTTTCTTCATCTCCATTTTTCCTGAAGCCTCCTAGTATTTCTCTTGTGCGTTGATTCACTCCAGACCTCCCAGGAAAGTTTTCGGCGGCATTCCAACTCTGCTCCAGCTCTTACTTCATACGAGCTTCTTCACGTCATCCCGTGGCTTCTTCTCAGCTTAAGCATCCACAAACCAGTAGCTCGACTTGCTTGCTTTGTGTCTCTACGTGATTTCCACGTTGGTTCCTTCTGTAAACTCCACGTATAATAGGACGTTGCTGCATGGTTCTGTGGCTTCTTCATGCTCTTCCCCCCACATTGGTTGCTTCTCTTCGTGTTTTCCATGCAAGCTTTTGTTCATAGCAAATAAAATTCAAGCTTCTCCTCTAGGACTTCAAGAGCATTAAATCGAACCTAGGTGAGTAGAAAAACCAATAGCTCCTTGCTCTCCACATGCAGCTTTGCATGAGACAACCCATAGCTCTTGCTTGTAAATTTTTCTCATCAAATTGTACACATGAAGCCTTCATTTCTCCTTCAATTCAATTTCCATTCAAGCTCAAATTTGCATTGAAAATCTACACAAGAAGCAAGAAAAATTCAATAGGAAAAGTTTACAAACTTATTTAAATAAATTTATGCATTAAAATTCTAAAAGTTTGTAAATAATTTCCTTGAGTGCACAAATGATTACTAACATTAAATTTTACCTAATTAAACTCCTCAAGCTATATTTGCTTATTAAAATACTTAAATTAGGAGAATTAAAATATATAAAGTTCATGCTTATCAAATTCCCCCACACTTAAACCCTTGCACTCCTGGGCAAAGCTCAATATCAAAGGAAAAGTTAGTGGAATGGCAAGCGAAGAGTGGAAAAGGAAAAGAAAGGTGTAAGAATCACAAGCTAAGAAATAATCGCAACTTTCCAACATTTCAGCAATCTAAGCTAACTTCACTCACATCAAGAAATAAACTCCATGGCAATTTTATTTGAAAAAAATGAATTGAAATGCATAGGCCCTCACTTGGATTGGTGTTTACTCTCAACTCTAAAGTGTTTAGACAATGTGGATCACTCAAATTTCACCTATCAAAGTTCACTACCATAAGCTTGTCAAGCTTCTAAATCTCCACCACTCATGTCAAATGCAAAGCACAAATCAAGAGGGCTTCATTTAGGATTGTAATGGGGCTAAGGAAATGAAATGAATTGGCAAACAAGGGAAAAAACAAACAAATGAAACACCTTAGGACCTCAAGAGCAATCAATGAAGAATTAGGATAGGGATGAATGTGCATTCAAGGCCTTATTTCCAGCTAGCAATAGGCAACTACAAAAATCAATTTGAAACACTTCTTTCTTTTGATTTTCCATGACTTTTTTTTTTCTTTTTCTTTTCTTCATTGCTTTTCTTTTGTTTTCTTTTTCCTTTTCTATCTCTTCTTTTCTTTTGCAAATTTTTTTTTTAGACAATTTCCTCAACTTTGAATAACAATGGCCTAACTTAATGTAAGATATACATTCTCTCATTGCAATTAGATGTAATGCTCCTTAAAATCCCTAAGGCATCCTAAAACAAGGTGGGAAACATATTTAATGGCTATGGTTAAACAAGAAAATGAAAACCAAGGTTCAAAGTGGCTAAACAATGGATAAAATGAATGTAGGTTGGCTTTTTAGCTATCTAGCTATAAAGGAAATGAGTGCCTTATCATTTTCATGCATGCAAATGCAAATGTGGTCTTAACAAAGAATCAAGACAAGTTCTAGAGTGAACGCAGAGATAGGTGAATACACACTAGAAATGAACAATTATGGCTCAAATCCTCACCAGCTAATGGCTATCAAATAATTCATTGAAATCAAATTCATTGCCACTTCACTTGAATCAAGACACAAGATCTATTGCTTATCATGTTTAAGTGAATCCAAACTATAATCATCTCAACTTGCAAATTTCACAGAAAAATTGAAAAGAATCACGCTATTTTTTTCAAAAAATAATTTTCTCAAAAATTCAAAATTTTTTTTCAAAATAAGGAAACAAGGAAAAGATGGATGGAATCAATGACTCTCCCCCCCACACTTAAATATTGCATTGTCCTCAATGCCAGTACACAATCCAATCAATAGATAAACAACACAAAATAAAGAGAGTGAAAGGAAAGAATACAACCGGATGAGTTTGAATCGAAGATCTCAAAGTTGGCTTAGAGTCCCATGTAGCTGGTTAGCAATTTATTTCCTACAAAACAAAAACAAAACAAACAGTAATGCATAAAAGAAAAGAAAACTAAATCCTAAACTAAAAAGAACTCTATCAAAGACTAACTAATCATAAGTATCAAAAACAAGAATTAAAACTGCTTTATTCCTCCTTAGCTGAACAAATTTAAGTCTCACTACTTTAAAGCATTTGGATTGATCATGTAGTATTGACTCATGGACTTTCTCAACCATCAGTAGTCTTGGAAAGTCATATTCAACAAATTCAGAAGCAATGAGAGAGGAAAAATCAAAATTAGGATATTTAAAACTAAAGAAAGAAAATTTAAAATCAAAACTTTCTAAAAATCTATCAAATCCAATGAAATCTACTTAACTCTCATCAGTAAGGTCACTGCATCTACAAAAAAATTAAATTGCAACTTCTTACAGTCCTTTGGGTTCAAGTCTTCCAAGGTATCTGGCAGTTGCTTCTCCTTAACTGGGAGAGTTTGTGACTTGTTGGGAATTAGCTCAACAACTTTAAGAATTTGGTCAGCACTCTCAACAATAGAAACAACATCTTCCCTGACGAAAGAGACATCAGTAGGCTCACAAGATTCTAAACAATGATCAATAACAAAATTTAGTCTCTCACTAGTACCAATAATAGCACAAGCATCAATAGGATTTTTAACATCAGTAGTATCACTATGCATGCCCTCATCAACACTAGTATGATCAGGAGAATCAGTTTCATTGATAGTTTCATTGATAGTTTCAGTGCAAGCAAAGGACTCTATGGATTCAACAGACTTATCAAATTCCAGAAACTCATTAATCTTAGCACACACAGGACATGTATGCATATCATCACATAAGCATTCAAAAGTTGGGTTTGAATTATCAACAAGCTATCCCACAATTTCACTATCTATGTTCTTTTCACATGCTACATCTATTATTTCAGCAATCATGCCATCACAAGCTAGTGAGGAATCATGATGATCAAAATATGTGAGGAACTCACTAGTCTCAATGAAAGAATTAATTTGAGAGCATCTATCACATACAATGGATCTCGCGCAAACACAACTAAGAGATGCATTCAAATCAACTATGCCACATGGTCTAGATGGCATGCTATCCCTAAACTCAGTAGATGCATCATTAACAGGCTTATCAACCAATTCCAGACTAAGAATAGAATGATTATCATATTCTAAGTCACTCCCACACTTATCTACTACCCTAGACTTAAAAGATTCATCAATTGGTTCAAACATGTATTTATCACTATGGTTACAGCTAGGAGTAGAAATACCAAGTGCATCAATACACAAGGAATCATGAATATCAACAAATGTGTCAATTTTGCTCAATGAATTACCACAATCAACCAAATCAGGATATTCAACAACAATTTCCTCATCAACATCATCATCATGCAATTCAGAATCAACAACATTGTATACATCAGTAGTCACAGTGCTATCAAGCAAACTAGATTCAATTCCAACAAATTGCAAAATATTAGAAGATGGAAGGATATTACCCAATGAATAGGATTCTTCCTCCTCTGTACATTCCCTTTTAATTTGCTCTTCAATTAATTCAGTAGCACTTGAAGTGGGTTGATTCATTTGAAATCTTGAATCCTTCATGGGGTTATCCATTATTTGTTGGTCTTGGAGTTGCAACCATTCAGTTCCTCGTTGGACCATTTGCTCCAATTGTTGGTTTTGAATAATACAAGCTTCCATTAGCTGCATCATCCTCTCTTCCTCAATTGGTTCCCTCTGGACCTCTTGTTGCATGTACCCCTCATGGTAATTATCAGGATGATATTCTAGCTCTTGCACATGAAAGTTGTGGTATGGCTGGTAGTTGGGGTGAACTTCATAAGAATGATGGTGTGGTTGGTAGCATGGTTGTTGGACTTGTTGATATTGTTGTGCTTGCCGTTCTTATCTTTGTTGTTCAAGAAGACCTTGAAGCATTGACATGGCTTCATCCAACTTCTGAGAAATCCTATGTTCTGCACAAGAATCATAGACACCTTGATTAGAATAATAATGATCCATTTAAAGCAAAGCAAAAAAAAATGAGAAGCACAATTAATTTCAACACAAAAATAATTCACTAACAAATTTTTAACTAAAATTAATTCTAATTCAAGAAAATAAAATTCAAATGAAGATAAGAAGTTTCTAACAATAAAAAAAACACTTAAAAATAGAGGTTAGTCACACAAAATAAACTCACAAAAATTAAAGAAATTAAATCTAGAAAAATTGAAAAATTCCTAAAAAATTCGAGAAAATACTAAAAAATTAGAAAAAGTGTCTTAAACATTAGAATTTGGCCAAAAAATGGTGTGCCTAACAGCTTTTCTATTACTTTTGCTCAAAACACCCAAAAACCTTGGAAAACAAAGTTTGAGAATTTTTTGGGCACTTCAAACAAAAATTCCAACAAACAGGACAATTGACGCAGAACACTGAAATTACCCAATTCCAAACTCAAAACAGAACAAAAATTAAACCAAAATAGAACAAAAATAGAGCTAAAACACCTAGAAAACTTTCTCAAACATTTGAGAATCCAATTCCCCGGCAACGGCGCCAAATTTTGAGAGGTCTGTCGCGCAACCCTCAAAATAAAACTAGGTTGGTAAAATATGCAGTTAGTGGCACAACCTAGGTCATCTTTCTTGGAATTGGAGTTCAATGCTTAATTGAGCTTTCTAAATGTTAAAAGACTTTAAAAATTTCTAAACTAAGGGGGTTCTTGATTGAATTAAAATAACCTAAAACTAAATTGAATCAAAATTCCTAATTGCTACTTAATTATATGAATTATGAGTGAAAGATGGTCTTGTGACTAGCTTTGGAATCATCCCTTGGTATCCACTATCCTTATCCTAATTCAATTGTAATTAATTCTGGCCTAAGAGTCCCTAATTGTATTCATGGCAATTGTATCTTGAGTTACCACGCAAGATTTAAGAGATTAACAATCTAATGTTGAATTGAAACTTTAACTCTGCATTAAATTGCTAATTCTTTTTTAAGATCTTGAACAATCAATTTGATTAATTAACTAATTAATTAGCCTCTGAATCATCATCTTAAAATGTTTAATTAACTAACTAAATACTAAGGACTTCTCGAATTTAACTTTCAAGCACATAATTTCATTCATGTATTGCATCGAACACCTTCGAGGCACACATGGGAAATTAGAGAATAATGAAAAATTCAGAACTTGATTCAATCAATCAATCAAACAAAAAGTTCCCTAATTAGTGTCTAACCAGCCACCAATTACAATTACATAAATTCCCTATCAAATACAACTTAACCAAGATAATATATGAAAGAGAAAAAGTGTAGGAAAATAGGAATTCTTAGCCAAAATTCTGAGTTCACCCATGGATTCAAGCTTGCACCAAGGTCTTCTTCCTTGCTAGCCTCAAGATGGATTAGAGCTTCATTGAATAGAAGGAATGGTGGAAGATGGAATGGAGGAGATGGCATGGTGGATGTGGAATGGATGAAGGGGTGGAGTCGATGGATACGACGTGAATGAATGAATGAATGAATCCTTCCCTGGAATGTGGTGTATCGCGAATATATGGATGAGGGTTTCCAAAAATATGGAGGCGTGAATCAATTTGATTGTGCGAATCCCTTTCCCTCATTCTCACGTGAATTCTTTATTGATTCCACGTGCTCAGCCATTACCCCCTTCCAAATGCCCGTAGCTTCCTCATATATATATATATATATATATAAATGTGGGCCCCACTTCATTCCCATATTGAATATAATATTAAAATTCATGTCCCACGTAGCTTTTTTCCTCTTACGTTTTCAGCTCCAGCGTCTTCCTTCCCATTCCAACGTGCAGCCCATGTTTGCTTCTTCTTATGCAGCTCCCTCTCCTGTGTTCAGCGTTATTCTTCCACGTGATATGCTTAGCTTTTTCATCTTTACATGGCTTCTTGCTTCATATGTCTTTACGTGGCTTCTTCTCTTGTAGCTTCTTTTGTATCATTGCAGCTCTTCGTGTTTCTCAAACAGAGGTCGCTTTTTCTTCATTTATTCTACAACTTTCCCACAAGATTGCTCACACATTCTTAGCTCTTTCACGTAGCTTCTGTTTGTGGCTTCCTCATGCAGTCTTCATTTACGTCAAAACCAAGCTCAAGCCTCTCAACCAAAAGCATATTCTTCCACGGGTTCACGCTTCTCACGCGTTGCTTCCTCTGTTCAGCCACGTCTCTTCCCACATGAACTACTTCTGTATGTTGTTTTCTTCATCTCCATTTTTCCTGAAGCCTCCCAGTATTTCTCTTGTTCGTTGATTCACTCTAGACCTCCCAGGAAAGTTTTCGGCGTTATTCCAGCTCTGCTTCAGCTCTTACTTCATGCGAGCTTCTTCACGTCATCCCGTGGATTCAACTCGTGGCTTCTTCTCAGCTTAAGCATCCACAAACCAGTAGCTCGACTTGCTTGCTTCGTGTCTCTACGTGATTTCCACGTTGGTTCCTTCTGTAAACTCCACGTATAACAGGACGTTGCTGCTTGGTTCTGTGGCTTCTTCACGCTCTTCCCCCCATATTGGTTGCTTCTCTTCATGTTTTCCATGCAAGCTTTTGTTCACAGCAAATAAAATTCGAGCTTCTCCTCTAGGACTTCAAGAGCATTAAATGGAACCTAGGTGAGCAAAAAAACCAATAGCTCCTTGCTCTCCACGTGCAGCTCTGCATGGGACAACCCATAGCTCTTGCTTGTAAATTTTTCTCATCAAATTGTACACATGAAGCCTTCATTTCTCCTTCAATTCAATTTCCATTCAAGCTCAAATTTGCATTGAAAATCTGCACAAGAAGCAAGAACAATTCAATAGGAAAAGTTTACAAACTTATTTAAATAAATTTATGCATTAAAATTCTAAAAGTTTGTAAATAATTTCCTTGAGTGCACAAATGATTACTAACATTAAAATTTACCTAATTAAACTCTTCAAGCTATATTTGCTCATTAAAATACTTAAATTAGGAGAATTAAAATATATAAAGTTCATGCTTATCAACTCACAAGGTCCAATCACAATTCAACAGATAGCTAACTAATTCATTCAACATTTCAAATCATTCATGTATAGCAATATATGAAATTAAATCAGATATATATACATGGAATTAATATAAACCCAGTTACCTCACTTGTAGACAATTGCAACAGTCACCAATGGTGCAGAAATCTCCCTATAACCATAGCATTATAGAATTACTACTCTAATTCATCATTAACAGTTGCAATCAGTACCCAAAGAATTTAAAATGCTAATGACTACCTAAGAATCACTTACCCAACCACTACAAGTCCCAAATTCGGATTGAAGTGTTCTCTACCAAAAAAGGTCAATATTTCATCCAAAATCCTAATTAAATTCGTACAAAATTAATACTCATATTATAATCAAATCATTAGGGTCTCAAATTAGCAGAATTACCTCAAAAAGAAGAGTTCATACCTATCTAATGACAGCCTTAACCTCGACCTACGAATTTCATCAAGAAAATCCCCAAACACCCACATTTCAAATTTTGGGTATGGTGAAAATACTCCAAATGAAAAACTAATCGAACCAAAATGAAGAGAAAGATGAGAGGATTAAGTTATATAACTATTACCTTAGCTAAATCTTGCTTTAAATGTGAGAAAATGTGGATTTAGGCCAAGAACCCTAACCTTCCCTTTGGACCTCTGATTTTCTCCTTTGTGTTTCAGAAAAATGGGATAGTGGCTGAAGCATTTAAGGTTTTAGTTGGGTATAAGTTGGGTCAAATATGGGTCATGGGTTGCTCCAAAAACCATCTCCATTTGGGCTTCAGATTTTAGCTTGTTGGGCCAACTCTTATGCATTGGGCTACTGATATCCAATTGGGCCAAACCAAGTTTTAAGAGCTCAAAGGTTTTTGGTCTGCACAAAGGGTTATTGGGCCAATTATAAGAGTCTATACATGGTAGATATTGGGCCTCTATCAGATTAAATTATATTAGGCCTGCAGCTAGCTGATTGGGCCCCCATTAGCCTCTTATCATGACCTCCTCATTAATTTGGGCCTAGATGAAATTTTTCTCACAATTAAATTTCAAACCCATATTAATAATTTATTTCTCTAAAATCTCTATTCACTTAACTTGTCCAAGTATCCCATATTAATTATTCCTAATTAATCTAATATGTTATTAACACCTTAATTAATTATGGGGTGTTACATTATGTGATTCAAGTTATACGGAAGGATTGTGACAATAAGTGCTAGGGACTAATTGGCAGAACCACAGTGACAAAAGAGGTAGTTAACACTGTATTCAGTTTGTATATTTACGTAATTACACTGAATAAATTCCTAAATTTTCTATGTTGTGTATGGTTGCATGTATGTCCAATTGCTCGTTAAAGTGGCTCTTATGAGTATTAGCTTTCTGTTATTGGCCAATGACTGAATTACATTAGCTTAAGGAATGAATGTATGCTATTGTCTAGTAATTGCATGCTCTTACACTAACTTGTGCATTGAACGTATCCTATATGATATTATGTGTTATTTAGATGTATACTCTTTGAATGCATTGTTAACTATTGGGTTGTTATCTCATTATGAAGCTAACTCCTTTTTCCAAGTAATAGTTATATAGTTGATGGAGCCAAAATCACGAAACTAGACAAGCGAAATAAGGGATTATGCATTGTTAATATAGTTAACTTCTGTAGGTCTTTTGAAAATGTGAAAGTTAAATCATGAATTTAGTTTTGGGAATGTGGTTTTATTTTCGTAAACCTCTATCTTGGATTTGGGTGGTAATGATGCATGAGTAGCTCTCCATTCAGTTTAACGGCAACATTTAACAAAAAGGCTAAGTCATGTACAAAAGCAATTTCAATTATCATTTTTGCATGAAACTTATTATCATAATTTTGGTAATAACTCTGGAATGTGAATATGTGCTTGATTGATCTCAAAGAACCCGCTTGGAATTTATATGTATGGATTACCTAAGTTTAGTTGAATAATAATAGGGTACACCAAGTTAGGACGTTAAATTAGTACATAATCCAGGTCCCTAATGTCTGTCTCTTGTAGAGGTAATTGAAGAGGGATTTTGAGTCTAAATTTTTATGGTGAGTTCTCTAGTTGCTAAAATTCAAATATGGAAAATTATAGAATTTTTAGAGCAAGTTATATCGTGGAAACTATGTAACAATTCTACTATACTTCTATACTAAACTACTTTGAGTAGGATTCATAACAAATCTCATTAAATAGGTAAATGAGGTAAATGAATAAATTAATGCATGAAATTTTATGGCAGAGTAGTTAAGACATATAAACTCAAATCTAGAAAGTTTTAAAATTTTTAAAGTTTGTTTACTATGCCAACTAAATTAAATATAGAAAGGATAGTATGCAGCGAGTTCAAACTAGATAATGTTCTAAATAGGGCTAATTAAAAGGTCATCCATAGAAATCTTCAAAAATTGTGTTTAGAAGCTTGTAATTAGCATTAAAATAAATCCTTCTACCAATTTTCATGAATTTTGGATGATATTTGATAGGGTGAAGAAATTTCACAAGAACAAGCTTTAAAAATAAGGTTAATGGTATTTCCGTTAGCTCCCAACTCTCTACAATGGAAGGAAAATTATTATAAGGAGAAAAATGAAGTTATGAACTTGTATTTTAATTGATAATGTATTAAGAATCTTCTATGTAATGACCCTAATTTCTAATCATGGTAATTAAGGTTAAAGACACGATTAATAATCATCAATCAAGGTTTGAAGTCATTATGAGATTACTTATATTAGGAAAAGTTGAGAGAATTTAAATTTTGGTGTTGTTAGAGTTGTTAACTAATTACTCATAACCATTTATACATATGAGGGAATCAAACCCACAATTATAACCTTTTAATGCTATCATCCATTAATTCCAACTCATAAGAGCCTTCTATAAGTGTTCCTAAATCATTCTTTATCATTTTTATAGAGAAAACCAAAGTTTCTAGGTTAGTATGAGAAATTATAAACCTTAGCAGCAGCCAAATATTTTCTTGTCATAGCTAATTGCTCTTGGGTTTAACTCTTTACACCTTTATAAAATTTTCAAATTTCACTACGGCTAAATATCATTTTCACTGCGGCGAATTACCTTTTGGGACACCACCAAACTTGCCTCTCGTATTTTGCCACAGCTAACTTCACTTTTCGCCACACCTAATTTCTCTCTATTTTCTTCCTTAGGCAATTTTGTCACGTTTAGCCATGACTAATTCTATTTTGGTCATAGCTAATTCCCCTTTGTTCCTGTAACTTTCAAATTTTCTCCTATGCACTCCAATTCTTCTTCTAGGAACACTCTATGACCACTCTCCCTCAATTTGTGAGACTCTAATGGCATTTATCTACTTGATTTACTTAGCTAATCTATCATTATCCACTACAAGATTTAAGTGTCAATTTTTACTCACGAAACTATCATACATAAGCAAATTCTATAATTTAGTAATAGCAAAAGTGTTTCAACCACAAGGAGCATAGGGCCAATGCTTAATGTTCATACAAGATCAAGTCACTCATCCATTATTAGTCAATTACAAATATAATGTTCCATTCCATGATAATTATATTACATGTAAAGTCCCTATACTTAGCAATTTATGATACAATGTGGCAATTATATAAAACTAGTAATCTAATTACACAATACAATCTGACAAGGTTTCCAAACCTATGTGCTACCAAACCATATAATAAGCTTTCATTAATTCTCCTTGCCACTAAAAGGTCCAGTCTTTGAAAATGTTAGCCCACAATCGAGGTGAGATATACACTCTCAGTAACAAGAGGCAAATTCCATATATATGTATAGATTAATTAATACAATACAATTTCATATCATTAATACCAAAATCATCAATTCAATTTGCAAATAAACTAGTTGAGCTGCCAATAATTACTGTCCCATACCATCAATCACACACAATATGTTAATGGCCAATAACATTGAGAGAAGTCCATTCATGGCACCTACTCCATAATAAGTACAACCAGGGCTCAGTGTATTTGAGGTCTGATCATAACTTAGTGCCCAATTGAAGCACATGCATGAGTGGTAGCCGCACTACAGCTCCACCATGGACTCACAAGGTTCAATCACAATTGTAATTCAAGTAGTTAACCAATCATTTAGCATTTCAAAATCAAGCATGTGTAACAAATATCAAATTAACATGATCATATACATGGAATTAAGGAAAATAACTTTGGTTACCTTAACGAAGCCAATAACTCTTTCTCTAGCTACCACTATGATCTAAAGCATACTAAGCCTAACATAAGCATGATTATTATCATTTAACTATTATTAGTAAGAAAATTCTCCTTATCCACAAATTACTCTTAACAAAAAATTATTAAAAACTTTTTACCCAAGCTTTCTAATGATCTATTGCACCAATTTAGGGTCCATGCATCAAAGCTTACCATGATTCACTCCCCACAACTCCATTTTTACACATATACAAACCATGTAGCAAAGTCAATCCAAAATGTGGGAATTCAGCACATACACCGCACAAGAGAAGAGGGAACACTTATCCATACACCTAATAGGTCAAATGGACTGAGTAGAGCCTCAACTACTAAGAACACACCATGGGCCATCTTTAAAACTTGGATCTTCGCACATGGAATCAGCTATATACCAAAGTCAGCTTATAACATGAAATCTAAGCAAGGTTACACCACAAAATGAAAGCAAACACTTACCCTATGGTTCCATTAACTTCAAACTCTGAAAATCTTGCAAGGAATCACACAAACACCAAATTTCATATTTGAGAAGAAGATGAAAATGCCCAAAACTAGAAACTAATTAGACCAAAATGAAGAGGAGAATGAGATGATCAACTTATGTATAACTCACCTTAGCCAAATCACTGTCTAGAAGTCAAAAATGGAGCTACAATGTTGGTAAAACCCTAGTCTCCCTTAAACCTTTGAATTTCCTTCCTTTGTTCTGTAGAACCCTCAAACTTCAGCACCCAAATAATGAAGTAATAAGTCCTCTAGGGTTTTAAAGCAAGTGGGTTAGTCCATTGGGCCCAAATATTACCCATGGTCTGATTTATTTTCAGAATTAGGCCAAGGTTCATTGGTTTGGGCTGCAAATTTTTTTTGTTGGGGATGGTGTGTGTTGATCTAATAGCCCAAGACCTAATTGGCCTCACTTCCTCAAGTTTAGGCTAAGGCTAAATAGGCTCTTGTCTCACTTAAATTCACTAACAAGTTTTGAGCTTTCTAGAAAATTTAAGTTGGGCTTACAAGAAAGTTAGTATTGGGCTCTTTTACCAAACTCATGGTATAATTGGGCTTCGATATTAGGCCTCAAACAAAATTGAACTAATCATAAGGCCCTGATTAAGTACAAATCTCTCTTAATTGATTTTGCTAATTAATTCATGTCAACTCCCTAATTACTATAATTAGTTTTAATTAATTTTGAGGTATTACACTCTAAGTATAACATTTAGCATAGTGATTTTACTAAAGTGTGGGAGGAGAATGCTTTTTGAAGCCAAATTTTTATATTAACCATTTTACCCCTTTATTTATAAGATACTAGATATCGTAACATCATCTTTCCTTTCATTGTCTTTAGCAAATCTTCCTTACATTCTAGGTCTATCTCTAGTAAATCTAAAAACACCAAAAAAAAAATTCATTTTTGCAAATGAAAAAGGGAAAAAGAAATATAAATGCTCCACTAGAATAAGTGTAAATCATGCTAGCTTATTTGCTCCCACCTTGTTAGTTTCCCTTGTTGACACAGAAGGAACTATGAGGAGGAAGAACACTCATTAAGATTGGAGCAATCCTCTTTTTGTTGATAAACAAAGTGAAAGGATATTTTTTAAAATTTCTTGATCCAATTTTAAAATTTTGGCAATGGCATTTTGATCATTTCATTATCTTTACTCTTTATTTTCCACATGTATTTTTTTCCCAACCAAAAATATGTCAATGTCAAAGCATTCCTTTTCCTTTTAATCTCACATTAAATATAATCAAAGTAATTACATTCAATTATGCATTCCCTTTCCCATTTTCTAACCCTAAATTCATTGATCTAAATGGTCCCTAAAAGAGTGCATCTTTTGAGTACTAATTTGTATTTCTCTATTTTTATTTCAACTAACCCAATGCAAGGGGCTCTATAAACAATTTTTTTTAAGAATATTTTTTTTTAAAAAAATTTGTTTGTGTTTGGCTATACCCAAAGTTACTTTTTAGTGGTAGTAAATTTTTGCCATGTGAAGGAAGCATCGAATTGGAGTTTCTCCTTATAATATTATAGCTTGTTTGGCCTTCTAAGAGGGACAAAATTGTTTATGTTAGCTCCAGAAGAATTTAAGAGAGCAATGAATTGGACTATTAATAGATTATCTCCTTTTTGAAAATCTTTTATCAAAACCATTCTGGTTCCTAAAAGAGTGCTTGAAAGATCATTGTTCTTAAGTATAGTGTGAATGCTTAAATAATAATTTTGGGAAAATTATAAAGAAGGATTCAAAAATGAAGAAATTTATTTTGAAGGATCTGTTACCATTGGGTTCAACTGTTTTGTGTTAAAATCAATGGTAATTAACCCTAAAACAATGGTAATAAGTCTTTTAGAGTAAATATTTTTAACTCTAGGTCCTTAAACATAATTCTCCCAATAATTTTCCAAAAATGTAATTATAAATTGAAACATTTGCCTATAAATGATTTTCTTTCAACTTCTAAAGTTGCAATGATTGAATGAGTAAAAGTGAAAAGTAAGAATAATATCATGTATAAAAAAAGATTAGCTTCGTGAGTCACTTTGTAAAAATAATTAAACTTAGGAAGCTTGAATTTCTACAAAGAATTCAAATCAGATTCTTGAAAAACAATCTAAACTTATGAAATCATGGGTCTAAAAATATATGAAATCATAGATTTAAAATCATAAATTCCAATGAAACTTTAATACCTAAAAATGGTTTAATATCTCAGTGAAATGAGGAACCTTAACTTAAAAAAAAACTTTTAGGTTTCTAAAAAGTTGTGTGAAAGACATCTTTCTAAAAATTAAGTGAATTCCAAAACATGATGTGAATAGAAAGCTCTTTATGAACCTTTTCAAAACTTCAGAGTGTGCACAAACTGAAAATATAAAGTCTAAGGTAGAGAGAAAATCACACCACAAGATTTATAATTGTTCAAACTAAATGGTCTTACATCCACCCTTAAAGCATAAAGCAAGAGAATTTTTACAAAGATAATCACAATTAAAACTAAGCAACCCACTGACAAGGATCAATCCTTTAGCTTTTACTTTCTAATTGTCAAGCTCATATGATCATATTCTTGTTTTTATCACCTAAACACTCCAAGACAAACCTACACTTGGAATCAACCTTTTGGCGTTTACCTTCTAATTGATAAGGAAACCCAATACACTACCTCACCCATTGATATTTTACAATCTCACAATGCACTAGGATTATCACAAGTTTCTATCAACCTAGGTGAAGCATAAGAAGATGTATACAATGAAAACCCAAGCTCACATTAAGTACTCGTGATAGCTCACTTAGGGCATGAAAATGCTAGCTTGAAAATTAACTCACTCAAAGTATATCTCACATTGAAAGTGCAAGAAGCAAATAACCAAATGGGTGGAAAGAATAACACAATGAATGCATAATGTTTTCTTTTCTCTCTTTCACAATTTTGTTTTTCAAAGATCTTCTCTTTAAATAGTCAATCATGTGCAAAGATTAGTTACTAAGGGAGATGTATTCTTTCTCCATCTTCAAGTTCTTCAAAAGGCTAGTAAAGTCTTCATTAAATGCTTAGAGATTTTTGAACTTTCTTAACATTCAACTAGACTTTTCTCTTCATAAATCCTAAAGCTTTTATTCTTCAATGGCTTCTTTCTTCAAGTTTTCTCTTTCTTCAAAGGTATATCAAGGTAGAGTAAAGTTAAAGAGTCTTTTATAGCCTTTTTGAATTTCGCTCTCTTTTTATAGAGCATTAAATGACATTAGGTGGGCAACACAACTTGTACAATACTTTTCAGCTTCTTCCTTCTTTTGTGCTATCCCTATGCACTTTCTTTACATTAGAAAAGTCAACTTTTAAACATTAATACTATAGCTTTTACTTTAATGCTCTTTCCCATTTTTGCACCTTGGGTATTATTTGATTGTCGAACTTCTCTGTGCATATGAGACAAAGTAGGAAGTCAAACTTTGGTAATTAAAAGTTTCATGCGTCTTGACCATTTTTGTTTAAAAACAACTTTGGCCCAATGGATTGGATTTTTTATTGGGAAATCTTTGGCCCAACACTTTAATAGCCATATGATAAAAATAATTTTGCCTAAATAAGATTTGCATTGAAAATAGCTTTTTGGCCTAAATTTGTAATTAAAACTTTTTTGCTTAAATTCATGAAGATGATTTTCCTTAAAATCTCTTTGGCTTAATTTTTCAAGTCAAAGTTTAAAAACAATTTTGCCGAAGATTAGGATTTGCAACAAGAATATATATGCCCAATTTGATTTTCCAAAATATTCTTTTTCCAAATTTAGATTTTTTTCAATAATATATTATTCAACATAATTAAAGCCATTTAAAAATTCATTTGTGAAAATTTTCATCAATAATTTATTTTTAAGAAAGTACTTATTTTGAGAAAATAAGATCTTTGGCTAAGCTTTGTCAAATAATAATAATAATAATATACTTCTAAGTGGTATTAGAATAATGGAACTATCTTATATATTTAAACTAGTAAATACACTAGCCGTTCAAGTAATAAGGTGTAATGAACAAGAGTGTTGATTCTTTGAGAAATGGTATGGCATTTATTTTAGGTTTTCTTAAAAGTATTTTTGTTAGCATATGATTCTATCTACAAGTATTATAATATTCATAATTAGTATTATAGATTTCTTTTGTTATTAAAGATAGACATTTTATCATGTATGTAAAAGGTAGAAAATATAAAGATATAAAGACTCAATACTCAAAATGCAAAAAGACTCACATAATTGATACGACTATCTTATAAAATAAGGTAGTAAGTGCACTTATCGTACAAGAAGTAAAGTGGACTAAGAGTTTAAGTATCAATCCCACGAGAATTGTGTAATATCTTGAAATATATTAATATAGATTATTTAGAGAAAATAATTTAATTAAGGATTTGGAGAAAAGTAATTAAATTAGGAATTTCAGTAGAAAATAAATAAATAGGAAAATTACTAAGAAAGGAAAATTAATTTAGGATTTAATTTAGAAAAATAAATTTATTTATAAGTTGAAAATTAATTAAATGGAAATTAATAATTTACCTTTAGAAAAATTATTTGGAGCCCATTAATCCTTAGGATTTAATTAAATCCAATTAGAATGGCCTAAAGGGGATTTTTAGAAAAGGCTAACTCAAATTTAGCAAAGCCTAAGACCCAAATGACCTAAAACCTAGATCCAAGACCCAACCTATGACCTATATAATTTAAACCATCAATCCCACCCTTACACACTTTCCCATTTTACATAACCATTGCCATGCAGTCCAAGAATAAAGCAAAAATGCAAAAGGAAGGAGAAAGTGTAGGAGCTAAACTTTGGAGCTCTAATCTAGCAAGAAGAGATGTTTTTGGCTCAGATAAGTGTTGAACAAAATGATCCTCTCTTTTTCCTCTTTCTTATGAATTAAATATCTCTTTATTTAGTGAAGTTTATTTTGCTGTATGCCCTAAAAGCCAATTATAAGATAATTGTAATAACATCAATTGTATCATTTTTTGAGGTAATACAATTATTATATTTTGTTTTTATATCTGAGTGATATAATTTAATATTGTGATTGTTCTTAGAATAATTGTTATTATTAAATTGTCCCTAATAAAGTATTATTGCGATATGAGATAATAATAATATATCAAGACTAGTATATATAATGATTGATGAATTTAAATCATGGATATATGATATCAAGTCAATATATAAGTACACTGTTAAAGAACAAATGTATTTAATTGATGTAACATTTGGTACCTTCGTAAAAGTGAGAAACTTAATGCCTAGTTTCTCCGTAAACATATGTAATTCACCGGATACAAAAGGAAGTCCCCTAGATAGAATGATTTGAGGTCTAATAAATTTAGGGTAATAATTTAGACCTCAAATAATGAGGATACAAGGATAGAGATGCATTAAAAATAGAGCCAGAATAACTAGACGAAATTTAATGAAAATGTAGTGGCATTTTCGTAATTTTAGGTACTTTTTGAAAAACTCAAAAGAAGAATTTTTAAATGGAAAAAATGAGTTTTTTGGGGTTTTTAGAAGCCCTAAAAACTATAGGAACCCCTAAAATGGTTCAAACCCCCCCGGTTGACGTTTTATAACGTCAGTTGACCTAAACTTTGACCCTTTCATTCAGGAAGATTTTAGATCCAATTTGAGTGATTCCAAAGGCATTTTATAAGATGGAAAACTTAAATTTTATGATGGAAAAGACAGTTCTAAAAAAGGAGCTAAAACGAATCGGAAATGAAAATGCCAAGAAATGGGATGTAAATGGAATTTTGTTGTAACAATTTTAATATTTGCTTTCATAAGTGGTGCGTCCCCTCTCCTCCCTTCATATAACTGACCTTGTTTCTATCTAAGAACAGAAGTGAGACCAAGGGAGAGATGCACACAAGAGAAAAGGAAGAAGAAAAGAAAAACCAAGGCAAGAAAGGTATGAAATTTATGGATTTTCTTGGTCTTTCCTTTAGTAAAATTAATCTTCTCCTTCTCCTCCTTCTTCCCATAGTTTTATTGAAGTATTTGGCTCAATGTTGAGCTCAGAGCAGAGGGGAGAAGTTCAAATTTGGAGAGGAGAACCAAAGACAAAGAAAGAGCATCCAAGGAAAGCTTGAATCAAGGTAGAAACCACTTCCTTCCATGCTTGCTCTTCCTTGTCTTTCTTCTTGTATGTTTTGGCTGCTATATGAATAGCTAAGAGGGATTGAATTTTGAACCAAACCAAGGATGAATCTTAGAAATTAGAGTGTGGTAAACAAGAATATGCAATGAAAACAAAGAAAGAATCATAAAATTGTAAGATGTCTCACTTAGGGTTTTAGTTGCACCTTGGTTTGTAGGATGATTCCTAGCCATAATTTAAGGTGTCTAAGAGTTCATATGAATTCCTAAGACATCAAGGAAGCCTCCCATGTAATATTCAATTTTTGTTAAATGATAAAAATGGGTACGTTTTCAAAGCAAGGCCCCTGAAATGAATTAGTTAAGGTCCCAAAAAATTTAAGTAGCATTCTAGACTCCTAAAAATAAGAATTCTAAGCTTAGACAGAAAGAAAAGTGGAGCTAGAATGAAGAAATAAAGTTGAATGAAAGCTTTACAAAATATAATGGCATTTTCATAATTTTGAAAAAACTTTGGAATTCACATAGGATGGCTTTTTAAACAAAATTTTTGAGTTCTTTAGGATTTTCAGAGGCCTTGAAAACCATGGGAAGCCCCAAGATAATTAAAACCTCTCTGGTGAATATTTTCTAATGACAGTGAACCTGAACTTTGATGGATTCATTTGAAAAGGTTTTAGCTCCAATTTGAGTGATTTCAATAGCATTTTACTAAATTATGAACCTAAATTTCATAATAGAAAAGACAATTCTCAAAAAGGAGTTGAAACAAACTGAAAAAGAAAATACCAAAACAAAAGGGCAAAATTAGAATTTTAAAAAGTCTTTTTTTCTCTCACCTATATATATAGGGTGCCCACCTCTTCACTTATTTAGATATAATTGTTTTTGTCCTAAACCAAAGGAGAGAGCTAGGGTTTGAGGTGCACCAAAGGGAAAAGAAGAGAAGGAAAAATCTAAGGTAGAAAGGTATAGAATTTCTTGGTATTTTCATGCTTTCTCTTTTGCAAACCTCTTTTCCTCCATTTCCCTTTCTTTTCTATGATTTTATTGAAATTTATGGATCTATTTTAAAGGAAGAAAAAAGGAGAAAATTTGGATTTGAAGAGAAGAGGCCAAAGAAAGGAAGAATCAAGTAAGAGAACAAGAAAAAACAAGGTAAATCTTCCTTCCATGGTAGCCACCTCTTGCTTTCTCCTTATCTTTGGTTCATCCCACTCATGAAGCTTCAAAAGGGCTTGGATTTTAGGCAGAACTAAGGGTGAATCTTAAGAAAAAGAGTGTGGGGAATAAGAATATGCAAAGAGAATTAACAAATAACCATGAAAATTCAAGATAGCAAATCTAAGGTTTCAAGTGTTCTTTGCAAAATCTAATTTGATACCTTAATTCTCAGGCCTAAGTAAGTGTTTGAATGAGCTCCTAAGATCTTTAGAAGTCTCCCTATGTGCATCCACCATTAAGAAAACAAAGCAAACTTCCATGGAGGCCAAAAGCTACCTAGTCTCGGCCTAAAGGGGATACGACACCTAGGGAGAGTTTTAAATTTTTCCAAGCCCATTTTTGAGTCATATACGATGGATGAAAATGAGAGAAAAACTTGAAAAAAATTTAGGAGGCTTAGAGAATGAATTGGTGTCTTAGGTTCCATAATATGATTTAAGGAAGCAACATGTAGTTAGGCTTTTTGTTTTAATTGTGTGATGACTCTAAGAGGCTTAAAAGGAGTCAAGAATCATAAATGAAAGGAAAGAATAGAGCCTAAAATTCATTTGATAGGTGTTGCTTCATTAGGTGCCTTCTTGGAACTATAAAGGGGTTGATAGACCAAGTTAGTGTTTAAGGAAGATGTATGGCCTTAGAATTAATTCCATGAACTTAATTGGCTTTCATAAATTATGTTTAGGCCAAGAGAAACCAATCCCAGACCTTTGTGTGTGTGAGGCTAAGGAAGGGAGAATTGCTTGAAGGAGAAAAGTGTGTGGTTGCATCCAAAGTAGCTCACTCCTCCTTCTCTCATGCATGAATGTATACTTGACTTGTCTTTAAATGTGTGTATGTATGTTTTAAGCTATGAAAAGTGTTCTAGCTTGAGCTCTTATTCCATGGTATCATAATGATGCATTATGTTCTCAAATGATGCTTATGATGTTTAATTGGGTTTGCTTGAGTGTGAAGAAACTAAGAACTCTTAGCCATGGTGAAGATGAGCCAAGAACCTTTTGAAATGGTTGAGATAAAGCAAAGTGTTTCCCATGAGTGAGGTTGAGCCAAAATCTTCTTAAAAAAATAGGTGAGGCAAGTCCAAAATCTATAAGTGAATAGGTGAGGCTAATCTACTTTCTTGGCAAGCCTAAGGATGCTTTGTATGACTTACTCACATACCAAGCTTGCTTTTTGAATGTTCATGTCATCCATTATGCTCATGCATGCATTTTTAAGACTTGTTTTGCATCTTTTATGTGTGATTAAAAGGGAGATGAGCTATTGGGATTCTTTGAATCTCATTCCCTCCTTTATGATATTCTAACATGCTAGGTGGACTAAGTGAACAAGGTAATGGGAGCTAACAACTTGGAAGATAAGAGATTGATAACAACTTACATAGATTTTACTTCTTTATAGCCATATGAGTGGCAATTATTATAATATATTGTTGTATATGTCCCATGACTTTATGAACATGTGTAATTATACTTATGTATCATGTACAAATGATATTTAAGGTTATATGTGTGGAAATGTGCATTTTGGACATGGAATGGCGAAACTAGCATTATGTAAACTTGTGTATGGCATGGGGTGTGTAATGTCTGGTTTTTGTTAAACGACAAAATAGATGCATTTTCAAAGCAAGTCCCTTGAAATAAATTAATTAAGGTCTTAAAAAATTTGAGTAATATTCTAGACTCCTAAAAATGAGAACTCTAGGCTCAGATGGAAAGAAAAACAGAGTTAGAATGAAGAAACAATTTCTTATGAAAAACTTATGAACTATAATGATATTTTTGTAATTTTAAAAAAATTTTGGAATTCATATAGAAGGGCTTTTTAAATGAAAATTTTGAGTTCTTTGAGGTTTTCAAAGGTCTTGAAAAACTATAGAAAGCCCCAGGATAGTTAAAACCCCTCCGATGGATGTTTTCTAATGTCGGTGTACTCGAACTTTGACAGATTCGTTCGACAAGGTTTTAGCTCCGATTTGAGTGATTCCAAAGACATTTTACTAAATTGGAAACCTAAATTTTATAATAAAAAAGATATTTCTCAAAAAGAAGTTAAAATGAATTAGAAACGAAAATACCAAAAACTAAGGCCAAAGTAGAAATTTTTGAAAAGTCATTCTTTCTCTACCTATATATATAGGGCGCCCCACTCTCCCATTCACTTAGTCTCATATTTTTTTGCCCTAAATTAGAGAAGAAACCCTAGGAGAGTGGCACACATAAGGAAGGAGAAGAGGAGGAGAAATCAAGGCTTGAATGTATGAAATTTTGGTAGTTTTTTATGCTTTCTTCTTTCCAAACCTCTTCTTCTCCATTCTCCTTTGTTTCCTATGATTATAATGAAATTTATAAATCTATTTTAAGGGAGAAATTAAGGGAAAAATTTAGATTTGAAGAGAGGAGGCTAAAGAATACAAGATTAAAGTGAGAAAATAAGGAAAAACATGGTAATTTCTTCATCCATAGTTGCTACCCTTTACTTCCCTTCTGTAACACCCCAAAATCAATTAAGATGTTAATCATGGATTTGGGTTAATTAATAATAATTAATATGGGATAATTGGGCAAGTTAAGTAAATGAAAATTTTAGATAGATAAATTATTAATATGAGTTTAAAATTTAATTGAGTTATAAATCCCATCTAGACCCAAATTAAATTAAGTAAGATAAGGTTAGGAACTAATGGAAGCCCAATAATTTTAGGTGCAGACCCAACCTTTTATTGTGAGGGTTGGCCTAAGAGAGAGCACTTAGTGACGGCCCAATAACCCTTGTGCAGACTCAAATCAATTGAGCCTTTCAAACTTGGTCTAACCCAATTAAATTTTTGCAGCCCAACACATTAAAGCTGGCCCAACAAGGTTTAAATCAGAACCTACTTGTAATTGGACCTTTGGGTCAGCCCATGACCCACATTAGACCCAATTTCAACTTAACTAAAACCATAAACACTTTAGCCCCCCACATTTTGTTAAAACACAAACACACAACTCATTTTTGGAGATTTGAAGGTGTAACAACCAAAAATTGCTGAAATTTTTTAAGTCCTGAAAATTTTTTAAGTCTGCTGGCTATGGTGAGAAATGGCATAGCTATAGCGAATGTACCTGTTCGCTATAGCGAGAAATGGTCTAGCTATAGCTATAGTGAATGTGCCTATTCGCTATAGCAAGAATGCTTCTAGTTATAGCGAGTTCAGATATCTCATACAAAAACCAGGGGATTCCTCACAATAGCGTGCACTGTAGTGAGAACAGGGGTCTGAGATCGATACGTGCTTGCCGTAGCGAGGGTTATTCTTTGTTATAGCGAGGGTTAGTCCAAAAAAGTATGAAAAAAGAAAATTTTGCTTCTTAAAGAGTCCAAATCCTCTCCTTTTCTTTAAACTAACCTAAGCTTCGTCCAAAACAGAGAAAAAGGCTTGAGAAAGAGAGAGAAACCAAGAGAAGCTAAGAGAGAAGGAAGGAAACTAAGGAAGAAAGGTAAGAACCTTTAAAAATCTTCATGTTTCTTCTTCTTGATTTTACTCTTCTCCTTTTAAGTTTCCTTTCCATGGGTGATTAAGTAAGATAGCTCTATTCTGACCTAGAATGAGCAAGAAAATCCTTGAATTAAAGTGTGATAAGTTAAGAAATACAAAGAAAGTAGAAGAAGAGTCAGTGAAATTAAAGAGAGAGAAAACTAGGGGTTCTTATATACTTTGTAGGGTTTGCTTTGATGAAGAACTCCCTAGCTTTATGAGTGTTTATTTAAGTTATAAGAGAGTAATTCCATGCTACTCCCTCCAGTCTCAAATATAAGTCACTTATTAGAGAATTGTTTTGGCCCAAAATATAAGTCACTTCTTGGAATTATCTTGATCATTAAATGACTTTTTCCTTAAGTACCCCTAATTAAATAGAGAGTCATTAAGGCTAATGCAATTTACTAAGAATAAAGGTAGGCTCTTTAATTAAGGGCAAATATAGAAATTTTTTTTACTTTGATACAAATTTAATTAGTTAAACTACTTTTAACCAATTTTCTTAATATCTGTGAGGTAGGTATTTGTGACTTATATTTGAGACCAGAGGGAGTATTTGTTATGTCTAGGCTCAAGAGAATCGGCTCCATCTAGTTGTGGTGTTGAGACTAAGAAAGACAAAGAGAAATCAAAAGGGAAAGCTTGTGTTAGCTTATAAGGTAGCTCTCCACTCTTTCTTGTTACAATCTTAGATGTGTAATAGTCATTGTATGCTTATGTATATGCTTGTATTGTGAGATATGCCATTTGATATTGCCTTAATGCATTGCTACCAATATGTTTATGTTTTGGGTTGTGAAAATTGCTTAGGTGAGGTAGTGCCGAAAGTCTTTTGAGATGGGTGAGGTGGAGCCAAAAGTCCCTAGAAATGGGTGAGACAAGGCCAAAAGTCTTATAACTGTTGAGGCTAAGTCAAAAGTCCCTAAACCAAGGGTGAGGCCAATCCGAAAGTCTCAAAAATAGGGTGAGGCTAGACCAAAAGTCCCTACAGCTTATTCATGGCATTGATATGATATTCATGACATGTAAATCATGTGTTTTATGATTGTGAATAGTTATATGCCTACTTGTATGCTTTGACTTGTTTATATGCCTTGATTACTTCCTTGAATGAGTGTATGAGCTATTGAGATTCCATGAATCTCACCCCCTTCCCTTTTCCATCTCATATGGTCTAGGTGGAGCTCAAGAGCTAAAAAGTGGAGCCATGAGGCATAGATGGCTCGTTCTTGCCACTTTTGCACACTCACACATAGTTTGATGTATAGGAAAGCCAAAGTGCTTATGTATATCTATTCTTTTTGAGATGTAAATATTTGAGCAAGTGTAGAAATATGTATAAATGATGTATAAATCATGTATAGAGCTAAAGTAATGCAAATGTGGGATTTGACCCTTTTGTGGATTATATGTAATAGTGTATTTTTGCTCGCAACATAGTGAGTTTGAAATGTATGATGATTTGGACCACCCAGGCATTTTATATATGCTATATTTATGCTTTAAAACTTGCTCAAGAGGTGTTAGAGTATGTAGGAGACCATTTACCCCCATTTT
This sequence comes from Erythrophleum ivorense, assembly GCA_026724425.1. Classification (NCBI taxonomy): domain Eukaryota; kingdom Viridiplantae; phylum Streptophyta; class Magnoliopsida; order Fabales; family Fabaceae; genus Erythrophleum; species Erythrophleum ivorense. The sequence continues at coordinate 219,600 of JAIUCV010000481.1, forward strand.
GAACCATTTATGGTGTCAAAACTGCCAAATTTGTGAGTTATGTCAAAGTATGACCAAATGAGCTCTTTTTGATATGAAATTTGGCATGCATGTAAAGCTTGTTGAGAGCTTCTTAGGAAGTTAAAGTGGGTAATATTTATAAGTCTAAGGAATATTTGACGAATTGTTGAAATTAGGAAATTTTGATAGTTTTGGTTAGTGTACTGTTACCATAGGTCCAGAAATGAATCTATGTCATTCATGGACCAAATGGTGTCCAATTGTTATTAAATTTTATGAAGATAAACTAGACATCCACAATGACCTATACCAATTAGAAGCACCTCAATTGGAGGTCTATAGAGGTAGAAATAACTTTTTGAAGTTTTGTGTCAGTATCATGGAAGCCATCCAACCTTCGTTACTATTTCATCAATTTTCAAGGTCCAAAGGCTACTGAAATGATATGGAATTATTTTTCTCTAGTTAACATCTATAGCTTTCCAAATTGGTATAGTTTTCCTAGATTGAATTTTTGTGGAATTAGTTATAAATTTTTGAAGTTCATGACAGCAAGCTGCATCAGTACTAAGGACAGTCAGATCTCTGTCTCTTTTTCGATATCAAACATGGTGCAAACGCTAAGATTGTGGTTTGGAATTATTTTTAGTATAAAGCTAACATCTAGAGCTTTCCAGAAAGCTATGGTTGCTTGATTTTCATTTTTCTAGAATTAGTTATGATTTTACAAAGTTAGAGCCAAAAATCTGACTTTTGGGCCTATTTTGAGAAATTATATTTTGGGGTGTTTGGCTTCATATCCGTGGTTCATGGGTTGTTTTATACTATGTATGAGTTGTATAAATGGATTTTGAGTAGAATATGTGATTGGTAGGTTCACGAGACCCACGGGGTAAATTATGAGTGTTTAACCCTCGATACATAGCAGGAAAATACCACGGTTTGCTCATTTTCTTTGGAAATCATATGGAATCAAACCTAAGTAGAGACAAGTTGGGGTTAATATATTTTGGTGTTATAGAAGGAAGGCTAGGGTTTGGGATAAAAAATCCACCATTTCTTACTTCTAAGCTGAAAATCAGCCAAGGTACTTGTTATATAACTTAATCCCCTTCTCTTTCTCTTCAATTTGACCCGATTAGTTTCTCATTTGGAGCATTTTCACCATACCCAAAATCTGAAATGTGGTTGTTTGGTATTTTCATAGAGGATTTTCGGAGGTAGAGACTAGGAGGGACATTGGGTAAGTGTAAACTTTTCATTCTATTGTACTTTCTACTAGTTTAAGACCCCGATGGTTGATTTATAGTATGGGTATAAACTCTATACGAATTTGCTTAGGAATTAGGGTGATATATTTAAGTTTTTGGTAAAGGCCATATTCAATCTGAATTTGGGGATTTGTAGTGGCTAGGTAAGCGTCTTCCTAGTAGCCATTAGTATTTTAATTCCTTGGGTACTTGTTGCTACTGTACATTATGATTTAAAGTAGTAATCTTCTGATGTTATGGTTATAAGGAGATTTTGGCACTGCTAGTGACTTTTCAATTGTCTACAGAGTGGGGTAACCGGGCTTCATAATAATTCTATGCATATGTCTATTTTAATTTGGTATTTGCTACATGATTATGATTTTGATTTTAAATGAATTGTTGGCTATCTGTTATACGTGATTGGACTTTGTGAGTCCATGGTGGAGCTGTGGTGCGGCTGCTACCCGTGCATGTGCTTTGATCGGGCATCGAGTTATGATCAAACCCCAAATGCATTGAGCCTTAGTTATGCTCATTGGGGAGTGGGTGCCATGGACAGGCCTCTCCCAGTGTTATTGGCCTATAACATGTGGAATTGTGATTGCTAGTATGGGATAGTAATGATAGATAACCTAATTGTTTCATTTACTAATATGATTGGTATATTTTTTTATGCTTATGCAAAATCATGCATATATGTTGATTAAACTAGAATATATGAATGTAATTTGCCTTGGTTACTAAGATTTGCATCTCACCCCATTTCATAGGATTATACTTTCAGGTGAAGGCCCTTCGAGTAAGGATAAGGGGAAGTAAGTGGATGAAAATCCATGAGCTCTAGCCATGTGTGGAGGATGATACACTTGGGCTAATCTGAGTAGAGTAGATACAATTTTGTTAATCTTTTATATAGCATCATCATGTAATCATATTGCCAAGTGTAGGCATTTATATTTTGAGTAGTTAGAATGTATCTATTAAGGAGTTAAGTCGCATTATAGCTTGGTATTAGATATATGAACTATTGATGTATGAACTTTGTTGAATTCATGATATGGTCTACTATTAGAAATGTCATCATGGGATATATTAGATTGTTGATTTAAATCAGTGATGTATGGAATCTCTAATGGAATATGTATTGAATGATAATGGTTGATAGTTCATGAACTCTTACTGTTATTACTCTATGGACTTGTTGATATAGGATAGTTGGAGAAGTAAAAATTAACTCTTAAGTCTTAAACTAGTAATGATAGATTAGCTAGATAAATTAGGCTAATGAAAGCTATTGGAGCCCCACAATTAAGGTAGAGTGGCCCTAGGGTGTCATTGGTGGGAGAGTGGAAAGTATGAGACAAGATTTTAGGAGTGGTAGGATCAAAAGGCATTTTTCCGTGGCCAAAATATTATTAGCCACTGCCAATAGAGACAAAATTGCCTAAGGAAAGTACCAGAGAGCAATTCATCACAGCGAAAAGTGGAATTAGCCTAGCAAAATGTGAAAAGCAAAACTGGGAGTTGTCTAGAGGGTAATTTGCCACGGCTAAATGGGAATTAGCTGCGACAAACTTTTGTGAGAATTTGTCGGGCGCTCCAGAAAGGAATCAGCCGCAGCCAAAGGGGGAATTGGCCACGGCCAATAACGATAGGTGAGTGAGGTAGGTTCTAGGAGGCTTCCTCGCCGCGACGCCATGTAGGTTAGCGGCAGTGAAACTCTAACTCGCTGCGACAAAACATGTAAAGATAAAGAGTGAACTTGAGAGCAATTGACCGCGACACAATGGTATTTAGTCGCGGCTAATGGTCCTAAACTCTCATTCTAACCTAGAAATCTTAGTTTTTCATATGGTAATCTCAAGGGATGACTTAAAAACATTGGTAGAAGATTCTTGTGAGTTAGAATTAATAGGTAATAGAACTAAAGGCCTATAAATGAGCATTTGTTTCCCTTATGTACTTGAATGCTTGTATTTATTTGGTTGATGACTCTAATAACGTTACGGTTCAAATTTCCTTGCCTTTTTTAAATGTAATTTGTCATAATGTCTTGTAATCCTGATTTATGGTTATTAATAACGTATTTTACCTTAATTACAATAATTAAAAGTTAGGGTCGTCACACCTTCTTCCTATGGTTTGTCCCTCTCAAGAAGTCATAGGAGGGCTTAGTTTTTAGGTAGAACAAAGGGTGATTCTTAGGAAAAAAAGGTGTGAAGATTAAGAATATGCAAAGAGAATTAACAAATAACCATGGAAATTCAAGATGTAAATTCTAAGGCTGCATATGCTCCTTGTAAAATCTGATTTGATACCTTAATTTCTATTCCTAAATGAGAGTTTAAATGAGCTCCTAAGATCTCTAGAAGTCTCCCTATGTGCTTCCTTCATCAAGAAAACAAAGCAAAGTCCATGAAGGCCAAAATCATGCATTGTAGGGAGTTTGTGTACCTAAGGAGAGTTTTAAATTTTTCTAAACCCATTTTTGAGTCATATATGATGAGTGAAGATAAGGGGAGGCCTTGGGAAGTGAGTTGGCCTTATATGTTCCATAATATGACCTAAAGAAGCAACATGTAATTAGGCCCTTTATTTCAATTGTGTGATGACTCCAAGAGGCTTAAAAGGAGTCAAGAATTATATTTGAAAGGAAAGAATGGAGCCTAGCATTTATTTGATGGGCATTGCTTCATTAGGTGCATTCTTGGAAACATAAAGGAGTTAATGAGCTAAGTTAGTGTCTAAGCAAGTTGTGTGGCCTTAGAATTAATTGCATGAACCTAATTAGCTTCAATAAATTGTGTTTAGGCCAAGAGAAATCATTCCCACACCTTTGTGTGTGTCTAGCCGAGGAAGGGAGAGGAAATCCAAGAGAAAAAGTGTGTGCTTGCTTCCAAGGTAGCTCACTCCTCCTTCTCTCATGCATGAATGTATGCTTGGCTGATCTTTGAATGTGTGTAAGTATGTTTTAAGCCATGAAAAGTATTCTAGCATCATTTCATATGCCATGGTACCATGATGATGCAGTATGTTTTTAAATGATGTTTATGATGCTTGCTTTAGTTTGTTTGAGTGTCGTGAGGCTAAGAACCCTTAGCCATGGTGAGAATGAGCCAAGAACCTTTAAAGTTTGATTGAGATAAAGTAAAGAGTCTCCCAAAAGAGAGGTTGACTCCTAAGAGTAAGGTTGAGTCCAAGAACCTTTTAAAGAATGGGTGAGGTAAGTCCAAAATTCACAAGTGAATGAGTAAGGCTAATCCACTTACTTAGCAAGCCTTTTTTATTACTATATTTGACTTGCTTAAATGTTGAAAATGTCTCTTGAATGATTGCACATGTTTATATGCCCATGTATGCATTTGTAAGATTGGTTTTGCATATTTTATGTGTGATTGAAAGGGAGATGAGCTATTGCGATTCTTTGAATCTCATTCCCTCCTCTCCAATGTTCTAACATGCTAGGTGGACCAAGAGAGCAAGGGAATGGAAGCCAACCATATGAGAAATGAGAGCATGACACTAAAGTGTTTGAATTTTGCTACTTTAAGGCCATATGAATGACAAATGTTGTAATCAATGGTTGTATATGTCCTATGATGTTATGAACATGTATAACTATGTTAATGTATCATGTATAATTGAGAGCTAAGGTTGTATGAATGGAAATACACATTTTAGTCATATAATGGCAAGTTTGTGTTATGGAAGTGTATGTATAAATGCAAGTGGGATGGCCAAATTGAGATATATGAGATTTAGGACCATTTGGGCAGTTCATACAAGTCATAATCATGCTTTTAAACTTGCCCAAGAAGTGTCAAATACCAAGGGAAGCCATTTGGACACTTTGGTATCTTGTTTGGAGCGAGAATTGACCATTTTAGAAACTTATACCACTTTTTGTCCAAATAAGCTCTTCTTGATCTAAGATTTGGCATGCATTTAGAGCTTGTTATGAACTTTTTGGGAAGCTAAAGAACATATTTTTTAGAGGTCTATGGAATATTTGATGAAATTCTAAAAGACCAAGTGATGTCCAATTGCCATGAACTTTTATATGGAGAAATTAGATATTCCCAGAGACTTGTGCTAACTAGAAGCACCCCATTTGGATGTCTAGAGAGAGAGAGATATGAATTTTTAAAAATTCTATCTAGTATTAGGCGCTCAAACTAACCTCAGGTAATGTTTGATTGGTTTTTGAGGTCTAGACGTGCCTAAACTAGTCTGTAGTTATTTTTTCCCTCTAGTTAACATCTGTAGCTTTCCAGATTGGTATCATTTGCATGGATTGAATTTTTTTGAAATTAATTAGATATTTTTGAAGTTTGTAGTAGAAAGATATGATAGTGCTAGTAGCTAGCCAGACCTTTATATATTTTTGAATGTCAAATGTCTTTTGTGTTACGTTTCATCATCTAGACATATTTTTAAATAAAGTAGACATGTGTAGCTTTTCATAATGGTAAAGAATGCATGATTTCAATTTTTCTAGAATTAGTTATGATTTTTCAAAGTTTGTGACAGAAAAGGGAGAATTTTGACTGAAAATGCAACTATGTATTTTATGCTTCCCTTTGCTTTCTACAAGTTGTAGGCCACTTTTGGTGATGAAATGAGTTGTATCTATGTAATTAAATATAATAATATAATGTATGAGCTCACTTGATCCACGAGACACCGATTGAAAATTTTATACATGACACAATGCTAAACAATCAATATTTTATATGCCATTTCTTGTGATTTTCATGAAGTGCATGGCATGAAGCATAAGAATTGCATGAGGAAGGCTAAGAAATTATGATTTTACAGGATGAGAGTGTGAGTTTCTAAATTCTGGGTTTGTACACCTTTAAGGCAAGTTTAGAATGTCATTTTGGTACAATCCCATGTGCTCAAGTGGCCACACAAGCTTGGGAAGCAAAATTGGACACTTTGATACTAGTTGAGACCATGAAAATGACCAAACTGGAACCTTATAGCACAAATTGATCAAATGGATGAATCTTCTTATGAAAATTGGCAGACATGTAGGGCTCATTGAGAGCTTTTTGCAAGTTAAAGTGTAGAAAAATTGGAGCTCTAAAAAATTAATTATGAATTTTTGAAGTTGAAAATTTTCTGCTGTTCTAGTGCATGTACTGTTCATATGGTCAATTTTGTATTATGTGTCATTCGATGGTCAAATGGTATCTAATACTTGTGAAATTTTACAAGCATAAACTAGAGGTTATAAGCTTTTGTGCCACCAAGATCACCTCATTTGGAGGTCTAAACAGAGAGTTATGAATTTTTGAAATTTAATGTTAGTACTAGTAGTGCCACTTGACCTCTAGTACTGTTCTATCATAATTTAGTTCCTAAATGGACTTGGCATGATCTAGAGATATTTTTTCCCTTAGAGTCAACATCTGTGACTTCTCAGATTGACTAAATTTGCATGATTTGGATTTTTTCTAGAATTAGTTATGAATTTCCAAAGTTTATGACAGTAACTTGTGCTAGTAGCCCATATAGCTAAGACCTTGGTGCTTTTCAAATGTCAAACATCTTCTAATTGATGTTTCATAATCTGGACATATTTTTAATATAAAGTAGACATTTGTAACTTTCTAGAATGGTAAAGAATGCATGATTTCAATTTTTCTAAAATTAGTTATGATTTTTCAAAGTTTGTGATAGAAAGTATGAAATTGTAGCCGAGGCTACACTATAGCATTTTATGTGTTTCTTGCACTTGCACGAGTTCTAGGTTGCTTTTGGTGATGGAATTGAGTTGTATCTATGTAATTAAATATGAGAATGTGATACATGAGCTCACATGGTCCATGAGACACTGAATGGAAATTTCATCCCTTACGCAATGCAAAAATATCCATTATTTTAATGCCATTTTCTTGCCTCCTTTGTGTGATGCATGGGTTAAGGCATGAGAATAGTATAAGACAAGCTAAAAATTTATGGTGTTACATCCCACATGCTTCTCCCATCAAAGAAATCAAACAACTTCCATGGGTGCTTATTAAAGACCATGTCTCGGCCTAGCCTAGAAGGAGCACTAAGGGAGTGTTTTAATTTCTTCCAAACTTAGTTTTGGATCATATATGATGCGAGAGTATGCAAGAAAGTCTTGGAAAAAATTTAAAAAGCCTAGAAAGTGTGATGGAGGTCTAGGTTCCATATTATAGCATAATGAAGTAACACACAGCTAGGCTCCTTGAAATAAATGTGTGATAGCTCCAAAGAGTCTAAATGGAGCCAAGAGTCATAGATTAAAGGATAGAATGGATCAAATATCATGAATTCCCAAGGTTGCTTCATTAGGTGCTTTATGGAACCATAATTGAACCATATGAGCAACCTAGCTCTTCTAGTGTGTGTGCGTGACTTTAGTAAATGTTTCAAAAGTATAATTAGATCCCATTTGATTTGTTTAGGCCAAAGGAATCAAATCCCACCTCTTTATGAGTGTTTGGCCAAGGGAGAGGAAGAATTCCCAAGAAAGAAAGTGTGTTCTTACATACAAGGTAGCTTATCTTCTTTCCTTCATGCATGGTTAGGTGTTTTCTTGTCTTTGAAAGTGTGTGTATATGTTTAAGGTATGAAAAATGTTTTTGGTATATATGTACATGCCATAGTACCGTGATGCTTTACTTATATGCGTGAAAGATGCTTTATGAACATGTTTTAGCTTGTATGAACTTGGTGAAGCCAAAAGTCCCTTAGTTAGGGTGAGGATGAGCCAAAAGTCCCTATGAATAGGTGAAACAAAGTCAAAAGTCTCTAGAAGAGTGAGGTTTAGTAAAAAATCCCTTGAAAATGGGTAAGGCAAGTTCAAAAGTTCCAAAGAGAATGGGTGAGGTTAAACCATGGTCTTGGCAAGCCTATGTATGTTATATGTGACTTCTTGAATGAAGGAAATGTTCTATGTAGGTTTATAAATTTCAAGGTAGCTATGCATGCATTTTTAGACTTGAAATTACATCCATTATATGTGTTTGAAAGGGAGAAGGACTATTGGGATTCCTAGAATCTCACTCTTCCCTCCCTATTGCCTAATATGTCTAGGCGGACCAAGTGAGCAAGAAAATGGGAGCCACCAAGTTGGAAGATGAGAGATTGACAAAGAAATGTGTTATTTGCTCTTTTGTAACTACTTTGTCATCACAAGATGTAATTCAATCATGTGTATGATGTATAACCTTTTGAACATATATAAATACATGGATATGTGATGTATATATGAGAATTAGAAGCAAATGAATGGAATAACATGTTTTTTACATTGAATGGCAAGGTAGAGCTTGTATGTTCTTTGTGTATATCATCAAGTGGGAGAGTGAATTTGAGAGATCTGGGCTTTTGGACCTTTGAGACATATTTAATAGGCTATTTTGATGTTTTCCCATGCGCTCAAGTAGCCTTAGAAAAGCTAGAATCTAAATTGAACCATTTTGACCTTTTAAAAAGGCATAAAAGTGCCATTTTGTAACCCTATGACACAAATTAACCAAAGGGACGAATTTCCCCATGAAATTTGGCATGCATATAGATCTCATCTATAGCCTTTTGAAAAGCTAAAAACCAAATTATTTAGAGCTCTAAAGAATTAATTATAAATTTTCAAAATTGGAAAAAACTGCTGAAATGGTCTAGACACTATTCATATGGTCAATTTATTCTCTTATATCATTTAAGGGCCAAATGGTATCCAATGGTTATGAAAGTTCACAAAATAAACTAGACACCCTAAGCTTTTTATGGCCACTGAGATCACTTCATTTGGAGGTTTGAGCAGAGAGATATGAATTTTTAAATTGTGGAGTTAGTACTAGTAATGTAGCAGTACCTTTGGTATTATTCCATCAATTTTCAATTGCTAAACGTTCCTTTTTTGGTCTAAAATTATTTTTAACCTCAAGTTAACATCTGTAGGTTTTCAAAATGGTATGGTTTGCTGGGTTTTGATTTTTCTAGAGTTAGTTATGAATTTGTGAAATTTATATCAGTAACTTGTGATAGTAAACTTAGGCTGCTAGACCTTTGGTGCTTTTCTCTTGTAAATTGTGGTCTAGATGATATTTTCATGGCTTAGAATGATTTTTAACCTAGAGTTGACATTTAAAGATTTCTAGAAAACTATCATTTACTTGATTTTGATTTTTTTAGATTTAATCATGATTTTTCAAAATTTGCACTAGAAAGTTGGCACAAAAGCCCAAGAATGAATTGTGTAATTTTGTGTATGAATGCTCTAAGCTCGAGCAAAATGGAACATTTTGGGATGGTTTTGATTTGTATATATGTATTTGGAGTAGAAAATAATATGGATGAGTCCATGTGACCCACGAGATGTGAAACAAAAATTTTAAACCCTACATAACGTAAAATATTACATTATTTTAATGGTATTTCTTGAAAGAATTTGGCTATTTCAAGGAAGTTGAATTAACATATGGAAAGGAAGAGCTAGAATAATATGGTGTTACAATTGACACGCTATAAGAATGTTAATTGGATTGTAGAGTGTCATTAGTAATTCTCATGTGATCATGGTGAAAAAAGTCCTTTGACCAGAAGTCACTACAGTTCCTTTCATAAGAAGTTGAATACTTTGACATCGTCTTGTGTTGTCTTTGACCAAGATAGCCATTAGGGCAGTGATTAGATATGTCACGAATCATATGAAGAAATGTGAGTGATATATATTGGATTTTATGCCTCCTGTATAGAAGGAGTGATATCCGTGGGCCACTTAATCGAGTGAGACTAAGAAATACATGGTAGTGCCCAAATGAATTAATATGTGATATTAATCATTTGTTTTGATTGGTTTATTTGTTGTCAAGAAATGTAGGTTGAATGTTAATGGGGATGACATATTTCATGTCTCGAGTTCAATCTAAATATTAGTATGAAAGGGACTAAATTGTGTAGTATTAGTCACAGATTAGGTATATGTCAAATTATAGGAATTCTTGTTACTTGGGTGGCAATGATAGATCATTAGACGCCACTTACTATCTATGATCCAGAAAGGGGTTGTTGCCAATGTAATAAGAATATAGAAAGTCACACATAAAGAGTAAGGATGAAATTAAAATAGCATAATATTATTAAGAGTTTAGTGGATTAGAAATCCAAATAATAAGACTTAATATAATATAATTGGATTATATTATAGCATAATATATTATTTAATATTAGACTAATATTATAGCACATCATATTATTAAATAATAATATAATTACAAAATATGATTACATGGTATTATTTACTACTGAGGTAATATTAAATAACAATATAATATAAGGTTATTTAATATTAAAGTAATATTAAATAATGTCACATTATGTTAGGCTTATCTCTTGTCACTCTCTATTGGGCTTGGGCTAAGGTTTAGGAGTTTAAGTGGGATTAAGAATGAGATGTTTAGTGGGATTAGGAGAGTATCAAACCCTAAGTTTATAAATATAAGACCATAGGGGATGACACATGAAAACTTAAGAGACTGTCTCTGAAATCCTAATTCACTTACAACTTTAATAAACCCTAACCTTAGATAGTGAGAAAAAATTTCATCCACTCTATGTGAATACTGTAAAAGCACAATTCACCAAATCTACGCATGTGATTCAAATCACAACTCAAGCAAAAAAAGTAATTTCTTGTTTTATCTTGACTTATGTTCCTATGCATATTCTTAGGAAGGGGTTTTAGTGATAACAATTTTTAAAATTTTGCTATTCCTATGATTACCAAGAAATTCAACAGAGTTTTTAGGCCATACTATGCAACACTTTAATTTTAAAGTTCCACTGTTCTTATGATCATGAAGAAACCCAACAATTTGATGAAACCTTAAGTTGGTAAATTTGAAGATTTTGTTGTGTTCTTGGTGGATTAGTTAAGGAAGGAGCTTAAGCAAGTATTAGGTAAGTAAATCTTCTCTATTTGTGATGTTGTTTTGCTTAAATATCATCTCCAAATCTGATTTTTATATATCAATGTGTGTATGTGTGAAAAATCTAGGTAAAAAGGTGACCTATTATGTTAGCTTGGACTCTTGAGATCAAATTGATATTTTGCAACTCTTAGAACCTTAGGTAAGTTGAAATTAAGTGATTTTGTTAGGTATTAATTAATTTAAAGTATGGGTCTCCTTGGGTTGATGAGTATATGTTACTTGTTGATGCTAGTATAAGTTGTGCTCCTACTTGGTGGCCGTTAGTGGCTAATGTAGAAGTGAAGAATATTGTTTGAGGTAAATAGGGTTTAATTCCATTCATCTTTGTTGTAGAACCATATTTATAGCTTGTATATGCTTGTTGATGTTTTATATAATACATGTTAAGTTTGGCTACTTAGGTATGTTTCATCATAGACCACATGGGTGTGTCTTGATGACTACTGTGGATTTTGTAGGTGTGTTTTAGTAGAATGGTTAGCATGTAGACCTTGTAGATATGTCTAGACTACTTGTGAGATGTTGTGGGTCTTGTCGGTGTATCTTATCCACTAATTTAGTTATTAGCCTATACATAATATCCTATAATTGTAAACTAATATAATCTCTAAAAAATGAAAAAAAAATAGTTAAAAAAGGGGTTCACAAAGAGAAAAAGACTAGTTAGGACTAAAAGAGCCAATTTAGACCTAATTGGGGGAAAATCAAGGATTTAAAAAAACACAAGAAATAACTTGAGAAATGCATATCACCTCATCATAATATTATAAAATAAGGCTAGTAGATCAATCAAATGAGGTTGGTTTGGTTAAATCCCTGACTATATGCAAACTAGGATTCTTGGTGGTAATATTTTAGTCCAGACTTTTTCAGGCTATTTTAAATCCTTATAACCTCTAAGTAGATATTCTTAATGAATAAGAAGTTTAAAATTTGGTATAGACCTGTCATTTTCTAAAAAGAATAAAAATAAGTTCAAACAAAGGAATTAAAATATAAGAATGAAACCGTCATTTTGAAAAAAAATATAAAACCCCAGTGTGCATGTGTGTTTGTGTGTGTCATGCCTCATCTCTTCTTCCTCACATAACTAACTTTAGGTAGCTTAGAGTCATGAAGAAGGAAGGAGAGAGAAAGGAAAGATAGCTGAAATAGGTAAGAAAATATGTTAAATTTTATAATGATTTAGTTATGAAACTTTCTCTACTCCTTATGCTCTTTCTCATGGTGGGTTTGGTTTTTTGAAATAGTGAAGTTTATGGTTGTCACCTTGAGTGAAAGAACTCATTTGAAAAAGTCAATTAGACCAAAAGAATCTCTACTAAGAGCTTATTAAAGTAAGGTATGATTTTAGTTAGGAAAAATTTGTATTCTTGGAACCTTAGCTTTGTGATGGTTCAACTAAGAGAGAGAGTAAAGGAAGGGAATATGTATTAATGAAAACTGTTACATTCTAAATTTTCTTTTAGTTGTAATATAACCTAAAAAGGGGAGTACTAAGGGATCATTTGGTATGTGGGATAAGCCAAGGCTAGAATAGGAAAAGGAATGGGAATCCCTATTTTATCTGTTTGGTACATGAAAGACGATAATCCACTGAAAACTTTTATCCCATAAAACTGGGAATCTTTTATCCTAAATAAAGTGGAAGGAAAGGTAAACTAATCTCGGGAGAAGCAAAATTAGTGACCTTTCTGCTCCTAAAATAACCATGCATTTTCTCTCAAGTGCGATAAGGGATAGACCCACATCCACCGACAGAGCTTCATCGTACACTTGTTGCACAGTTGGTCAGCCCTTGTCTTCCATCACAATCTTCTCCACAGACTAGTGTCTTCCATATCTAGTGATATAGTAGTGAAGAAGCTATCATTCTAGTGATTGAGTGGGTTTTGATAGTCACGGTTGACATCGCTTCTCCAGTTTGATTTCTTTCTTTGATCCTCAGTGTTTAGGTGTTGAAATTTTAATGATCTGTATGTGAGATTGAGGTGTATGAGTTAGCCTTTTAGTAAAAATTTTTCAATGCTGTGTTACTTTGCTACTGCACATGTTATTATTCTGTGTGTTATTGCCTGTGCTGGTGCTTCCTTTGTGTATTGTCAGTCTAATAGTTTGAAGGTCATCGTGTGTGATTTGAGTTCAAAAATGGCCATTACCTTTGTCTCTTTAATAATGATTTAGTATGGTAGTGTGTTAGGCATTTGGAAGGAAGTTCGGAATGGGCATTATGCAACACATTTGGGTAGCAATACTAGAAATTTGAGCAAGCTAAGACAAAGCCTTGATATGTATGGAGATGTGTCTAAAATTGAAATTCCCTATTTAAATAATAGGTCAAAGCATGTTCAGAAATCTAGATCCACATTAGTAATATATTTCTATTGTCATTTTATATGAGGAAAAAAAAGAAGAAGAGATGAAGTTATAAATGGTTGCTTGCTTGAATCAACATCTATACTAATTATATTAGATATGATTTGAAAATTATGGCTGAAACACATCACCTTTGTTTGCTTTCCATGTTCTCAAGCTATGTCTGGGAGTGATGGTTGCCAACAAAGGAAAGAAATTAAAGGACAATAAACAACATACAAGAAAAAAAAAGGGAAAAGGAAGTGATGGTTAAATAATGAAACTCTTTCTTTTTATTAGAAAAGAATTTCATTATGTGCCTCCCTTTATAATCATATAATTTCTAAGGCTATTTCACTATCATTCTCCCTTTATACATAATCACTTTAAAAAGGATTGTTAAAAGTGAAGGAAGTCAAATTATTGGAAACAAAAAGGAGAAAATTGGGAATGGATATTTAAAAATATTTCCTTATCCTTCTCCATTTATAAACATATAATTCCTAAAAAATGAGAACTTAAAACTATTTTCATGACCTAACCACAGGTACTTGAAATGTATTTTAACGCATTGACATTATTGGTTAGAGGAGAAATCAGGATTCCTGTTCCTTTTTGTTCTTATGTAGTTCACGATGGTGTTCCTCTTTGTTCTGAAAAAATTTTCATTAACTTCTAGTGTAATGGACTTTTACTGATTGTGGGCTCATTTGGAACATCTCAAGTTTTGAAAAATATCTTTAATTGTTTGGATTTTGTTATTAATGTAAGTGGAGTTGATATTATATCTGAATGTAAACTTCTAAAGGGTCATATTTATGAGTCCCTTTTATTTATATACATCGCTTAAAAGATTTGTTCACTGATACTTATATCCAACACATATATGCTAGTTAGTCAAAAGAAACAAATGGTGACATTATATATGGAGAACTCCTGTGCACTACCAAACTAAAGAGTCTTATAATCAAAGTTCGGAGAGGCCACATGAGAAATTGACATTTTGCCATGCCTCATGAATGATAACAATGAAGCTATAATTTATACTATATTCTCTAGTTTGATTTGATGATTGCAGTTTATTGACTTTTATGATGTTGAAGGAAGATTTTTTTTTGTAAAGGTTAAAACTTAATACTGAATCAATTACTTCCAATTACTTTCTTCCATTTGTCAAATACAGTTCAGTACTATTAAGTATAGATACAAGTGACTTTTAGTAGCTATTAATGAATTATAACTAGTACTATATACATAATTCTTAATAAATTTAGATATGTGAACTGGTTCATAGTTGATGAATATCTTATTTGCTCAAAGCTGACTTGCATTGCTTTATTGTATTTTCTTCACTAACACATCGTTTAACTGGGAAGTTGGCATGTGAATGGATGGATATGGAGGGTATGCTTACCTGAAGTATATATATATATATATATATTTATATTTGTGGTGAACAAATATGAAATTCCTATTTGTTGATAATGTATTAAATTGATAGTTAATAAATCAAGACTACTATTATAAATATGGATTTCAAATATGTACTATAAAGAATTAAAAAATGTGAATTGTCAAGAATAAAAAAAGGAAAAATGCAAGAGCAATAATGCATGCAAAATGAGATAGATAAGATTACTATTATAACAATGCAAGAACAATGTTAAATGCATGAGAGGTGGCTAGTTTGAGCAAAAACATTTTGCATTATGTAGAGAGATGAATTTTGTGTATCCTAACTAGCATTTTTTAGAGATTCTTTGAGCAATGTTGTCTTTTATTCTTTCTCACCTAAACATAATTTCCTTCTATGATAGATAATTTTGAACAAACAAAAGCAAAATAAGCACGAGGATGGTAGGGGAAAAGTCAGTGATTATTTGTGGTTCCATGCTAAATTACTATAGGTGCAACATTTTCTAAGATACCTCCATGTGAGTTGCATTGGATGGTTCCCATATGTTGCCTACTTATTTGTTTTATACTTTGAATCCTCTTTTTTAACCCCATTGTAATATGATTCTCTTCATACCTATTGACCACTTGGTTGCTTGAAATGGTTATTTAAGTATATGTTTATTCTTTGTGTATGCTCTCCATTTTGTTCCACTAGGTCAGTATATTTTTCCAATCTTTTAACCTATTCCCTAACAAGTCTCATTATTTCTATGATTTGATATGATTATTTCTGTAGCAATGGTGAATATGAAAAAAAGCAATAATCCTTGGATTGTTGATTTAGTGGCTGAATGTAGTGCACACAGTTTATAAATTTTATTTGTCCATGGGTCTTATGTTAAGGAGGCGTATTAGTAATAAATCATACACTGTGAGCTTCTTTTCCAAAAGGACTCAGCTTATGAATATGGTTTATAATAATGACACAACCTGTTATAACCAACTTAGAATGAATAGGCAAACCTTTAATAGGTTATGTTCTATGCTTTATATTGTTGGGGAATTGGAATCTACTAAAAATATGTTAGTCGATGAGCAAGTAGCGATATTTTTACACATACTTGCTCATCATGTAAAGAATAGAGTCATTCAAAATCATTTTGGAAGATCAGGGGAAACAATTAGTAGATATTTCAACCGGGTGTTGATTGGGATGATGCGTTTGCAAGGTGAGCTATTTAAAACCCTAGAGCCTATTCCTAAAAATTCACTTGATGAAAAATGGAAATGGTTTGAGGTGAAGAAATGAATTGATTTCATTTACACAAAATTAGGTATGGTATTTGGAACACATTAACTGATTGTTCCTCTTTTTTAGAATTGCCTTAGTGCTCTAGATGGAACACACATAAGGATAAAAGTGCCTATGAAAGACAAACCAAGATACCGTAATAGGAAAGGGGAGATAACCATAAATGTCTTGGGAGTTTGTTCACCAGACCTACAATTTATATATGTTTTGCATGGGAGGGAAGGGTTTGTAAGTGATGAAGGGTATTACGTGATGCAATTAGTAAAAGAAATAGGTTAAATGTACCTCAGGGTGAGCAAATCTATTAGCTTTCCATATAGAAATGTCTTGTCATTTACTATATATATATATTTTTATATTAATATATGGTTATATTAATTAGGCTGATACCATTTGGTCGATGATGGGTTTACCAATTGTGAAGGCTTTCTTGCTCCTTATTGTGGACAAAGATGCCACTTAACTGAGTGGAAAGAGGGTTGGCAACCAACTTCCCTTTAGGAATTCTATAATATGAAACACTCATCCACACGAAATGTCATTGAGTGAGCATTTGGAATTTTGAAACTATGGTAGGCACTCCTCAGAAGTCCCTCATGGTACCCAGTGAGAACATACAACCGAATTATAATTGCATGTTGCCTATTGCATAATCTTATTCTACAATTTGATAATTTAGACCTATTGGAAGATGAGGTTGGGGACATGGCACTAATTGATCCAAGTGAGAAGCATAGTCCTATCATTACAATGGAAGCAACTAATGCTTGGAGTGTTTGGCGAGACTGATTAGCCAATGAAATGTTTACCAACTTTAGGTGCCATAGAGCACATTGATGAATTATTTTTTATGATGAGAACCTTTATGGATGTATTGGCAATATAATATTGAATCTATGTTTGCTTCAAGTTATGGTAACTATTATGTCAGCTTTAATTCTTATCATCTAATTGCTTATTAAATGTGTTTGTAATATAATAGTTAAACATTAGTGTGGGTTTAGTGGTCTGTTACACATGATTTTATCGCTTGCTCTATCTCTTAATTGTGCATGGTATTATTTGCTCGTTTTCTCTTTTTTTAAACCCTTACATGTGCAATGTGTAACAGCCAAGAAAAAGAAAAGAAAAAGAAAATAGAAAAGAAATGAGAAAAGAAAAGGGAAAGAAAAGAAAAGCTGAAAATTTTTGGAAGCTGAAAATTTTCTAAGTCTGCTAGCTACAGCCTAGCTATAGCGAATGTACCTGCTCGCTATAGCGAGAAATGGTCTAGCTATAGCGAGACTGCCTTCTAGCTATAGCGAGAAAGCTTCTAGCTATAGCGAGTTCGGGCACCCCCATACAAAATCCAGGGAGTTGCTCGCTGTAGCGAACACCATAGCGAAGGCAGAGTTCTGGGACTTATTCGAGCTCGCCGTAGCGAGGGTTATGGCTCGCTATAGCGAGGGTTAGTCCGGAAAAGCGTGAAAATAGAGAATTTGACTTTTTAAACCATCCCAACTCATCCTTTTACTCTGTAACCGACTTAAGCTCACTTTAAGAGAGAGAAACGGGCGGAGGAGAGAGAGAGAGAGAAGCTTAGGAGAGGAAGGAAGAACAAGAAAGGTAAGGAATTCCATGGCTTTTCTCTTAGCATGTTACTCTTCTCCCCTTCCCCTCTCTTTCCACGGTTTTAATAATTAAAGTAGCTATGTTTTGAGCTTGGTTCAGAGGAGGGAGAGTGGAAAACCACTCTTAAGGGAGGTTAGAAGTCATGTAGCCTTCTCTTCCTTGCTTTCTCTTCTTAAGAGTTGAGAAAAGAGAGGGATAGCTCATGGACCCTAGTGAGAGGAAAAGACCTAGAGTGAGAAGCTCAGTAGAGCTGATTAGAAGTGATCCCTAGCTTAAGAATTGAGTATTGAAGTATTGATTCCATGCTTTTGTGTGGTTAGGCTCAAGAGAAACTCTTCCATCTAGAAGTTGTTGTGAAACCAACAAGGGAGGAGACCATTGACAGAGCAAGTAGTAAATAGCCAGCAAAGGTAGTTCTCTCCACTTTCTCTCATGCATAATTGTGTGTTTACATTGTCTTGCTTGTGTATATGAATGATATGAGCTATGAGAAGTGTGTTAGCATGATTATATGTATGATTGAGATGATGTTTTAAATGATTGTTTGGTTTGCTTGAGGGAATGGAAAAGCCAATAACCCTATAGCCAAGGTGAGGATGAGCCGAAGCCCTAAGTTGGTTGAGCCATGTCTCCAAAAGTGAGATTGACTCCCAAAGAGTAAGGGTGAGTCTAAGCACCTCTAAAGTATGGGAAGGCAAATCCAACAGCCATAAGGGAAGGGGTGAGGCTGATCCAAGTACTCAGCAAGCTCTTGAATGTTATCCATGGCCATTTCACATGTTTTAAATGTTTTCATCATGTTTTATATGCTAACATGCCATACATACATACTGAGACTTGCTGCATGCAATATATGTATGTTTGAATGAGAGTTGAACTACTGAGATTCCATGAATCTCACCCTCCCTCTCCACCATCCAACCATGCCAGGCGGCCCAAGTGAGATTAGGGATGGGAGCAACCACCACCAAGCATGAAGCTAGAGATAGAAGTTAATGAAGAAGAGTGTAAAGGCTTTTTGCCATATGTTGTATTATGAGAATTGTACATGAGAAATGTAAAGCAATGATGTAGCTTATGTACATTTATAGTTTTTGCAAGATAATGTATATATGAATGATGAATGTATGAGAATGAGGTTTATGAAGAATGAGAAAGTAACTTTTGATATGAAATGCTCAAAGTAGTATAGCTTATATGGGTGCATAAGTGGGCATGGAGTAGTGAGTTTCCCCAATCTAAGTTATGAGACACTTGAGGCATGATTGATAGCTCCTAAAGATGCTTTCTCATGTGCTCAAAGAGTCATAGAAGTAGAAAACTTAAGATTGGACCCCATTAGCCACACTTTTGGCCAAGAAAGGGCCATTTTGCACATGATGTCATAGAATAGCCATATGACCTCTTCTTGCTATGAGATTTGACATATAGCTAGATTATGATTAGAGCTTTCTGGAAAGCAGAGTTCATGTCATTTAGAGGTCTATAGCATTTTCTATGATCCATCAAAGTTGACATCAGAAATTCGGATTTCAGAAAATCACTGTTCATTTGGTCAGTTTTGAAATCATGTCATCCGAGGGGCAAACGTAGTCCAATGGCTACGAAATTTTATACACAGAAACTAGATGGTCACAGTGACTTGTAGGAACTAGAAGCACCTCATTTAGAGGTCCAGAGAGTGAGTTATGCAATTTCGAAGTTCCTGCCCAGAATCAGACCCCCAACCAGACCCGAAGTACTGTTTCATCGGTTTCCGGGAAATTGGCTAGGTGGACTGATCTAGAGATATTTTTCTCCTCTAGCTAACATCCACATCTTTCCATAGAGATAGAGTTTATGAGCATTGGATTTTTGTGGAATTAGTTAGACATTTTCAAAGTCCATATCAGTAAACTGTGACAGCAAAGAAGCCCCCTCTGACCAGTGAACTATTTCGATGTCAAACGCAGAGTATGTGAGAGATTGAGACTTCTACTTATTTTTAGCATGAAGTAGACGTCTCAACCTTTCTATAATGACCCAGATCATGCAGATAAGATTTTTCTGCATTTAGTTATGAATTTCCAAAGTTAGCCCAGAAAAGAGGCAAAATCTGCCACTAGCGAAAATGCATGTCTCCAATCCCTTTTTGCTTTCCATGGGTTCTAAGCATATAGTAGGGATTGAAATAAGTCTCAATAGAATACTTGAGCATGAGAAACCATAGAGAGAGCTCAACCGGTCCATGTTACTTCTAAGTGGATCTCTACCCACACATAGTGCCATAGAAAAAGCAAGCATAAGGTAGAGAGTTTATCTCCCTTGTGAGTTCCGCATATGTATATGAGTAAGAGGGCACGCTGGGTATGAGCTAGAGGTTAAGGTGTCACACAATGGTTGTGATTAGTTTGCAGCTTGTTTAGCTTATCATCATGGCTAATCAACTTGAGGGTTCCTCTCAAGGCAAACACATGTGGACACCAGAGGAAGATACTGTGCTTGTGGCATGCATGATTGATCTACAGGCTGAAGGGAAATATATTGGAGACGATGGGTTTAGACCTGGACATCTACCCCTACTAGAATTGATGCTAGAACAAAAATTACCTGGAAGTGGGATTAAAGGTTGCCCCCATATTCAGTCACGCATAAAAACATTAAAGAAAGCCTGGGCAGTTGTTCATGATATGGTGTATGGTACAAACACTAGTGGCTTTGGGTGGAATGCTCAAAGGAAGTGTGTGATAGTAGATAAAGAAGTTTTGGATGAATATTTGAAGGTACAACAATCTAGTTAAGCATAACTGCTATTTGTGAATATATAATGTTTGCTTGATTTTGTCCCTTAGTATTATACATTGTCATGTTACTTGTTAGGAATTAGTGGCATTTTTGTCTTCTAAATTTGAAACTAATCTCCAATAACTCTTATTTGTTTTGTACTAACTTATTGTTATACCTAATTATTGGGAATTATAGTCACTTTTATAAAAGTTTCACAAAATGTGAATAGGTAGTCATTGATGGCTTGTAGTTTTAGTTCTTGCAACATATGATATAGCTTGTGAATAGGTAGTCATTACTAGCTGGTGTCTATAGCTACTTTTATTATATCGTTATGGTATTATATGTCAATATTTGTGCATCTCTACTATAGTTAATTTCCTTTATGTGTAGTTATATAAAAAGGTAACACCTTTCTGGATAAGGCTTTTTTTGTTATTTGAAGAAATGTGTATAGTGTTTGGAAAAGACCAAGCGACTGGGAAGGATGCCCAATTTGCTATTGATGTACTTGAGGAGATTGGTGGAGGGGACATAGACATTGGCATAGAAGACTTCATGGACACTGACTTTGGCGATGACCTAGATGCATGTTTGGCACAGTTTGAAGTGCCACTAACCTCTACAGGTGAAGCCACCTCTGGTCCAAGGAAATGAGAAAGACGTAGTCGTGATGGCACATTTATAGAGGCATTGAAAGAGGTGGGTTCAGATCTACAACATGGAATTTGAGATGCAACATAAAAATTATGCACAACTTTCAGTGTTGAGTTAGAGTTGAATGCCAAGAGAGACCATCTTTTTTCTGAGTTACCAATGGTAGACGGACTTACCTGCCATGAAAGGAATGCTGTTCATATACAAATTTCTCACGATGACAAGTTGATGCTTGCATTCCTATCCTTGCCACACCATGAGCAAGCTGATTGGATTCACCTCCTCATTAGATAAATGTAAGTTGCATGTCCTAGTGTTTACTATTTGTTGAGTTTAAACTTTGTATTTTACAACTAACCTAGCCTTCCTCTACCATGATAATAGGATTCACAGATGCTATGGATAGGAGAGATGGTGGGTGGATAACTTTTTTGACCAGCGTGCACAATTTTATTGTCCCATATCTACATTAGTTACTAGTATTTTGGTTGTATATATACTGCAAACTTGTCGTTTTTGGTTGGTACCATATGGTGTAGGATGTGATGATTTTTTAGGGTATACATCTTGGAAAATGACACTGGAACAATTTGGTGTGTATATATTACACTCTATTTGTCTAAGGGTGCAATTTGCTGTGGGTAATTTTTTAGTATATATAGGTTGTAAAAGTAGGGGATGGCATGGAACTATTTTGAAGGGCATTTTTGACTACTGGATATTTGGATTACCTGTGCATTGACAGGGGATGCTACTAGAGGTTAACAAAGGTACATATGTCGAAGTTGGTGCTATGAGCACTATATTTGTTGCTGAAATTACTGACATGGTCTACATTTTTGTGTATTCAGGGTATACCTTTCTTCACTTACTTTTTTAGGTGCTCCCTAGGTTAGAAGTGTAAGCTTGTTATAAGTACACATTGGTGTTAAATTATTGGTGCCTTACTGTGGCAATTTCATGTATATATAGGTTGCAAAATTAGGGGATGGCATGGATCTGTACTAAAGGGTATTTCTAGTGTAAATATGCTGCTGGATATTTGGATTGCCTGTGCATTTGTAGGGGATGCTGCTAAAGGCTGGCCAAGGTATATCTATTGAAGTTAGTGCTATGAGCACTTTAGTTGTTGCTGAAATTACTGACATGGTCTACATTTTTGTGTATTCAAGGTATACCTTTCTTTGGTAGCTTTTTGGTTCTTCCTAGGTTAGAAGTGTAAGGTTGCTAGAAGTGGAAATTTATGTTGAATTGTTGGTGCCTTACTGTAGTTATTTCTTGTGTATACAGGTTAACAATGTGCATGCTTTTTTTTGTAATTTTGGTGAACATTAAAAGGCTAAACAATGTAACTATGGCAGCTATTTAAGAATATATCTCGCTGGCACTGTTCATATTATATGGTGTTCTTCTATTGATGGGAATGGGTTCACAACTTTAAAGCTCCTCCTTGCTTTATTCCCCACGCTATCATATTTGCATTTATATTCATTTGCCTACTTTTTTGCTAAAGTTGCACTGACTTATAACCTAGTATGC
Source organism: Erythrophleum ivorense (assembly GCA_026724425.1). Classification (NCBI taxonomy): domain Eukaryota; kingdom Viridiplantae; phylum Streptophyta; class Magnoliopsida; order Fabales; family Fabaceae; genus Erythrophleum; species Erythrophleum ivorense. Next base: position 242,465 of record JAIUCV010000481.1, read on the forward strand.
TAGCTTAGAAATAGCATATGAATAGTTAAAGTAAATTTTCAAATGGAGAAGTATGGATTTTTTTTAAAATAAAGTTATTTGTCTTAAGTGTAGTACCTAAGCTAGTAGTAGTAGGCCATAATTTGGGGCATGAAAGTGCGAGTAATTGTTTGTTTTCTAATTTGGGGTATTTGTTAGCCTTTAGTGGTATATGCGATTGGGTCATAATTAGGAGAGGGTATTTCTAGTTTTTTTTAGAAATTAAGTTAATTATGAATATATATACACATATATATTAGTCACATTGCAATGTCTTTCCTACTATATTAACGTGAAAATGTTACAATTGACTTTTGATGTATTAGCTACATTACAATAACTTCCACTAGTGTAAATTTGAAAACTTTAATTATATAAAATTATTAAAATTTCATTATTATTATTTAATTTTTTTCTACTCCTCTCTTAATCCTTTTCAGTTAAAAACGAAGATCAGGATAGATAAAATTTTGCTAAAGAAAGTAGCTATTAACTGGGGGGAAAAACCTACTTTAATAAGTTGTGTAACATTTCACATTTGCTTGGTATAGCCTGCAAAGAATAAAGCATACAATTTTATGATATTTGTTATCTTTCATTATAAAAATCTAGTTCAATTCTTTTCCATTGTCTTGATTTCCTTCACCATTTTATTTCAGTCAAAACTAAGATTAATTAAAAAGAAGTTAGTAATGTGTAAATGTCCAAGAGTTGAAATTTGAATAGAAACAAAAAAAGGTCTAAAAATTAAAAGGGAATATTCTTGAATAATCCTGTTGACCTGAGATGATAACCTTCCTAATCTACATTTTCATCAATTCACATTTACAAATGCAAATTTTCATATGTATGTCTATTGTAATTGTAAATTTCCAACATCTCATACAAGATCAGTGCAAAATCAAAAAATCCCATCCATCAAAATAGTGTCATACATATGGGTTTATTTGTGATTTGGGAGCATGGACAAAAACACCAACACAACGCAAAATATTATTGCCTGCTTCAACCCAACCATTTGCCCCTCTAATTTTGTTATTCGCTGGTTGAGGTGACCAATTTCCATCCCTTCCACAACCCCTTCTAACCTTGATAACCTTTGGCCTAAGTTACTAATTTCCATGTTCCTTGTATAAACATCATAATGCTTGCCCACTTCCTTATCCCTTGTATCCTTATCACCCATGTCAGGATTGAGCCATTCAAAGTATTTGCACGTATTTGTGGTGCAGGTAGCAAATGGCTTGTTTGGATTTTTATTGGTTTGTGATATTTTAATGGTGGCACTTCGATGACAATAACAGTTCTTATTGTGGGTGGTTAGACCAGGATGTCCATTACTTTCACCTACACTACAAGAAGCCATCAAATCTTAAAAAATAGGCATACTCATTAATCAACCATGGTTAATACTAAACCACTGCTACTAAATAGTATTTTTAGCAATTCAAACATCTAAATTTAAACTCTTGTTTAGGGGAGAAAAGAGGGATCAGAACAACTTCCATGGATAAAGAGATACTAATAGCACCATTTAATACACAACTCTCAAACATATATTAGTCGCATCCTCAAATGTATAATAGAGACTCTGTCTTCACCAAATTTCCATACGTGGAAAGCTACCAATAAACCCTTTTACAACATCTATACTACTGCCTTAAATAATTGTTCCTTCTCTCGCTTTTTCTTCTTTATCTTCTGTCATCCATTAGCATTCATTAATTTAATGGTTTCTATTATCCTGAACTATTTTGATTAAGGATTGTGCATGTCAGATGGTCCCTAGTTAAGCAATAAAGAAGAAATCATACACAAACAGCAAAGGCAAGAGCAACATGTGTAGAAATATCATGCTTTGAAGATTTTTCACAACAAACCCAGGTTACAAAAAATTCAACTAAGCCCCAGATGAACAAACAATGGCTCCCATCAAAATAACATTTGAGCAATTGCAAAGAACAAACCATAAAGAGAGAAGAAATCAAAATTGTTATGACCTCTCACTTTGTTCGACCTTGACCACGAGAGAAATAGGGAAAAATTTGACGAAATATGCTATGTGATGAAAGATTTGAAACGGTCCAGGGATACTCTACTAACGAGTTAAGCACTTCTATCGATAAGGAGAAGAAGAGCAATGTTCTTCACCCATATATCAAAGCCCTCCATTTTCAACTTGAAATTCATTAAACCTTATAAATTCATTTTTCATAATACTAGACATGTTCAAGAGACAAGCCATGAGTAGCTCACAGATCTTTCTACTCACAAACCTAATGCGATTTGGAACCCTCCATTAAAGACATTGTTGAAGTAATGAACTTGGCTGAACGTCCAAATGTGCACAGAGCAGTCGCTGGAGATTTCATTCCAGGGAAGATGTTGCGTTGTCCAGATTAGGGCTCTTCATCTGTGTTTTATATTTTTGTTTTATTTGAATGATAGAAAGCAAAAAATAAATTTGTCCAACAGATATTTTTATTAAGGGCTATTTTGGTCTTTTGAATGCTAATTATTCCTATCCTTATCTCACTTTTCTCCAACCAAACATAACAAGGTAATTGTTTTCCCACTCTTCTCATATCATACCAAACGTGGCTCATGGGTTACGTGTAACATCCCTAAAATTAGAAAATTTTAATTATTTAGTATTTTATGTAATGAATTTATTTAGCTTTAATAAAAAGAATTTAATGAAATAACTTCACATATGAGAAGTATAAGCTGAATAGGATCCATAGGAATTTTTGAGATTTTAGAGGGTCCAAGGGGGCCCAGTGGCAAAATTATCATTTATCACTTAGACGAACTTTGATAAATTTTTTAGAAGGAAGGAAAATTCAAAACTAGGCCAATATATATATCAATAGTTAGAAAATAATACGTAGAAAATTATAAAATTTGTTGCATGAAATTTTGGATTCATTAGGGCTATAAAATAGCCCAAAACGATTATAAGCCTAAACCTGTGTTAGCTGTCTCAGGAAATTCTATGCAAAAAAATCTACCAGGTAGTGGTGACAGAATCCAGAAATATAGAGTTAATGAGAAGATATAAGCAAAAAATGAGCAGAGGTGCTTGTCTATCACATCACTACTAGGGCAAAACAATCATTTGGACCCTAAAATAATAAAATATTAGGGAAATAAATAATATTTAAATATATGGTTGGAAATATTAAACGGGACCTACATAGGCCAAATAATATTAAAATATAGTAGAGAACCTAGAAAATGTAGATTAAATAAGATATTATGGAAAACCTAGGAAAACAGTGACAATTTTGTAAGTCTAACTGGGGAAGAGCTGACATGGCACCAGGGAGCTGGAAAGGTGCTGATGTGGCACCATGTAGAAAGGAGAGAGATGATGTGGCGCCATATGTGAAGAAGAAGCTGGAAGTTGGAAGAGAATTCTGGAAGTTACACGAACTGTGGAGTGATTGCACAGGCTTGTGTTAGCAAATCTTAGAAATCTCATGCATTACGAAAAAGTTACCGTTGACTTCAGTATGACATAGACGCTGACTTAAGCAGCATTAAATGCAATCTTATCTTCACACATTATGAAAAAGTAACTAGGGTAATCCAATGGCTAATATTAGTTCGTAAAACATGATACGATCTAAATTGTTGATGCAATCCAATGGCTTAGATTTCTTCACCTTTTTAAGATCTAACCATAACCTTTGATCTAATCTTAAGGTCTACATTTTTTCTCTTATTTCAAGGTTAAATCTTGACCATTCATGTAATCTAAAGGCCAAGATCTTCCACCTTAAAGTTAATTAAATCTTAACCATTCATAACTAGTATATATATGAACTACACACACACTTTCATGCCATTCTCACACACAAAATACACACGCATCAATTTCGGCCAAGACAAAGAAAAGGAGAAGGAGAAAGAGCTTGGCCTAAGAAAGAAGAAAAGGGAGAAGGAAGAGAGAAGGAAAAGCCACAAGGGAAAATCAAACACCACGGAGCTAAGGTAACATAGAAAAACTTTTTTCTTCTTAGTTTTTCTTCTATTTTTCTCCAAGAATTCTTCTCTTCTCTTTCTCTCTAAATTTCGTCCATGGCATGAGGAGATGGGAATTTTTGTTGTTTCCATGGATTCTAGCCAAGAAAAGAGGGAGAAAAGATGGAGAAATCATATATATGGCTTATAGATTCATGTGATCCAAGAAAATTCCTATTATTGACAATTTTTCTTCAAATTAAGAAACTTTGTATTTCAAGATGCCATGCCATAGGAGAAATTGAAGAGAAAATAAAGGGAGAAGTGATGAAAGAAAGCCTAAGAAAGAGGAAGATTAATACAACTTTGATTTTCATGAAGAAAGTGGCAAGAAACCCTTGAACTTTAACTTGAAAAAAATTGTAGAATATATATGAAATCTCTAAAACTTGATTAAGGGCTTTTGTTTATCTCCTTTGAATACTTATGTGTGGCTATTTGGTGGCATAAAAATGAAGCAAAATCATATGTCTTCCTTGATGCATAGGTTCGGCCAACACATGTACATATACTTAGGGAAGAATTTTCTTAAATCCAACTAAATTAGGTTAATCTACATGAAAAATAAGGCCTATGGTGAAAATTTGGTGATTTATGGATCATTATATAAAAAGGTCAAATTTTGAGAAAAAGTGTTGACCAAGAAGTTCTTGAATTTTCCCTGATGTTATTTGATATGTTTTGGATAATTGTTGTGCCCTAATATGTTCTACGTGCTATCTGGATTATGCTGATATTTATTTTGTGAATTTTGGAGCACATTTATGATAATTGGAAAATTATGCAGTGCTATGTCAAGAATGGAATATGTGATAACATATATTCTGGAATTATAGTATTTGTTGTACTGATATACTATCTGATTTCTTGATGTGGATAATATGTTGTTTACTACCTGATTCTATAAGTGTGGATTATTTGGTAAATGACTGACTAATATATGTAATATCCGATCCTCTGAAAACATGAGAAACATAACGTACAATTTCTCTGTCAACGAATAGAACTCACCGAATACAAAAGGAAGTCCCCCGAAATGAAGTAGTTAAGGTCCCAAAAAATTTGGGAAGCATTCTAGACTCCAAAAAATGAGAATCCCAGGCTCAGACAGAAAGAAAAATGGAGCTAGAATGAAGAGACAATTTCTTACGAAAAGCCTACAAAACGTAATGGCATTATCGTAATTTTGAGCAATTTTTGGAATTCACACAAGAGGGCTTTTTAAATTAAAATTTTGAGTTCTTCGGGGTTTTTTGAGGCCCTAAAAGCCATGGAAACCCCCTGGACAGTTAAAACCCCTCTGGTGGACGTTTTTTAATGTCAGTGTGCTCGAACTTTGACGGATCCATTTGGGAATGTTTTAGCTCCGATTTGAGTGATTTCAAAGGCATTTTTCTTAATTGGGAACCTAAATTTAATAGTGGAAAAGACGGTTCTCAAAAAGGAGCTAAAATGAAGAAGAAACAAAAATGCAAAGTACAAAGGGCAAAATTAGAATTTTTGAAAAAGTCATTTTTCCCTACCTATAAATAGGTGGCGCCTCACACTCTCCCTCATTAATAGATTTCTCAGCCCCAAACCAGAAGCAAAACCCTAGGAGAGAGGTGCCCAAGAGAGGAAGAAGAAGGAAGAAGAAATCTAAGCTTAAGGTATGTTTTCATGGTGATTTTTCATGCTTTTCTTCATCCACACCTCCTCTCCTCCCTTCTCCTTGATTTTCTTTAATTAAAATGAAGTTTATAAATCTGATTCAAGGGATAAATTCAAGGAAAAATTTGGATTTGAAGAGAGGAGCTTGGAGAAAGCAAGATTTAAGCCAAATCAAGCAAGGAAACTAGGTAAAATTGCATCCTATGGTTGATATCTTCCATCACTCTTCTTCTCCATTTTGCCTAACCCTAGGAGCTATAGGAGGATCTGATTTTTAAGCCCAATCAAGCATGAATCTTAGGTATTTGATGGAGAAGAATAAGAGTATGCAAAGAAAATAACAAAATAACCATTAGATTTCAAGATATAAATTCTAAGGTTTTAAGTGTCCCTTCCAATTTCTGATTTTGTGTGATGATTCTTAGGTTTAATTAAGAGTTTAAATGAGTTCTTGAGAGCCCTAAGATGCTCCCCACAAGCTTCCTCCTTCAAGAAAACAAAGAAAACTCTAAGGAACCTTAACCTAGGCATAGCCTCTGCCAAAGCATGTTCATATAGCTAGGGAGAGTTTTAAATTTTTCTAAGGCCATTCTTGAGTCATATTTGATGAATGAAAATGAGGGGAGGCCATGGAAAAAATTTAGAACTCATAGAAATTGATTTGGTGCTTTAGGTTCCATATTATGACCTAAAGAAGCAACATGATGTTAGGCCTTTGTTTTAATGGTGTGATGACTCCAAGAGGCTTAAAAGGAGTCAAGAATCATATTTGAAAGGAAAGAATGAGGCTTAGAAATTATTTGAGGGGTATTGCTTCATTAGGTGCAATTATAGACCATAATAGAACTTATAGAGCAACCTAGTATCTAGGCAAATTGTGTGGCCTTAGAATATATTTCATGAACCTAATTAACTTCCATAAATTGTATCTAGGCCAAGAGAAACCATATCCATAAGCTTGTGTATGTGTAGCTGAAAGATGAGGCTTGAAATCCAAGGATAAAGTGTGTAATTGTGTGCAAGGTAGCTCTCTCCACCTTCTCTCATGCATGGATGTGTGTTTAGCTTGTCTTAGAATATGTGTATGTCTATTTTCAAGTCATAAAAAGTATGCTAGCATGATTTTAATTCCATGATGTCATGTTATTTTTTCAAATGAATGTATGATGTTTGTTGAGTTTGCTTGAGTGTGGAGAGGCCAAGAACTCTTGACCATGGTGAGGATGAGCCAAGAACCCTTAAGATTGGTTGAGACAAAGTAAATAGTCTCCCAAAAGCAAATTGGGCTCCCAAGAGTATGGTTGTATGACTTGTTCACATGCCAAGTTTTCTTCTTGAATGTTCATGACTTCCATGAGCATTTTTAAGGCTTGCTTTGCATATATTATGTATGATTGAATGGGAGATGAGCTATTGGGATTCTTTGAATCTCATCCCCTCCTCTCCAATGATCTAATATGCTAGGCAGACCAAGTGGATATGGCAATGGGAGCCAACCACTTTGAAGAAAGAAGATTGACATCAATATGTCTAGCTTTTGCCTTTATGAACCATAATGGTGCTTAATGATGTATATTATTGTTATAAATGATTTATGACCCTTGAGACATATGTAATTATGCTATTATGTGATGTAGGAATGAAAGAATATGTTATGTGAATGACGGAATGTAATTTGGGTATGTTATGGCATTATAGCTTCATGCATGGCTTTATGGAAATATGCATAAGTGTAGATGAAAAGGCAAAAATGAGATGCATGAGATTTGGGACCATTTGGGCAGCTCACACAAGTCTTAAATGTGCTTTTAGACTTGCCCAAAAGGTGCCAAAACCAAAGGAAAGCCATTTGGCAATTTTGGTATCCCATATGGAGCCAAAAATGACCATAATGGAACCCTATATCACTTTTAGCCAAATGAGTTATTCTTGGTTTGAGATTTGACATGCAATTAGGTCTCATTAAGAAATTTTTGAAAAGCTAAAGATCATAATTTTTGGAGGTCTATAGAATATTTGAGAATTTTTTAAAGTTGGCAATTTTTTTCATTTTGGTCTGTTGCATTATTCATTTGGTCTGAAAATGAATTCTATCACACAAGGCTCAAATGTTGTTTGATTGCCACAAAATTTTATACAGAGAAACTAGGAATTCCTAGTGACTCGTGCCAATAGGAAGCACCTCATTTGGAGGTCTAGAGATGGAGATATGAATTTTCGAACATTCTATCCAGTATTAGGAGTTTTGTCCGACCTGAGTTACTATTCTATTAAATTTCGAAGTCTGGGCATGATGAACTGGTCTGGAGATATTTTTTCTCTCTAGTTAGCATCTTAGCTTTCCAGATTGGTATCATTTGCATAGATTGGAGTTTTGTGAATCAATTGGACATTTTCAAATTTTTTTGCAGAATTCTGTGACAGTTCTAAAATGCAGTTTGACTTCTGGACCTTTTGGATGTCAAACGCCTTCTGTGATGGACGTTATGGTCTGATCATATTTTTCATATGAATTTGAAATCCGTAGCTTTCTATAATGACCAAGATTGAATGATTTTGATTTTTCTAGAATTAGTTATGATTTTCCAAATCTTGGTCAGAAAGAAGGGGCAAATCTGGCCGAAAATACACTTAATTATTTTGGGCTCTTCTTTGATTTCCATGAGTTGTGGGCATGATTGTATGATACAAAAAGGTTGTATTGATGTAATTAAATATGAGAATGTATAGTAGGAGCTCGCACGATCCACATGACAATGAATGAAATTTTTAAACATGACGCAACGCGAAAATAGTTATTATTTCATTCCCTTTTTCTCTACACTTTCATGGAATTGATAATGTGAAGCTCATGAATGTCATGAAATGAGATAGAATTTATGGTGTTACAATATATATATGGCAAAGTAGCCTTATCCAGGGGATGAGCCCTGTGTGTGCGCCAGAGTTGGCCATTGGATAGCTACTATTGTGTTGGATGTCCAATCTTAAAGGTACTTCAAAATACCTAAATCACTAATTTTTGGACTCCAATACGCTGTCACGCTATCGGGATTATTTATGCACAGAGTTGTGTAAGGCAGTTCTTTCCCAAATATACCTATTATGCCTTGATCAAATGATGGCTTGGATGACATATTCTTGTGATATTTTATATGACTTTCCTTGGGTACCCACTGGGGGACGCCTCAGTAAAGGAAGCAGGGGTGAGCCTGTTATGTCATTGCAGTGCAACATGATCTGGGTATTGAGCCTAGCGGTCTCCAAGGCCTAATGGTCAAGAGAGAATAAATATTGTTTGTGATATCTTCTATATTCTATGCATGTAGCAATCTCTTGAATATCTTGCAACTTTAAATATCAATTACGTTGAGACAATTCTTGTATTTTATTCATATTCTATCTTTAGATGTAATATGTCTGTTCACTTTGCTATTTCATATTCACGTTAGATATTGCTAACAGGTATATCTCTCTGTTTATATTGTTTAATAAATTTACTGTCTTGCCATTATATTGCTTGTTGTCTATTAAAAGCACTTGACTCTTCTTCATGGATATTATGTGGTATTAATCCTATCTATGTTACTAAGAAAATTATTTCTCACTCTATTGTGGTTTATACTTTTCTTAGATGCTAATTTATCGAGTGACCCTAGAACTCCAGGTAGAGTGGATCTAATTCCCACTCTGGGGATGGGTCATCCATAATATACACATCATATCATGTGATGACATTGTTTGTGTTGTACCAGTATACTGTGTCCCTAGGGGAGTTAGAGTCCCATATATTCCCAGTGGGTGGAGTTGACCCTCCTGCTCCTCCATTTGCATGAATAGAGGCCCAATCGTTGGTGCTGACCCTTTTGTGAATATAGGAGACTAACCTTTTTGTCTTTTTGTTATCTGGAGATTTTCTTTCTAAATAGTCATAGGATAGATTCCCCTTTGATATGATGTGACTTGTATGACCCTACTCCCCTATAAGGGAGCTCTTGAAATAGTCTGTATGAATTATAGTGTATTTCCATTATTTTCATAGTCCACTTCACCATTAATTAGATTCTATTGTGACAGAATAATTAAAATAGAAAAAAGTAATTAAACTCAAATCAAAAATTCCTAAAAAATATATAGCTGAAGAACAATATTTAGAAGAGGCATTACATTATGTAATTCCTTTCCATTCCCAATCTCATCTCCATTCCCATTACTTTATAATTCTCGCCTTCGTACCAAATGATGCCTAAGGGATATCATCAAGATTAATAACCTAAATAAACTAGGAAAAATCAAAAGGGCAATTCAAGCAAATCTTAAGAAGTTAATTAGGATTAATTAGGAGTTAATGGGCAAATTAGGATTAATTAGGGGCGATATGTTAAAAGACTTCTAAATCATGTGTTGGCCATCCATATAAAAAGAAAAGTGAAGGAAGCCACTTAGCATCATCTAAGAAAAATCACTAATTTCCTTGGGACACAATGTTTCGGTCACTTCATGTTAAAATATAGACTCAAGATACAGTTTCTTTATTAGGTGGGAATTAGCATGTCATACACCACTGAAATCTATAAACAAGTACATATATTTTCCAAATATGATTGCATAGCCTATGGTTTGAATTATTTAGCAAGTGAATAAAAGACAAATCTTTCAAGTCAATACCATCTTAACCAACCTACTACTTAGAAATTTATATGAATATGCACTCGGTTTTGGTGGCTTTAGAATTCCTTAGCCATGCAAAGTTATAAGCTTCATTTAAGTGAGATACTTGGTGTATATAGGAGCATGTGACACCTATTTCAATTGACACATAACTAGTGGTTGAGACTTAGAAAAGGAGAATAAACAAATCCTAAATCTATAGCACTTTGAGCATTCCACCCCCTATTTGTATATATATGTGTGTGTGTGTGTCGTCATGTGGCATCCAATATCCTTGGTCATGCAAAACCATAAAGCTATATTGAAATGAATTGTTTTAATGTATCTTGTAGCATTTGACATCTAGCATGGCCGATTAGATTGGATGGTTTAGTTAATAAATAAAAGACAAGCTTACAAATCAATGCCACCTTGACATTCCACTATCCACACACACACATATATATAGACAACTATGCATTTGGTTATGACATTGATGGATAGTGGAGCAAAGGACATAAAGCATGGCCACTAAATAGTAAATAGGAATAAATGATTCTTAATTCAATTCCATTATCTCCTTATCAGTTAGGTGCATGAGGTGGCCACTTGTAGTTGTTTTTTTAATTTTGGTTTTAATTAGGCCGAGTGTAACCTTGAGAAAAAGGGAGGAGATGCTTCAAGCTTTAACCATGGAGTTTTGAGAGAGGAAATGTAAGCCGTGGATGCATAAGGGTGATTTCAAGGAGTTTCATCAAAGGTAAGCAAAGGAAAAATTGCTTTACTCCTTAGTTGCCTTCATTCTAACTGATTGGAACTCTAAATGGTGGCACTTTGTTGTTTGATCAGCCAAGGAAAATTAAAGTGAGGCTAGGAATGTGCAATAAGAAGTAACAAGTTTTCTTGAAGGTAAGAAATTGAACTTTTCTCTTGAATGGTGTTTTGGCTGAGAGCTAGAATAGAGAAAGATTTAAATTTTGTTACTATTCTTAGCTAAAGGAATTTGCATAATATGGATTCATTAAATTGAGTTTTGGAATAAAGGGGGAGAGGCAGAATGTATATGGGTTACCTTGATATAAAATGGAGACATATATTTATCCATGGTGAAATGTACATACACCTTGTTACCATAATTGAGAGAAAAATATCAAGGTAAAGAAGGAAATTGTGGGTGAGCCTAATACAATTCAAATGATGTTTAAAAGTTGAACTTTAGGATTTTGAACTTATTTTGATGAAATCTAATAAGATTAAATTTGTAAAGAAGAGAAAATGGAAATTTGAATGAACCTATATTGGAAATTCTAATTTCCCATTTATTAGAAGCAAACCATAATATGTGGCACTTGAAATTAGTAATTTCATTGTGTTTTAAGCTTTGGCCATGGCTTATCCTTAGATAGGGTATTGTGTGATTGTAATTGTAGGAAAAGAACTTTGACAACAAAGGGTAGCGACTAAATTGATAGAACCTTGGGATTGACTAAATAGGTAGTTAACAACATATTTATTATATATATATATTTGCACTAAACCGAATGTGTAAATGTGACTATGCTATGATGAATGTTTGGTTGCATTTATATTTGCTTCTTGACTAAGGCAAGGTGCCCTAAGTGCTAGCCCCTCTTTGTCGGCCAATGACCTAAGTATGATAGCCTAACGGATAAAGAAGAACTACTCTTTAGTAGCTAAATGATTTCTATATTGAAACTATGCATTGAATGTGATTTGAATTTTGTTTCAATGGCATTTATATATTCTTTGAATATGATGTCAACTATTGGGATTATTATCTCATTACAAGATTAACATTTCTTTCCAAGAGTTAGTTTTGAAGTTGATGGAGTCAAATCCACAAGGAATAAATAAACAAAATATTTAGGGATTCATGAACCTTTTGGAGATGTAAATACCGATGTACTAGCTTGATTTAGGGATTGTGACATTAATTATGTGTATATGTATGAGTTTTATATTGTAATGATACAAAGGTGAGTCTTTATTTAATTATATTATTGTGTCTATCAAGAATATGATGTTATAGACAAAATCAATCTATATAACTATTTAAGTATGAAACTGATAGTTAAAGGTATCCTATTAACAAGGTTTTCTAGTAGTCCATAAGATCTTAAACCAAGTTGGTACCATCACTTTACAAGGTTTAAAATCTTGTTGACAAGATCTTCTAATAGTCTATAAGATTTTAAATCATACTAGTAACATTAGCCTACAAGGCTTACAATCCTATTGACAAGATTTCCTAGCAGTCTATAAGATCTGAGACCATGTAGATCACTATGACTAGTCCTTGATTACACTTTAATACTTGATCTAAAACCTTATTTACAAGATGCTAACCTTGTTGATAAGATCCTTAGGCAGGTTTTAAAATACCTCAAAATTAGGTAAGAGTAATTATGGGAAATTATAGAATTATTAAGAGGAATTTAGGAAAATTATGGAAAATAAGAATTTTTAAGGAAATAGATTATTTTGGGCATTTTCTAGGCACATAATAGTTGTTCGATAATTTTTGATAGAAAATAAAATATTATTATGGATTTTAATATACTTGGGTTAGAAATTTTATTTAGGCCTCAAGAGTCATTTAAATATGTCAAGGATAAAATTTATAGAGGCTGAATTTTGTTTTATGGTGACCTAATACATTGGACTTGCTTAGTTTTGACCCAACACTTAAGAAAATCATACCCTTCGAAAAATAGGGCTTGTTAGACCATCCCACTTGCTCTAAAACCCTAAGAAACCCATTTATCATTTACCTTGGTGCTAAAAACTTACCGAGTTTTGCAAAGTAAGGAGAGCATTTTCGCATCTTGGGGTGAAGGCTAGGGTTTTTAGCTTCTTGCCACCATTTTGCACCTCTAGAGGAAGATTTAGCCAAGGCAAGCTATATAAAACTTAATCCTCTCATCCTCCTTTATATTTTGGTTTGATTGGTTTCTGGTTCAGTGGATTTTCACCTCACCACCAAATCTAAAATTTGATGTTTCAATAGTTTCTTGCATGATTTTCGGAGGTTGAGGCTAAAGGAACTATTAAGTAAGTATCTTCTCTCATTTTGATGTATTTTTTGCTAAATATTGGCTGTAATGGTTGACTTATATAATGTGCTTTGATTATGTGCGAAAATACTAAGAAATTAGTGTGAGACATTAAGGTTTCTAGAGTAGGAAGGCCCATGTCCGAAATTAGATTTCATTAGAGTCTACGTAAGTGCCTTTTAGATAGTTCATGATGCTAGAAATGACAAGTAACTAATTTTTGTATTAAATGTTGACTAAGAAATTGGTTTTGGTAAATTAGGACCCCTTGAGAGTTGAAAATTTATCTTGGCTTCAGAATTTGATGTAACTAAGTGAGGTAACTAGGGTTAAATTTAATTCCTTGCATCTGTTCATTTTTAATTTTAAATTTGCTGTATAATATGTTTTTCTATACTATGTGATTGATTGGCTACTTAATTGTTGTTTTAGACCATGACCATGTCCTTGGTCGAGTTGTGGTTCGATTGCCACTCGTTCGTTGTGCTATAATCGGGCACTGAGTTGTGATCAAACTCATGAATGCATCGAGCCATGAGCATGCTCAATAGGGAGTTGGCACTATGGATGGCCTTTTCCCTTTGTTATTGACCATTAACATGTTGTATGTGATTACTAGTATGGGATAGTAGTCATTGATAGTTCAACTAGTTTATTTGTTTAGTATATGGATGCTTTTGGTATTTTTTGTATAACATGCATTTATATTGATTAAATTACACATATGTATAGGATTTCCTTTGATTACTAAGATTCATATCTTACTCTACTTCAAAGGTTAACAATTTAACGTGAAGGTTCCTTAGTTAAGGAAAATGGGAAGCAAGTGGATGAACATCCCTAATTTGAGGCCTTGTATGGGATTTCTACACTTGGACCATTTTGACTCAGCGTAGATGCTAATCTTTTTGTAATTTATTTTGTATAGCATCATGTTACATTTATATTACTAAGTGTTAGTATTTTGATATTTTGTAACAAAGGATGTGACCATTAGGAAGCTAGATTTTAAATTACATGGATTCTGATGTATGTACCTAATATTGATCTGATATGGGTTATTGCTAATGATGAACCATGACTTATCCACTTAAGAGTATAATTATGTTATGGAATGAATGACTATTTTGAATATTGTTGTATAGAGTTTCTGTTAGAATGTGTTTACATAAATATATGCCTTATGGGAGGTATAGAGTGGTGGCATAGTTAGAATTTGTAGGAGATGTTCCCTTAGAGCCTTGAAGGTAGGAACATGTTTAGTTAAACCATTAAAACTTGTCTAAAGTGGTTTTAAGGTTAGGTGATAGGGAAATGTACATTTGGATATTGTCACTAGTGGCTTAGGCACCCTTTTGCTATCATAATGAGTAAACTTGTTGATACGTAGTAATGATCAATTGATATAAACCATCCTTCAGTCCCTAAATAATGATAATTAGTGAGTTGAAGTATATCAGAGTTGGTAGGTCATTAAAACCATGTAAATCATCCAAAGGAGGAACCTAGAACTTTATTAGTAGGAGTATTTAATAATTAGGACGAATATAGAGGAGTTTAGGTCCAGAGGGTAAATGAGACACAACCAAAAACTACTTAAGTCATGACTAAAACTCATTCAGGAGGTAACAAAATCTAATTTCACCATGGCGTAGTCTCTTTGGTTGCAGTGCAACTCGGGGAAAATAGGGTGAGAGCATTCTAGAGAAAAATCTTACTTAGTGCATAAGGGGCTTGTCGCAACGAGAATCAAGCAAATTTGTTAGAGGTATTCTAGTAGGTGCTCTCCTTGTGGCACCATGTAGGCTCACTGTGGTGAGACTTGGGAGTTTTAAATAATAAGGCTCAGGAATGAACCTAGTCGCAGCGCAAGTAGCTTAAGTCATAATAAGGATTGGGAAAAATTGTGTTCCAAGTTTCAGCGGCAAGTCCAATATTTTAGTTACAAAGTTATAGAATCAAATTAAGTTGCAGTGAGGAGTGCTCAAGTCATTGCATAAGTACTTCTTCATGCCTTTAGAGGTTTCAAAGGCTAACTTGGCTACAGTGAAGTTCTTCCAAATTGTGGCCTAAGTCCCCAAACCCTTATTTTAGCCTTTAGAACTTAGTTTATACTATGTTAATGATAAGTGGTGACTTATAAATTATTATATAAAGGTAATGTGCCCCTAGATTCAATTGTGAATGAATTAAAGGTCTTAAATGAGAGTTAAATTCCTATGAGCTTAGATGTTCTAGTCCATATGAATAGTGGTGAGTGGTGATTAATTAATAAAGGTTCAAATTTCCTTATAATTTCATTCATTGTTGACTAGTATTCACTTTAGACTTTAAGTATTGATCATCAAGAGTGCAATCATGTTTAATTAATGTGATTAGTAGTTAAGTTTATTACACTTGGTATCAGAGCAATGGTTTAGGAAATTATCCTAGATTTCAAACTTTGTGGTTAGAAAACTTAGCAATCATGATGCATGCATGCTAGGAATAGGAATGTTATGGTATAGTGATGTCACTTATATCTGTATATACCTATTATGGATGAAGTTATGCTTGGATTTGCCCTTACAGTTGTAGCTTAATGGAGAGCCTCTAGTTGTGCTTATGACATTGCAAAGTATTATGGCTGCACGTTGTAAAACTACTGAAATGTTGAAAGAAGTATAGGAGGCCATGACTACATTGGCCAACTATATAAGGGCGCAAGTTAAGGCTTATGAGGGCAATGATTGACCTGCTTCAAGAGTAACCTAAGGCCTATGCAGCCACTATTTAAGTGCTGTAATTGTTGCATGAGACTATAAGCAAGTAGAATCAAAGGTGCCAATTGGAAATTGGGTTAGTGTAGGTTAAAACCTTAGTGTAAGGCATCAAGGGGGAGAGGATGACATCTTGATTATATTGGCCAAGTTTAGGAAGGCTAATCTTCCATCATTTTTAAGGGAGTTAGACATTGAGAAAGTTGAGAGATGGCTAATGCAATTGGAGAAAATTTTTGAATTTATAATATGCACTATCGAGCAAAAGGCTAGACTAGCCATTTATAAGCTAAAAGGTGAGGTGGAGCACTAGTGGCATAGTGCATCTAGGCTGGTAACATCAAAAGGGATAGCCTTAACTTAGGAGAGCTTGCAAATAGCTTTTGAGAGCAAATATTTTCCCCCATTAGTAGGAACTAATAAGGAGGTTGAGTTTAATTTCCTTGAGCAAGGCAAGATGAGTGTAGATTGATATGCAGCAAAGTTTATTCAGCTTTCTAATTTCTTTTCATATTTGAAATAGTTTGATGATAAACCTTCAAAAGTCAATAAGTTTGAGAGAGACCTTAAACCTAAGTTGAAGGACAATATTGCACCCTTCTATATCCATAAATTTGATGAGCTAGTGAAGAAATGTAGGGTGTCTGAAAGGGCCTTAATGGAGAGTGAGGCCAAAAGAAAGAAAGCAATAGAGGGTAAGCACGATAGAAGTGTGGAACTCTTTTAGAGTAGTAGTAAGATAAAGGCTAGTAGTGGTAGCAGCTCTTGGGGTAGGAGGCCACCTTTAAGAAATGTCCCTTAAAGGAAGAACATTAAACCTCTAAAGAGTTTAGTAAGTGCCCCACCAACATATGGCAAGTGTGGGAGGAACCATGGGAATGGACCATGCCCCATGTGTTATGATTGTAAGAAGCCTAAACATTGTGCATACACTTGCATAGTGTCAAAAGAGTCAGTTTCATCTATTAAACTACTTACATAAGGACAGGTGTTTACACTTAAGCAACAAGAGGCTATTAGATCTTCTAATTTAATCTAAGGTACTCTCCTTGTCCATAACCATATTATAGATGCATTGTTTGACTTGGGTGCAATCCGCTCATTCATCTCATATGACTGTGTTAAGCATCTGGGTTTTAAAATTAGCCTATTACAATTTAAATTATTTGTGTTTACCCCTATTGTATATTTTGTGATTATAACTGATGTATGTCTAAATTGTGTTGTACAATCAGTTAGTTGTTGTACTACTCTTGACCTAATTTGTATCCCTTTGCATGACTTTGATGTGATTATTGGTATAAAGTGGTTGTCAATTAATAATGTGATACTTGATTGCAAGCAAAAAATTGTTTTCTTACCTATTAATGTACTTGAATCTTACTTTGTGATTAAGCTTGCTTATGTGTTTGTCGCCTAAGCTAGGAGGCACTTTAGGTGTGGTTGCTAGGGGTTTCTTGTATTCTATAACACCTCGTAATTTATTAAGGATAATTATGATTAATTAGGAATTGATATGGATTTAAATGTGACTTAAGCTTATGATTAAATTATGTGTGTCAAGAACATTATTGGAGGCCTAATTTCATTTAAATATGACCCAACTCTACTCATATGGAAGCCCAACCCATTTTTGCACTCAATTAACCCATATAGCCTGGCTCAACTTGTTAAGTATTAGCCCACTTGGAGCATAGGCCCTATTGAGCAACTCCTTTGCACTAAAACCCTAAAGAGCCTATTTGCTTTTCATTTGGGTGCTGAAAATACAAGATTTTGCAAAATAAAAAGAGAAAATTCGGAGGTTCAAGAAAGGTTAGGGTTCTACCAACATTGTAGCTCCATTTTGGACTTTTAGAGAGTGATTTAGCCAAGGTAGGCTTTATAAAATTTAATCCTCTCCTCTTCCTTTACATTTTAGTCTGATTGGTTTGTCATTTAGGGAATTTTTATCTCTTCTTAATAGGAAATCTAGTTTTTAGATGATTATTACAAGATTTTCAGAGTTAGAAGTGAGAGGGATGATTGGGTAAGTATTTTTCTTCCATTTTATGTATTACTTGGCTAAAAAATGTCCCCTATGGTTGATTTTCATAATGGGTTTTGCTATAGTGCAAAAATACAAGAAGATGGAAGTGAAACACTATAGTTTCTGGGCTTAGTGACTTAAATCCAAATTTTTGGGAGTCACTAAAGGATGGGGTAAGTGTCTCCTACCATTTTGTGATGTGTAAATGCTGGAATTTTTCCATTTGGATTGATTTTTGGTGCATGACTTTTACATGTGTGAAAATGGATGAGTGGGGAGTGAACCATTATGAGTTTTGATATCTTGACCTTGTATTGGTGCAATAGACCCTTAGGAAGTTTGGGTAAGTAATTCTCAATGAATTCTTGTTCAAAGTAATCAATGGATAGGGAAAATTCCTTGCTAATGATAGTTAAATAATGATAACTATACTTATCTTAGGCTTGGTGTGCTTTGGATCATGGTGGTAGCTAGAGGAAGAATAATTGGCTTCATTGAAGTAACTAAAGTTAATTTTCTAATTCCATGTATATGCTCATTTGAATATGATATTTGCTGTACATGTATGATTTTGAAATGCTAAATGATTGGTTGGCTACTTGAATTGTGTTATGATTAGACCTTGTGAATCCATGGTGGATGACGATTATGTCACGCAATCTCAAAATAAACTAGGTTGGAAAATATATAGCTAGCGGTGCAACCTAGATCGTCTCCCTTGGAAATGGAATTCAATGTTTAATTAGGTTTTCCAAGTTTAAAAGAACTCTACAAATTACCTAATTAGAAGGAGGTTTTGCCTAAATTTAACTAACTAAAATTTAATTGAAATAAAATTCCTAATCACGACTTAATTGCATAAACTATGGGGTGAATGATAGACATGTGACTAGCTTTGGATTTATCCCTTGGTATCCACTATGCTTATCTCAATTGTAATTAATTCTAGTCTAAGAGTCCCTAATTGTGTCTATGGCAAATGATCTTAAATTACCATTCAAGATTCAAGAATTAACAATCTAATGTTGAATTGAAACCTCAATCCCATACTAAATAATTAATTCTTGCCTTTAGGATCAATGAACAGTTCAATTTGATTGATTAATTAATCAATTAGCTTCTGAATTAATACTTTAGGATATTCAATTAACTAACCAAACTCCAAGGAATCCTCAAATCAAACAATTAGGCACACAATATCACTCATACATTTCATCGAATACCTTGATTACATACATAGAAAATTAGAGAATAATGAAAATCCAGTACTAAAATTAATCAAATAATTATTTAAATACTCTCCTAATTAATGTCTAACCAGCCATCCATCATAAACTACACTGATCTTAGTCAATTACAAGTTTAACCAAACAAGTTCAAGAACAAAAATTAATGTAGAAAGAGAGAAAATAAAATAGGAAGCTTAGACAAATCCCTTGCTATTTTCTTTAAATTCAAGCTTTAACCAAAGTTCTCCTTCTAGCTAGCCACAAGATGGAGAATTAAAGCTTCATTGGATGGAAGGAGATGGAGGAAATGAGAGATGGAAATGGAGTGGAAGAGCTACAGTGTAGATGGAGTGGAGCATGGAATGATGTGTTATTTCAATGTAATCCCCCCTGTTGCCACGAGTGTATTTCTTTTTTTCTCTCATGTGGCTTTGCTCTTCTTTTTTAATGATTCATGTGCTTTCCTTCTTGCTTCACTTTCATATGCTTCTTCTTTTATTCCAATTGCCCGTAGCTTCCTTCTTTTGTGTATAAGTGTGGGCCCCCCAAAGTAGATATAATAATCATCTTCCATGTTCTATCCTTCCTGTGGATCCTTCTCCTCTCTAGCCTTCATTTATCACGTAAGTTGAGCATTAAAACCTTTGGCTTTTCCTCTGGATGCTCTCTCTTTAATAATCACATTGCTTTTCACATTCTGGAGCTTCCTCTTTTCCTTCCATGCATATTTCTCTCAATTTTCCTACTCATTCCAACATCGTCATACTTCTGAACCTCTGTTCCAATAAACTCGTGGCTACATGCTTCATTCCTTAACCCATGGATGTCTCTTCTTTAGCTGCTATATGAGTAAATGGTTCTGCATGCATGAATGATATGATTCTTACTCCATACTCTTCCTTTCATTCATTGCTGCCTGTGTACATTTCATTCACATGTTCACATGACTTCTTTGTTTAGCTCATTCTACGTTCTCCAACTTATACTTCTTCTCAAATCCATATGTGAGTGAGCTCTATTTTGAGCTTCCTTCTTCTCTAGTATTTACATGCTCTCCTCTTCTCTCATTCAGCTCACTTTTGTCCTCTAACCCGTAACAAAATTCATATATTTTCCCATGCTTCTGTTCATAGCCTTGTTCACTTGTTACTTTCCCTTTTATTCCATATACTTTCTAAGTTTCTACTGGACATTGTTGCATGGTTGTATTTTGTTTCATGGACCTTCTTTATTCCTTTAAAATCATAGCTTTTCTTTCTTGTTTCTGCTATATGTTAAACTTATAGCTTATCTCTTCTTTTCAAACTCATACTGCTGCATGTTGGTGCTATGACATGATTGAGTGAATGGATGAATGGAGAAGCTGATATATGCTATAGAAACTAAGGAGCATAGTGCTGCATTATGTGTGAAGTGTGTGCATGTATGGAGGTGCTACTATGTGGAAGTGTGCTGTAATGTGGAGCCATGCATGAAACCCATTCCTTGTTTGAATGTCAGCCCTTATTTAAGTGAAGATGGAAGAGAGAGCTATGTGTAAGTGCTTGAAAAGAAACCTCTTCTTTTCTAGTCCTGTGGCTTCTTCCTTCACACACGCTCGAAACTTTCTTGCTTTATTCTACCCATAGTAGCTTTCTATTTCATTTCCCACGTGACCTCTTTAGCTAGCTACTTTAAAACCTTTTTTTCCCAGTGATGAACTTGAATGTGCATCTCAATCATGGAGTCCATGACTTAATGAAGTTAGTGCATATATGATCTGCATGTATGGAGTGTGAATGTAAATCCCCTTGGCCAATTTATTCAAAATTAAAACTTCCCATTCATGTTCTGATTAATCTCCACCATTAAAAATTTAATTGCCCATTAAAACTCTACAAAAATCATAGACAAAATCAAATAGGAATATTCACAAAAAATATTTAAGATAAATTTAAGCATTGAAAACCAATAATTTGCAAATTAATTCTTAAAATGTAAAAATAACCAATTAAAATCAAATTCCATTCAATTACATACATTGAGCCATATTTAATTATTAGAGTGCCAAAATTAGGAGGATTTATGTATATAAAACTAGCATTCATCAATGGAGCTGTGGTGCGGCTGCCACTCATGCATCGTGCTTCTATTGGGCACCAAGTTGTAATTAGACTCCTGGTTGCATTGAGCCCAGGTTGTGCTCTTTTGGGAGTTAGTGCAGTGGACGGGCCTCTCCTAGTGTTATTAGCCTTTAACATGTTGTATGTGATTACTGGTATGAGATGGTAGTCACTAGTAGTCCAACTAGTTCATTTGCTAATGATATTGATGCCTTTGATATGTTTTCTATATAATTGCATTATGTTGATTAATCTATACATATATATGGAATTTACCTCTTGTTATTGAGATTGTATTTTTCACGCTAGTTGTGGGCTAACATTTTCAAAGACTAGACCTCATAGTAGCAAGGAGAAATTAATGAAAGCATAATGTATAGTTTGGTAGCATATAGGTTTGAAAACCTTGTCAAATTGGGTTTGTGTAACTAGATTATTAGTTTTTATGTATTGTCGCATTGCATCATGAATTGCCAAGTATAGGGATTGATTATGTAATATAATTACCATGAAATCAAACATTGTGATTATATCTGACAAATACTTGTTGAATGACTTGATGTTGTGCAACTATTAAGTTTAGTCCTATGTATCTTATGGTTGAAACACTTTTGCTATCATGGGAGGGGAATTAATTGATATGGAATTAAGTTTTGATTGCTTTTATGCAATCCAAGACCCTTAAACAATGAGGATTAGTAAATCATGACAAAATAGGAGTTGAAAGGTCTAAAAAACCATGGATACTAGCCACCAAGATCCTAGAATCCATCTAGGACTAGTGGGAATTCATTAGACAGCAGAAAATGAAAGTCTAGGTGCAAGATGGAGTTGAGTTGCAGTCGAAACACCTTAAGTCATAGCCAATAGTCAGTCAACGCCATAGTGCAAGATGTCCCATTGCAACGCAAGACAAAAATTTCGCCCAATGAGGGTAATAGATCCAACTTCATCATGACACAATTTGAATAAATTAGGTGGAGAGTTCCAAGAGGAGTACCTGCCATGGCGCTACATAGGCTTGCCGTGGTGAGGATCTAACCTATTATGACACGAAAACATGAACAATAGGTCCTCAGAAGAACTCTACTATGATATAGAAAACCCAAGCCGCAAAGCAAGGTATAAAATTTTAGTTTTAAGCTGCAATAGTCACTTACACCACGATGCGGATGTATCAAGTTGTAGTAGGAGTCCCCAAACTTGGTTTAAGGTTTCAGTAACCAACGTAGCTGCGGTGAGGATCATCTAAGTGGTGGTGTAGGTTCCCAAACTCTTTTTTTTTGACTTAGAAACCTTGAATTTCATTATGTCAAGGTATGTAATGACTTGGGAATATTCATAAGAGCTTTTTGGTGAGTAGAAATCAATAATAGGATGAACCAAAGGTCTTAACTGATAATTATGATCACTTGTAGATTCAATTAGTTGTGATTACTTAGCTAATAACTCTAATAATATCAAGATTCAAAATTTCCCACCTTTTTCCTATTTTAATTAATTGTAATGATCTTAGACCTTGATTTTCAATAGTTAACTGTATAATTAAGCCTAATCATAGTAATTAAGAATTAGGGTTATTACATATTCTGTTCTTTGCATGTTAAGGTAGAGGACATACCCTATAATTAAGGAATTCCTGAAGTTTTCTCTAAAGAGATTAGTGGCCTACCCCAGAGAAAGAGCTAGAATTTTCCATTGACTTAGTTTTTAATACAAGACCAATCTCTAAGGCTCCATATAGTGTAACACTCTGGAATTAATTAAGAGCAATTATGAAGAATTAAGGAAATTACTATGAGGAATTTGGGAAGATTATAGGAAATAAGAATTTTAAGGAAATAGATTATTTAAGGCATTTTGAGACAAATAATAACCATTAGCCATTATTAAGTGAAAATAAATTGTTAGTAGTGGATTTGAATTGATTAAGAAATAAAAATTTAATTTGGGTCTTATGATCAATTCATTTATGTTAATAACCAACTATAGAAGCCCAACTTTAGTTTTTATGAAAGCCCAACTTATTTGAATCAACTTGAATTATACCCATGACCCAACATGTAGATTTTTGTGGCCAACTAAAGTAAGGGCTCTTGAGTAAGCCCATATTGCTTAAAAACCTAAAGAGAAGGCCACCACTTATTAATCTTATGCTGAAACAAAGTATAGGCAGTAGAATAAAGAGAGAAAATTGTGCTTGGGAAGGAGGCTAGGGTTTGTTCAGCATCTTGCTAGCATTTTTCACTTTTAGTGGAATATTTAGCAAAATTAAGCTATATAAAACTTGACCCTCTCATCCTCTTCTTCATTTTAGTCAGATTGGTTTTTCGTTTGGAGAATTTTCACCTTCATCCTAAATCTGAAAGTAAGTGTTTTGATGGTTTCTTGCATAATTTTTAGATCTTGAAGGTAGTAGGACTATTAGGTAATTATCTTTCCCTTACTTAAGTGTGTTTCATGCTAGAAATTGGTCTTAATAATTGATTTTCATGCTGGGTTTTATTTGTAATACCCAGTTTCTCTGTAAATGGATGAAAACTAATTAGTTATAAAAGGAAGTCCTCTAAATGGGAAGAATTGGGGCTAAACAAAATTAGAATAATGATCTAGATATCAAAGAATGAGAAAACAAGGCCAAAGGTGCCTTGAAAATAGAGCCAGAATAGCTAAACGAAATTTGACAAACATGTAGTAGTATTTTTATAATTTTGGGCACTTTTTAGGAAACTCAAAGGAGGGATCTTTAAATGGAAAAATTGAGTTTCTTGGGGTTCTTAGATGCCTTAAAAACCATAAGAATCCCTTGGAATGGTTCAAACCCCTTCGATTTACATTTTAGAGTATTAGTTGACCTGAACTTTGACTGATTCGTTCTGCAACACCAAAAAATTAATTAAGGTGTTAATCATGGATTAGACATAATTAAGAATAATTATTATGGAATAATTGGGTAAGCTATATGAATGAAAATTTATAGAGAAATAAATTATTAATATGGGTCTAAGATTTCAATTGGGTTAAAACTTAATTTGGGCTTAAAATTAATTTTAATAAGCCATGGATAAGGATTAGTGGAGGCTAAATGATTTTAGATGTAGAACTAACCCTTTATTATAAGACTTGGGCCAAGAGAAATCACCTAGCAATGGCCTAATCTAATTTAGTAAAATATAATCCCAAGACTCAATTTATATGAGCACTTATAGTTGGCCCAATACACATTATGTAGACCCAAATTAGATTGACTTTTGGAACTTAGCCTAAACCAATCAAATTTCTGATTAGGCTAAGCTGAGTAGAGTAGATGCTAAGTTTTATATTTCTTCTTATATAACATTATCATATAATCATGTTGCCAAGTGTTCAGATTTTATGCTTGTTGGGTCTTATTTCATAAGTTGGGCTACAGAAATTTGATTGGTTTAGGCTAAGTTCCAAAAGTCAATCTAATTTAGGTTTGCATGTATGGGGGAGGCTACACTTGGGCTAAGCTGAGTAGAGTAGATGCTAAGTTTTATACTTCTTCTTATATAACATTATCATATAATCATGTTGCCAAGTGTTCAGATTTTATGCTTGTTGGGTCTTATTTCATAAGTTGGGCTACAGAAATTTGATTGGTTTAGGCTAAGTTCCAAAAGTCAATCTAATTTAGGTCTGCATGTATGGGGGAGGCTACACTTGGGCTAAGCTGAGTAGAGTAGATGCTAAGTTTTATATTTCTTCTTATATAATATTATCATATAATCATGTTGCCAAGTGTAGGAGCTTGTATATCGATTACTTAGGATTAACTATTGAAGAGCTAGGCTTCATATTAGTTTGGTATTGGATGTATGAACTTATAACATCTACTATGAACTTTGTTAAATTTATGATATTGTCTACTATTCAAAAATGTAATCATGTGATACATTAGATGTTGACCTAAACCAGTGATGCATGGAATGTCTAATGGAATATGTATTTGAATAATAATTATTGATAGTTCATGAATTCTTGCTATTATTAATCTATGAACTTGCTAATATATGGTAGTTAGATGAGTAGAAATTAACACTTAAGTCTTGAACTAATAATGATAGATAAGTTAGGTAAATTAGGTAAATGAAAGCTATTAGATCCCCACAAATTAAGATAGAGTGGCCCTAAGGTTTCACTAGAGGAAGAGTTAGAGTGTATGAGACAAAATTTTAAAAGTTGTAGGACCAGAAGGTGTTTTGCTGTGGCCAATAGAGGTGAAGTAGCCTAGGGAGAGTAACAAAGAGCAATTTGCCATGGAGAGAAGTGGAATTCACCGTGGCAAAATGTGAGACGCTAAACTAAAAGTCATCCAGAGAGTAATTCATTACTGTGAATTTGCAAAATTTGTGAAGGTACTCAATTCCTCATAATAATGTAGAAACCTTGGTTTTTCCTATAGCAACATCAAGGGATGACTTGGAAACACTGGTAGGAGATTCTTGAGAGTTGAAAATGAGTGGGTAATAGATTTAAAGGTTTTTAATTAGGGATTTGTTTCACTTATGTACATGAATGCTTGTATATATTTGGTTAATGATTATAATAACATTGAGGTTCAAATTTCCTCACTCTTTCCTAAATTGATTAATTTAAATGGTGCCAGACCTTGATTTATAATTATTAACCGCATGTTTAAGCCTAATTACCATGATTAGAAGTTAGAGTCATCACACGTTCGAGAAGGTTTTAAATCCAATTTGGGTGAAACCAAAGGCATTTTATAAGTTAAAGGACCTAAATTCTATAATGGAAAAGATGATTCTAAAAAAAGTTGAAATGAGCCCAATTAGAAAGAAGTAACAAGAAGGACTAAATTGTAATTTTTAAAAAATTGTAAAAATGAGTTCTAGCCTCGTTATAACATGTCCCACCTCTGCCCTTTCTTCATAACAAACCTTCTCTGGTCTAAAATAGAACCAAGGGCAAATGGGAGTGGCGCTCCAAAGGAAGGAGTAAGAAGAAGAAGATTCAAGGCAAAAAGGAAAGAAATTTCATGGTTTTTCATGCTTCATCCTCCACCAACCTTGCTCTCCTCTTTCTTCCATGGTTTTCATGACTAATTTGGGATTGGACTAGTAGGAGAAATTTAAAATTTGAATAAGAAGCTTGAAGCAAGTGGAAGACTCTTGAAAAGCTTTGAAATCAATGTAAGAATCATGGCTTTCCTTACATCTCTTTGCTTGTTCTTCCTTAAGTGAGTTTCAGCCAACTATGTAGTACCTAAGAGGGATTGAGTTCTGATCAAAACCAAGAAAGAAACATAAGTTTTAAAGCATGAGGAGCAAGATGATGCCATTAAATTCAAAAGAAAAGCATTAGAATATAAGTTGTGAAATCTAGGGATTTAGTTGCACCTTGGCCAATATGAAGCTTCCTAGTGGTAATTTAAGTTTTCTAAGAATGTGTATGGATCCTCAAGGTATCTAGGAAGCCTCCCAAGTGCCAACTCCCTAAAGAAAATTTGCCAAACTCTATGGGCTCACAAGCTTACTCATGACTCAGCCTAAGCTAGTCCATGCACCTAGAGAGAGTTTTAATTTCTTTTAAAGTTAAAAAGGGACTAAATATGATAAATGAACACCAAAGGAAGCATTGGAATAAGTTTAGAAAGCATGGTTTGTGAGAAGGAGGTTTAGGCTTGATTTTAAGACATAAAGAAGCAGCTTGTATCTAGGCTCCTTAAAATGAATTTGTGATGACTCCAAGGAGTCTAAATGGAGTCAAGAGACTTATATAGAAGGAGAAATTGGAGCCAAAATTATGAATTCCAATAGTTACTTCATTATGTCTTCTATGGAACCATAATGGTGTCTTAGAACAAAATAGCCTTACATAGAGTTTATGAGAAGCTAGATCTTGTTCCAATGATTGAAATATGTCTCATTTGATGTGTCTAAGCCAAGAGAACCAAGTGCCACCTAGTTGCATGTGCTTGGCCGAAAAGGGGAAGAAGAATTCAAGAGAAAAGTTTGTGTTCTTGTTTCAAGGTAGCTCTCTAAGCTTTCTCACATGCATTGCTTAGATGTTTACTTGTCTTTGAATATTTGTGTGTATATTTGAACTATGAGAAATTTTTCTAGCCATTGCTTACATGTTATGGTACTATTATGTTTCTTGAAATATGTTTATGACTGCAAAGTGGCTTGAATGGCTTTGGTAATTCCAAAAGTTCCTTAGTATGGATGAGGATAAGCTAAAAGTCCCTAGAAATAGGTAAGACAAAGTCAAAAGTCTTAAGAAGAATGAGGGTAAGTCAAAAGTCCCTTGGAAGTGGGTGAAGCAAATCTAAAAGTCTCAAGGAAGATAGGTGAGGCTAGACTAATGCCTTGAGAGCCTATGTTTGATATGTATGAGTTCATATAACAAGGAAAATGATTTATGTATATTCATTAGTAGCTTAAATACCATGCATGCATTCTTTGACATGAAATTGCATCCATTATATATGTTTGAAAGGGTTAAGAGCTATTGGGATTTTTAGAATCTCTCTTCCTCCACATATGTCTAACCATGTCTAGGTGAGTCAATTGGACCAAGAAATGGAGGCCAACCACTTTGAAGGGCAAGAGAGTTTGACAATGAAGTAGAGAAATAGGATTTTAATAGCATTTTGATATCAAGAATTGTAACCATACGAGTATATATGATGTAAACCTTTGAACATATTCAAATGCATGTAAATATGATATATGTATCCATTTTGGAACCAAATGAATGAATACATGAGTTTTTGCCACCCATATGCTATTATATCCATGTCTATAAATGCAAGTGACATTGCGAGAATGAGTTCCATGATGATTTCAACCATTTGGCATGCTTCTATATGCTATAAATGTGCTTTTGGACGTGCTCAAGTGGTTATGGAATGATAAGAGAGTCATTTAGTGCCTTATAGAACCATTATGGACTTCAAAATTGATAATTTCTTGAGTTAAATCAAAGTCTGATCAAATGAATGAGTTTTTGGTCAATAAATAGGTCTCATCTAGAGCTTTTCATAGAGATAAAGAGCATTCAATTTGGAGCTATAGAAAATTTATTATGATTTTTCAAAGTTGGTCAAATTATGCAGAATTAGTATGGGTACTGTTCATATGGTTAGTTTGCTTCTTTATGTCACTCATAGGTCAAATGAAGTCTAATGCTTATGAAATTTTCTAAGAATAAAGTAGACATCATAAGCTTTCAATAGCCATGGAGAGCACTGTATTTTGTGCTTTTTAAAGGGAGAAACAAAATTTTGAATTTTCAAGTCTTGTAGTTGTTCGAGAACAGACTTAATGTACTGTTCTATTATTTTTTGTAACTTAAATGCTATTGTCTTAGTTTGGAACTATTTTTACTCATTATTTAACATCTAGAGAAAGCTATCATATGCATGATTTTGATTTTCTTAGAATTAGTTATAAATTTTCAAAGGTTATATCAGAAATTTAGGACAGTAAACTTGAGAGCAAAAATCTGGTATTGTGTTGTGTGGTCCAAAATTCGTGATTTATGAAATGAAATATGATGTTTATGATTTGAATGGATATGTTATGGATAGAAAATGATATTTGTAAGTCCATATAGTCCCTAAAGCCAAGAATGATGCATATAACTTTCCAACTATGCAAATAACCATGGATAATAGTGCCACTTTCTTGCAAATATGTACCAATATGCCAAGTATGTGTTAAGATAGCCAATGTGACATTGGTATAAGGGCTAGGAAGTTGAGGGATTACATTGTTCATGTACAAAAATACCAAGATTTTGAAGTGAGACATTGTGATTTTTGGGTTAGGAGTCTCAAATTTGAATTTTATGAGCTCATTGGTGGCTGGGTAAGTGGTTCTTAGGTAGTCTTAATGTTTGAAATGAATGAGTAATTAATTTTCATAATGGACATTGACTAAAGATTTGATTTTAGTTAATCTAGGACCTTTAAAGTGTAGACACTTTTTTTTAACTCTTGAAGAAATCAGTATAGCTAGTAAGGTAACCATGGGATTCATTTTTAATTCCATGCATATGTTCATTTTAATCTTATATTTGCTGCACTTATATGATTTTCTATGCCATTGATGGGTTGGCTACTTGATTGTGTTTGGACCATGATCGTATCCTTGGTGGAGCTATAATCATGCTATCACCCATACATTGTGCTGTGATAATACACTGAGTTGTAATTAGACTCAATGGAATGCACTGAACCATGAGCATGCTTAATAGGGAGTTGGCGTCGTGGGTAGGGCTTTCCCTTTATTTTTTTGCTATTAATATGTTATATATGATTGTTAGTATAAGATAGTAGTCACTAGTAGCCCAACTAGTTCATTTACCAATTTTGTTTATGTATTTGTTCTTTACTTGTTCATGATGCATTTATGTTGGCTAATGTGTACATGTATATGGAATTTCCCTTTGATTACTGAGATTCATGTCTCACCCCTTTTTATAGGCTAACAATTTCAGGTGAAGGATCTTCGGTTAAGGAAAAAGAAGTAAGTGGATGAACATCCATAGCTGAAGGCCTTGTATGGGATTTCTATAGTTGGATCTATTTAGAATTAGTATAGATGCTATTCTTTTGTAATCAAACTTGTATAGCATCATGTTGCATTCATTTTTGCCAAGCATAGGTATTTTGATCTTTGCAACTAAGGATTTAATTCTTGGGAAACTAGGTTCTAACTTTTATGGATCCTAATATCATTGCATCTAATTTGGTACTTTTGAACTTATATGTATGTATAGAGTTGCCTTATCTATCTAATCGACATGATTATTATGACTTTTGCATGATTGATTGTGATGCTGTTACATATGATTTCTTAATTGTTACGCGGTCTAATATATGGATTTAGGAAGTGCTATAGTCAAATTTTGCATTTGTCATTTCTTGAAGGTCTGAGGGTAGGAATATATTACTTTGGTCCATCAAAACTTGTTTAAAGTGGTTTGAGGTCAATTGATAGGGAATAACACACTTGAGATTGTCACTTGAGGCTCCACATTTCTTCTTGCTATCATAGAGGGAGATTTACTGATATAATTCAAGGTTTAGTTACTCTAACTTAAACTTAGGTCTTTAAATCATTGAAGTTAGTAAATTGTTGGGTATAAGAGGAATATAACCTCAAAACCATTTATTTTTGCCTTAGGAAGACCCCAAACATTGATTAGAGGGAGTTACAAGTGAGTAAGAGCAAACATCAAAGAGTTTAGGGCCAAAGAGGAGTTGAGTCATGCCAAAACTATTTAAGTTGCAAGCAAATCACATCCAAGGAGTAACAAAATGGAATTGCACCATAGCGTAAGTTTCTTAGCCATGACGCAACTTAAGGAAAATAGTAGGGGAGTGTTCCAAATAGTAGTTTGGCCGCGGTGAGAATTAAAGAAAAAAAAAAAGAACAGTGCTCCAGAAGCACTTCTCACCATGGTATAGAGTTTTTGAGTCATAGAGAGAATCATGAATTTTGCCTATTAGAGTTATAGTAGGTAAACTTGCCATAACGCTAGGTAGCCACACTATAACACCCTAAAATTAATTAAGGTGTTAATCATGGATTTGGGTTAATTAAGAATAATTAATATGGGATAATTGGGCAAGTTAAGTGAATGAAAATTTTAGAGAGATAAATTATTAATATGAGTTTGAGATTTAATTGAGTTAGAAACCCTATCTAAGCCCAAATTAAATTAAATAGGCCAAGGTTAGGAACTAATGGAAGGCCAAATATGATTTAATGAATTAGAAACCTAAGACCCAACTTGCATAAGCTCTTATAAATGGCCCAATAACCCCTGTGCAGACCCAAATCAATTGAGTTCTTCAAACTTGGTCTAACCCAATTAAAAGTCTGCAGCCCAACAAATGAAAGCTTGCCCAACAAGGCTTAAATTAGAACCCACTTGCAACTGGACCTTTGGGTCAGCCCATGACCCATATGAGGACCCAACTTAAAACCCTAAAAACCAGTTTGATCACCCCCATTATGCAGAAACACAAGAAAAATAAGGGAAATTCGGAGGTCCAAAGGAGAGGGTAGGGTTTTTGACATATTTATACCATTTCCCACTTCTAGAGCAAAATTTAGCCAAAGTAATAGTTATATAACTTAGTTCTCTCCTCTTCTTCTTAAATTTGACCCAATTGGCTTCTCATTTAGAGCATTTTCACCATACCCAAATTCTGAAATGTGGTTGTTTGGTATTTTTTTACAGGATTTTCGGAGGTAGAGGCTAGGAGGGATATTGGGTAAGTGTAAACTCTCCATTCTAATGTATTTTCTGCTGGTTTAAAACTCCCATGGTTGATTTGTAGTATGGGTATTAATTATGTACGAATTTGCTTAGGAATTAGGGTGATATATTGAAATTTCTAGTAGAAAACATATTCAATCTGAATTTGGGGATTTGTAGTGGCTGGATAAGTGTCCTCTGAGTAGCCATTAATATTTTAATTTTTGGGTACTTGTTACTGTTGTACATGATGATTTAAGGTAGTAATCTTCTAATGTTATGGTTATAGGGAGATTTTGGCACTGTTGGTGGGTTTTCAATTATCTGCAAAGTGAGGTAACTGGGACTATATTAATTCCATGCATATAACTACTTTAATTTCATATTTGCTATACATGAATAATTTGAAATGCTAAATGAATTGGTAGGCTATCTATTGTATTATGTTTGGACTTTGTGAGTCCATGGTGGAGTTATGGTGCGATTACCACCCGTGCATGTGCTTCAATCGGGCGCCGGGTTATGATTAAACCCTAGATGCATTGAGCCCTAGTTGTGCTCATTGGGAAGTAGGTGTTGTGGTTGGGCCTCTCTCAGTGTTATTGGCCTTTAACATGTGGAATTGTGATTGCTAGTATGGGATAGTAATCATAGATAGCCTAATTGTTTCATTTACTAATATGGTTAGTGTGTTTTCTGATACTTATATGAAATCATGCATACATGTCGATTAAACTAGAATATATGAATGGAATTTTCCTTGGTTACTTTGATTTGCATCTCACCCCATTTCATGGGATCATACTTTTAGGTGAAGGTCCTTCGGATAAGGATAAAGAGAAGTAAGTGGATAAAAATCTATAAGCTCTAGCCATGTGTGGAGAAGGCTACACTCGGGCTGATTTGAGTAGGTCTAAGTAGAATAGATTCAATTTTGTTATTCATTTAAATAGCATCATCATGTAATCATGTTGCCAAGTGTAGACGTTTATATTTTGATTAGTTGGAATGTATCTATTAAGGAGTTAAGTCTCATTATAGCTTGGTATTGGATGTATGAACTTATAGTATCTGATGTATGAACTTTGTTGAATTCATGATATGATCTACTATTAGAAATGTCATCATAGGATATATTAGATTGTTGATTTGAATTAGTGATGTATGGAATCTCTAATGGAATATGTATTGACTGATAATAATTGATAATTCGTGAACTCTTACTATTATTACTTTATGGACTTGCTGATATAGGGTAGTTGGAGGAGTAAAAATTAACATTTAAGTCTTGAACTAGTAATGATGGATAAGTTGGGTAAATTAAGCTAGTAAAAGTTATTGGAGCCCCACAAACTAAGGTAGAGTGGCCCTAGGGTGTCATTGGAGGGAGAGTGGAGAGTATGAGACTAGATTTTAGGAGTTGTAAGATTAGAAGGCATTTTGCTTCGGCCAAAATATTATTAGCCGCTGCTAATAGAGGCAAAGTTTCCCAGAGAGAGTACCAAAGAGCAATTTGCCACGGTGAGAAGAGGAATTAGCCACGTAAAATGTGAGAGGCCAAACTGGAAGTCGTCCAGAGGGTAATTAACTGTGGTAAAAAGGGGAATTGGCCGTGGCCAATAGCGAGAGGTGAGCGAGGTAGGTTCCAGGAGGTTTCCTCACTACAGCACCATGTAACAACCAGAAAAAGAAAAGAAAAGAGAAAAGAAAAAGGGAAAGAAAAGAAAAGCTGAAAATTTTCTAAGTCTGCTAGCTATAGCCTAGCTATAGCGAATGTACCTGTTCGCTATAGCCTAGCTATAGCGAGAGTGCCTTCTCGCTATAGCGAAAATGCTTCTAGCTATAGTGAGTGTAGGCATCCCATACAAAAACTAGGGAGTTGCTCGCCGTAGCGTACGTTATAGCGAAGGCAGAGGTCTGGGACAGATACGAGCTCGTTGTAGCGAGGGTTATGGCTTGCTATAGCGAGGGTTAGTCCGAAAAAGCATGAAAAGCGAAATTTTGACCTTTTTAAACTTCCAAACTCTTCCTTTCTCTGTAAACCGATCTAAGCTTCGACTAAGAGAGAGAAAATGGCTGTGGAGAGAGAGAGAGACCTAGAGAAGGAAGGAAAACAAGCAAAGAGGTAAGCAATCTTGAGATTTCCCTAGCTTTTCTCCCTAGCATGTTATTCTTCTCCCTTTTGCCCTCTCTTTCTATGGTTTTAGTAGTTGATTTGGGTTTGGTTCAGAAGAGAGAAAGTGGAAAACCACTCTTGAGGAAGGGTAGAGCTCATGTAGCTTCATTTCTTCTTTTTGCTTTCCTTTTTGAAAGCTTGAGAGAGAAAGGAGAGTGAGTGGAATTCTAGAGAGAGAATCCCTAGTTTCTTACATGAGTAGTAGGGGTTTGCTTCGATGAAGAGTCCCTTTAGTTTTGTGAGAGTTTATTTGAGTTATGAGAGAATAATCCCATGCTCTTTGTTGTGCTTAGGCTTAAAGGAAGCAACTCTATCTAGTTGTGAGTGTGAAATCAAGAAGGGAGAAGAGAAATTGAAAGGGAAGGCTTGTGATAGCTGATAAGGTAGCTCTCTACTCTTTCTTGTTGCATTCTTGGATGTGTAATAGTCATTGTATGCATGTGTGTGTGCTTGTATGATGAGATATGCCATTGATGTTACCTTGATGCATTGGTACCAATATGCATATGATATGAATTGTGGAAATTGCTCGGGTGAGGTGGTGCCAAAAGTCCCTTGAGACGGGTGAGGTGGAGCCAAAAGTCCCTAAACCAAGGGTGAGGCCAATCCAAAAGTCCCAACGCTCGGGTGAGGCTTGACCGAAAGTCCTTAGAGCCTATTCTTGGCATTGATATGATATCATGGCATTAAACACATATATTGTATCATTGTGACTTTTTTGCATGCTTTGACTGATTTATATATCTTGATTGCTTCTTGAATGAGTATGAGCTATTGAGATTCCCTGAATCTCACCCCCTTCCCTCTCCCATCTTAACATCTTAGGTGGAGCTCAAAGAGAATCAAGTGCACACCAAGGAGTTTAGTTGAGAATGTTTAGAGAATTGTATAGTTCTTTTGGTTCTTTTGTTGTAAAGAGGTGCCATAATGAAGATGCACCTATCATTTTTGAGTTGTAAATATGTGAGCACATGTAAACATATGTATAAACGATGTAAAGAGCCAAAGTAATGAGAATGTGAAATTTGGCCTTTTTGTGGCTTACATGTGATAGTGCATTTTGTTCAGTAGCATAGTGATTTTGAAATGTATGATGACTTGGATCATTTGGGCTATTCATATATGCTATGTTGGTACTTTCAAACTTGCCCAAAAGATGCTAGAGTATGTGGGAGGCCATTTGGACCCATTATGAACTATTGTGGGTGCCAAAACTGTCAATTTTGTGATCTCTGTCAAAGTATGACTAGATGGGCTCTTCTTGATATGAAATTTGGCATGCCTTTAGAGTCTATTGAGAGCTTCTTGAGAAGCTATAGTGGGTAATATTTGGAGGTCTAAGGAATATTTGGTGAATTGTTGAAGTTGGGAAATTTTGATGGTTTGGTCATGGTACTGTGCAATAAATCCGAAAATGAATTCATGTTATTCATAGACCAAATGGTGTCCAATTGTCATGAAATTTTATGAACATAAACTATATATCTACAGTGACCTATACCAACTAGAAGCACCTCAATTGGAGGTCTGTAGAGAGAGAAACAACTTTCTGAAGTTCTGTATCAACATCAGGGAAGTTTCTGACCTTCGTTACTGTTCCATCTGTTTTCGAGGTCCAAGAGCTCCTGAACTGATCTAGAATTATTTTTCTCCTCTAGTTAACATCTGTAGCTTTCCAAATTGGTATATTTTTCCCAGATTGGATTTTTTTGGAATTAATTACGAGTTTTCAAAATTCATGACAGTAAACTGCACTAGTATCAGGGACAGCCGGACCTCTGTATCTTTTTCGTTTTCAAAGATGGTCCAAACGCTGAGATTGTGGTTGGAAGTTATTTTTAGTGTGAATTTAACATCCAAAGCTTTCCAGAGAGCTATGATTTGCTTGATTTCCATTTTTATAGAATTAGTTATGATTTTCCAAAGTAGGAGCCAAAAATCTGACTTATGGGCTCATTTGAGAAATTGTATTTTCTTGGTTTCTGGCTTCATACCCGTGGTTTATGAGTTGTTTGAAGCTATGTACAAGTTTTATAAATGGTGTTTGAGTAGAGAATGTGAATGATGGGTTCACGGGACCCACGGGGCAAAATATGACCGGTTAAACCCCGACTTAAAGTAGTAAAATATCACGGTTTTGGTCATTTTCTTTGGAAATCATATGGAATCAAGCCAGGAGGGAGATGAATTGGAGTTAAGATATTATGGTGTTACACACCACGTAGGTTAGCCATGGTGTAGCTCCAACTTGCCGCACGCGGTAAAGATATAAGAGTGAACTTGAGAGCAATTAGCCGTGGTGCAAGGACATTCAGCCGCAGCTAACAGACCCAAACTCTCATTCTAACTTAGGACATTCAGCCGCAGCTAACGGACCCAAACTCTCATTCTAACTTAGAAACATTGGTAGAAGATTCTTGTGAGTTGGAATTAATGGGTAATAGAATCAAAGGCTTATAAATGAGTGTTTTTTTCCCTTATGTACATGAATGCTTGTAATTATTTGGTGGATGACTCTAATAACATTAAGGTTCAAATTCCCCTACGTTTCCCGAATGTAAGCCATCGTAATGTCTTGTAACCTTGATTTATGGTTATTAATCACGTATTTAGCCTTAATTACAATGAGTAGAAGTTAGGGTCTTTACACACAGTGTCAAAACTCAAGAAAAATTAAACAGTGAGGTTTAGGGGGAAATCTTACCATGGCGTGGGAAGCTTGAGTTGCAGTGAAGAATAGGAATTTTGCATTTTCTAGTTATAGTAGCGAGTTAAGCCATGACATAGGTCCTTTAGGCCACAACTTACGTCTAAAATTTTAGTTCCAGAGTTCCAAAAACCAACTTGGTTCTGGCTAAACTTCCCCAAGTCATGACCTAAGTCTTTAAACATTTATTTTCACTTATAAATCTTGGTTTTCTCTATGGTAATGGTATATATAGTCATGTAAACCAATGTAAATGAGTTTTATGCCTCTTAAAATTAGCTAGG
This sequence comes from Erythrophleum ivorense, assembly GCA_026724425.1. Lineage (NCBI taxonomy): Eukaryota > Viridiplantae > Streptophyta > Magnoliopsida > Fabales > Fabaceae > Erythrophleum > Erythrophleum ivorense. The sequence goes on from JAIUCV010000481.1 coordinate 279,426, forward strand.
ATGAAATGGAAGTCTAATATGAGAATTTATTTAACCTCACACATGAATTTTCTTGTTCCTCTTAATGGTGGCTTGGAATGATTAAAAAGGTTCAAATTTCTCTATATTTTTATCCTTCAATGAATTGTTAATGCTGTTTGACTTTAAGTATCAATGATTAAAAGCTTAATTATGATTAATTAACGTGATTAGTAGTGAGAGTTGTTACATATAGAATGACACTTACTGAACTTGTTGAGTTGAAGGGCCAAATAAAAGAATTGCTTGAGAAAGGATTCATTAGGTCGAGTGTGTCTCTATGGGGAGCACCGGTATTGTTTGTCAAGAAAAAAGATAGTAGTCTTAGGCTATACATTGTGTCAAACTTAGTCTTTTAGTTTATCTACATATTGGTTGTAGGCTTTAAGTAGAGAATATGCAAACTTTAACATACTTTCAAGATAAAAATCGATTTGGTTACATGTCAAAATAAGATATGAGGATCTAATTTAAATTATTTCTTCTCCTTTATTCATATCTATCATAGATAAACATGTTTCAACTTATTAGATCACAAAATATGCATAGGAAGGCTCACAAATGTGTTTGACCTGAAATGGTGCAATTTACAAAATCTATGCGAACTTTTGGGATGCATATCTCTAGCAAACTCTAATTTATGCAAATTAGGTGTCTATAAAAATCTTAGGATGTGAATTACATAGTGTAAAAATTTCAAGTGCAAATGAATCCATTGGACCCTCCAAAAATACTAAAAACTAAAATTGCCGCTGTACACATCCATAATCAGACCTTACATTTTTAAAATGCATATCTTTGATTACAAAATTTTGATTTATGCAAACTTGGTGGCTATGGAAAGTTTATAATATCAACTATATACTTGTAAAATTTTATGAGTATTGGAATTCATTTAGCCCTTCAAAACATGAAATATCATAATTAACCAATGTGAACAGCATTAGGACCAAAATGAAAATTCTGTAAAATTTTAGAAATTCATGAAATATTCTATACAACTCCAAAAATTCTAGTTCTTTGCTTATTAGAAAGCTTTACTAAGGGTCTAATTGTATGACAAATCTTAGGTTCAAACTAGATCATTTAAACCACTTTTAACATTGGAGTTGTTTAGGCCTCTTTTAGAACAAAGTTTGGGATCAAAGTGGATCATTTGGTATTCAATTGGGTTTCTTCCACTTTGACCACATTTTATTCATCCTAATGGCACTCTTAAGGATCAAAATTTGACTCCTTGACATCCAAATATGCATACATACACATTAGCACCATTTGTGCCATTTGCCATATAAGAACTCATATCTCTTCACATCAAGCTATACGTTAAGTACTTTAACTTACACACATGGTCTCATCATCATACATGAAAGATATACATTGTTTGACATCATACACCAATAAGGATACAAAAGAATGTCACAATACTAATACATTAAAATTTAATACATGTAACACTTCTATTACAACTTTTTTAACATTTAGGTCTTCTCCATATCCTTACTTTGACTTGGTAACCCTGAACTAGTTAGTGGGAGCATGGGAGTGAGATTCTAGGAGTATCAACCAATTCAATGCACACATAAATACCATAAGTAAATGCAATGCATATGGTGCAAGAATGCTATGCATATGCATTATGTAACTCAAATGCATCATCGATAAAGGTTATTTTCATATATATTAATCCTCCTAATTTAGGCATTTTGATGATTAAATGTGGCTTATTGCATTTAGTTAGAGGATATTTGATTTTATTAGCTATTCTTTGCACTTTAGGAATTAATTTACAAAATTTTAGATTTTTAATGCATAAATCGCTTGTTAAATAATTTTGTAAAGTGTTCTTACTTAATTGTCTCCATTGTTTTTTTTTTGTGCAGACTGTTCAATGGCCAATTAGAGTTTAAATGGGAATTTGGAAAAGAGATGGAAGATTTAAACCCAATTGGACTTTCTTCAAGTGATATATATATATGGATCATAAGCATCAGGAAGCCCACATTCCATTTACCTCATGCTAGCCTAGCCCATCATTCGCTTGAATGTTCTCTCATATACATGGGCTCACACACCATCATGCAACAACACCCCCATTCCCATGTCACACAAGCTAGCTCCTTACACTCACTCTCACGTCATTCACGTGTTTCTCCACAATAGTCCTTCCATCCATTCCAACGTAACACACTAGAACAGAAACATGTAGCACTCTTCTCTCAAGTTCATCCATGTAGCTTCAAACACACACACGAGCCTAGCCCATTATTCACACAAGCTCACATTCTCATGCACAGATCAATCACACACTCTCACACATTACAACACACTCATATGAAACAAATACTCACACGTAGCATCATCCATTAACACACATAAACAACACATCATTCATGTGAATAGTAAACAAATGAAACTTGTGGCAAGAGTATGAAGGAATGCTATAGGTTTAGGGACTCTGTGAAGGAGGTTTGCATGGCTGGGAGCATCATACACATCCACGGGTTCTACACTATCATTATTTTTCTTAATCCTTACTTGCCTTCTAGAAGTTCTTTCAATTTTAGGATCCAAATCAATTAATTTCTCACTAGAGGACCTTGTCATAAACCAATTAAGTAATCAAAAACTAAGAAGCAACACAAAAACTAGCAAAGAAAAATCAAAACAATAAGTTTAGAAAAATAGAGAAAATAACTGAAAAATTAGAAAAATTTCCTCACACCAAAAGGCAAGAAGATTAATTCCAAATTAAATAAACAACTACCTAGCATATATAACACTCAAAAACAAAGAAAAACCACATAAAATAAGTTCACAAAAATAAAGAAAATAAATCTAGAAAAATAAAAAAAAATCCTAGAAATTTTGAAAAAATACTAAAAAATTAGAAAAAGTGCCTTAAACGTTGCAGCTAATAGCATTATTATTATTATTGCTTAAAACACCCAAAAACCTTGGAAAACAAAGTTTGAGAATTTTCTAAGCATGTCAAACAAAAGTTCCAACAAGCAAAACAATTGATTTAAGCAACTGAAAGACCAAAATCAAAGTTCAAAACAGGGGAAAAACCAAACAAAAATAGAACTAAAACATAGCTAAAACACTAAAAAATTCTTTCAAACAATTAAGAAACCTAACTCATCGATAACGACACCAAATTTTGAGAGTTGTACTACACAACTTTAAAATAAAACTAGGTTGAATTAAAATTTATAATTAATGGCACAACCTAGGTCATCTCTCAAGGAGTTTTTGCTTCTAGTTATTTGTGAAAAAGTCCTCTAAGTGACAGTAAATGAAAAGTGTTTAAGGGGTTTTGAATTACTAAATTTTAATTGAATTAAAGAAAAATAACAAGAACTAAAAGCTTAAAACTAAGTGTACTTAACAATTAGGAAAATGTGGTAACTAGCTTTTAGATAGACTTCCTAGAATTCAATTATCCTTGTTCCCTTTTTAATGTATCAAAATTGGATTTAAGCTCTTCTTTCTTAGTGTATTCTTCATAAAGATTCTTGAATTACCATTCAAGACTCAAATCATTAATGCTTCAAGGAACTTGCAACCACAAGAAATCTTGAACAATTTATAACTTGAGTTAAGAATGAGAATACACAAAAACAAAACCTAAATGCTTATTAAAGTAGTAGAATAATCCACTTAAAATTGCTAATTAACCAATTAGCTTAAGGAATTCCTCAAAAATCCAGCCACTTAATTTAATAACCTTTGCATTAATTAGCTTAAAAACAAGAGGAATTGGCATGTAAATTGGACAACCATAAAACTTGGCATTTTTACAAACACTTAGGCATCAAAATCACCATTCAATTATGAGATTACAATTAAATCACAAATCAATTTAATCTAGTACATTCAACCATTAAATTCCTTAATTAACAAGCTAAACCTAGTCAAATTAACAAGGAATTAATGCTGAAAATAAGGGATGAAGAGAAGAGAGTTTATGCAAATTAGAGAGGCAATTTGGAGCTCCAATCTTCATCAATGGAAGTCCAATTTTCAGCTAGCTACTCGGGAGATTTTAAGCTTTTATAGAGAGAATGAATGGAAGAAAATAGAGGAAGGAAGAAGCTAATGCCATCGAGCTTGATTGAATCAATCCCTTCTTCCTTTTTTCACGTCTTTGGAGGTCTTCCATCTTATGCATTTTTTTTTCTGTCAATTCCTTGCGTTTATCTCCAAACCCCCTTTTGTTTACTACCTCAACCTCTCATCACACACTCCCTCACATGCTCCTTTAATGGTCATGTACTCTAATTATTTTCTCATGAATCCGATAATGAATCATATTGCTTCTTCTCTAGCTCATGTGCTACCTCAATGTTCTATGTAACTTATGCTTCTGTGTATTATGCTTGAAGCTGCCTTCTTCTCACATGCTTTATTAAATCTCCCTCACGTGGTTCTCTTCATGCATCATTTAGCCCATGAGTTTCTTCATTTGGTCCTGTGGCATCCACTTCAGCATCTTCCTTTAGTTTGAAACTTTCTGCACGTGTTCTGCACTTGTTCTCACATCTTCTTCTTTTCATAACCAGATTCTTAAGCCCTTTGCTTCCCCTCTTCTGCTTATGCTTCATACCTTCAGCTCTTGTTTCATCCACCTAAGCTTGAGTCTCTCTTCTCCCACAATGAAAGAACGTAATTTTCATAAAATGATGAAATAAGCCGTATAAAGGCAAGTCCTCTGAAATAAGTTAGATAATATCTCAAAAATTTAGGTAGAGTCCTAGACTCATAAAAATGATAATCCCAAGCTTAGACGGAAAGAAAAATAGAGTTAGGACATTGAAACAATTTGTGATGAAAATTGACAAAATGAAATGGCATTTTTGTAAATAAGTGAAAATTTTGGAAAAACACATAGGAATGCTTTTTAAATGGGAAATTTGAGTTGCCCATGGTTCTCAAAGGCCTCAAAAACCATGGGAACCTCTAATACTGGTAAAGCTCCTCTAGTGTATGTTTTCTCATGACGGTGAGCTCGAATTTTGACAGATTTATTCAGGCAATGCAATGCTCCAGATTGAGTAATTCTAAAGGCATTTTATTAAATTGGGAATCCAAATTTTATAATGGAAAAGATGGTTCTCAAAAAGGAGCTAAAACGAAGCTGAAATGAAATTGCTATTACGAAAGGATGAAATTGGAATTTTTGAAAAAGTGTGTTTCTTAAAACTTCCATACACTTCTCCCTTTTTCTCCCACCTTGTTAAGCACAATTTTTTCTGCCCAAAATACAGAAATGGATTAGCTCTTCTAGGCGCACAAGGAGAGGGAGAGAAAGTGGAGAAAAACCAAGAGAAAGGTAAGAAAATTTGTAGAATTTCATGCTTTTTCTTCCTCCAACCTTGCTCCCCTCCTTCTTTGCTTTCTTTCTATGGTTTTCTTGAAAGGATTGGTTCTGTTTTTGTTTTAGTACACAAGGGGAGAGTTCGAATTAATTGAGAGGAGGCTAACCAAGGGGAAAAAGTCTTAAAAACAAGCTTGAATCTAAGGTAAATCCCTGCTTATGTTGCTTTCTCTTCTTACTTCTCCTTATATATGATTTTGGCCCTAAATAGAACCATTTGAGGGGGAGGTTGTTTGTTCAAAAACAAGAAAGGAACTAGGGTTTTAGACCACGAGGAAGAGGAATATGGCAAGAAATTCCAAGAAAAACCTATGGAAAACAAGATAGCAAAGTGTAGGCTTCTTTAGGGTTTTATAAAATTTGATTTTGCATGAGTAATTCCTTGGCTAATTGAATATTTCCTTGAGCTCTTAAGACCCTTAAAAACCTCCCCAAGTGGCCCTCCCATCAAGGAAAAATCAAGAAGCTTGTGAACTCCTTCCTTGGTGCATATCTCAACCTAGGCTAGCACATATAGTTAGGGAGTGTTTTAATTTGTTGTAGCTTTAGTTTGGGACTTTATATGATGTTAGAAGGTAGGAGAAATCATTGGAAAAAATTTAAGAGCCATGAATTCTGATATAGAGCAATGGTGTCCATAATGGTGCCTTATGAAGCAACTTAGTTTTCCAATTATGCAAGTGAATGTGTAAGGGCTCCAAGGACCTTAAATAAGTCCAAGAAGTCTAAAAATAATAAGAGAATAGAGCCTAGAACTTGAAATGTAAGAGTTTCTTCAATAGGCCATTTATGGAACCATTATGCCACTTATGGAACCAAGTGTATGTTTAAGAGTGAATTTAGTGTCTTGGCTTGCTTCAAGTGTGTAATTGTGTATTGTTTATGGTGTTTTGGCCAAGAGAACACTAACCCACCTAGGTGTGTTTGTGGTACCGAAAAAGGGAAGGAAAAGGATAAAAAAAGCTTGCATAAATCCAAGGTAGCTCTCCACCTCATTCTCCTTGCATTCTTGTGTGCATATGTACATTATTGTATGCTTGTGTGTTTCTTGTGACTTGATGATATGCCACTTGATTCCTTGACATTAAATTGGTACCAATGTGTCTTCTTGAATGACTATGGTTATAGAAATGGCTTATAAGGGTAAGTTGATGCCAAAAGTCCCTTAATGAAGGTGAGGAGATGCCAAAAGTCTCATGGTATGGGTAAGATAAGGCCAAAAGTCTCTTAAAAGGGTGAGGCAAAGTCAAAAGTCCCTAGGCTAAGAATAAGGCAAATCCAAAAGTCCTAAATCCCAAGAGCATGATCTTGGCTTGAATGTGAATAAGTGGCATGGAAGTTGTAACTTTGCACACTTTGTGGTTGCTAAAACTTTCCATATGTAACATTTGGTTTTCTAAAAATGAAAGAAAACATGAGAAATGTAACGTATGGTTTCTTTGTCAACGAATGAAATTCACTAGATACAAAAAAAGTCCCTGAGATGATGTAGTTAAGGTCTCAAAAAATTTGAGAAGCATTCTAGACTCCTAAAAATGAGAATCCCAGGCTCAGACAAAAAGAAAAACATAGCTAGAATGAAGAAACAATTTCTTATGAAAAACTGACAAAACGTAATGGCATTTTTGTAAATAAGTGAAACTTTTAGAAAAACATATAGGAGGGCTTTTTAAATGAAATTTTTAAGTTGCCCAGGGTTTTCAAAGGCCTTGAAAACCATGAGAAGCCCTGGGATAGTTAAATCCCCTCTGGTGGACGTTTTCCAATGTCGGTTGACCCAAATTTTGACCGATTCGTTCGGTAAGGTTTTAACTCCAAATTGAGTGATTCCAAAAATATTTTATTAAATTAGGAACCTAAATTTTATAATGGAAAAGAAAAATTTTAAAAAGGAGCTAAAACGAAGCCAAAATAAAATTGCCATTACGGAAGGATAATAGTAGAATATTTGAAAAAGTGTGTTTCTAGAAGCTCCCACACACTTCTCCTTTCTTCTCCCATCTTCTTAAGCACGAAATTTCTGCCCAAAATACAGAATATGATATGCTCTCTTAGGCTCACAAGAAGGGGAAGAAAAGGAGGAGAAAATTCAAGAAAAAGGTATGGATTCTTGGTATTTTTCTATGCTTTCTTCCATCCAAACCTCCTTTCCTCCATTCTCCTTTATTTCCTTTGATTAAAATGAAGTTTTCAAATCTGTTTTAAGGGATATATTAAGGTGAAATTTCGGATTTGAAGAGAGGAGCTTGGAGAAAGCAAGATTCAAGTGAGAAAAAGTAAAAAAACTAGGTAATTTCTCTTCCTATGGTTGCTACCTTTGGTTCCTCTCCTCCTCCATTTCTCCTAACATGAGAAACCCTAGGAGGACTTGATTTTTAGGTAGAATCAAGGATAAATCTAAGAAAAAAGAGTGTGGAGATTAAGAATATACAAAAGGAATGAACAAAAACCTATTAGATTTCAAGATACAATTTTTAGAGTTTCAATTGCACCTTGTAAAATCTGATTTTGTATGATGATTCTTAGGCCTAAATAAGAGTTTAAATGAGCTCCCAATATCCCTAAGAGGCTCCCTACATACATCCTACCCTGAGAAAACAAAGTAAACTCCAAGAAACCCCATTTCCTCTATAGCCTAGGCCTAAAGGGGTTTGTGTAGTTAGGGACAGTTTTAAATTTTTCTAAATCTATTCTTAAGTCATATATGATGAATGAAAATGAGGGGAGGCCTTGGAAAAAATTTAAAACCTATAGAAAGTGAGTTGGTAGCTTATATTTCATAATATGACCTAAAGAAGTAACATGTAGTCAGGCTATTTATTTTAATTGTGTGATGACTCCAAGAGGCTTAAAAGGAGTCAAGAATCATATTTGAAAGGAAAGAATGGAGCCTAGAATTTATTTAAGGGGTGTTACTTCATTAGGTGCAATTATGGAACCATAATGAGGTTTATAGATCAAGCTAGAGTTCAAGTAAGTGTGTGGCCTTAGAATTAATTCTATGAACCTAATTGGCTTCCATAAATTATGTTTAGGCCAAGAGAAAACTTATCCACGCTTTTGTGTGTGTGTGGCCGAAAAGGAGAGCTTGGATTCAAAGGAAAAAGGTGTGTAATATGTATAAGGTAGCTCTCTCCACCTTCTCTCATGCATGGATGTGTGCTTAGCTTGTCTTGAATGTATGTATGTGTATTTTTAAGCCATGAAAAGTATTCTAGTATGACTTTAATTCCATGGTGCCATGATGTTACAATATGCTCTTATATGATATTTTTGATGTGTGCTCTTGAGCGTGGTAAGGCCAAGAACCTTTAGCCACAGTAAGGATGAGCCAAGAACCCTTGAGATTAGTTGAGACAAAGCAAAGAGTCTCCCAAAAGCAAGATGGGCTTCCAAGAGTATGGTTGAGTCCAAGAATCTCTTAAAGAATGGGTGAGGCAAGTCCAATATCCACAAAAAAATGGGGTGAGACCAATCCACTTGCTTGGGAAGCCTTTGTACGCTATGTATGATCTTCTCAAATGATGAAAATGTCTATTGAATGTTTGCACATATCAACATGACCATACATGCATTTATAAGACTTGTTTGCATTCATTATGTATGATTGAATAAAAGATGAGCTATTGGGATTATTTGAATCTCATCCCCTCCTCTCCAATATTCTAACATGCTAGGTGGACTAAGAAAGCAAGGTAATAGAAGCAAACCACCTTGAGGATGAGAGGATGACAACAAAGTGCTTGAATTTTGTTACTTTGAAACCATACAATTGGCAAATAACGTAATCCATGGATGTATATATATCATGATATCATGAAAACATGTAATTATGATAATATATCATGTATGAATGAGAGAATATGTTAGGTGACCATTAGAATGTGATTTGAACATGCCTTGGCAAATGAGCTTCTTGGATGACATTATGAAAATGTGTATAAGTGTGGATAGAATGGCCAAAATGAGATGCATAGAATTTGGGACTATTTGGGCAGCTCACACAAGTCTTAATTATGCTTTTATACTTGTCCAAGAGGTGCTAAACCCTAAGGAAAGCCATTTGGACATTTTGGCATCCAATATGGAACCAAAATTAATCAATTTAGAACCCTATATCACTTTTTATCCAAATGAGCTCTTCTTGATCTAAGATTTGGCATGCAATTAGAGCTTGTTGACAGATTTTTGAAAAGTTAAAGAATATAATTTTTAGAGGTCTACAAAATATTTGATGAATTTCCAAAGTTGGCAAATTTTCTAGTTTTGGTCATGTCATTATTCACTCAGGTCTGAAAATGAAATCTGTTACACAGGGCTCAAATGATGTCCAATTGCCATAAAATTTTATATAGAGAAACTAGACATTTCTAGCGACTTGTGACAACTAGAAGAATCTCATTTGGACATCTAGAGAGGGAGATATGAATTTTCAAAGAATCTGTCCAGTATCAAGAACTCCACCTGACTTCAATTACTGTTTGATTGAATTTCGAGGTTTGGAAGTACCTACGATGGTTTGGAGATATTTTTCCCCTCTAGCTAACATCCACAAATTTCCAGATTGGTATCATTTATATGTATTGAATTTTTGTGGAATTAATTAGATATTTTTGAAGTTTGCTGCATAATTTTGTGACAGCACCAATGAACAGCCTGACCTCTGGACATATTTTTATCATAAAGTAGACATGTGTGGCTTTCTAGAATGGCCAAGTGTAACAACCAGCAAAAAAAAAAAGAGAAAAAAAAGAAGAAGAAAAGAAGAAGCTGAAAAATTTTTGAAGTCCTAAAATTTTTTAAGTCTGCTAGCTATAGTGAGAAATGGCCTAGCTATAGCGAATATACCTGTTCGCTATAACGAGAAATAGTCTGGCTATAGCGAGAATGCCTTTTAGCTATAGCGAGAATACTTCTAGCTATAGCAAGTGCGGGCATCCCATACAAAAACCAGGGGGTTCCTCGCTATAGTGCGCGCGGTAGCAAAAACAAGGGTCTGGGACTGATACATGCTTGTCGTAGTGAGGGTTATTCTTCGCTATAGTAAGGGTTAGTCTAGAAAAGCATGAAAAAGGGAGAATTTGACTTCTAAAAATATCTAAATCCATTTCTTTTCTTTTAACCTACCAAACCTTCGACCAAAAGAGAGAAAAAAGCTGTGGAGAGAGAGAGAGACTAAGAGAAGGAAGGAAGAACAAGGAAAAGGTAAGCAAGCTTGAGATTTTCCTAGCTTTTCTTCTTAGAATCTTGTTCTTCTCTCTTTGCCCTCTCTTTCTATGGTTTTGGTTATTGAATTAGTTGGGTTTTAGGCTTGGTTCGAAAGAGGGAAAGTGGAAAACCATTCTTGAAGAAGGTTAAAACTCATGTAGCTTTACTTCCTTGTTTTCCCTAGGTATGTTGGTTCTACTAACTTGAGAGCATGAGAGAAAGGAAGAGTTGGTGAAATTCTATAGAGAGAAAGAACTCCTAGTTTCTTATGTGCTTGGTAGGGTTTGCTATAAAGAAACCCCTAGCTTTGTGAATAAGTGTTGAGTTATGAGAGAGTAATTCCATGCTCTTATGTGTCTAGGCTCAAGGAAGCACTTCCATCTAATTGTGATTGTGAAATCAAGAAGGGAGAAGACAAATTGAAAGGGGAGGCTTGTGTTAGCCTATAAGGTAGCTCTCTCCCTCTTCTCTTATGCACTGATGTGTGTTTAGCTTGTTTTAGAATGTGTGTATGTGTATTTTCAAGCTATTGAAAGTATGCTAGCATGCCTTTACATGTCATGATCCTTGATGCTATGTTATGTGTTAAATGAATCCATGATGTTTGTATGAGTTTGCTTGAGTGTGGAAAGGCCAAGAACTCTTCCCTTGGGTGAGGATGAGCCAAGAACCCTCGAGCTTGGTTATGACAAAGCAAAGGGTCTCCCAAAAGTAATGTGGACTCCCAAGAGTATGGTTGAGTCCAAAGTGCTCAAGAATGGGTGAGGCAAGTCCAAAATCCATGAGGAGAAGTGTGAGGCCAATCCAAACACTTAGTGAACCCTTGAATGTCTTATATGCTTGATTCACATGCCAATGTTGCTTTTAAAATGTCCATGACTTCCACTTTTCCATACATGCATTGAAAAGCTTACTTTGCACCTATTATGTATGATTGAATGGGAGATGAGCTATTGGGATTCTTTGAATCTCACTCCCTTCTCTCCACTATCCTAACATGCTAGGTGGACCAAGTGAACAAAGACATGGGAGTCACCAAGCTTGAAGCTAAGGAAATCGGTAAAGGATTTGTGAAATAGCCATTTTGTTACCATTTTGTTGTTAAGAGATGTAATCTAATGATGTACATGGGGTGTGCACTTATGAATACTTGTAAATGGATGTACTTATTGTATATGTATGAGAATTAGAACTATAGTGCATGATGTAACAAGTTTTTGGTATGAATAGCAAGATCTTGGCATTATGTACATGGTGTATATTTTGGTGTGGGAGAGTGAGCTTTGCAAATCTGGGTTGTTATATACTTGAGCCATGTTTGATAGCCTATGTTGATGCTTTCCCACGTGCTCATAAGGCCTTAGGAGTAGGAGAAGCAAATTTGAACCCCTGGAGCCCTCTTTTAACAAAAAAAATTGACATTTTGCCCCGTTATGTCAAAGTATGACCAAATGACCTCTTCTTGACTGGAACTTTGGCATGTGATTAGATCTTACCTAGAGCTTTCTGGGAAGCTAAAGATCAGGCCATTTGGAGGATTGTGGAATTTTCTATGATTTTTCAAAGTTGGTATCAAAATTTCGGATTTACACTAGTACTGTTCATTTGGTTAGTTGTGTAATTGCATCATCTGAGGGGTAAACGTGGTCCAATGGCTACGAAATTTTATAAGAAGAAACTAGACATTCAAAGTGACTTGTAGCAACTGAAAGCACCTCATTTGGAGGTTTATAGAGGAAGATATGAATTTTCAAAGTTTCTGCCCAGTGTTAGTCATCTTGCCTAACCAGAAGTACTGTTCCATCGATTTCTGAGAGCTTGGCTTGATGAACTGATATGGAAATATTTTTTCTCTCTATTTAACATCCACATATTTCCATATTGGTATCATTTGTATGTATTGGATTTTTTTGGAATTAGTTGGACATTTTTGAAATTCATATTAGTAAACTGTGACAGCATTAGGACCTAGTCCGACCTCCAGACCAATTCGCATGTCAAACGTCCTGTGTGTGGGATGTTATCACTTGTACATATTTTTACCACAAATTATATATCCCAAGATTTCCATAATGTTAAGATTGCATGTTTTCAATTTTTTTAGATTTAGTTATGATTTTCCAAATTTTTCCCAGAAATGGGGCCAAGTCTGGCCGAAAATGAATATACATGTCCCATATCTCTTTTCGGTTTCCATGAGTTGTAGGCAAGTTTTTATGATACAAATGAGTTGTAACAATAAAATTAAATATGAGGAGGCATAGTATGAGCTCACATGGTTCACATGACACCAAAATGAATTGCTAGATACGATGCAACGCAAAAATATTCATTACCTCCCCTTGTGCTTTTATGAGAAACCTACATCCTCCATGATAGTAAGTTATTGAAAGGCATGAGATGAGCTAGAATTTATGGTGTTACACCAAGAATGCATAATTTCAATTTTTCTAAAATTAATTATGATTTTTCAAAGTTTGTGACAGAAATGAGCAAAATTTGGCAAAAAATGAATAGGTATATTTCGTGCTTCCCTTCGAGTTTCATGAGATGTAGGCCACTTTTGATAATGCAAATGAGTTGTATTCATATAATTAAATATGAGAATGTGATGTATGAGCTCACATGGCCCACGAGACTCCAAAGAAAAATTTTATACATGACGTAACACTAGAAAATGCATTATTAAATGCTATTTTTCCTTGCCTCTTTGTCAATTGTTTGATATAAGGCATAGAGATAGTATGAAATGAGCTAGAAATATATGGTGTTACACTATACATATGCTTTGATATATATATATACTTTGAATGTGTTTGTAAATGAGTGTGTGAGCTATTGAGATTCAAGGAATCTCACTCCCCTTCCCCTTTTCCTCTTGACAAGACTAGGTGGTGCTCAAGAAACAAAGAGTGTAAGCCAAGGGAGTTGAAAAGCCAAGTCTTGATAGTTATGTAGCTTATTATGTAATTAAATACCAAAGTTGTTTTGTACATATTATTTTTGTGATCTAAGATCATGAACAAATGTAAAATGATGTATGAATATGATGTAGACCTTATGTGACACCAAATCCATGGAATTATGCAAATTGGTTCTTGGATGGCTTGTATGTAACTATGCATTAATAGATGTTGGATGGTCAAATTGAGATACATGAGGTTTGGGATCACTTGGGTAGTTCTTACAAGTTATATTCATACTTTTAAACTTACCTAAGAGGTGCCAAACTTAAGGAAATGCCATTTGGACCAAAGTGATACCTCGTGAGAGGCAAAATTAGCCACTTTGGTAAGCTATCACTTTTTTGTCTAAATGAGCTCTTCTTGGTCTGAAATTTGGCATTCATCTAGAGCATGTTAAGAGCTTTTTGGAAAGCTAAAGTGGGTATTATTTGGAGATCTACAGAATATTTGGTAAATTTTTGAAGTTGGCAAAAATTCTAGTTTTGGCCACTGGTACTGTTCATATAGTCCCAAAATTTGTCCTTTGTCATTCAAGGGGCATGTGATGTCCAATTGCCATGAAATTTTATAGAAAGAAACTAGAAATTTCTAGTGACTTGTGTCAATTAGAAGCATTTCATTTAGATATCTAAAGAGGGAGCTATTAATTTTTGAAGTTGCTATCTAGTACCAAGGGACTAGTCAGACCTATGTTATTGATTGCTTTTTGGGTTCTAAACGTTCTTGGATTGGTCTATAGTTATTTTTTACCTCTATTTAACATCCGTATCTTTCTAAATTGGTATCATTTGTAGGGATTGGAGTTTTTTGGAATTAATTGGACATTTTTGAAGTTTATGATAGTAAACTGTATTAGTATCAAGTGGCAGTCAGACCTTTGTGGCTATTTCATTGTCAAACGTGGTCCAGATAGGATTTTTATGGTTGGACATTATTTTTAGTTAAATTTGACATCTAGAGCTTTCCAGAAAGCTATGGTTTGTATGATTTTGATTTTTCTATATTTAGTTATAATTTTTCAAAGTTACCCATAAAATCTACCACATGCTGTCCAAGAAGAAGTAATGGAATTTCGGGGTTTTGAACTTGAAATCCATGGATTGTTGATGATTTGAGTTGTTTGTGATTTGTTCCAATGATTAATGGATAAAGAATGTTGTTGGATAATCCATAGGACCCACATAACGTGAATTGAAAAATTTTACCCTGATGTAACGGTATAAAAGTGTATTATTTTCATACTTTTCCTTACTTTTGCCTTGTAAATGTGCACCAAGTGCCCTGAATGGAAGAGTATGATAATAGAAATATAAGGTATTACACACAACATCTTCACAAACCCATAGCTCATCTCCTCTATATGTGTGTCTTGGTGGCATGGCTATTCTATTGTGCAAGTGTGTTTCTTGTGTGAGTGTAAAACCTGTGGATGTGTATGATGCTTCCAGCCATGAAAACCTCCTTCATGGAGTCCCCAACCTTGTAGCATTCCTTCATACTCTTGCCATGAGTTTCATTTATTTACTATTCATATGAATGATGTGTTGTTTATATGTGTTAATGGATGATGTTGCGTGTAAGTATTTGTTTCATGTGAGTGTGTTACAACATGTGAGAGTGTGTGAATGATCTATTCATGAAAGTGTGAGCTTGTGTGAATGATGGGCTAGGCTAGTATGTGTGTTTGAAGCTATGTAGATGAACTTGAGAAAAGAGTGCTACGTGTTTCTGTTCTAATGTGTTACATTGGAATGTATGGAGGGACTATTGTGGAAAAACCTGTGAATGATGTGAGAGTGAGTGCAGGGAACTAGCTTGTGTGATGTGGGAATGAGGGTGTTACTGCATGATGGTGTGTGAGCCCATGTATATGAGAGAACATTTGAGTGAATGATGGGTTAGGTTAGTGTGAGGTAAATGGAATGTAGGCTTCTTGATGCTTATGATCCATATATATATCACTTGGAGAAAGTCCAATTGGGTTTAAATTTTCCATTTCTTTTCCAAATTTCCATTTAAACTCTAATTGCCCATTGAAAAGTTAGCCAAAAAAAAAAAACAATGGAGACAATTAAGTAAGAACAATTTACAAAATTATTTAAAAAGAGTTTATGCATTAAAAATCCAAAATTTTGTAAATTAATTCCTAAAGTGCAAAGAATGGCTAATAAAATCAAATATCCTATAACTAAATGCAATAAGCCATATTTAATCATTAAAGTACCTAAATTAGGAGGATTAATATATATGAAAATAACCTTTAACAAATTCCCTCACACTTAAACCGTTGCACTCCTGGGTAAACTAAAGATCAAAAGTAAGGCTAGTGGAATGGCAAGTGGAGAATGAAAATGAAAAAGGAAAGTAAAAACCACAAGTTAAAGACTAATTACAACTCTTCAACACTCAAAATTGACTTCACTTGCATTAGGAAAGCAAACTCCATGGCAATTTCATTTGAAAAGAATGAATTGAAAATGCATAGCCCCTCACATAGGATAAGTTTTTACTCTCAACTCTCAAATGGACAAGGCAATGTGTATCACTCAATTCCACCTATCAAAACCTCACTACCATAGGCTTGTCTAACTTCTAAATCTCCACCACCTATGCCAAGTGCAATGCACAAATCAAGAGGACTTTATTCAAAGTTATAGAGGGGTAAGGGAATGAAATGAATGGATATCCAATAACAAAGGAAAGAAAAAACAAATGGATACCTTAGAACCTCACAAGTAATCAAAGGAACTTATGATAGGAAAGAATGTGTGCAATTCAAGGCCTTATTTCCTATTAGTAAGTAAAATTCAAAATACTTCTTTCTTTGATTTTCAATTTTTTTTCATATATATTTTTTCTTTATTTCTCTTTCTTTTTTTTTTACTATTTTTCTTTTGCTTTTCTATCTCTTCTTATCCTTCCATTTTTTTTTCTTTTGGAAAATCTTCCTCAACTTTTAATAAAAATGGCTTAAATTAATGCAAAGCACACATTCATTTATCCTAATTAGATGTGATGCTTGTTGAAATACTTAAGGCATCTTAAAATAAGGTGGGATTTTTTTTTTTTACTTTTCATGGGTATGGTTTCGACAAGAAAACAAAACAAGGTCCAAAGTGGCTAAATAATGGATAAAATGCATGTAATGGTTGGCTTTTTGGCTAACTAGCTATAAAAGAAATGAATGCCTGATCATTTTTATGCATGCAAATGCAAATGTGGTCTCAACAAAGAATCAAAACAAGTTCTAGAGTGAAAGTAAAGATAGATAAATACACACTAGAAATGGACAAATAAGGCTTAAATTCTTACTAGTTAATGGCTATCAGAATAATTCATTGAAATCAAATTCATTGCTATTTCACTTGAATCAAAATACAAGATCTATCACTTATCATGTCAAAGTGAATCCAAACTATAATCATCTCAACTTGCAACTTTTACAAAAATATTTTTTTTAAGCTTACAAAAATACAAAAACAACATAAAACTTCAAAAGTAAAACAAAAGACTAAAAACCTAGAAAAGTCAACTAACCAAAACAAAGCAAAATAAAAAATTTTATTTAAGTGCTCTCCTTCATACCTAAATATTGCATTGTCCTTAATGCCAGTACAAGATCCAATCAACAGAAAGACAACACAATATAAAAGGGGAAAGGGAAAGTGTACAACTGAGTAATCAGGGTGGATCGTGAAGTTGAAGCTCCTCCTTGTCATCCCTTGGAACACCTTTATGAAAGTGCTTGAGCCTATGTCCATTGACTTTGAATTTAGCTCTAGTCTACTCATCCAAAAGCTTAACTATACTAAAAGGGAAAACATTAGAGACTACATATAGACCTTCCCATTTAGAACGAAGCTTACTTGGCATGAGCTTTAAGTGGGATTTATAAAGTAGAACTTTTTGGCTAACTACAAACTCCTTTCTTGCAATCATTTTGTCATAGAATGCCTTTGTCTTTTCTTTATAGATCCTCGTATTATCATAGGCTTCCAAGTGGATCTCTTCAAGCTCTTGGAGTTGGAATTTTCTGTGAGACCTTACTCCATTCAAATCCAAATTACATTTCTTCATAGCCCAATAAGCTTTGTGCTCCACTTCTACTAGTAAGTGACAAGCTTTCCCAAATACCAACTGATAGGGTGACATACCAATAGGAGTCTTGTAGGCAGTCCTATGGGCCCAAAATGCTTCATCTAGCCTTTTGCTCTAATCCTTCCTATTTGGCTACATTGTTTTCTCCAAAATTTGCTTCACCTCCCGATTAGAAATCTCTACCTAGCCATTTTTTTGACGGTGATATGGAATAACTACTTTATACACAGCACCATACTTGCTAAGTAAACTTTGCATACTTTAGTTGCAAAAATGAATGCTCTGGTCACTAATAATGGCTCTGGGGATACCAAACCTATAAAAAATATGAGAGCAAACAAACTCTACACCCATAGAAAAGTCATCAGTCCTAATGGGCTTTGCTTCCACCCATTTCAAAACATAATCAACAGCCAATAAAATATATATAAAGCCAAAAGATAGAAAAAGTCCCATAAAATCAATTCCCCACACATCAAAGATTTCACAAAACAAAATGGGATGCTGTGGCATTTCATTTCTCCTAGATATGCTACCTCTTTGTTGACACCTAACACATCTTTTACAAAAATCAAAGGCATCACGAAACAAAGTAGGCCAATATAATCCACTATCTAGAACCTTCATACCTGTGTGTTTTAGACTAAAGTGACCTCTACATACAAGTGTATAACAAAATTTCAAAACAGAATCAAATTCTGTATCAGGCACACAACATCTAATCACTTGGTCACTATATAGTCTCCCCAAGTATAGATCATCCTAAATATAATATCTAACTTCACTCATAAACTTATTCAACTGATGTTTATTCAAATCAACAAGCAATTTAGAAGTAGCTAGATAATTCATTAAGTCAGCATACTATGGGTAGAAACTATGCACAACATACAAATGCTCATTAAGGAAATTATCATCAATATGTAAGGAATCTACCTTCGGAGCCTCTATTCAGATCAAGTGATCTGCCACTAAGTTTTCTACTCTGCTTTTATCTCGGATGTTAATATCAAACTCTTAAAGCAATAGCATCCATCGAATCAATCTTGGATTCGCATTAGGCTTCTTTAGCAAGTACTTCAAGGCTGCATGATCAGTAAAAACAATTACTTTAATATCAAACAAATAAGATCTAAACTTATCCAAAGCAAAGATAATAGCAAGAAATTCTTTTTTATGGTTGTATAATAATATGCTTCAGCCCTATCCAGAGTCTTGGATGCAAAAGCTATTACATGGGACCTTTTATTCACTCTCTAGCTCAAAATTACACCTATAGCAAAATTAGAAGCATCACATAAGAGCTTAAATGGGAGATTCCAATCAGGAGGTTGAATAATGGATGGGGAAGTCAATCTTTTCTTAAGATCATCAAAAGCTATTTTACGTGCTTCATCAAAATGGAAATCAACATCTTTTTGTAATAGCTTAGATAATGGCAAAGCAATTTTACTAAAATCCTGTATGAATCTTTTATAAAAGCCTACATGACATTGGAAAGATTAGAATTCCCGAGCACATGTTGGGTATGGTAAAGAAGTAACAACATCTATCTTAGCCTTATCAACCTCTATGCCTTGTTCAGATACAATATGACCTAATACAATGCCTTTTCAAACCATAAAATGACACTTTTCAAAATTAAGTACAAGGTTCTTCTTTATGCATCTCGCTAAGACTCTATCTATACTAGATAGGTAGTCATCAAAAAAGTTCTTATATATAGTGAAATCATCTATAAAAATATCTATACAATTTTTTAGAAAATCACTAAAAATAAAAACTATACACCGTTGGAAAGTTCTAGGGGCATTATAGAGACCAAAAGGCATTCTTCTGTAGGCAAATGTTCTAAATGGACACGTAAACGTTGTCTTCTCTTGATCCTCTAGGGCTATGCATATATGGAAATAACCTGAAAATCCATCAAGAAAACAATAATAAGATTTCCCAATTAAACCCTCAAGCATCTGATCAATAAAAAGAAGGGGGTAATAATCCTTTCTAGTGACTAAATTAAGCCTCCTATAATCAATGCAAACCCTCATGCTATTTTGCACATTGGTGGGCACCAATTCATTATTTTCATTCTGAACCACTGTGATCCTTGACTTTTTTGGAACCATCTGCACAAGACTAACTCACTGACTATCAGAAATAGGATATATAATACTAGTAGACAAAAGTTTAGAAACTTCCTTTTTAACCACATCCATAATAAGTGGGTTTAATCTCCTTTGAGGTTGTCTCATTGGTTTTGCCCCATCCTCCAACAAAATTTGGTGCATGTAGGTGTCAAGGCTAATGCCAGGTATATCTGCCAAAGTCCACCCTATTGCTTGTCTTTTCCTCCTCAAGATCTCTAGAAGCTTCTCTTCCTCCTCTATGATAATGTCACTAGCTACAATCTCTAAAAGCTTTTCATCTTTCTCTAAATAGGTATACTTGAGATTTTCTAGTAGTGGTTTGAGCTCTAAGATAAGAGCTTGCTCAACTGAAGGTATGAGTGGTTTGATTTCAATCTTTTTCATACCAAATACCTATTTAGATAACTCACAAATAGAAGAAATAACTTTCCCATCCTTGGGAACCTCAGTAGCAAGGGATGAATCAAAAGAATCAGCACTCAAGTGAATATCAGCATCATGATTACCTAAACTATCCATATCAACATGCAAAGACTCATCAGAACTAGAAAGATCAACAAAATCAGTAAAATCAACAGAAGTTCTAGATGAAATAGAATCAACTTGATCAATAATAGATTCTCTAAAGCCAATACTATCATATAAGCATGAAAATTCATCAATTTCTTTATATATAGTACAAGAATGAGAATCAGCACAAGTGTGCCTCAGAGAATCATCAAGATCAGTAATATCACAAGAATCAATCGACATGCTATCTCTAAACTTAACACTAGCATCATCAACTAGCATATCAGTAAGACATACTAAAAATAGAGTTATCATCATATAGGTGTTTCATGGCATCAAATATATTAAATTGTATCACATTATTAGCAAACTTCATTTGAAGAGTACCCTTATACACATTTATAATTGTCTTTGCAGTTTTTAAGAAAGGTCTACCTAAGACGAGTGAGGCATGACCATGAGACCTATATCTATCATCCTCTATATTAAGGACATAAAAATCAGCTAGAAATACCAAATCCTTTACCTTACTAGGACATCCTCCAACAGTCTTGAAGGATAAGCGATGCTCCTATTTGCAAGCTACACAACCACTCCAATAGGTTTTAGCTTTCCCATTTGCAAAGATAAGTACACTGATTTAGGCATAACATTAATAGCAGCACCAAGATAAATCAAAGCATTAGAAAACTCAAAATTTTCAATAGTGCATGGAATTGTAAAGGTGCCTAGATTCACTTAGTGGGCATTGTTGGTTATATAAGTGCTGAAACATTATTGCCAAAATTGACTTTCTCATTCCTTCTTAGCCACCTCTTATTGGTACATATTTCCTTAAGAAATTTGGCGTACTTAGGGATGACCTTGATTGCTTCCAATAAAGGTATATTGACCTCAACCTTTTTAAAAGTCTCAAGAATTTCTTTTTCAATTTCTACTTTAGTATGCTCTTTCCCAAAGTAGGTCTATGTGGGGAAAGGCAAAATCTTTTTTTGGCTCATTTTCTTTCTTAGGCTCATCTGGTGCAACGTGTGTTTTTGATGACACTGGCTTATCCATGGTAATAGTGCCCAAGGACGCCTGAATTTCCTTTCCACTCCTAAGAGTGATGGCACTAACATTGCTACTATTCCTTATATTGACAATCGTCTGTGATGGTAATTGGCCTAAACCTTAAGATTTCACCTCATCGAGAGAGGTAGCAAACTGGCCTAACTGAGTATCAACTTTTCTTTCTAAGTTTTACATGCTCATCTGTAACTATTGTTGTTGTTGTTGCAATTGTTGTGTAAGTTTTGCATTACTCTCCATAAGCTACTTCATCATGTCCTCCATATTATTTCCTTTCTTTGGTTTCTCTTGTATAAGGACTGATTACCTCATAGGTTAGGAAGGTTATACACTAAGTCCCACAGCATTGTATCTATTCTGCTATTACCCTCCCCCATATCTCAAGTTGGGGTGATCCTTTCATCCTAGATTGTATGTATTAGAGTAAGGATCATATTTTTGCTACCTTTGTTACATTGGCCTAACCGGAAACATCTCAGCATAAGTCTCTACCCTATCCTCTAACATCGAGCACTAATCAGTAGCATGTGTGGCCAAATAGCATATGTCACATAGGGGTCCCACCAAGCCAGTAGAGGTAGATGTTTGCCTAGGTGTATAGCACTGTAGATAGGAATGCATCTGAGTAGCATAGGACTATGGTGCACAAGTCTGAGATGGAACAGAGAATGACTATGGTTACTGTTGAGTTAAGGCAAGCTGTCTAAGCACAGATGACATCTGATCAATTTTGCTCTCAATTCTTTAATCATAGTGTGGAGCATGCAACTTACTAACTCCTTTCACTATCAGTTACACACTAAATTGTTGTGCATTCTCAGCCATCTTGTCAATCAACTCCTAGGCTCTTGCTGGTGTCAAATCACCCAACATGAAAATTCATTCATTCTCAAGCCATGGCATCATCATAAACTTTCTAGGCCCAATGAATCTCAACTGGGGTTAAGGCAGAGCTATTGGGCTCAATTCCATACTTTAAGAAGCTAGGAGCCATCACATAACCCTTTCATACACATATAGTACTCATATAGTTCATTTGAAAACATAATAAAACATTTCTCATGAAAGCATCAAGCAATAACAAACACAAGCATTCTAACTCATTCAAGCATTCAAATGCATGCAAGAAAGGGAGGTGAAGCTACCTTAAGACTTGTGGAAACTCAAAATACCACTAACCTACTTGCTCTTGCCTTTTCTCTTGCTTTCTTTCACTTGGCACCCACACTTAAGTGCTTGTAGCACTAGCATGTTCTGTATCTTATAGGGTATTTTATACATTAAGTGCGTCTAACTTCTCTTGTAGGACAAGTATCATATACTACTCCCTTTAACATTTATTTTGGTTATTTCAAAAGGGACTCATATTATACATGTTGAATTCATGTTGTTTAACTTATAAGATGCTAGTGTTATAGGCACGCTCTTTTTACATTACTTTATACTAGGGATTCTTTCTTAATACTTTTCTCTTATATTTTCAGCATCTCTAAAATCCCTTAACTTTCTTTTCTTTACCTTATCCTTTAACTTAATTGACTAGGGTACTCTTTGATCATCAGGATGCTCTTTATGCTTGATACTGTCATTTGCTATGTATTTAAGTTACGTTACCATTGAGTTAGCTAGACTCAATATCATGCAACCACTATAGCAAGCAAATCATAGCATTAATCACTAATACACAGGTGCATCATGACCGAGCTCAAGCCACTATCACCAGTAAATTACAAGCTTCCCAACAATCTAGAATACGTTTCTCTTACTTTCTGTTACTTCTTTATATTATGTGACAATTACAAAAACAAAAGGAACTCTTTCTCAAATTTTATTTATTTACTCATTACTTTATCTCCAGGCTATCTTCTTTTATCTCATAATCTCTACCCAAGGCACTATATCATACTATATAGATAGCCAATCACATCAAGAACAACAGTGCCTTTTTAGTGTATTGAACTACATTGCTTTTTCTTTTATTCTTAATTGTATTAAGTTCTTGGCTCAGAAGTTACCACCTTCTTTCCTATTTTTTCCTCATTGGTTCTTTACTTATCTATAATCAAGAGCTTTCTTTTATTGTCTTGGGTTCATCTTGCCTTACTTACTTTCTGTAAAGACTAAAGGGAGTCTAATTCATCTCAATCTTATTCTCTAATTTTTAACTGGATTCCCTTTTGTTTTTTTAAAGGAACTTGATTCTAGGTGAACCCTGAAACTTATTTCTCTCAAGGCTCTTGAGCTTATGGAGTTATACTTCTATGAATTGGAACTCACTAACTTAAGTTGCTCTTAACTTATTATCACGTCCCTGGGAGTACTGAGGTGCTAACTGTTTGTCTCAATTTTGTTATTCCTTATAGTTAAAGACTAGAAATTCTTTTCCTTTTTAAACATTTTGCTTTTATCATTAGGTGTGTACTTTATTGGTTTTAAGGCCTTACTAAGGTCGTAATATCTGGTCTTTTGAAAATGAGAGAAAATGCGAGAAACATAACATTTGGTTTCTTTGTAAACGTATGAAACTTACCAGATACAAAAGGAAGTCCCCTAAATAGAAGGATTCAAGATCTAATAAAATTAGAATAATATTCTAGACTTCAAATAATGATAATCTAAGACCAAAGGTGCCCTGAAATGGAAGTCAGAATAACCAGATGGAATTTAATGAAAATGCAATGTAATGTAATGGCATTTTTGTAATTTTAAAAAATTTTTAGAATACTCATAGGAGGGCTTTCTAAATGAAAAATTTGAGGTCTCTAGGGTTCTCAGAGGCTCTGAAAACCATGAGAAGCCTCGAGACAGTTAAAACCCTTTTGGTGTATGTTTTCTAATGATGGTTGACCTGAACTTTGACCCTTTCGTTTGGGAAGGTTTTAGCTCCAAATTGAGTGATTCTAAAAGCATTTTATAAGTTAGAGAACTAAATTTTATGATGAAAAAGATGGTTTTAAAAAAGGAGATAAAATGAATCTAAAATGAAAAATCCAAGAAGCAGGACGTAAGTAGAATTTTTAATGAACAATTTTAAGACATTTGGATCCTTATATAACGTCCCATTCTTCTCCTCCATTTAGATCAACTTAATTGCTACCCAAACCAGAGGAGGTTCTATGCTAAAGAAATGTACAAGAAAGGAGGAGAAAGAGGAAGGAGAAATCCATGAAAAGGTGTGGAATTTCATAGTTCTTCCTTTATTAATCGTATTCCTCTCTTTCTCCTCTTTATTCCTATGGCTTTTATGATGTATATGGGGTTGTTTTGTGATTGGTTCAGAGGAGGGAACTTAGAATTTTAAGGAGGATCATGAAGCAATGGAAAGCGCCTTTGGAAAAGTGTTGAAATAAGGTAAGAAACCTAGCCTTTCATTGCATCTTTTTAGTTATCTCCCATGGTGCTTGTTTGGCCAAGATAGAGCCCAATCACTAGAGAATAAATTCTGAACTAACCAAGAAAGAATCATAGGTTTTAGAGTGTGAGAAGTAAGTAGGTGTAAATTCAATTAAAACACATTAGAAAACAAGTTAACAAAGTTAGGGATTTTTGTGTACCTTGGCCAAGATGGATCTTCCTAGTAGTCATTTAAATTGTCTAAGTTGGTAAGGATTCTTAAGACACCTAAGAAGTCTTACAAGTGGTCATTCCATGAGGGAAATGAAGGAAACTCCATAGGTGCATCAAAGGGAGCATGTCTCGGCCTCACTAAGAATAAGCACCTAGGGAGTGTTTTAATTTGCTCCAAGGCTAGAATGGCATTACATATGATGAAAGAACATGAAAGGAAGCCTTTAAATCCATGCTTGCTCGTTGTGCCATTCCCTTCATATATCCATTTCTTCTTAATTCAATTTTTTTAAATTTTTCATTAAGAATTCTGCATAAATAATAGAAGTATTGAGTAAAAAAATTTACAAACTTATTTTAAAAGAAATTTGTACATTAAAATCCAATAATTTTGCAAACAAATTTCTAGAGTGTAGAAATTGCCAATAAAATCAAATATTATCTAATTAAATTCCTAAAGCCAAAATTCATTATTAAAATGCCTAAATTAAGGATAATAAAATATATAGAAAATGTGTTTATCAATGTTGTTCGACCTAGATAAGACCAGACCTAAGGGGTTGAGTTTCTAGCTAAACCAAGGATGAATCTTAGGAAAATGAGGGAGGAGAAGAAGAATATGCAAAAAACAACAACAAACTAGCCATTACATTTCAAGATAGAAAAGTTAGGGTTTCATGGGTTTCTTTGAAAATCTGATTTGATACAATATTTTCTAGGCCCAAATGAGTATTTGTATGGCTCCTAAGATCCCTAGAAGACTCTTTATATGCATCTTCCGTCAAGAAAACAAAACAAACTCACTTGGTATTCACATGGAGCATGGTTTCTACCTAGGCTAGAAAGAGTACCAAGGGGAGGTTTTAAATTGTTCCAAGCTTATTTTTGAGTCATGTATAATGGAAGAGGATGAAAGAAAGCTTTAGAAAAATTTTAGAAGCCATGGATAGTGAGATGGTATCATAGATTCCATATTATGGCTTAAAGAAGCAACACCTAGCTAGGCTCCTTAATTTGATTGTGTGATGACTCCAAGAGGCTTAAAAGGAGTCAAGAATCATAAATGAATGAAGAGAATGGAGCAAAGATCATGTTTCCATAGGGTTGCTTCATTAGGTGCATTATGGAACTATAAAAGAACCATGTGAACTATATAGTTTTTCTAATGAATATGTAGCTTTAGAATTTGGTTCAAGAGTATAATTGACTTTCATATGATGTGTCTAGGTTAATAGAAACAAATCCTACCTCATTGTATGTGTGTGGCCGAGAAAGAGCAACCAAATTCAAGAGGAAAAGTTTGCATTTGTAACAAAGGTAGCTCTCTCTTCTTTCTCTCATACATGGATGAATGTTTATCTTGTCTTTGAATGTGTGTATGTACATGTTAAGCCATGAAAAAGTGTTCTAGCATGAATTCCTATGCTATGGTACCATGATGTTGTTTTATGCATTCAAATGATGCCTTATGACTTTGCTTTGGTTTGCTTAAGAGTGGTGAAGCCAAGAAACCACTAGCCATGGTGAGGATAAGCCAAGAATCCTTAAGAAATGGTTGGGACAAAATTTAGAGTCTCCCAAGAGTAAGGCTTAGTTCAAAGCCTTTAAAAAAAAGTGAGGCAAAGTCCAAAATCCTAGAAGATAATGGGTGAAGTTAAGCCATTTACTTGGCAAGCCTATGGATGTATTGTATGACTTCTTGAATACTAGAAATTACTTCTTGAATGATCACATGTTCCATAATGTTCATGCATACATTTTTAGACATGGATTTTCATTTTTTATGTGTGATTAAAAGGGAGAAGAGCTATTGGAATTCCTAGAATCTCATTCCTTCCTCCCCACATGTCTAACATGTCTAGGTGGACCAAGTGAGCTAAGGAATGGAAGCCACCAAGCCTAAAGGAAGAAGATTGACAACAAAATATGGAAATTTGCCATTTTGTAGACATATGAGTGGCATATGATATAATACCTTATTGTATATGTTATATGACTTCATGAACATATATAAATATGTAAATGTATGATGTATATATGAAATTTAATGTCATATGTATGATATAACACATTTTAGGTATTGAATGGCAATAACTAGTATATGTGCTCTTGTGCATAACTTGGGGTGGATGAGTAAGTTTGAGAAATTTGGGTATGTCCACATTTGAGACAAGTTTAGTAGACCATTTTGATGCTTTCTCATGTACTCAAGTGGCCATGGTTGCCTTAGAAACCAAAATGGACCATTTGGACCCCTTATCAGACATAAAAGTGATCATTATGCAACCTAATGTCAAGATCTGACCAAATGAACGAATTTGCCCATGAAATTTGTCATGCATATAGATATCATTAAGAGTTTTTCTAGAAGCCAAAGACTAGATTATTTGGAGCTCTATAGAATTAATTATCATTTTTCAAATTTGGCATTTTTTTTTGCTATTCTGATGCAAATACTATTCATTTGGTCAGTTCCTTGGGCTATGTCATTCAAGGGTCAAATGGTGTCCAATGCTTATGAAATTTTAATACACAAACTAGACATGATAAGCTTTCCATGGCCATTGAGATAACCCCAATTGGACATATGAGCAGGGAGATATGAATTTTTATAGGTGACCATTGTTACTATTCCATCAATTTCTAATTCTAGTGGCTAAATGTCCCTGTTGTGGTCTAGAATTATTTTAGCATAAAGTAGATATATGTAGCTTTCCGAATTGCATAGTGTGCTTGATTTCAATTTTTCTAGAATTAGTTATAAATTTTCAAAGTTTATGACAGAAATCTAGAATTTTAGTTTGAGGCTGCACACTTTATTTCATGTATCTACATCATTTGCTCGAGTTCTAGGCCACTTCTTGAGATGGTTTTGAGTTGTGCTTGTGCATTTAAATATGAGAATTAGATGGATGAGTCCATATGGTCCACATGATACGGAATGAAAATTTATCTATGACACAATGCAATTTAATTTATTATTTTAATGCATTTTCCTTAAGAATGCTATGTAATTCATGGATATGAGCTTACAAATGATATGAGATGAGCAGAGTAAATATGGTGTTACATTCCACCTTTCCTTCAGCTTGTAAATGGATAACCTAGCCTTTGCTTAGTGGTACAAGTTATAACTTCAAAAATCTTCTCTAGTTACATTAGCGATCCTTTGACTTTTTGGTGTCCAACTCCCCCATAAACAATGGAGGATCTACCTTTTGGAACTTGGTCAACACAACTAAGATGCCTTGCACCAAGGTTCTGACTAGTGTCCACCCAATTTTCAACTGGCACTCTTAATTCTGCTTGTTCATGGTTTCATGTAATTATTACAGCACTTGAATAGTGGCTGCATAGGCCTTTGCTTACTCTTGAAGTTAGTCATTCATTGCCCTCACAGTAGCCTCATAGACCTTAACTTGTTCCCTCATATGGTTGGCTGTTACAGCCATGGCTTCTTGCACTTCTCTTAACATCTTAATAGTTTCATAGCGTATGACTAAGATATCCTGTAATGCCATAAGCATAACCAAAAACTTCCCAATAAGCTACAACCCTAAGGGCAAGTCCAAGCACAATATCACCCATATTAGGTACATACAAATAAAATGACATTACCAATCCATATTATCCTTATTCCTAGCATGTATGCATTATATTTGCCAAGTTTTCTAACCATAAAATTAAAAAATCTAGCACAATTTCCTAAACCATGGATCTGATACTAAATGCAATAACCCTAACTTCTAAACACATTAATTAAGCTCAATTGGTCTTTTAACATAAGTACTTAAGGTTAAACATTATTAATAGCTTGTTAATAGATAAAAACCTGAGAAAATTTGAACCTTTTCCATTATTCTTAATCACCAATAGGTAAACAAGAAGATTCATTACTAAGGAAATGAAAGATACTCCTACAAGATCTCTATACCTTTCACATTTAATTACAAAGAGCATACTACTCATTTACATTAGTTTCCAAGTTAATACGTGACATTACCATAGTGAAAACTAAGCAAAAAAGGAGGTTTGGAGACTTAGGCCACAACTTGAATGATCTTTACCACAATTAAGTTAGCAACTAGAACCTAAAAACTAAAATATGTAATTCTTACCATGGCTTTCTGGGCATGATAATGGTGCTTTCAAGAACTTATTGCTCCTCAAAAGTCGAGTCTCACTGTAGTAAGCTTACGTGGTGCCACAGCAAGCGTACTTACTAAAACTCTCCCAAGAAGTTCACTTAATTCTCATTATAGCGAGATTGCTCTCAGGTACCCTCTGAAGTGAACTTTCCCATGTTGCGCCGCAAGTGAAGATTTTGTGCCACGACACTCTTAACTTTTGTTACACCAAATACATTTTTGGTTGTGACTCGAGTATTTTGAGCTATGGCTTCACTCCCTTTTGATCCTATTCTTTCATTTTCACACTCCCCAACCCTTTGCCACTAATTCTAGATAGATTCTAGGACTTCTATAACTAACATACATGGTTTTATGGACCTCTTAGCTCCCGAATACCAAAATTTACTAATCCTTATATTGTTTAGGGACTTAGAGGCATTCACATCAAATGATTACCAATATTAGCATATCTACATACCATGATAGCAATAGGTACCTAAAGTCATTGATAACATCATTCAAATGCATATTCCAACAGTGATTCCATACAACACTATTCAAATCAATCATCCATGGTAAGGCATAATTGTACTCTCAGATGATAAGTCATGATTCTTAATCAACAATAACCCATATTAAATCATGATTAGGTACATACTTCAAATTTCAAGTACTACAAAAGTCTATCTTCCTAATGAATTCAATGTTAGTTATAGAATATAAAAAAGCCTACACTGACAATATGAGTGCACCATGATACTATACAAAATAAATTACAAAAAGATAGTATCAAATCCAAACAAATGGTCCAAGTATAGAGATTCCCACACAAGGCCTCAAGTTATGTATCATATCTTAACCCCAAGAAACTCATATCATAGCATTCAAGCAATAAACACCAGACTTGCACACAAAGCATAGCATATGGACCGAAATCACATAAACAAACCCACACGGATCAATCCCACTTTGGTTTAAGCAATTTTGTCCATATAATATCCATACAACATTCATTCAAAGCAAGAATATCATTACATAAACTCTTGAGGTCCATTTTGCACTACTTGAACTTTTTACACAATTTACTTGGACATACAACACATAACAATGGGAAACACACACTACTAAGAACCTCTAGCTCAGCATTAAATCACTCCCAAGCCCATGAATTGATCCTCAACTCCTATTAGACCATAAAATATAAAAACATATCGGATTCATAGCCATTTAGGTCAAGAAACTCGGGTTTGGAGGTTTGGAACACATATCAGAATTTTTGCCACAGGTTCCAATTTTCAGTTTTCTGGGGCAGACTTTGGAAAATCATAATTAATTCTAAAAAAATCAAAACGAGTCAAATGATAGCTTTCAAGAAATATCTATATGTCTAATATAAGGTAAAAATAATTACAGGTATGAAACACCCATCTGTACTGTGTTTGACAACCGAAAATAATGAAAGGTCAGGCTGCCCTTGAGTTCTGCTACAGCTTACTGATATGGATTTTAAAATTCATAACTAATTCCAAAATACTCCCAAATCAAGTAAAATATATCAATATGGAAATCTACAGATGTATAAATTAAGGGAAAAATAGCTCCAGACCCAGAGAATGGCATAAACTGGAGAAACTCGATGGAACAGTGCTGAGGGTCCTGCACGTCACTGACAGTGAGTTCTAACTTCAAAAATTCATTTCTCTCTCTATAGACCTCCAAATGAGGTGCTTCCAATTGCTATAGCTCACTGTGAATTTCTAATTTCTCCATGTAAAATTTCAGGACCATTGGACCTCATTTGCCCTATGTTTGACACAGATGCATTTTCGGACCAAAGCTACAGTACACTGACCAAAATCAGAAAAATTCATAACTTCAAAATTCGCCAAATATTCCCTAGACCTCCAAAAATTTTGCACTTTATCTTCCAAAAGTCTCTAGATGAGCTCTACATACACGCCAAATTTCATGAGGAAATTTGTCCATTTGATCAGTTTGTGACATAGGGTTGCAAATGCCCTTTTTAGGCTTCATATGGGGTCTCAAGGGGTCCATTTTTGCTTCTTCTCATTCTATGGCCACATGAGCACGTGGGAAAGCATTAAAACACTCTATCAAACATGTCTTAAGGGCTAATAACCCAGATTCCATAATCTCACTCATCCACACCAAGATATACACAAGAGCCATACTTGTATAACTTGGCATATCTAAGTCAAATTCATGAAATATCATTCACATGGGTCTAGTTCTCATACATATACAATATACCCATACTTTTACAAATATTCATAAGCTCATACATCATATACATTATGGAGATTATATCATGTGACAACCATATGGCTATAATACAAATATGTTACAACTCCATTGCTAATCTTCTTGCTTCCAAGTGTGGTGGCTCCCATTTTCTTGCTCTCTTGATCCACCTAGGCATATTAAGTAATGGGGAGGGAAGAGTGAGATTCTAGGAATCCCAATAGCTCATCTCCCATTCAATCATGCATAAAGAATGTAATACAAGTGTTAAGGATGCATGCATGGCATATCAATATAGAAAATGGTGCAAAATACATTCTGGCATTTACACAAAGCACACATAACATACTTAGTCTTGCCAAATGAATGGATTAGCCTCACCCACTTTCTTCAAGGTTCTTGGACTTGCCTCACCCTTTTCTCAAAGGTCTTGAACTAAGCCTTGCTCTTGGGAGACTTTCTCTTGGTCTCAACCACTTCTAAGGGTTCTTGGCTCATCCTCACCGAAGATAGAAGGTTCTTGGCCTCTCCACATTCAAGCAAACCAATGCAACCTTTATAGGCATCATTTGAATACATAGTGCAATACTATAGTTCCATGGAACATAGGCATCATACTAAAATACAATTCATAGCTTAAAATACTCATACACACATTCAAAACAATGTGGACATTCATTCATGCATGGGAGAAAAGAGAGAGAGCTACCTTGTTATCTATGCAAGCTTTACTTTGCCCTACTCCTTCCCTTTTTTGGTTCCACAAGAACACTAAGGTGGGGTCAGTTTCCTTAGCCTAAACATCATGAATAATACTCAATTATATTCTTGAAACAAGCTAAAGCCTTCAATTTACTCTCAAGAACATACGTGGTTCCATAAGTCACATAATGGCTCCATAATGGCCTATTGAAGCAACCATCATGAGTCAAGTTCTTGACGGTCTCATTCTCTTCTCATGTTCTAGCCTCTTGACCTCATTTAAGGTCCTTGGAGCCATTACATATTCAT
This sequence comes from Erythrophleum ivorense, assembly GCA_026724425.1. Classification (NCBI taxonomy): domain Eukaryota; kingdom Viridiplantae; phylum Streptophyta; class Magnoliopsida; order Fabales; family Fabaceae; genus Erythrophleum; species Erythrophleum ivorense. The sequence goes on from JAIUCV010000481.1 coordinate 311,794, forward strand.
TTACAAAAGCCTAAACACAAGTTGCTTCATAAGGTCACATTATGGAAGCCATTGCCTCATCTCCCAATCCATGGCTTCTAAATTTTTTCCAAGGGTTCCTCTCATCTTCTACCATCATAAGAAGTCTCATTCTAGGCTTAGAACAAATTAAAACACTCTCTAGGTGACCAGACCTTGTGTGGCCGAGATATACATCATGAAAAAAGTCCTTGAACTTTGCTTTGTTTTCTTGGAAGGAATTTCACATATGTACTTCCTAGGGGTCTAAGGGACTCAAACCATGTCTTACATAAGCTAGAATACCTCTAGGAAAAATCAAATTTCATCACTTATTTCAAAACCCCAAGTTATGCCAACTTGAATTTTAAGGTTCCCTTTTTTGTTTCCACTTGTTTATTCTAAATTCCCACACTCTAAATCACTTGTTCTTCCCTTGATATGGTCAAAATTCAACTCCCTTTGGATGGGCTCTAGGTTGCACGAAATTCATATGGAGGAGAACAAGCAAGAAGTGCAAGAAAAGCCATGGAAGGGAATGGGAACCTACCTTAAATTCTTGCTCTTCCAAGTGGCTTCCTCTTGCACCCAAGCCTTCCCTCCAATCCTAACTTCTCCTTGCTGGACTAGAACCAAAATAGCATCAAAATACATTCTGAACCCATGGAAATATGGAGGAGAAGGAGGAAAATATTTATTGTAAAGACAAAAGGAAGAAAACACACCATTTCATACCTATTCAAGGCTTCTCTCTTCCTTCCTTGGCCTCCCTTTTTGTGCGCCACTCTTAGCCCTTCTTAATTCCATTTTAACGTGTGAGAGAGTGGGTGAGGAGATCTGAGCAGAGAAGGGATGTTTTTATAAGCTAGGGATTCATTTAAGCAACTTTTAGAATTTGCAATGTAGTCCCTCTTCGTAGTTTTGTTCGTTTGGGCTCATTTCAACTCATTTTTTAAATATTTCTTTTCCATCATATTTCTTAGGCTCTTAATCATAAGAATTGCCTTTGGAATCACTCAAAAAGGATCTAAAACCATTCTGAACCGTTCTGTCAAAGTTTCGGTCAACTAATGTCCGAAATCGCTCACCGAGGGGTTTCACTGTTCTAGGGGTTCCCATGGTATTCAGGGCCTCTGAGAACCCCGAAAAGCTTAAATTTTCCATTTAAAAAGCCCTCCTATGAGATTTCAAAATTTTCTAGAAATTACAAAAATGCCCCTACTTTATTCGACAAATTTTTTGAGCTTTTCTGACTCTGGTTTTTGGGCATCTTAAACCTCAAATCCTCATTTTCTAATATTAAAAATTTTATCATAATTTTAGTTGGCCTTAATTCCTTTTATTTCAGGGACTTCCTTTTATATTTGGTCCATTTTCTGATGTTTACGAGAAACCGAACATCGTGTTTCTCACATTTACGGAAGGACCGGATGTTACATTATGGATGTTCATCTACTTGCTTTCCCCTTTCTTTAATTGAGGAACCTTCACATGAAATTGTTAGCCCATCAAATAGGGTGAGATATGAATCTTAGTAATTGAATGATAATCAATATAAATGTATATTAAACATAATTACCGAAAAAGCATCATTATCATCATCTACAAATGAACTAGTTAGAATATCAGTAACTACTATTTCATACTAGCAATCATATACATCATATTATAGGCCAATAACACAGAGAAATCCCCATCCACAGTGCCAACTTCTGATTGAATACAACTTGGGCTCAGTGCATTCATGAGTCTGATCACAACTTGGTACCCGATCAAAGCACAATGCATAGGTGGCAACCGCACCACAGCTTCACCAAGGACACACTCACAGTCCACAATAACAATCAAGTAGCCAGCCAATCATTTAGCATAACAAAAACATATTTATGCAACAAATATCATATTAACAAAATACATATGCAAGGAATTAAAATTCAAACACGTTATCTCACTTAATTGCATATAGTTTTGAAGCAAGACAGATTCTCAACCCTTAAGAGATCCTAATATATCAAAACCAATTTCCTAGTTAACATCAGATACAAAAATTAGTTACCTATCATCCTAGTATCTTGAACATTTAAGAGGCACTTACCTAAATTCCAATGAAACTTAAATCCGAATGTAAGGCCTTTTACACTAGAAACATAAAGGTATCACTCTAAATATTGGGTATTTTTGCATAAAATCAAAGCCCATTATGCAAGTCAACTATTAGGGCCATTATTCCATAGAAAATACATCAAAATGAGGAAAGGGATACTTACCTAATAATCCCCATAGCTTTAGCCTCCAAAAATTAACAAACGAGCCACTAAAGGAACGAGTTTCAGATTTGGGAATGAGGTAGAAATCCACTAAAATGGAAGTTATTTGGACCAAATTGTAGAGGAAAATGAGGGGAATGTGTTTTGTATAACTCATCTTGGTTAATTCTTCCCTTAAGAGTGCAGAATGGAACCAAACTATGATGAAACCCAAGGCTCCCTCTCAAGATGCGAAAATGAAACTCTTCCTTAATTGAAGAATGGTTTGTGTTTGTAGAATAGGGTAGAAAAGCTATACATTATAGGGTTTTGAATGGGTTTAGGTTGACCTAAAAGCCCATTATCTAGTGAGTTTAGAAATTGGCTTATTAGGCCATGGGTTTAAGGGCCAAGTGGGTGTAGATAAGTTGGGTCTCCATAAAAACTAAGGTGGGCTTCTATAATTGGCTCATGGCATAAATAAGTTCATCATAAGGCCCAAATTAAATGTCTATCTTCCTTTAATTAATTTCACTAATTAGACCTATAATCATAATTAATATATTTTCACCTAACAATGACCAAGAATGATTATTGTCTCGAAATGTCTAAAATAAATCCATTGCTTTAGAAATCATTATTTTCCTTAATCTCCCCAAATCCTCATATTAATCCCTTAATTCATTATAATTATTCTTAATTAATTTCAGGGTGTTACAAGTAGAACATGATACATGGTGCACAATTAGCAACAAAGAAGCGTCATTCTTATTCCCATCTTCGAAGCTCCAATGGCTATGATATCCATCTCCATTTCCTCCCTTAATTTTCTCTATTGGAAGCTTGAATCCATCATGCAACTAGCTTGGGATGAAGAACTTGAACTGTAGATTTAAATCCAAGACAAATGCTCCAAGATTTGGCTAATTTTCTTATCCTTTTTAGTTGCAATTCTTCTGATTATATGAGACTAGGTTTAGCTTATATTAACTTGATGATTGTGACTAAAATTTTGAATTTACTTATTGAGACTATTAAGCAATTCAATGGACATTTTGGGGGATTGAATTAGATAGTTAATTGATTAAATATTTCTTTGTTTCATGGCTACCCATTTCATCTGCTTCTTTAAATTTTCTTATGATTAATTTGATGGTTATTGTGTAATCTGGTTTGAAATTTTATGCTTAATTTTTTATTTGAGGAATTTTAGTGTTAATTAGTTAATTAGGCATCTAGGATAAAGGTGTAGAAGTTTTAATGATCATTTAATCTTTGTTTTAATATGTTCAAAGAGCTTAATTCAAGAATTACTAAGCTAGTGTAGCTTACAGTTTCAAGAGTCATTAATTTGCTAAATTCTTGCATTCTTCAGTGGTAATTTGAGAAAATTCATTATGAATGCACTAATGAGGATTAGGTCTAGGACCTTAGTGAAATATAATTTGAATGATGATAATCAAACTTCAAGGAATTTACTTAAGTCTAGTTACACTTAATTGCTTGATTGTTAGCATTTTCTTTGATTCTAGTTAGTAATTTCATTTCATTTCTTGTATTACTTTTAATTTTAGTCATTAAACACCTAACCAACTTCTAGAATTAATTTTTAGAGTGCCTTTGACATTTAGAAAGCTTTTTTAATGAATTAGAATCCATTTTTATAGGAGACAATCTTGGTTGCATCATTATTTACAAATTTATTTTACAACCAAGTTATTTGTAACTATTTGATAGTAGTTATCAACCACCACACTTGTACTAGTAATACCTAACCCCAAAGAGAACTTTACAGTTTACAGTGATGCATCTAAGAAGGATTTAGGTTATGTTTTGATGCAATAAGGTAAGGTGATAACCTATACTTCTAGACGACTTAGACCTTATAAGGAGAATTGCTCTACCCATGATCTATAGTTAGGTATTGTAGTTTTTGCTCTTAAGATTTTGAAGCATTATCTCTATGGTGCAAAGTTTAAGGCATATACTGACCATAAGAGTTTGAAGAATTTTTTTGACTAAAAGGAGTTAAATATGAGACAAAAAGAGGTGGACAGAGTTCCTTAAGGATTATGATTTCTCTTTAAAGTATCATCCAGGAAAAGGCGCATGTGGTTGTCGATGCCTTGAGTAGGAAATTTATTCATATGGCAATGATGATGCTTAAGGAGCAAAGGTTGATTAAGGAATTGAGGGATTTGAATTTGTCCATGACCATCCACCCTAGTAACCTTTTTTAGGTGAGTTGGGGGATAGAGACTGATTTTAAGAAGAGAATTAGGAGGCCTAAGAGCTAGATGAGCATTTGGGTAGAATTAAAGAGCAATTGGGAAGTGGAGAGGTCAAAGACTTTGACTTATTAGATAACGGTTTGGTATAGTATCTGTAATGTCCAATTTTCATTAAATGACGAAAACGGGCGTGTTTTCAAATCAAGTCCCTTGAAATGAATTAGTTAAGGTACCAAAAAATTGGAGTAACATTATAAACTCCTAAAAATGAGAATTCTAGGCTCAGATGAAAAGAAAAATAGAGCTAGAATGAAGAAACAAAATTTAACAAAAAACTTACGAATCGTAATGACATTTTCATAATTTTGAGAAAATTTTAAAATTCACATAGGAAGGCTTTTTAAATGAAAGTTTTGAGTTCTCCGGGATTCTAAGAGGCCCTAAAAATCGTAGGAAGCCCCAGGACAGTTAAAACTCCTCCAGTAGACATTTTCCAATGTCAATTTACCTGAACTTTGACAGATTAAAGGTTTTGGCTCCAACTTGAGTGATTCCAAAGGCATTTCACTAAATACGGAATCTAAATTTTATAATAGAAAAGATAGTTTTCAAAAAGGAGCTAAAATGAATTAGAAACGAAAATGCCAAAAACGATGGGTAAAATGAAAATTTTTGACAAGTTGTTCTTCCTCCACCTATATATGTAGGGCACCCCACTCTCCCATTCACTTAGCTTCATATTTTTCTACCCCAAACCAGAGAAGAAAGCCTAGGAGAGTGGCGCATAAGAGGGAGAGGAAGAGGAGGAGAAATCAAAGCTTGAAAGTATAGAATTTTAGTAGTTTTTCATGCTTTTTCTTTTCTAAACCTCTTTTCCTCCATTCTCCTTTATTTCCTATGATTATAATGAAGTTTAAATCTTTTTTAAGGGAGAAATTCGGATTTGAAGAGAGGAGGCCAAAGAAGACAAGATTCAAGTGAGAAAACAAGGAAAAACAAGGTAATTTCTTCATCCATGGTTGCTACCCTTTGCTTCTCTTTTCCCATGTTTCACCCCACTCAAGAAGTCATAGAAGGACTTGGTTTTTTGGTAGAACCAAGGGCGATTCTTAGGAAAAAGAGTGTGGAGATTAAGAATATGCAAAGAAAAGTAACAAATAACCATGGAAATTCAAGATGAAAATTCTAGGGTTTCATATGTTCTTTGTAAAATCTGATTTGAAACCTTAATTTCTATGCTTAAATGAGAGTTTAAATAAGCTCTTAAGATCCCTAGAAGTCTCCCCATGTGCTTCCTCCATCAAGAAAACAAAGCAAAGTTCAAGAAGGCCATAAAGCTTTCTAGTTTCGGCCAAGAGAGGTTTAGGTACCTAGGAATAGTTTTAATTTGTTCTAAACCCATTTTTGAGTCATATATGATGAGTGAAGATGAGGGGAGGCCTTAGGAAAAATTTAGAAACCATAGAAAGTGAGTTGGCCTTACATGTTCCATAATATGACTTAAAGAAGCAACATATAGTTAGGTTCATTATTTTAATTGTGCGATGACTCCAAGAGAGTTAAAAGGAGTCAAGAATTATGTTTAAAAGGAAAGAATGGAGCCTAGAATTTATTTGATGGGTGTTGCTTCATTAGGTGCATTCTTGGAAACATAAAGGGGTCAATAGCCAAGTTAGTATCTAAGCAAGTTGTGTGGCATTAGAATTAATTCCATGAACCTAATTTGCTTCCGTAGATTGCGTTTAGGCCAAGAGAAATCATTCTTACACCTTTATGTGTATGAGGTGGAGAAATAGAGAGGAAATTCAAGAGAAAAAGTGTGTGCTTGCATCCAAGGTAGCTCATTCCTTCTTTTCTCACGCATGAATGTATGCTTAACTTATCTTTGAATGTGTGTATATGTGTTTCAAGCCATGAAAAGTATTCTAGCATGATTTCATATGCTATGGTACTATGATGATCCATTATGTTTCAAATAATGTTTGTTATGTGTACTTGGGTTTGCTTGAGTGTGGTGATGCCAAGAACCCTTAGCCATGGTGAGGATGAGCCAAGAACCCTTAAGATTGGTTGAGATAAAGTAAAGAGTCCTCCAAAAGTGAGGTTGATTCCCAAGAGTAAGGTTGAGTCCAAGAACCTCTTAAAGAATAGGTGAGGCAAGTCAAAAATCCACAAGTGAATGGGTAAGGGCTTATCCACTTGCTTGGCAAGCCTTTATATGCTATGTATGACTTACTCAAATGTTGAAAATACTTCTTGAATGTTTGCACATGTTAATATGCCCTTGCATGCATTTGTAAAATTGGTTTTGCATCTTTTATGTGTGATTAAAAGGGAGATGAGCTATTGGGATTATTTGAATCTTATTCCCTCCTCTCCAATGTTCTAACATGCTAGGTGGACTAAGAGAACAAGGAAATGGGAGCCAACCACATGAGAGATGAAAGTATGATGATGAAGTGCATGGAATTTGCTTCTTTATGGCCATTTAAGTGATAATTTTGTAACCTATTATTATATATGACCTATGTGTAACACCATAATTTCCTAACTTATTTCATGCTTCATATCATGTAACTCATGGAAGAGCAAATAAAATAGTATAAAATAATAGATATTTGAGCGTTGCGTCATGTATGAAAATTTCATTCGGTGTCTTGTGGACCGTGTAGCTCATACAATAAATTTCTATATTTAATTGCATGGATACAACTCATTTGAATCATCAAAAGTGACCTACATCTTAAGGAACTTGAAGGGAAGCATGAAATATACATATTCATTTTTTGCCAGAATTTGCTCATTTCTATCACAAACTTTGCAAAATCATAACTAATTCTGAAAAAATTGAAATAATAAATTCTTAGCCATTCTAGAAAGATGCACATGTCCAATTTATGCTAAAAATATGTTTAGACCATAACATCCATCAGAAAATGCGTTTGACATTCAACAAAGTCAAGAGGTTAGGCTGTTCACTGGTGTTGTCATATAATTCTTTAGCAAATTTCAAAAATGTCCAATTAATTCCACAAAAATCCAATCCATTCAAATGATACTAATCTGGAAAGATGTGGATGTTATATAGAGTTGAAAAATAACTCTAGCTAGTTCAGGTATGCCTAGACCATGAAACTCAATCAAATAGTAACTGAGGTCGGTTAGAGCTCCTAATACTGGACAGATTCTTTGAAAATTTATATCTCCCTCTCTAGACATCCAAATGAGGTGCTTCTAGTTGGAACTAGTCACTTGAAATGTCTAGTTTCTCTGTATAAAATTTTATGGCAATTGGACATCATTTGAGCCTATGTGATAGATTTCATTTTCAGACCAATATGAATAGTGACATGACAAAAACTAGAAAATTTTTCAACTTTGAAAATTCATCAAATATTCTATAGAGCTCCAAAAATTTTGTTCTTTAGTTTTCCAAAAATCTCTCAACACTCTCTAATTTCATGCGGAATCTCAAATCAAGAAGAGCTCATTTGGATAAAAAGTAATACAGGATTCCATTATGGTCAATTTTAGCTCTATATAAGATACCAAAATGTTCAAATGATTTTTCTTGGGATTTGGCACCTCTTGGGCAAGTCTAAAAGCATAAATGTGACTTGTGTAAGCTACCAAAATGGTCTCAATCCTCATGCATCTCAATTTGGCCATCTCACTTGCATTTATACATACACTTTCATAATCCAAACTTGCCATTACATGACCAAAATGTGCATTTCCATTCATACAACCTTAGCTCTCAATTATACATGATACATAAACATAATCATATATGTTCATAACATCATAAGATAGATACATCCTTTGATTTCATCATTTACCATTCATATGGCCTTAAAGTAGTAAAATTCAAACACTTTCATGTCATCCTCTCGTTTCTCATGTGCTTGGTTTCCATTCTCTTGCTTTCTTGGTTCACCTAGCATGTTAGAACATTGGAGAGAAGGGGATGAGATTCAAAGAATCCCAATAGCTCATCTCCCATTCAATCACACATAAAGTATGCAATACAAGTCTCAAATGCATGCATGAGCATATTCACATGTGCAATCATTTAAAAAGCATTCTTGGCATTTGAAAGTCATACATGGCATATATAGGCTTGCCAAGTAAGTGGATTACCCTTACTCATTCACTTATAGATTTTGGACTTCTCTCACCCATTCTTTAAGAGGTACTTGGACTCAACATTACTCTTGAGAGTCAATCTCACTTTTGGGAGACTCTTTACTTTGTTTCAACCAATCTTAAGGATTTTTGGCTCATCATCACCATGGCCAGAGGGTTCTTGGCTTCACTACACTTAAGCAAACCAAAGCAAATATCATGGACATCATTTAGAAACATAATACATCATCATGGTACCATGTCATATAAAATCATGCTAGAATGCTTTTCATGACTTAAAACATACATACACACATTCAAGACAATGCAAACACACATTTATGCATGAGAGAAGGTGGAGAGAGCTATCTTGGATGCAACCACACACTTTTTCTCTTAGATTTCCTCTCCTTTCCTTGGCCTCACACACTCAATGGTGTGGGAATAGTTTCTCTTGGCCTAAACACAATTTATGGAAGCTAATTAGGTTCATAGAATTAATTTTAAGGCCACACAACTTGCTTAAACTCTAGCTTGGTCTATAAACCCCTTTATGTTTCCAAGAATGCACCTAATGAAGCAACACCCATCAATTAAATTCTAGGCTCCATTCTTTTCTTTCAAATATGATTCTTGACTCCTTTTAAGCCTTTTGGAGTCATCACACAATTAAAATAAAGAGCCTAACTACATATTGCTTCTTTAGGTCATATTGTGGAACATAAAGCACCAACTCACTTTCTATGATTTCTAAATTTTTTCTAAGGCTTTCCCTCATATTCATTCATCATATATGACTCAAAAATGGGCTTAGAAAAATTTAAAACTCTCCCCAGGCACCTAAACCTAGCTAGGCCGAGGCTATGCATGATTTTGGTCTCCCTGGACTTTGCTTGGTTTTCTTGAAGGAGGAAGCACATGGGGAGACTTCTAGGGATTTTAGAAACTCATTTAAACTCTTATTTAGACTTAAGAATCATTGTACAAAATCAGATTTTGCAAGAAACATATGAAACCCTAGACTTTGCATCTTGAATTTTCATGGTTATTTGTTAATTCTCTTTGCATATTCTTAATCTCAACACCCTTTTTCCTAAGAATCACCCTTGGTTCTTCCTAAAAACCAAATCTTCCTAGGTCTTCTCAAGTAGGGCAAAATGGTGGAGAAGGGAAGCAAAGGGTAGCAACCATGGAAGAAGAAAATACCTTGTTTTCTTGCTTTTTCTCACTTGAATCTTGTCTTCTTCAAACTCCTCTCTTCAAATCCGAATTTTTTTCCTTAATTTCTCCCCTAAAACAGATTTATAAACTTCATTTTAATCAAAGGAAACAAAGGAGAATGAAGGAGAGGAGGTGTGGATGGAAGAAAGCATGAAAAACTACCAAGAAACCATACCTTAAAACTTGGATTTCTCCTTCTTCTTCTCTCCCTTTGGTATGCCTAAACCCTAACCTTCTTCTTTGAAATTGGCAGAAAATTTTGAGTCTAAATGAAGGAGAGAGTGGGGCGCCTCCTATTTATTGGTGGAGAAAGTTACACTTTTCAAAAATTCTCATTTTGCCCTTTGTTCTTGACATTTTTGTTTCTCCTTCGTTTTAGCTCTTTTTTGAGAATTGTCTTTTCCATTATAACATTTAAGTTCCCAATTTAGTAAAATACCTTTGGAATCACTCAAATCAAAGCTAAAACCTTCCTGAATAGATTCGTCAAAGTTCGGGTACACCAACATTGGAAAAAATCCATCGGAGGGGATTGAACTATCCTGGGGCTTCCTATGGTTTTCAGGGCCTCTGAGAACCTCAGAGAAGTTAAAACTTTCAATTAAAAAGCCTTCCTATGTGAATTCCAAAATTTACTCAAAATTACGAAAATGCCATTACGTTTTGTAAGATTTCTGTCAAAATTTGGTTCTTCATTTTAGCTTTGTTTTTCCTTCTGTCTGAGGCTAAGATTCTCATTTTTAAGATTCTAGAATGTTACTCAAATTTTTTGGACCTTAAATAATTCATTTTAGGGGACTGCCTTTTGCATCTGGTGAGTTTTGTTTGTTTACGGAGAAACCATACATTACATTTCTCATATTTTCTCTCGTTTTTAGAAAACTGGATGTTACACTATGACCTCTTGAGCATGTGTAATTATGTTAATATGTTATGTATAAATAAGAGATTATGTTATGTGACCATTAGAATATAAATTGAGTATAACTAGCTTTATGAATGGCTTTGTGCAATTGTGTACAAATAGAAGCAAAATGACCAAATTGAGATGTATGAGGTTTGGAACCATTTGGACAATTCATACAAGTCATAATCATGTTTTTTAAGCTTGCCTAAGAGGTGCCAAACATCAAGGGAAGTCATTTAGACACTTTGGTATCCTATATGGAGCAAAAATTGACTATATTGAAAACCTATATCACTTTTTATCTAAATGAACTCTTCTTGATCTTAGATTTGGCATACAATTAGAGCTTGTTGAGAGATTTTTGGGAAGCTAAATTGTAGAATTTTTGGAAGTCTAAGGAATATTTGGTGAATTTTCAAAGTTAGAAAAAATTCTAAATTTGGTCAGGTTACTGTTCATACTATCTAAAAATAAATTCTGTCACTCAGGGGCCAAATGATGTCCAATTGCCATAAAATTTTATAGGGTGAAACTAGACAAATTAGAAGCATCCCATTTGGATGTTTAGAGAGGGAGATATAAATTTTTAAATTTTCTATCTAGTATCAGGCACTCAAACTAACCTTAGGTATTATTTGATTGGGTTTCGAGATTTGGGTGTGCCTAATCTAGTCTGGAGTTATCCTTTACCACTAGCTAACATCTGTAGCTTTCTAGATTGGTATTATTTGCATAGATTAAATTTTTGTGGAATTAATTGGACATTTTTAAAAGTTTGTAGCAGAAAGCTGTGATAGTACCAGTAGTCAGTCAAACCTTTGCCCCTTTTCAAATGTCAAACATCTTGTGTTATGTTTCATGGCCTAACCATATTTTTAACATAAATTAGACATGTGTAGCTTTCCATAATGGCAAATAATGCATGATTTTGATTTTTTTAGAATTAGTTATGATTTTTCAAAATTTGTGACAAAAGTGAGAAAATTCTGGCCGAAATTGCATATATGAATTTTATGTTTTCCCTTGCCATATACGAGCTCTAGGCCAATTTTGATGATAGAAATGAATTGTATCTATGTAACTAAATATGAGAATGTAATACATGAGCTCACATGGTCTACGAGACACTGAATGAAAATTTCATACACGGCGCCACGCTAAAATAATCAATATTTTATATGTCATTTCTTGTAATTCTTATGAAATGCATGTCATGAGGCATAGAAATTGCATAAGAAAGACTAAGAACTTATGGTGTTATATTTATTGGTACTAGAGCAAAGGTTTAGGCTCTTAATGTGGGTTGTGGCTTATGTTTATGAGTTGCCTAGATGTATATGAGCTTGTTTGTGGATGAATTGAGTGCGTGATGGTGTGAAAGTGTTCCCTTTTCATGTTAAAGTTTGCCATGATGTTTTAGAGCTATGGTGAACACTAGGAGAGGTTAGCCCTCTAGAGAGGCTAGTGCAGATGATAGAGCCAAGTCTAGTGATCCGGTTGTTGGAGCCCTATAGCTTATTATGGCTCATCTGGATCAGTAGCAGGCTGTGATTATGCAGTTACAGGAACGACTTACTAAGAGAGATAGCCAGGGCCCTACACCTCCTCCTCCATAGCTACCCCACCACTTAGATCATCCCAAGCATTCAGGAGTGACTCACTCAGACCTGTAACCACACATACAGATGGTTGCCCTTATTTTTCCAACTCGGACACCTCCAACCTAGGAGTAGCCTTCTATTAGCCAGGTCATCACCCTGTTCAAGAAATTCAGCCCTCCCACCTTTGATGGTGAGATGAACATAGAGAAAGATGGGGCCTGGATTATACATCTAGAGAAAATCTTCTGGGTAATGGAGTGCACGTCTGAGCAGAAAGCCACTATGGCTATCTTCTAGCTAGAAAAAGAAGTAGATTACTGGTGGAAGGGCACTGAGCCTATCTTGTAGGGAAGGAACCTTTCGATTACATGGGAGGTATACCTCTAGGCCTTTTATGAGAGGTATTTCCTCAGTTCAGTTAGGGATGAGAAGGAGTTAGAGTTGATACTCCTGAAATAGATAGAGGGGATGTCTGTGGACTAGTACATGGCCAGATTTGTAGAGCTCTCCTGATACTTTTCCTATTTATAGAAGCACGATGATGAGTGGTGGAGAGCAGATAAGCTAGAGAAAGGTTTATTCCCTGAGATCAGAGATAGGGTAGTGTCATAGAGAATCAGGCACTTTAATACCCTAGTTGAGATATGCAGAGTAACAAAGGCAAATTTTAGAACAATGCAGCTTACCTCCAGTGCTAGACCACCCCTTCCTAAGCTCAAGAGACCTAGAGAGGGATCACAGGCTGCAATTACTAGCAGAAGAGGTGGCAGAAGCTAGTGGAGCTGAAAGGGGCAAGAAATGAAGAACTTAGTCCAGTAGAGATAGCTCTACACCTATGATATGTCCCCAGTGTGGCAAGAACCACAGAGCCAGACCATGCTACACGGGGCAGAATGTATGTTTTCGGTGTGGTAGGCCAAGACATATAGCTAGGGACTCACCCAAGCTCCTCTACATTTCACACAGCAAAGGGAGATGGCTCCTACTCTTAGACCTCAAACCCAGGGTAGGGTCTTTACCCTGTCACAGTAGAAGGCTAGCCGGTCCCTGAGTCTAATCCAAGGTATTAGAATAAATGATTTTTCTGTAACTACATTATTTGATTCAAGTGCTAGTCATTCTTTCATATCATATGACTGTGCTAGGAGGTTGGCTCTAAGTATGTATACACTACCATATGATTTACATGTATCTACCCCCACAAGAAATAGAGCCATTACCTCTCATGCTTGCTTGAATTGTGTGATCCAATTTAATTATTGCCTTACCATCCTTGATTTGATTTGTATAACCCTTATTAATATTAATGTGATCATTGACATGAACTGGATATCTGTAAATAATGCCACATTAAATTTTAGCCATAGACATATTATTTTACCTGAATGTGAGATTGTACCTAGTATAAGGACTAAGTTATCTGTCATAACCACCTCCGAAGCTGAGAGGTCTTTAGGGCATGGTTGTTAGGGTACCTAGTTTTCTTTTCAGTTCAGGCTGAGGTAAAAGAGGGTGTTGATGAGATTCTCATAGTGAGAGAGTTCCCAGAGGTATTCCCTAGAGAGATTAGTAGACTACCCCCAAAGAGAGAGGTTAGGTTTCCAATAGATATTGTACCTGGGGTAGGTCCAGTGTCTAAGGCCCCGTATAGGATGGCCCCCACCGAGCTAGCTGAGCTTAAGAAGCAGATAAAAGAACTCTTAAAAAAGGGTTTTATCAGACCCAGTATGTAACAGCCTAGAATTTATTAATGAGGATTATGGTGAATTAAGGAATTAATACAAAGATTTAGGAAAAATAAAGAAAATAGATAGAGATATATTAATTATGGTTATGGGTTTAATTAAGTAATTAACTAAGGGGAATTAGACATTTCATTTGGGCCTTATGATTAATGTATTTATGCCATAAGCTAAATAAGAAAGTCTACTTCTAGTTTGTAAGAAGGTCTAATCTCATTTCTTAAGAGCCCAACTCTCATTTCATCAACTAAACCTTTCAACTTATGGCCCAATAACCATATAACTGAACCTAAATGGATTTTGGGCTTTAGGGTTAGCCTAAACCCATCTAAAACCCTAACTTACTTAACCTCTTATCTTTTATTCTATAGACTAACTCAATCTTAGGCAAGGGTGAACTCCATTTTCGCATAGGAAGAGAGGAGGCTAGGGTTTTCTACATTCCTCCACCATTTCTCACTTCTAGAGGAAGATTTGGCCAAGGTAATCTATATAAAACATGTCCCTCTCATTCTCCTCTTCATTTTAGTTTGATTAGTTTTTGGTTTTGTGCATTTTCATCTCTTTCTCAAATCTAAAATTTGGTATTTGGATGATTCCTTACAAGATTTTTGAAGTTTGGAGTTAGTGGAACCATGGGGTAAGTGTTTGCTTTCATTTTGTGGTGTAATCTTACTTAGATTTCATGTTATAAGTTGACTTTGGTATATGGCTGATTCCATGTGCGAAAATCCAAGTTTTAAGGATGGCCCATGGTGTGTTCTTAGTAGTTAAGGCTTAACTCAGTCCATTTGATCTCTTGGGTGTATGTGCTGAATTCCCACATTTTGGATTGACTTTTGCTACATGGTTTGTACATGTGTGAAAATGGAGTTATGAGGAGTGAATCATGGTGAGCTTTGATGTATGGACCTTAAATTGGTGTAATAGATCATTAGGAAGCTTAGGTAAGAAGCTTTCGATGAACTCTTATTAAGATTAATCTGTGGATAGGGAAATTCCTAACTAATGATAGTTAAATGATGATGATTATGCTTATGTTAGGCTTGGTATGCTTTAGATCATGGTGGTAGTTAGAGGAAGAGTAATTGGCTTCATTGAGATAACCAGGGTTATTTTTCTTAATTCCATGTATATGCTCATGTTAATATGATATTTATTACATATGTATGATTTTGAAATGCTAAATGATTGGTTGACTATATGAATTGTTGTTATAATTGGACCTGGTGAGTCCATGGTGGAGCTGCGGTGCGGTTGCCACCTGTGCATGTGCTTCGATCGAGTAATGGGTTGTGATCAGACCCCAGATACACTAAGCCCTAGTTGTGCTCATTATGGAGTAGGTGCCATAGATGGACCTCTTTCGGTGTTATTGGCCATTAATATGTTGAGTGTGATTGCTGGTATGGGACAGTAGTCATGATAGTTCAACTAGTTCATTTGCAAATTGAATTGATGATTCTGGTAATGATGATATGAAATTGCATTGTATTAATTAATCTGAACATATATATAGAATTTTCCTCTTGCTACTGAGATTGTATATCTCACCCTGATTGTAGGCTAATATTTTCAAGGACTAGACCTCTTAGTGGCAAAGAGAAATTAATGGAAGCTTCTTATATGGGTTGGTAGCATATAGGTTTAGAAACCTTGTCAGATTATATTATGTAATTAGATTACTAATTTTATGTAATTTCCGCATTGCATCATGTATTGCCAAGCATAGGGACTGTAATCATGTGATACATTAGATGTCAACTTGAACTAGTGATGTATGAAACTTCTATTGAGTTTTATGTTTGAATGGAAATGTGAGTAGTTTATGAACTCTTTGCTGTCATTGATCTTTAAACTCATTGGTTTATGGTGGCTAGAGGATTAAGGATCCGCATTTGAGTTTTGAATGGGTAATGATAGATGTGTTGGGTAGATTAAGTAAAGGAATGACACTAGATCTTTATAAATTAAGTTAAAGTAGCCTAGAGTGTTACTAGAGGGAGAATTGGAGAGCATGGGAAGAAACCTTGGGAGTTATAGGAATAGAAGGTAATTGGCCACAACCAAAATTTAATTGGCCTCAGCCAAAAGCGACAAAGTTACCCAGCAGAGTAATAGAAGGTAAATGGTTGCAACCAACATTTAATTGGCCTCAGCCAAACTGACGAAGTTGCCAAGGAGAATAACAGAGAGTAATTGGCCGCAGTGAAATGGATAGTTGGCTGCGGCCAATATTGATGAGCAAGTTAGGAAGCTCCAGGAGGTCCTTTAGCCATGGTGAAGGTTCTCAAACCCTTATATTAACCTAGAAACTTTGGTTTTTCTATGGCAACATCAAGGGATGACTTAGAAACACTTAGGCTTCTTGAGAGTAGAAATTAATGGATAATAGATTTAAAGGCTTTTAATTGGGGAATTGTTTTGCTTATGTACATGAATAGTTGCAAATATTAGGTTAATGACTCTAGTAATATTAAGGATCAAATTTCTTCTCTTTTTCCTAAATTAATTAATTTAAATAGTTCTAGACCTTGATTTATGATTATTAACCACATGTTTAAGCTTAATTACCATGATTAGAAGTTAGGGTTGTTAAACAATGTCTCGTCATGGGGAGCTCCAGTCTTATTCATAAAGAAGAAAGACAGGAGCCTTAGGCTATGTATAGATTACAAGGAACTTAATAAGATAACCATTAAGAATAAGTACTCTCTCTTTCGCATAGATGACCTCCTAGACCAGTTAGTAGTAGCATTAGTACACTCTAAGATAGACCTCAGGTCGGGATACCATCAGCTTAGAATAAAGGCTGAGGATATTCCTAAAATAACATTTAGAACTAGATACGGGCACTACAAGTTTTTATTTATACCCTTCAGGTTAACAAATGCACTCCTAGTATTCATGGGTTATATGAACAGAGTCTTCAAGTCATACTTAGACAAATTTGTAGTTTTCTTCATAGGTGACATCCTCATCTACTCAAAAAGTAGAGAGGAACATAAGCAGCACCTGAGATTAGCTTTAAAGGCCTTGAGAAAGAGAGACAGTTGTATGCTAAACTTAGTAAATGTGAGTTTTGGCTCACTGAAGTTCAATTTCTAGGTCATGTGATCTCCCAAGCAGGGATTGCAGTAGATCCCCACAAAGTAGGGGTAGTGTTATAGTGGGAGAAACCTAGGACAGTGATAGAGATCAGGAGCTTCCTAGGTTTAACAGGTTATTATAGGAGATTCATTCAGGGCTTTTCTTAGATAGTGATGCCACTGACCCTAACTGACTAAAAAGAATGTACCGTTTGTGTGGAATGAGAAATATGAGAGTACTTTTCAGGAGTTGAAGCATAAGTTAACCACGACCTCAGTTTTAGTATTCCCTGACCCTAGAGAGACTTTTGTAATCTATAGTGATGCCTCTAAGAAAGGGTTAGGATGTGTGCTTATGCAGAAAGACCGAGTGGTAGCTTATACTTCTAGACAATTAAAACCCCACGAAGAAAATTACCCCACACACAACCTAGAGTTAGTCACAGTGGTGTTTGCTTTGAAAATATGGAGACATTACTTGTATGAGGCAGCGATAGAAATTCACAGTGACCACAAGAGTCTTAAATATTTATTTGAACAAAAAGAGCTGAATATGAGACAGCAAAGATGGTTAGAATTTTTGAAAGATTATGATTTTACATTGAAATAGCATCCCAGTAAGGCTAATATGATAGCTAATGCCCTAAGTAGAAAATCCATACACATGGCCTGCATGATGATCCGAGAGTAAAATGTGATTGAGAGATTCAGAGATATGAGTCTCTCATGTGAAGTGTGTTCAGGGAAGTTATTAATGAGTGAAACCCACATAGAAATTAACCTAAGGGATCAGAAAATAGAGGCCTAGCAGATAGATGACCATGTAAATAAAATTAAAGCCCAGGTAGCCTAGGGTAGCATTTAGGAATTCAATCTATCTGAGGATGATATAGTAAGATACATGGATAGGCTATACGTGCCTAGAAATACAAAAATTAGAGAGAGAATATTAGGTGAGGTGCATGAGAGCAAATATACTATTCATCCAAGCAGTAATAAAATGTATCAGGACTTAAAGAAAATGTTCTAATGGCCTGGAATGAAAACAGACATAGCAAAGTATGTCTTCTGATGTCTAGTATGCTAAAGAGTTAAGATAGAACACCAAAAACCAACTGGGTTACTTTAGCCCCTAGATATCTTGAAGTGAAAATAGGATAGCATAACTATGGATTTTATCATAGGTTTGCCCAGGACATTATCGGGGTATGATGTAATATGGGTAATAGTGGATAGGTTAACAAAGTTAGCACATTTTCTAGCTATGAAAGCCACTTATACCCTAGATAAATTAGCCTAACTATATATTAAAGAGATAGATTACATGGCATGCCACTTACTCAGCTGCAATTTGAGTAATTCCAAAGGCATTTCCTTAAATTTTATAATAGAGAAGATGGTTCTAAAAAATGAGTTAAAATGAATTAGATACAAAAATGCCAAAAATAAAGGGCAAAATAGAAATTTTTGAAAAGTCATTCTTCCTCCACCTATATATATAAGACGCCCCACTCTCCCATTCACTTAGCTTCATATTTTTTTGCCCCAAACTAGAGAAGAAACCCTAGGAGAGTGGCGCACAAGAGAGAGAGGAAGAGGAGGAGAAATCAAAGCTTGAAGGTATGGAGTTTTTGTAGTTTTTTATGCTTTTTCCTTTCTAAACCTCTTCTCCTCCATTCTCCTTTATTTCCTATGATTACAATGAAGTTTATAAATCTATTTTTAAGGGAAAAATTCGGATTTGAAGAGAGGAGGCCAAAGAAGACAAGATTCAAGTGAGAAAACAAGGAAAAATAAGGTAATTTCTTCTTCCATGGTTGCTACCCCTTGCTCCTCTTCTTCCCATGTTTTGCCCCACTCAAGAAGTCATAAGAGGGCTTAGTTTTTAGGTAGAACTAAGGGTGATTCTTAGGAAAAAGAGTATGGAGATTAAGAATATACAATGAAAAATAACAAATAACCATAGAAATTCAAGATGCAAATTCTAGGGTTTCATATGTTTCTTGTAAAATCTAATTTGATACCTTAATTTTTGTACTTAAATAAGAGTTTAAATGAGCTCCTAAGATCCCCAGAAGTCTCCTCATGTGCTTCCTCCATCAAGAAACAAAGCAAAGTTCAAGAAGGCCATAAAGCTTCCTAGTTTCGGCCAAGAGAGGTTTAGGTACCTAGGAATAGTTTTAATTTGTTCTAAGCCCATTTTTGAGTCATATATGATGAGTGAAGATGAGGGGAGGTCTTGGGAAAAATTTAGAAACCATAGAAAGTGAGTTGGCCTTACATGTTCCATAATATGACCTAAAGAAGCAACATGTAGTTAGGCTTATTATTTTAATTGTATGATGACTCCAAGAGGCTTAAGAGGAGTCAAGAGTTATGTTTGAAAGGAAAGAATAGAACTTAGAATTTATTTGATGGGTGTTGCTTTATTAGGTGCATTCTTGGAAACATAAAAGGGTCAATGAGCTAAGTTAGTATCTAAGCAAGTTGTGTGACCTTAGAATTAATTCCATGAACCTAATAGGCTTCCATAAATTGTGTTTAGGCCAAGAGAAATCATTCACATACCTTTATGTGGGTGAGGCCGAGGAAGGGAGAGGAAATTCAAGAGAAAAAGTGTGTGCTTGTATCCAAGGTAGCTCACTCCTCATTCTCTCATGTGTGGATGTATGCTTGACTTGTCTTTGAATGTGTGTATGTGTGTTTCAAGCCATGAAAAGTATTTTAGCATGATTTCATATGCTATGGTACCATGATGATCCATTATATTTCAAATGATGTTTGTTATATGTGCTTGGGTTTGCTTGAGTATGATGAAGCCAAAAACCCTTAGCCATGGTGAGAATGAGCCAAGAACCCTTAAGACTGGTTGAGACAAAGTAAAGAGTCTCCTAAAAGTAAAATTGACTCCCAAGAGCAAGGTTGAGTCCAAGAACCTTTTAAAGAATGTATGAGGCAAGTCCAAAATCCACAAGTGAATGGGTGAGGCTAATCCACTTACTTGACAAGCCTTTATATGTTATGTATGACTTGCTCAAATGTTGAAAATGCTTCTTGAATGTTTGCACATGTTAATATATCCATGCATGGATTTGTAAGATTGGTTTTTGATAAGTGCTAATTTTCATATGTTTTTATCCACATTTATTATTGATTTTAATGATTAATTTGAGCTTAATTGGATTTATTATGCAATATTTGAATTTGTGGTTAATTTTAGAAAATAATACAATTTTGAATTAATTAGGAGAATTTTTGGATTTAAATTACTAAGATTTTATTCTCCAAAATTCTTTGATGATTAAATATTTTTTATCCTTAAAACACTTTTAATTTTGGGCAGAATTTTCTTTTGGACAAATGAATTGAAAAAAAAATTAAAATGAATCAAGAAAAAAAGAGTGGATGATAATTCAGTTTTTATTAATAATATATTATATTTTGGCTTGGTTTTCTTGGGCAGAACAATGTAGCAATAAGGCAGGAGCGAACAACATGAGGAGAGCTGGGGAAAAATCGAATGAGCTATGGGTTCTGAGTAAAGAAGAAGCAGAGCCGTGAAAAGCTTGCATGAAGAGAAGGCTGATGTGTTTGCTTCTAGTTGAAGAAGAGAAGCTCGAGCTAGCTGAAGAAGAAGAGACAGAATATGGAATACGTAAAAGAAGAGCTGCATGCGAGACAAGAAGCTATGGGTTCTTAGAATTGCCAGCTAACACCAGCAAGAAGCTACAGAACAAAGGCAAACGCTGGAAGAAACATGGCTGGAAAAACGCGAGCAGAACTGCATGTGAAAAAGATGTGGAAAATGCATGGAAAATATGTGGAAGAATTCATGTATAAGCTGGAATGTTTGGAAGCTCCAGAACATGCAGAAACTCGAGCTGAAGCTAACAATGAGCTGGGGAGGACGAGCTGAACGAGCTGAAGGTGAAGCCATGCTAGACAATGTAATTACAAGCTGAATGAACGAAGCTGGGAACGTGACAAAGAAGAGAACATGCAGAAGCTACGCCTTTAACACGTTAAAAGCCAGCTGAGCTCACACTCACACAGAAACAGCTGAAAACGAGTTGAGGAAGACAATGGGAGACGCTGGAAATGGAGGCAACAGATGAAGTTGGGCTGCACGAGCTGAACATGCATGAGATGGGAGAAGAACGAGCTGAACTGGGCAGAACGTGGTTAATGCGAGATGAAGAAGAGCTGCAAAAATAGTAGAAGAACATGTAGAATATAATAAAATAAACAGCGGGGCCCACATTCATATACACAAGAAGGAAGAATGAAAATCGTGGAGAGACCTGTAGGAAGAGAACAAGTGAAAGAAGGAAGACGCTGGAGGCTGCTGGAGAGTGCTGGGAAGCATCGAAATCCCTGGGAAATTAAACATGAAGTGGAAAGGACATGCAGCACGTAGCTAGGAGGAATCACGTGGAAGAATCATGCATGAAGAAGCAACTGCAAGAAGCAAACTCAAGGAGAAGCTAGGCACGTGAATAATAATGCGAAGAAGGAAATAAGGAGGCTGCATGTGATTCATTAAAAAGCACGTGAAAGGGAGCTGATTCACATTGTCCAGACTCCAGCCTACTCACGCCTCCTTCATTCATTGAATCCATTCCATTCACGCAACTCCATTCCATCATCTATATATTCATTTGCTGCAAGCCATTCATCCATCCATTCCAACCATTCAACCACTCCTTCGTCCAGCACATCCACCACGCATTCACTCATTCTATTCTCCATTCCATCCATCCATCCATCTCAACATCCCATGAAGCTTTAGTTTATCTTGAGGCTAGCAAGAAGGAAGCTCTTGGAGAAGCTTGAATCCATGGAGAAAATTCAGAATTTTGGCTAAGACTTTTCTATATTCCTACACTTTTTTTTCTCTTTCATTTATTTTCTTGGTTAAGTTGTATTTGATAGGGAATTTGTGTAATTGTAATTAGTGGCTGGTTAGACACTAATTAGGAAGTATTTTTGTTGATTAATTGATCTGATTAATTTCAATATTATCTGAGTTCCCATGTATGCTTCGAAGGTGTTCGATAAAATACATGAGTGAGCTTAATTGTTTAATTTGAAGATTCCTTAATGTTTAGTTGGTTAATTAAATATTTAAGATGATTCAAAGGCTAATCAATCAATTTGAGTGTTCATTGATTCTAAAACAAGGATTGACAATTTAATTTGGATGTGAGGTTGCAATTCAACATTAAATCATCAATCTCTTGAATCTTGCGTGGTTGCCCAAGATAATTTGTTATGAACACGATTAGGGATTCTTAGACTAGAATTAATCATAATTGGATTAGGATAAGGATAGTGGATACCAAGGGACGAATCCAACGCTAGTCACAAGACCATCTTTCATTCATAATTCATCCAATTAGGTAGAATTTAGGAATTTTAATACAATTTAGTTTTAGGATAGTTTAATTAAATCAAAACCCCCTTTAGTTTAGAAATTTTAGAGTCTTTTAACATTTAGAACACTCAGTTAAACATTGAACGCCAATTCCAAGGGAGATGACCTAGGTTGTGACATTAACTGCATATCTTATCAACCTAGTATTATTTTGAGGGTTGCGCAACAAGCCACTCAAAATTTGGCGTCGTTGCCAGGGAATTGGATTCTCAACTGTTTAAGAAAGTTTTCTAAGTGTTTTTGTTTTGTTTTAGCTCTATTTTTATTCTATCTTGGTTTAATTTTTGTTTTGTTTTGAACTTGGAATTGGCTGATTTCGGTGTTACGCATCAAGTGTCCTGTTTGCTGAAATTTTTGTTTGAAGTGCCCAGAAAATTCTCAAACTTCGTTTTTCAAAGTTTTTGGGTGTTTTGAGCAAAAAAAATAGCAAAGCTATTAGGTGCACCATTTTTTGGCCAAATTCCAACGTTTAAGGCACTTTTTCGAATTTTTTAGTATTTTCTCGAATTTTTTAGGAATTTTTCAATTTTTCTGAATTTAATTTCTTTAATTTTTGTGAGTTTATTTTACATCATTAACCTCTGTTTAGGAGTGTTTTTGATAGTTAGGTAAGTCTTAGCTTCATTTGAATTTTATTTTCTTGAATTAGAATTAAATTTAATTATAATTCGTTAGTAAATTGTTCTTGCATTGAACTAATTGAATTTCTCATTTTTCTTTGCTCTAAATGGATCTTCATTATTCTAATCAAGGTGTATATGATTCATGTATAGAGCAAAGGATTTCTCAGAAGTTGGATAAAGCCATGTTAATGCTTCAAATTCTTCTTGAACAACAAAGACAAGAGCAACAAAGCCAACAAGAGCAACAAGTCCAACAACCATGCTACAACCATACCACAATTCATATGGAGTACCCCCCAATTACCACCATAATTATGAGCCATACCACAACTTCCATAGGCAAGAGCCAGAGTATGATAATTACAATTATCATGAGGGGTATATGCAACAAGAGGTCCAAAGGGAACCAAGTTGGGAAGAGCAGCTAATAGAAGCCTGTATTATTCAAAACCAACAATTAGAGCAAATGATCCAACGGGGAACTGAATGGTTGAAGCTCCAAGGCCAGCAAATGGCAGATAACCTTATGACGGATTCAGGATTTCAAATGAATCAATCGACTTCAAGTGCTAATGAATCAATTGAAGAGCAAATTAGAAGGGAAGTTATAGAGGAGGAAGAGTCCTATTCATCGGGTAATATCCTTCCATATTCTAATACTTTGTAATTTGTTGAAACTGAATCTAGTTTGCTTGATAGCACTGTGATTACTGATGCATATAATGTTGTTGATTCCGAATTGCATAATGAGGAAGTTGATGAGGAAATTATCATTGAATCCCCTGATTTGGTTAATTATGGCAATTCATTGAACAAAATTGATACAATTGTAGATGTTCATGAATCCTTGTGTACTGATGCATTTGGAATTTCTACTCCTAGCTGTGATCCTAGTGATGAATTCATATCTGAATCTGTTAATAATGAATCTATTGAGTCTAGGGTAGTGGATAAGTGTGGGGGTGATCTAGAGTGTGATGATCATTCTGTTCTTAGTCTAGAATTGGTTGATAAGCCTATTGACGATGTATTTACTGAGTTTAGGGATAGCATACCATCTGGATCATGTGATATAAATGATTTAAATGATTTTCTTGATTGTGTGTGTGTTGAATCTGCTATATGTGATAGATGCTCTCAAATTAATTCTTTCATTGAGACTAGTGAGTACCTCACATATTCTAATCAACATGATTCCTCATTAACCTATGATGGTATGACTGATGAAACAATGAATGTAGCATGTGATAAGAATATAGACATTGAAATTGTTGGATAGCTTATTAATAATTCAGACCCAACTCTTGAATGCCTATGTGATGATATGCATACATGTCCTGTGTGTGCTGAGATTAATGAGTTTCTGGAGTCTGATATATCTGTTGAATCCATAGAGTCCTTTGCTTGCACTGAAACTGTCAATAAAATTGATTCTCCTGATCATGCTAGTATTGATGAGGGCATGCATAGTGATAATGCTGATGTTGAAAATCCTATTGATGCTTGTGCTATTATTGATACTAATGAGACACTGAATTTTGTTATTGATCATTGTTTAGAATCTTGTGAGCCTACTGATGTCTCTTTGGTCAGGGAAGATACTATTTCTCTTGTTGAGAGTCCTAAACAAATTCTTGAAATTGGTGAAGTAATTTCCAACACGCCACTGACTCTCCCAACTGAGAAAAAGCAACTGACAAACACCTTGAACTCAAAGGACTGTGAGAAGTTACAATTAAATTTTTCTGTTAATGCAATGACTCTTACTGATGGGAGTCCAGTAGATTTTATTGGCTTTGATAGATTTTTAGAAAGTTTTGATTTTAAATTTCCTTTCTTTGGTTTTAAATGTCTTAAATTTGATTTTCCTTCTTTTCTTGCTTGTGAAATTGCTAAATATGACTTTCCTAAACTACTGATGGTTGAGGAAGTCCATGAGTCATCACTACATGATCAATCCAAATGTTTTAAAGTAGTGAAACTTAAATTTCTTGAATTAAGAAGGAATAAAGTAGTTTTAATTTTGATTTTTGACAAGTATGATTAGTTAATATTTAATATAGTTCTATTTAGTTTAGGATGTAGTTTTCTTTTTTTTTTCCTTTTTGCATTACAGTTTGTCTTTATTTTGTAGGTAATGAAAGGTTGCTAACCAGCTACTTGGAAATCTAAGCCAACTTTGAAATCTTCGATTCAAGCTCATCTGGTTGTATTCTTTCCTTTCACTCTCTTTATTTTGTGTTGTTTATCTCTTCACTGGATTGTGTACTAGCATTGAGGACAATGCAATATTTAAGTGTGGGGGAGAGAGCTATTTCATTCCATTCTATCTTGCCCTTGTTTTGAAAAAAAAATAATGATAATAATAAATTGAATTTTTTAAGAAAATTTTTGAACAAAATAGCATGATTTCTCTTCAGTTTTCTATGAAAGTTACAAGTTAAGATGATTATACCTTGGATTCACCTAGACATGATAAGCAATGAATCTTGTGTCTTGATTCAAGTGAAGTGGCAATGAATTTGATTTCAATGAATTATCTGATAGCCATTAGCTGGTGAGAATTTGAGCCTGAATTATTCATTTCTAGTGTGTATTCACCTATCTCTGTTTTCACTCTAGAACTTGTCTTGATTCTTTGTTGAGACTACATTTGCATTTGCATGCATGAAAATGATGAGGCATTCATTTCTTTTTGTAGCTACATAGCCAAAAAACCAACCTACATTCAGTTTATCCATTGTTTAGCCTCTTTGAACCTTGATTTTCTTTTCTTGTTTAACCATAGCCATTAAATATATTTCCCACCTTGTTATAGGATGCTTTAGGGATTTTAAGGAGCATTACATCTAATTAGGATGAGAGAATGTATGTCTTACATCCATTTAGGCCATGGTTATTAAAAGTTGAGGAAATTGTCTTGAAAAAAAAAATGCAAAGAAGAGAAGAGATAGAGACGAAAAAAAAAAGAGATGGAAAAGCAAAAAAAAAAAAAGCAATTGAAAAAAAAAGAGATGGAAAAAAGAAAAAAAAGCAAAGAAAAGAAAAGAAAAGGAAGAAAAGAAAATCGAAAGAGGGAAGTCTTACAAATTGAGTTTATAGTTACCTATACTTGTTGGAAAGAAGGCCTTCAAAATGCACACTCTCCCTCATCCTAAGTCTCATTTTATTGCTCTTAAGATCTTTAAGGTATTCTATTTGTTAGTTGTTTTCCCCTTGTTTTAGTCATCCATTTATTTCACTTCCTTAGCCCCATTACAATCCTGAATAAAGTCCTGTTGATTTGTGCTTTGCATTTGGCATGGGTGGTGGAGATTTAGAAGCTTGACAAGCTTATGGTAGTGAACTTTGATAAGGTGAAATTTGAGTGATCCATATTGCCTAAACACTTGAGAGTTGAGGGTAAACACTAATCCATATGAGAGGCTATGCATTTTGATTTATTCTTTTCAAATGAAATTGCCATGGAACTTATTTCTTGATGCAAGTGAAGTAAGTTTTGATTGTTGAAGTGATGATGAGTTGTGATCATTCTCAATCTTGTAACTTTCTACACTTTCTTTTTCTTTTTCATTTTTTTCACTAGCCTATCTTTAGATATTGAACTTTGCCCAGGAGTGCAAAGAGATAAGTGTGGGGGAATTGATAAGTGCTAATTTTCATATGTTTTTATCCACATTTATTATTGATTTTAATGATTAATTTGAGCTTAATTGGATTTATTATGCAATATTTGAATTTGTGGTTAATTTTAGAAAATAATACAATTTTGAATTAATTAGGAGAATTTTTGGATTTAAATTACTAAGATTTTATTCTCCAAAATTCTTTGATGATTAAATATTTTTTATCCTTAAAACACTTTTAATTTTGGGCAGAATTTTCTTTTGGACAAATGAATTGAAAAAAAAATTAAAATGAATCAAGAAAAAAAGAATGGATGATAATTCAGTTTTTATTAATAATATATTATATTTTGGCTTGGTTTTCTTGGGCAAAACAATGTAGCAATAAGGCAGGAGCAAACAACACGAGGAGAGCTGGGGAAAAATCGAATGAGCTATGGGTTCTGAGTAAAGAAGAAGCAGTAGCCGTGAAAAGCTTGCATGAAGAGAAGGCTGATATGTTTGCTTCTGGTTGAAGAAGAGAAGCTCGAGCTAGCTGAAGAAGAAGAGACAGAATATGGAATACGTAAAAGAAGAGCTGCATGCGAGACAAGAAGCTATGGGTTCTTAGAATTGCCAGCTAACACCAGCAAGGAGCTACAGAACAAAGGCAAACGCTGGAAGAAACATGGCTGGAAAAACGCGAGCAGAACTGCATGTGAAAAAGACGTGGAAAATGCATGGAAAATATGTGGAAGAATTCATGTATAAGCTGGAATGTTTGGAAGCTCCAGAACATGCAGAAACTCGAGCTGAAGCTAACAATGAGCTGGGGAGGACGAGCTGAACGAGCTGAAGGTGAAGCCATGCTAGACAATGTAATTACAAGCTGAATGAATGAAGCTGGGAACATGACAAAGAAGAGAATATGCAGAAGCTACGCCTTTAACACGTTAAAAGCCAGCTGAGCTCACACTCACGCAGAAACAGCTGAAAACGAGTTGAGGAAGATGATGGGAGACGCTGGAAATGGAGGCAACAGATGAAGCTGGGCTGCACGAGCTAAACATGCATGAGATGGGAGAAGAACGAGCTGAACTGGGCAGAACGTGGTTAATGCGAGATGAAGAAGAGCTGCAAAAATAGTAGAAGAACATGTAGAATATAATAAAATAAATAGCAGGGCCCACATTCATATATACAAGAAGGAAGAATGAAAATCGTGGAGAGACCTGTAGGAAGAGAACACGTGAAAGAAGGAAGATGCTGGAGGCTACTGGAGAGTGCTGGGAAGCGTCGAAATCCCTAGGAAATTAAACATGAAGTGGAAAGGACATGCAGCACGTAGCTAGGAGGAATCACGTGGAAGAATCATGCATGAAGAAGCAACTGCAAGAAGCAAACTCAAGGAGAAGCTGGGCACGTGAATAATAACGCGAAGAAGGAAATAAGGAGGCTGCATGTGATTCATTAAAAAGCACGTGAAAGGGAGCTGATTCACATTGTCCAGACTCCAGCCTACTCACGCCTCCTTCATTCATTGAATCCATTCCATTCGCGCAACTTCATTCCATCATCTATACATTCATTCACTGCAAACCATTCATCCATCCATTCCAACCATTCAACCACTCCTTCGTCCAGCACATCCACCACGCATTCACTCATTCTATTCTCCATTCCATCCATTCATCCATCTCAACATCCTATGAAGCTTTAGTTCATCTTGAGGCTAGCAAGGAGGAAGCTCTTGGAGAAGCTTGAATCCATGGAGAA
Organism: Erythrophleum ivorense; assembly: GCA_026724425.1. Taxonomy (NCBI): domain Eukaryota; kingdom Viridiplantae; phylum Streptophyta; class Magnoliopsida; order Fabales; family Fabaceae; genus Erythrophleum; species Erythrophleum ivorense. The sequence goes on from JAIUCV010000481.1 coordinate 340,391, forward strand.
AATTCAGAATTTTGGCTAAGACTTTTCTATATTCCTACACTTTTTCTTCTCTTTCATTTATTTTCTTGGTTAAGTTGTATTTGATAGGGAATTTGTGTAATTGTAATTAGTGGCTGGTTAGACACTAATTAGGAAGTATTTTTGTTGATTAATTGATCTGATTAATTTCAATATTATCTGAATTCCCATGTATGCTTCGAAGGTGTTCGATAAAATACATGAGTGAACTTAATTGTTTAATTTGAAGATTCCTTAATGTTTAGTTGGTTAATTAAATATTTAGGATGATTCAGAGGCTAATCAAATCAGTTAATCAATCAATTTGAGTGTTCATTGATTCTAAAACAAGAATTGACAATTTAATTTGGATGTGAGGTTTCAATTCAACATTAAATCATCAATCTCTTGAATCTTGCGTGGTTGCCCAAGATAATTTGTTATGAACACGATTAGGGATTCTTAGACCAGAATTAATCATAATTGGATTAGGATAAGGATAGTGGATACCAAGGGACGAATCCAACGCTAGTCACAAGACCATCTTTCATTCATAATTCATCCAATTAGGTAGAATTTAGGAATTTTAATACAATTTAGTTTTAGTATAGTTTAATTAAATCAAAACCCCCTTTAGTTTAGAAATTTTAGAGTCTTTTAACATTTAGAACACTCAGTTAAACATTGAACGCCAATTCCAAGGGAGATGACCTAGGTTGTGCCATTAACTGCATATCTTATCAACCTAGTATTATTTTGAGGGTTGCACGACAAGCCACTCAGTTTTGCATCTTTTATGTGTGATTGAAAGGAAGATGAGCTATTGAGATTCTTTGAATCTCATTCCCTCCTCTCAAATGTTCTAACATGCTAGGTGAACGGAGAGAACAAGGAAATGGGAGCCAATCACATGAGAGATGAAAGTATGAAAATGAAGTGTATGGAATTTGCTTCTTTAAGGCCATTTAAGTGATAATTGTTGTAACCTATTATTGTATATGACCTATGACCTCTTGAGCATGTGTAATTAGGTTAATATGTTAGGTATAAATGAGAGATTATGTTATGTGACCATTAAAATGTAAATTGAGTATGTTATGGCAAACTAGCTTCTTGAATGGCTTTGTTCAATTGTGTACAAATGGAAGTGGAATGGCCAAATTGAGATGCATGAGTTTGGAATCATTTGGGTAGTTCTTATAAGTCATAATCATGTTTTTAAACTTGCCCAAGAGGTGCCAAATATCAAGGGAAGTCATTTAGACACTTTGGTATCCTATATGGAGCAAAAATTGACCATATTGGAAACCTATACCACTTTTTGTCCAAATGAACTCTTCTTGATTTAAGATTTGGCATACAATTAGAGCTTGTTGAGATATTTTTAGGAAGATAAAGTACAAAAATTTTAGAGGTCTATGGAATATTTGGTGAATTTTCAAACTTGGGAAAAATTTTAAAATTGGTCAGGTTACTGTTCATACTAGTCCAAAACTGAATTCTATCACTCAGGGGCCAAATGATGTTCAATTGTCACAAAATTTTATAGGGAGAAACTAGACATTCCCACTAACTTGTGCCAACTAGAAGTACCCAATTCGGATGTCTAGAGAGGAAGACATGAATTTTTAAAATTTTTGTCCAGTATCAGGCGCTCAAATTGACCCCAGGTACTGTTTGATTGGGTTTCAAGATCTAGGCATGTTAAACCGGTCTAGAGTTATTCTTTCCAACTAGCTAACTTCTGTAACTTTCTAGATTAGTATCATTTACATAGATTGAATTTTTGTGAAATTAATTGGACATTTTTAAAATTTGTAGCAAAAAGTTGTGACAGCACCAGCAGCCAGTCAGACCTCTGCCCCTTTTCAAATGTTAAACATCTTTCGTGTTGTGTTTCATGGCCTGAACATATTTTTATCATAAAGTAGACATGTGTAGCTTTCTATAATGGCAAAGAATACATGATTTTAATATTTCTATAATTAGTTATGATTTTTCAAAATTTGTGACAGAAGTGAGAAAATTCTGGCCAAAATTGCATATATGAATTTTGTGTCCCCTTGCCATATACGAGCTCTAGGCCAATTTTGATGATGGAAATGAGTTGTATCTATATAATTAAATATGAAAATGTGATGCATAAGCTCACATGATCCACGGACACCAAATGAAAATTTTATACACAATGCAATGCTAAAATAATCAATATTTTATATGCCATTTCTTGTAATTCTTATGAAATGCATGGCATGAGGCATATATATTGCATGAGAAAGGCCAAGAAATTATGGTGTTACAGTATCAGGGTAGAGTGTGCATATATAGGGATGAGCAGACAAGAAACATAGTACACCATCCATCCAGGCACCACTAAGATGTACAGAGACCTCAAAAATTATTTTAGTGGCTTGGAATAAAATTGGACATAATGGATTTTGTGGCTAGATGTCTAGTTTGTAAAAGGGTTAAGATTGAACATAAAAAACCAGCAACTTGTTACACCTTTAAAGAATTTGAAGTGGAAATGAGATATTATATCCATAGATTTTATGATGGGTTTGCATACAACATCCTTGGGCTATAATGCTATTTAGGTGATTGTGGATAAACTAATGAAATCTGCCTACTTTCTGCCTATTAGAGCCACTTATCCTCTAGATAGACTAGTACAACTTTATGTCCATAAGATTGTGAGGTTGTATGGTGTCCCTAATAACATTGTATTAGATAGAGACCCCAAGTTCATATTAAAATTTGGGTAGTCTTTACAAGAAGCCTTTGGCACTAGTCTTAATTTTAGTATTGCCTATCACCCTTAATCGAATGGATAGACTAAGAGGATTATCTAGACTCTTAAGGATATACTTAGGGCTAGTGTACTAGATTAAAAGAGAATTGGGATGTGTACTTAACTTTAGCCGATGTTGCTTATAATAATAGTTACCATTCCATTATCCAAATGGCACCATTTGAGGAACTTTATGGGAGAAAGTGTGTAATATCTATATGTCTTAAAAGCCTTAAACTGAAGAGATTATAAGAGAAAGTCCCCTAAATTAAATGATTAGAGGCCAAATAAAATTAGAACAATAATTTAGATAATTGAAATAAGGATACAAGGCTAAAGATGCCCAAAAAATAGAGCCAAAAAGGCCAAATAAAAATAGATGAAAGGCCAATGGCATTTTTGTAATTTTGGACAATTTTTAGAAAACTCAAAAGAGAGATCTTTAAAGGAGAAAAATGAGTTTTATGGGTTTTCAGAGGCCCTAAAAACCATAGGAACTCCTAGAATGGTTAAAACCTCTTTGGTTTATGTTTTTGGTAATCGATTACTAAAACTTTGATTGATTTGTTCAGGAAAGTTTTTAATCTAATTTGGGTAAAATCAAAGAAATGTTATGAATCAAAGGGTTTATGATGGAAAAGACAGTTCTAAAAAAAGAGTTGAAATAAGCCCAATTGGAAAGAAGTAAGAAGAGGCACTAAATTGTAATTTTTTAAAAGTTGCATAAATGGACTTTTTACCTTCTTAAAAAACGTCCCACAACTGGTCAGCCCTTATAATCGACCTTCTCACATCTAAAATAGAACCAAGGGCAGATGAGAGTGAAGCACAAGATGGAGGGAAGAAGGAGGAGAGAAACCTAGCAAAAAGTGTAAGAATTTCATGGTTTTTCATACTTTCTCTTTCACCAATCTTCTTCTCCTCTTTCTCTTCTTTTCTTCTATGGTGTCATAACTAATTTGGGACTGATTTGGGGTTGGTTTAGTAAGAGGAAGTTAGAATTTGAAGAAGAAGCTAGAGCTAAGTGACAGCTACTTAAAAAGGCTTTGAAATCTAGGTAAACTTCCATGACTTTCTTGCTATTCTTGGTTGCTTCCTCCATGCACAATTTCATCTAGTATAAGGCTCATTCAATAGGGAATGAATTCAAGCCAAAAAATAGGTAGAGATAAGGGTTTTCAAGCATGAGGATGAAGAATATACAATTAGATTTAAAAGAGAAGCTTTAGAAATCAAGTTATGTGACTTAGGGTTTTTGGTGCACCTAGCCAATTTTGAAGCTTTCTATTGATAATCTAACCTATGTAAGAGTATGTACGAGATTATAAGATGTCTAGGAAGCTTCACAAGTGCCAATTCCCTAAAAAAAAAAAAATAAAACAAACTCTATGAATGCTCACCATGTAGCATGTCTTAGCCAAGCAAGGTTTAGGCACCTAGGGAGAGTTTTAATTAATTCCAAGGATGGGAATGGCCTAGATATAATTAGTAAACATCAAGGGAAGTATTGGTTTAAATTTAGAAACCATGATTTGTAAGATGGAAGTTTAGGCTCCTTTATGGACATAAAGAAGCAACCTAGTATTTGGCTCCTTGAATTGAACTTATGGTGACTCTAATAAGTCTAAATGGAGTCAAGAGACTTAGATTGAATAAGAAATTGGAGCCAAGATCATGAATTCTAGGGGTTGCTTCCTTGTTCCCTTTTATGGAACCATATTGGTGGCATTAGACAACATAAGCATGCATAGAGTTTGTGTGAAGCTAGAACTTGTTCCAATGATGTCATTATGGCTCATTCGATGTGTCTAGGCCAAGAGAATGAAGCCTCACTGATAAATGCCATATATATATATATATTAATCCTCCTTATTTTGGACTTTTTAAAAGATGGATTATGGCTTAATGAATTTAATTAAGTGAGATTTGATTTTAGTAGCCATGGTTGCATCTTAGGAATTAATTTGCAAAATTCTTAGATTTTAATGTATTAGTTTCTTTAAATAATTTTTGTAATTTTCCTACTTAATTTTATTTTCCATTATTTTTCTGTAGATTTTAGTCAAATTAAATCTAAATGTTGGATGGAAGAATCACGTGGAAGGAGCTAAAGCAAGCAACCATCCACATACATAATTACAAATAAGGGAAACAACACACACCACCCGCTCACTTCAATCTCTCACACATAGTCCTCATTCCATGTTGCAAGCACAAGTCATGGTAGTTGCATGAAGGCACTCTCTCACATTGCCATCCACTTGCTCATTCCACCTAGACAACTACAGAAACACATATGGGTTTGCTCCCTCCTACACACTTATAAGTCACGGGCTGACATGACAGATCACAAAATGGGAACCAAAATGAGCTCACGTGGACCATGTGAGCTCATGGTATACATTCTCATATTTAAATACATCAATACAACTCATTTTCATCACAAAATCATGACTACAACTCATGGGAATCGGAATGAAGCATAAAATGGGATTGTTTAATTTCGGCCAGAGTTACCCCTTTTACTGACCAAATTTTGAAAAATCATAACTAATTCTAAAAAAATAAAAATCATGCAATCTTGGTCATTATGGAAAGATATGGATGTCTACTTCACATAAAAATGGTCCCAGATCATAACATTCATCACAGAGGATGTTTGACATTCAAAATTGTCCAGAGGTCAGACTACATTCTGGAAGTGTCATTAAATTCTACAGAAAACTTTGAAAATGTCCAATTAATTCCAAAAAAATCCAATCTATGTAAATGATATAATATGAAAAGATGTGGATGTTAGCTAGAGAGGAAAAATATCTCAAACCAGTTCATTTAGTCCAGACCTCAAAATTTAATGGAAGAGTAACTCAGGTCAGACAAAATTACTAATACTTGACAAAATGTTCAAAAATTCATATCTCCCTCTCTAGACCTCCAAATGGGGTGCTTCTAGTTGAAATGAGTCATTGTGAATGTATAGTTTCTTTCTATAAAATTTCATAGCAATTGGACATCATTTGAGTCTCGTGTGATATAATTTAATTTCAGACCAAATGAATAGTGCAGTAGACCAAAACCAGAAAATTAACAATTTTGAAAAATTCTCAAATATTCTGTAGACCTCAAAAAATTATGATCTTTAGCTTCCCAAAAAGCTGTTAAAGAGAATAATTGCATGCCAAATCTTAGATCAAGAATAACTCATTTGACTAAAAAGTGATATAAGATTCTATTATAGTCAATTTTAGCTCCATATGGGGTACCCAAATTACCAAATGGGTTTCCCTTGGGTTTGGCACCTTTTGGGCAAGTCTAAAAGCACATTTAAGACTTGTGTGAGCTGCCCAAATAGTCCCAAACCTCATGCATCTTATTTTGTTCATTTAACCCACACTTATACACATTTCCATAAAACCATTCATGAAGCTATCTTTGCCATATATACTCAATTCACATTCCATCATTCACATAATACATTCTTTCATTTCTACATCATGTAATATCTAAATTCAAATGTCTCAAGGGTTATAGACCATTTACAACAATAATGTACATCATGAAGCATCATTATGGTTCAAAAAAAATAAAAGCTAGACATATGGATGTCAATCTCCTTCCTTCAATGTTGTTGGCTCCCATTATCATAGCCACTTGGTCCACCTAGCATATTAGATCATTGGAGAGGAGGGAATGAGTTTCAAAGAATCCCAATAGCTTATCTCCCATTCCATCATACATAACATATGCAAAGCAAGCCTTAAAAAGGCATGCATGGTTATCATAGAAGTCATGAACATTTAACAAGCAAGCTTGGCATGTGAACAAGTCATACAAAACATTCAAGAGCTCACTACGTGTTTAGAATGGCCTTACACTTTTCCTCATGGATTTTGGACTTGCTTCACCCATTCTTTAAGAACTTTGGACTCAACCATACTCTTAGGAGCCCACCTTACTTTTGAGAGACTCTTTCCTATGTCTTAACTAATTTCAAGGGTTTTTGGCTCATCCTCACCATGGTGAAGAGTTCTTAGCCTCTCCACACTCAAGCAAACTCAAACAAACATCATACATTCATTTGAAAACATAACATGACATCATGAAATCATGGCATATAAAATCATGCTAGCAAACTTTTCATGAATTGAAAATACACATACACACATTCCAAGACAAGCTAAACACATCCATGCATAAGAGAAGGTGGAGAGAGCTACCTTGCACACAATTGCGCACTTTTCCTTTGGGATTCAAACCTCCTCTTTTAGTCACATACCCACAAATTGTTGGAGATGGTTTCTCTTGGCCTAGATACAATTTATGGGACCCAATTAGGTTCATGAAATATATTCTAAGGCCACACAACTTGGTTAAACACTAGATTACTCTATAACCTCCATTATGGTCCATAAATGCACCTAATGAAGCAACACCCCTCAAATAATTGCTAGTCCTCATTCTTTCCTTTCAAATATGATTCTTGACTCCTTTTAAGCCTCTTGGAGTCATCACAGCATTAAAACAAAAGGCCTAACATCATATTGCTTCTTTAGGTCATAATATGGAACCTTAGGCACCAAATCAATTTCTATGAGTTTTAAATTTTTTCCAAGGCCTCCTTTCATTTTCATTCAACAAATGTGACTCAAGAATGGCCTTAGAAAAATTTAAAACTCTTCTTAGCTACATGAACATGCTTTGGCAGAGACTATGAGCTTCCTTGGCCTCCATGGAGATTTCTTTGTTTTCTTGAAGGAGGAAGCTTATGAGAAGCATCTTAGGGGTCTCAAGAACTCATTTAAACTCTTAATTATACCTAGGAATCATTACACAAAATTAGAATTTGGAAGGTGCATACAAAACCTTAGAATTTGCATCTTGAATTCTAATGGTTATTTTGTTGTTTTCTTTGCATATTCTTGTTCTTTGTGACAACCCTACCTTCTTATCACTGTAATTACAGTTAAATGTACGATTAATAATTAATTATCAAGGTTTGAGTGGTTATATTTTACCATATTACGAAAATATGAGGAAATTTGAACCTTGATGTTAGGGTCATCACCATACCAATTCAACAAAACAAAATTTGCATAAATGAAATCCTACTCCCATAAGGGGTTCATGATTCAACCGTCTATCAATTTCAATACTCAATAATCTCTTACAAGTGTTCCTATACCATCTCCTATCGCCGCGACGAGTTGGACCTTCGCTGCGGCCAACCTGTGTGGTGTCGCGGCGGAAATGCCTCCTGGAACTACTACTCGACTCCCAAGATTCTCGCCTCGGCACAATATATTCACGCCGCGGCAAGTTTTGCTTCTGTCCAACATTAATTTTAATTCTTCGACTCGTGTCGCGGCGAGTTTTAGTTCTGTTACCCTCCTGGGTGATTTTTTTCGCTCGGCGCCGCAGTGAGATTTCTCAAGCCACGGCGCGCCTTGCCATTGTCACTCCCTGGGCCAATTTATTTCCCTTGCACCGCGGCGCCTTTCGGTTCTGTCTCTCATTTGGCCGCGGCGAAGCCTTCTTAGCTGCGGTGGGATCCCCTCCTGTGACCACATTACCCAAATTTCACCCCCTACACTTCAAGTCTCATCTTAGAAACACTCTAGGTCCACCTACCATTGTTTTATGTGATCCTAATGGTGTTTATCTACCCCATTTACCCATCAATCCATCCATTACCATTGTAAAGCTTAAATGCTACTTCCTACTTGTTCCACTAGATCATATCAGCAAATTCAAGAATATATGACAGCAAGATCACATGCATTAGCAGCAATTTACATCCCCTACAATTCTATAAAGATTCCATTCAACAATAGCTTACCTCTAAGACATCATATGTCTACAAGTCCCATAAGGTGATCCATATCACAATTTCAGCAGAACTACATATATATATATAATGCTATAAGTTCATACATTGATATTCAACTACAATGAGATTTAGATCCTCAATGGTTACATCTCAATCAAACAAAATATGAACACCTACACTTGGCAATATGAGTACATGATGATGCTATGTAAACTAATAACAAAATTTCATCTCTACTAAATAAGCCTGCCTAAGTATAGCCTTCTCTCATATGATGGAGCTCATGGATTTTCATCCACTTGCTTCCCTTTATCCTTACCCGAAGAACTTTCACCTAAAATGTTAATCCCATGAAACGGGGTGAGATATAAATCTCAGTAACCAAGGCAATTCCATCATATATCCAATTTAATTAGCATATAAGCATGAAACAAAATCAACATCAGAATCATATACATCATAACAGCAAATGAAGTAATTAGGCTATCATGATTACTATCCCATACTAGCAATCATATTATCACATGTTAAAGGCCATTAACACCGGGAGAGGCCCGTCCACGGCACCTACTCCCTATTGAGCACAACCAGGGCTCAGTGCATCTGGGTTTGATCATAACTCAGTGCTCGATCGAAGCACATGCACGGGTGGCAGCCGCACCACAGCTCCACCATGGACTCACATGGTCCAATCACAATTCAACAGATAGCCAATTAATTCATCCAACATTTCGAATCATTCATATACAACAACATATGAAATTAAATCAAATATATATGGAATTGATATAACCCGGTTACCTCACTTGTAGACAATTGCAACAATCACCAATAGTGTAGAAATCCTCCTATAACCATAGCATCATAAAATTACTACTCTAATTCATCATTAACAGTTACAATCAATACCCAAAGAATTTAAGATGCTAATGACTACCTAAGGATCACTTACTCAGCCACTTTAAGCCCCAAATTCGGATTAAATTGTCGTCCACCAAAAAACTCAATATTCCACCCAAATTCCTAAGCAATTTCGTACATAATTAATACCCATTTTATAAATTAGCTATGGGGGTCTCAAATTAACAAATGAAGCATCAAAATGGAGGGTTTAAACTCACCCAAAGTCAGCCCTAATCTCAACCTACGAATTTCATCAAGAAAACCCCCAAACACCCACATTTCAGATTTTGGGTAGAATGAAAATGCTCCAAATGAAAAACTAATCGGGCCAAATTAAAGAGAAAGATGAGGGGATTAAGTTGTATAACTATTACCTTGGCTGAATCTTGCTCTAAATGTGAGAAAATGCAGAATTTGGCCCCCAACCCTAGCCTCCTTCTCAACCTCCGAATTTTGCTTCTTGAGTTTATGTTTCAGCAAGTGTGAGGAAGAGGCTGGTGTATTAGGGTTTTAGTTGGGTTTAAGTTAGGTCAAAAATGGGTCATGGGTTGCTCCAAGGTCCAACTTCATTTGGGTTGTAGATTTTTAGGTTGTTGGGCCAGTTTTAGAGTGTTGGGCTGCAGAATTTTACTGGGCCAGTTTTATACAATTGGGTTGCTGAAGTTTAATTAAATTTGGGCCAAGTTTGAGAAGCTCAAGAATGTGGGTCTGCACAAGGGTTATTGGGCCACATAGAGGAGTCTATACAAGGTGGATTTTGGGCCTCCATCACACTAAATTGGGTTGGATCTGCACCTAACCAATTGGGCCCCCATTAGCCTTTTCTCATGATCCATTAATTTAAGCCTAGATAGAATTTCTATCCCAATTAAATCTTAAACCCATATTAATTACGCTTAATTAATCTAATTAATGATTAATACCTTAATTAATTATGGGGTGTTACATTCTTCTACATCAAATATCTAGGATTCATGCTTGGCTGGGCTTTAAAATTAGATCCTCCTATGGTTCCTAGGGATAGACAAAATAGAGAAGAAGGGTGATGGAAGATATCAACAATAGGATGCAATTTTACCTAGTTTCCTTGCTTAGTTTGGCTTGAATCTTGCTTTCTCCAAGCTCCTCTCTTCAAATCCGAGATTTCCCTTGAATTTCTCCCTTGAATCAGATTTATAAACTTCATTTTAATCAAAGGAAATCAAGAAGAGTGAAGGAGAGGTGGTGTGGATGGAGAAAAGCATGAAAAATAACCATAAAAACATACCTTTAGCTTGGAATTTCTTCTCCTTCTCCTCCTCTCTTGGTGCGCCCAAAACCCTAGCTCTCTCTTCTAAAATTATGCAAAATTTTCTAATTCCAAATGGGGAGGAAAGTGGGGCAGCACCTATATATAGGTGTAGGAAAATGACTTTTTCAAAAATTTCAATTTTGCCCTTCATAATTTGTATTTTCGTTTCTCCTTTGTTTTAGCTCCTTTTTGAGAACCTTCTTTTCCATTATAAAATTTAGGTTCCCAATTAAATAAAATACCTTTGGAATCACTCAAATCAAAGCTAAAACCTTTCTAAACAAATCCGTCAAAGTTCAGGTACATTGATATTGGAAAACGTCCACCGAAGGGGTTTTAACTATCCTGGGGCTTTCCATGGTTTTCAGGGCCCCTGAGAACTCTGGAAAACTCAAAACTTTAATTTAAAAAGCCATCCTGTGTGAATTCCAAAATTTGCTCAAAATTATGAATATGCCATTACGTTTCGTAAGCTTTTCGTAAAAAATTGTTTCTTCATTCTAACTTCGTTTTTCTTTATGTCTGAGCATGGGATTCTCCTTTTTTGGAGTCTAGAATGCTTCCCAATTTTTTTGGGATCTTAAATACTTTGTTTCAGGGGATTTTTTTTGTATTCGATGAGTTCCGTTCATTGATGGAGAAATCGTACGTTACGTTCCTCACGTTTTCTCTTGTTTTCAGAGAACCAGATATTACATGGGCTCACTCTCACTAGTTAATATTCATTCATATTTCACATGGAAGAAATGCACTATCAAGTGCAGGATCAAAACACAAGCATAGTCACATGTAGCACCTCCTGCTTTCTTAACTTCACACATACACATCTTTTCACCAACACAAATAGCATCCATTTCCTACACACCCATCACACACAAAGGCCATGGGTTGGAGAGGTGCGTACATGAGAGATGAAGAGAAGAAGAAGCAATATGGGGAGAACATGTTAGTGTTATTAAGAAGCACATGAGGGATTAAAAGCTTAAGGAAGAGAAAGAGCAGTACACATGGGTAAAAGAGAAACACACAAGCTCGAATAAGACTCGTACATCAGCAAGAAGCATGGGTTGAGGAGATTTTCACGTGGTAGAGGCATAACATAAGTGGCTGAGGCAGAGGAGAGTCATAAGCAAGAAACATGGGTTGAGGAGATTTTTAAGGGGAATTTCTGCATAAGGTAGAAAGCTCATATTTACAGGTTTTAAGAAGAGTAACACATGTGCTTGTGGATTGACGTGGAATAAGTGAGACACATGAAAAGCCCGAGTTTGGAAAAATGAAGTGAGGCAGAATGTGAAAGCTAAGAGGAGATTTTTAGGAAAAAGAATGTGAGGGGGAGAAGCAGCTTTTGGAAGCTAAAAAACATGAAGGATATTCAATCTCAATTCATGAAGAATGGCTGTGGCTTCTTTCTCCTCTTATCCTCCATCCATCTCTTTAATGGAGGTTTGAATTTGCTTAGTAGCTAGCTAAGAATGTGATTCCATAGATGAAGATTTGAGCTCTAAGATGCATCTCCAAATTGGCTAAATTCTCTTCTCTCTATCCTTTATTTTCAGCATTAATTTCTTTATTTAATTTGACTAGGTTTAGCTTTTTAATTGAAGAATTTGGTGGCTAAATGTACTGGATTAATTATTCTGTAATTGTGATTTTAATTTTACATTTGGAGATTCATTTTAATTCCTAAGTGATTTTATAAATTCCAGAATTAATGGCTGTCCAATTTACTAGATAATTGCTCTTGTTTTTAGGCTAATTAGTGCAATGGTTATTGTATTAAGTGGTTGGGCTTTTGTGTGATTATTGTACTCGAGGAATTCTTTAATCTAATTGGTTAATTAGTAACTCTAAGTAGATTGTTTAGCTACTTTAGTGAGCACTTAGGCACTATTTTTGTGTGTTCTTGTCCCTAACTCAAGTGACTAATTTTTCAAGGTTCCTTGTGGTAGCAATTTCCTTAATAAATAGTAATTTGGGTCTTGGATGATAATTGAAGAATTTTATTAAAAGAATACACTAAGAAGCAAGAATTTAAGTCCAATTTTGGTATATTAAAAGGGAGCAAGGATAATTGAATCTTAGGAAGTCTATTCAAAGACTAATTACCCCACTTTGTCCTAATTATTGCTATAACATCTAAGTTTTTATAGAAATGAGGACTTAAGGTTTCAGAATATTTAAGTCTTCTCGCTATATCTAGGATACCAGTTCATTATAGTGAAGATACTAGTTTGTTATAGCGAGTGCATAGCTCATACAAAATCCAGGGAATTCCTCACAGTAACGTACACTGTGGTGAGAACCATCAAGGGTCTGTGTAATAACCAGTAAAAACAAAGAGAAAAAAAAGAAGAAGAAAAGAAAAAGCTAAAAAATTTTTGAAGTCCTGAAATTTTCTAAGTCTGCTAGCTATAATGAGAAATGGCTTAGCTACAGCGAATGTACCTGTTCGTTATAGCGAGAAATGGTCTAGCTATAGCGAGAGTGCCTTTTCGCTATAGCAAAAATACTTCTAGCTATAATGAGTGCGGGCATCCCATACAAAAACCAGGGGGTTCCTTGCCATAGCGTGTGTCATAGCGAAAACAAGGGTCTGGGACTGATATGTGCTCGTTGTAGCGAGGGTTGTTCTTTACTATAGCGAGGGTTAGTCCAGAAAAGCGTGAAAAAAGAGAATTTGACTTCTTAAAGCATCCCAATTCATTCCTTTTCCTCTTAACCAACTTAGACTTCATCCAAGGCAGAGAAAAGGGCTGAGGAGAGGGAGAGAGACCTAGAGAAGGAAGGAGAACAAGAAAAAGGTAAGCATAACTTGAGATCTCCATAGCTTTTCTTCTTAGAGTTTTGTTCTTCTCTCTTTGCCCTCTCTTGCTATAGTTTTGGATGTTGAATTAACTATGTTTTGGGCTTGGTTTAGAAGAGGGAAAGTGGAAAACCACTCTTAAAGAAAGTTACTTCTTTGTTTTCCCTAAGTATGTTGGTTCTACCAACTTGAGAACATGAGAGAGAGGAAGAGTTGGTGAACTTCTAGAGAGAGAAAGAACCCCTAGTTTCTTATATGCTTGGCAGGGTTTGCTATAAAGAAACCCCTAGCTTTGTGAATAAGTGTTGAGTTATGAAAAAGTAATTCCATACTCTTTGTGTGTCTAGGCTCAAGAAAAGCACTTCCATCTAGTTGTGATTGTGAAATCAAGAAGAGAGAAAACAAATTGAAAGGGAAGGCTTGTGTTAGCCTAAAAGGTAGCTCCCTCCACCTTCTCTCATGCATGGATGTGTGTTTAGTTTGTTTTAGAATATGTGTATATGCATTTTCAAGCTATGAAAAGTATGCTAGCATGCCTTTACATGTCATGATCCTTGATGCTATGTTATGTGTTAAATGAACCTATGATGTTTGTATGAGTTTGCTTGAGTGTAGAAAGGCCAAGAACTCTTCCCTTGGGTGAGGATGAACCAAGAACCCTCGAATTTAGTTGAGACAAAGCAAAGGGTCTCCTAAATGCAATATGAACTCCCAAGAGTATGGTTGAGTCCAAAGTTCTCAAGAGTGGGTGAGGCAAGTCTAAAATCAATGAGGAGAAGTGTGAGGCCAATCCAAACACTTGGTGAACCCTTGAATGGCTTGTATGTTAGATTCACATGCCAAGGTTGCTTTTAAAATGTCCATGACTTCCACTTTTCTATACATGCATTTGAAAAGCTTGCTTTGCACATATTATGTATGATTGAATGGGAAATGAGCTATTGGGATTCTTTGAATCTCATCCCCTTCTCTCCACTATCCTAACATGCTAGGTGAACCAAGTGAACAAAGACATGGGAGCCACCAAGCTTGAAGATAGGGAAATTGGCAAAGGATTTATGAAATAGTCATTTTGTCACCCATTTGTTGTCAAGAGATGTAATCTAATGATGTACATGGTGTATGCACTTATGAATACTTGTAAATGGATGTACATATTGTATATGTATGAGAATTAAAACTATATTGAATGATGTAGCAAGTTTTGGTATGAATAGCAAGATCTTGGCATTATGTACATGGTGTATGTTTTGGTGTGGGAGACTGAGTTTTGCAAATCTGGGTTCTTAGACATTTGAGCCATGTTTGATATCCTATGTTGATGCTTTCCCACGTGCTCATAGAGCCTTAGGAGTAGGAGAAGCAAATGTGAACCCTTGAAGCCCTCTTTTAACAAAAGAAATTGATACTTTGTCCCCTTATGTCAAAGTCTGACCAAATGGCTTCTTCTTGCCTTGAAATTTGGCATGTGACTAGATCTTGCCTAGAGCTTTTTGGGAAGCCAAATATCAGGTCATTTGGAGGTATGTGGAATTTTCTATGATTTTTCAAAGTTGGTATCAGAATTTCGGATTTGCACCAGTACTGTTCATTTGGTTAGTTGTGTAATTATGTCATCCGAAGAGCAAAAGTGGTCCAATGGCTACAAAATTTTATAGGAAGAAACTAGACATTCATGTGACTTATAGCAACTGGAAGCACCTTGTTTGGTGGTCTAGAGAGGAAGATATGAATTTTCGAAGTTTATGCCCAATATCAGTCATCTTGCCTGACCAGAAGTATTGTTCCATCAATTTTTCAGAGCTTGGCTTGATGAACTGATCTAGAAATATTTTTTATCTCTAGTTAATATCCACAGATTTCCATATTGGTATCATTTGCATGTATTGGATTTTTGTGGAATTAGTTGGACATTTTTGAAATTCATATCAGTAAATTGTGACAGCATCAGGACCCAGTCCGACCTCTAGACCAATTCACGTGTCAAACATCCTGTGTGTGGGATGTTATCACTTGTACATATTTTTAACATGAAGTATACATCTTTATCTTTCCCGAATGACCAAGATTGCATGTTTTTGATTTTTTTAGATTTAGTTATGATTTTCCAAACTTTGCTTAAAAATGGGGCTAAGTCTGGCCGAGAATGGATATGCATGTCCCATGTCTCCTTTCGGTTTCCATGAGTTGTGAGCAAGTTTTGATGATACAAATGAGTTGTAACAATGAAATTAAATATGAAGAGTATGGTATGAGCTCACACGATCTACATGACACCGAAATGAATTGCTCAATACGATGCAACGCAAAAATATTCATTATCTTCCCTTGCTCTTTTATGAGAAACTTACATCCTCCATGATAGTAAGTCATTGAAAGGCATGAGATGAGCTAGAATCTATGGTGTTACAGTCTAGAATTAATAAGCTCTCACAATAGCAAGAGGTGTTCCCTACTATAGTGAGACCCTTTTTGGAAAACTCATAAGAGGGCTTTTTAAATGAAGAATTTAATCTTTCTGGGGTTTTCAGAGGCCTTGAAAACTATGGGAAGCTCTGAGATCATTAAAACCTCTCCAGTGTGCGTTTTTGAATGTCAGTTGACTTAAACTTTGACATTTTCATTCAGGAAAGATTTAAATCCAAATTGAGTACTTCCAAAGCCATTTATAAAATTAGGTTAAACCCAAATTGAGTACTTCCAAAATGGTGTAGTGTTTGTTTGAGTTCTTAAAACCCCTAGGAAGCCTCCCAAATGCCTCTACCATTAAGAAAAAATTGCAAACTCCATGGGCTCTATAATGAGTGCTTGTCTTGGCCTAAGATAGATGGAGGGGTTAGGGAGTGCTTTAATTTGTTCTAAGCTTGGTTTGAGACTTTATGTGATGGAAAAAGATGAGAGGAAGTCTTGGAAAATATTTAAAAGCCATAGATTGAGAGTTGGAGGTCTAGGTTCCATAATGTAGCCTTTAAAAGCAACTTGTATCTAAACTCTTGGAAATGAATTTATGATGACTTCAAGGAGTCTAAATGGAACCAAGAGGACTTGTATAAGAAAAAAAATGAAGCAAGAGTTTGAATTACTGTAGTTGCTTCATTAGGAATTTTATGGAACTAATATGTGACCATTGAACCAAGTATGCTTCCTGGGTGTGTATTTAATGTCATGGCTTGCTCCAAAAATATAATTGAATTCTATTTGATGTGTCTAGGCCAAAGAAATCAAGCTCCATCTATTTATGGGTGTGAGACCAAAAGGTGAAAAGAGTAATCAAGAGGGAAGCTTGTATTTAATTACTAAGGTAGCTCTTCACTCCTTCATGTTTGCATTCTTAGAAGTATGATAGTCATTGTATGCTTGTATGAGCATTTATATTATGAGACATGCCATTTGATGTTGCCTTATTGTATTGGTACCATATGTTTTTTTTTTAAATGTTGTTTTGGATTGTGAAATTTTCTCTTAACAGTGAAGTGGTACCAAAAGTCCCTTGAAATGGGTGAGGTGAAGCTAAATGTCCCTAAGCATAGGTAAGACAAAGCCAAAAGTCTCATAAATGAGTGAGACCAAGCCAAAAGTCCCTAAACCAAAGGTGAAGTTAATCCAAAAGCATAAAAAATGAGGTAAGGCTATACCAAGAATCCCTAGAGCTTACTCTTGGCTTTGATATGTTTTCATAGCATGTAAATTATGGTTTGAATGATTCTTAATGGGGTTGGATGCCTACTTGTGTATTTTGACATATTTATGCTTTGATGTGAACTTTTGAGCAAATGGTAAAGTATGTAAATATAGTGTATGTGTAACACCATAATTCTCTAGCTCATCTTACATCATTTCTAAGTTCACTTCCTTGGATCATACAAGCTTGCCAAAGAAAGTCATTAAAAATATTCATTTTAATTGTGTTATGTTGTGCATAAAATTGTCGTTTCATGTCTTGTGGACCAAATAAAGTGTGACGACCCTAACCCCTAATCATTGTAATTAAGGTAGATCACGTGATTAATAACCATAAAGCAGGGTTACATGGCATTGAGACTAATTACATATTATGGAAATACAGGGAAATTTGAACCTTAATAGTGTCAGAGTCATCAATCACATAATTATAACCACTTACATGCCTCAGGGGAAAGCAAACATTCATTTATAAGCCTTGATTATATTACCTATCATTCCCACATCACATTTATCTTCTATTAATGTTTCTAAATCATCCCTTGAGGTTAGCATAAGAAAAACCAAGAATTTTTAGTAAATATAGGGATTTCGGGACATTCGCCGCGGCCAATTTCCATCTAGCCGCAGCCAATTCCCCTCGGCTTGACCTCTCGCATTGTTACTAATTTCGCCATGGCGATAGCCACAACGAGTTGGACCTTAGCCGCAGCCAACCTACATGGCGCCGCGGCAAAGAAGCCTCTTGGAACTTCCCTCGCTCGCCTCTCGATATTGGCCGCGGCCAATCACTCCCTTAGCCGCGGTCAATTCCTCTCTGGAATGCCTGGCTCATTTTCATAAAAGTTTGCCGCGGCCAATTCCTCAATTTGCTGCGGCGAATTTCCCTCTAGACGACTCCCAGGTTAGCCTCTCGAAGTTAGCCGCGGCCAATTACATATTAGCCGCAGCGAATTTCTCTCTGATGCTCTCCCTGGGCAACTTCGCCACTATTGGCCGCGACTAGTAATATTTTGGTCACGGCCAACCACCTCCTGAACCTACAACTCTCAAAACCTTGCCTCATACTCTCCACTCTTCCTCCAATACCTCCCCTAGGGTCACTTTACCATGAATTATACAACTCCAATGGTGTTTATGCACCTTATTTACCCAGCTATTCTACCATCTCTAATTTGAAATTTAAGTATGAAATCCTGCCCATCCAACTACCATATGTCAGTAATTACACATATTGATATTTCAAGAAGTTACATAAGCTTCCAACAATTAACATTCTGTTAAGGTTTCATACATCACTGATTCAAGTCAACAATCTAATATCAAAGGATTTCATTGCTCAAAATGAATGTCAAGGTTCATACATCCATCAACAGCTAATGTAAAGCCTATATCTCATTAGTTACATTCCATGCTATCAAAATACATTCTCCTACACTTGGCAATGCAGATATATGATGATGCTATACAAGACTGAACAAAATTAGAATCTACCCTATTCTACTCAGACCAAGTGTAGCTTCCCATACCGGGCCTCAGCTCATGGATGTTCATCCACTTGCTTACCCTTATCTTTACTCGAAGAACCTTCACCTAAAATGTTAATCCCATGAAACGGGGTGAGATATGAATCTCAGTAACCAAGGCAATTCCATCATATACTCCATATTAATTCGCATACATGCTTAATTTCACATAAACACCAGCAGTAGACCATTCATATCAGTAAATGAAATAATTAAGCTATCATGATTACTATCCCATACTAGCAATCACATTATCACATGTTAAAGGCCATTAACACCAGAGAGGCCCGTCCACGGCACCTACTCCTCATTGAGCACAACCGGGGCTCAGTGCATCTGGGGTTTGATCATAACTCGATGCTGAATCGAAGCACATGCACGGGTGGCAGTCGCACCACAGCTCCACCATGGACTCACAAGGTCTAATCACAATTTAACAGATAGCCAACCAATTCATTCAACATTTCAAATCATTCATGTACAGCAAAATATGAAATTAACACAGATATATAAATGGAATTAATGTAAACCCGGTTACCACACTTGTAGACACTTGCAACAATCACTAATGGTGCAGAAATCCCTCTATAACCATAGCATCATAGAATTACTACTCTAATTCATCATTAATAGTCATAATCAGTACCCAAGGAATTTAAAATGCTAATGACTACTCAAGAATCATTTACCCAGCCACAACAAGTCCCAATTTCGGATTTAAGTGTCATCTAACAGAAAACTCCACATTCCACTGAAAATCTCAAACAATTTCGTGCAAAACTAACACCCATTTTCTAAATCAGCTATGGGGGTCTCAAATTAACCAATAAAGCATTAAAATGGAGGGTTTAAACTCACCCAAAGTCAGCCCTAAGCTCAACCTACGAATTTCATCAAGAAAACCCCCAAACACTTACATTTCAGATTTTGGGTGGAGTGAAAACACTCCAAATGAAAAACTAATTGGACCAAATTAAAGGGAAAGATGAGGGGATTAAGTTGTATAACTATTACCTTGGCTGAATCTTGCTCTAAATGTGAGAAAATGCAGAATTCTTGCCCCAAACCCTAGCCTCCTCTCCAAGCTCCGAATTTGCCTCTTGAGTTTCAGAAAAATATGAGAGTGGCTGAAGCATTAGGGTTTTAAGTGGGCTTAAGTTGGGTCAAAGTGGGTCATGGGTTGCTCCAAGGTCCATCTTCATTTGGGCTTCAGATTTTTAAGTTTGTTAGGCCAGTTTAGAGGTGTTGGGCTGCAGAATTTATTGGGCCAGTTTTTACATTTAAGTTGCTGAAGTTTAACTAGGTTTGGGCCAAGTTTGAAGAGCTCAAGAGTTTTAGGTCTGCACAAGGATTATTGGGCCACTTAGAAGAGTCTATACAAGGTAAATCTTGGGCCTCCATCACACTAAATTATGTTAGGTCTACACATAATCCATTGGGCCTCCATTAGCCTCTTCTTATGATCTATTAATTTAGGCCTAGATAGAATTTCTATCTCAATTAAATCTCAAACCCATATTAATAATTTATCTCTCTAAAGTCTCCATTCACTTAACTTGCCCAATGAGCCCATATTAATTACTCTTAATTAATTCTAATCCATGATTAACACCTTAATTAATTATGGGGTGTTACATAAAGTCATCCATCTTATTCTTATATTTAAATACATAAATACAACTTATAACCATCTCAAGAAGTGGCTTAGAACTCGAGCTAATGAAGTATATGCATGAAAATAATGTGTGCAACCTGAGATTGAAATTCCAGTTTTTTGTCATCAATTTTGAAAAATCATAACGAATTTTAAAAAAATTAAAATCAAGAACACTACACCATTTTGGAAAGCTATAGATGTCTACTTTATATTAAAAATAAATACAAATCAAAAAAGGGACGTCTAGCTACTAGAAATCGATGGAATATTAACAAAGGTCATTTGTCACTACTAGTACTGCCCCTCAATTTCAAAAATTTATATCTCCCTAGTCAGATGTCCAATTAGGGTGATCTCAGTGGCCACAGAAAGCTTATCATGTTTAGTTTATGATTGTAGAATTTCATGAGCATTGGACACCACTTGACCCTCAATGACATAGTATAAGAAACTTACCATATAAATAGTGCTTATACCAATTCAGCATAAAAATGACAATTTTAAAAAATCATAATTAATTTTAAAGAACTCCAAATAATCTGGTCTTTAGCTTCCAAAAATCTCTAAATGAGATTTATTAGCATGCCAAATTTCATGAGCAAATTCGTTCATTTGGTCAAATTTTGATACTAGGTTGCAAAATGGTCATTTTTATATCTCATAAAGGATTTAAGAGGGTCAAATTTGGTTCCATAACTCCCATGGCCACTTGAGCACGTGGGAAGGCACCAAAATGGTCTACAAAACATATCTTAAAGGTGCACAAATCCAAATTTCACAAACTCACTCATCCACCCCAAGACGTACACAAGATTACACAAGCTAGTTCTTGCCATTCAATGTCTAAACCATGCGATATTGTACATATGGCATCAAATCTCATTTGTACATGATACATTGCATATTTATATATGCCATACAACATATAAAATAAGGAATTACATTGTGTGCCACTCATATGGCTACAATTTGGCATTTTCACACACTTGGTTGTCAAACTTTCCTCTTTAAGCTTAGTGGCTCCAATTTCTTAGCTCACTTGGTCCACCTAGACATGTTAGACATGTGGAGAGAAAGGAATGAGATTCTAGAAATCCTAATAGCTCTTCTCCCTTTCAACCATACATAACGCAAATCCATGTCTAAAAATACATGTATGACTATCAAGGAGTATGTAATCATTCAAGAAGCATTCTTGGCATTCAAGGAGTTATACAAAACATACATAAGTTTGCTAAGTAAGTGGTTTAGCCTCACCCATTCTCTTCAAGGATTTTATACTTGCCTCACCTTTTTTCTTAAGTGCTTTGATCTAAGCCTTACTCTTGGGAGACTCTAAACTTTGTCTTAACCATTCTTGAGGGTTCTTGGCTCATTCTCACCATGGCTAGTGGGTTCTTAGCTTTACCACACTCAAGCAAACCAAAGCAAACTCACAAAGTATCACAAAGCATTATTTGAATGCATAAAACTAATATCATGGTACCATGGCATATGAACACATGCTAGAACACTTTTTCATGGCTTAACACATAACACATACATACACACATTCAAGGATAAGATAAACATCAACTCATATATGAGAGAAAAAAGAGAAAGCTACCTTTGTTACACAAGCACACTTTTCCTCTTGGATTTGATTCCTCTCCCATGACTACACTTTCACATGAAGGTGGGATTTGTTTCTCTTGGCCTAGACACATCATATGAAAGCCAATTATACTCTTTAACCAAATTCTAAAGCTATACATTTATTAGAAAAGCTAGGTAGTTCATATGGCTCCTTTATGGTTCTATAATGTACTTAATGAAGCAACCCTATGAGAACATGATCTTTGCTCCATTCTCTTCATTCATTTATGATTCTTGACTCTTTTTAAGTGTTTTGGAGTCATCACACAATAAAATTAAGGAGCCTATCTAGGTGTTGCTTCGTTAAGCCATAATATGGAACCTATGATATCATCTCACTATCCATGGATTCTAAAACTTTTCCAAGGCTTCCTCTCAACCTCTTCCATCATATATGACTCATAAATAAGCTTGGAATAAATTGAAACTATGTCTTGGTACTCCATCAAGCTTAGGCCAAGGCTATGTGACTGTTGTGTCTCGCAACCTTGAAATAAACCAGGTTGGAAAATATATAGCTAGTGATGCAACCTAGATTGTCTCCTTAGGAAATGAAATTCAATATTTAATTAAGTTTTCCAAGTGTAAAAGAACTTTACAAATTACCTAATTAAAAGAGGTTTTGATCTAATTAAACTAAGTAAAATGAAATTGAATTAAAACTCCTAATTACTACTTAATTGCATGAATTAAAGAGTGAATGATAAACATGTGACTAACTTTGGATTCATCCCTTGGTATCCACTATCCTTATTCTAATTCAGTTGTGATTAATTCTGGTCTAAGAGTCCTTAATTGTGTTCATAGCAAATGATTTTGAATTACCATTTAAGATGCAAGAAATTAACAATCTAATATTAAATTGAAACCTCAATCCTACGTTAAATTATTAATTCTTGCCTTTAAGATCAATGAACACTCAATTTAATTGATTAAATGATTAATTATCCTTTGAATCATCGCCTTAGGATGTTTAATTAACCAATCAAACTCCAAAGAATCCTCAAATCAAACAATCAAGCACACAATTTCACTCATGCATTTTATCAAACACCATGATTGCATACATGAAAAATTGGAGGAGAAATGAAAAATTCAGTATTTAATCCAATCAATTAATCAACCAAAATGTTTCTTGATTATTCTCTAACCAGCCACTAATTACAACTACAGCAATCTCAATCAAATACATCTTAACCAAGCATGAACAAGAAAAAAGGAAAAGTGTAGAAAGTAAGAAAATCTTAGCCCAAAAATCCCTTGCTAATTCCTTGAATTCAAGATTCTTTAAGGTCTTCTTCTAAGCTAATCATAGATAGAGGATTAAAGCTTCATGGAGGTGGAAGAATGAAGGAAATAGAGTGAGGAATGCTACGGTGTGGATAGAGTAATAGATGAATGGAATGATGGATGAATGTCCTACGTGGTGAATTGCCTCCCCTTTTCTTAGCTACTGCTCCCAGACCTTTTGTTAAATCATGTTCCTTCTCAAGCTCATCCCATAGCTTCTTTTTAATGCCTCACATGGTTTAGAATATAGAATAGATGAGATGGAATAATGTCAATCTGGATGAATGAATAATGTGTTGATTAATTCTACGATGGATGATGCGTCCTCCTAATGCTGCCATGAATGTATTTTTTATTCCTCTCACGTGGTTGCTTCTTCTTTTCTTTTTGTATCATGTGTTTAGCCCCCCATAATTAGAAGCTTCCTTTAATCATTTATCTTTGCCCCTTATATGCTTCTTAATGCTTTTATTCTTAGCCTCTCCTTCTTTAAACATTCCCACGTATTTTCTTCCTCGTTCAAACCCAAAACCACACTTCCATGTCATCTTCTTTGTTGCCCATATGCTCTTCCTCATGTATTTCATTTCCTATTTCTTTTGTTTACAACTAAGTTTCATGTAGCTACTATGTTGAACCCATGGCTTATTCCTTCATTCCATTTATTTTGCTTGTATAGCTTCTTCTTCAACTCAACTCCTCCTTCTTCCTCTCAAAGCACCAAAACTTGTGGCTAGTTCCTTCGTGTTTTCTCCATCCAGCTCCTTCATTTCTCTTTACGTGTTTGTTCCTCCTTTATTCCAGCTACATTCAACTCTTGCTAACTCGTAGCTATTTCTTTATTTGTTTCTTCTCTTCACATAAGCTGCCCCGTGGCTAGTTCTTCCGCGTTGAGAAGTCCAGCCTGTAGCTTCATATATGTTTCTTACGTGAATCCAACCATATATGTGTGTGTTTAAAGCATGTTACTATACTTTTCTCCTTGTACAGTTGCCATTCACGATTTCCACGTCCTATGCTTCTTCATGTGTTCTTTTACTTTATTTAACTTATGACTCCTCCACTCATGCTACTTGTTCTTTCTAGCCTTAAGTGAGTCTCCATTCTGCTCCTCTCCACAAACTCATGACTTCCTACGTTGCTTCTGCATGTATGTATCTTCCTCGTGACTACTCTTCATTTTTCTTAATGTACCACATGTCTTCCTTCCTCCATGCTTCTTGTTTCAATTGCTGTGTTACTAGAGCTACGTGCATAAAGCTCATGCATTATGCATTGTACTATTCATGTGTAGCCTTTATGTTGAGTGGAGATGGAAGTGCTAGTATGTGTATGATGTTTGGAAGTAACTCGTGTTTGGCATGGGTGAGCTATGAGTGAGTGCATGGAAGAGGGATATATGTGTGTGTATAATATGTAAGAAATGAGTTAGACTGTATGTGCATGGGAAGGGATGATCATGGAGTGGATGCCATGGCTCTGCTACGTGGAGAGATTATAGTGTTATGCTAGTGAAGGAATATAGGTGTGCTTGACTCGCAGCTCATTCATTTTTCTTCTTCTTTTTTTATTTTATATTGTTACAAAAAAATGCATTCAAATTGTGGCAATTATTTCCTCTTAAGATTACATACTAACACATTGAAGCCCATCCCTTTTCTTGCTCTTCTTCAAATCAATTTTCTATTCAAGCTCTAATTACCCATTAAAAATTTGCACAATTAATAGGAAATATTTAATAGGAAAAATTCACAAAATCATTTAAAGAAATTTAAACATTAAAATTCAATAATTTTGCAAATAAATTCTTAAAGTTCCAAAGTAGCTATTAAAATAAAATCTCATCTAATTAAAATCCAAAAGCCATATTTAATCATTAAAAACTCTAAGTTAAGAAGAATAAAAGATATAAAAATAACATTTATCACTATGCTTCAAGGAGAAACCATGTGAGTTTGCTTTGTTTTCTTGATGGAAGATGCATATGAGGAGCCTTCTAAGGATCTTAAGAGCTCATCCAAATACTCCTTTAGGCCTAGGAATTCTTGAATCAAATCAGAATTTTAAAGGAACACTTGAAACCCTAACTTTTCTATCTTAAAATCTAATGATTTTTTTCCTTTGCATATTCTTGTTCTCCTCCTTTATTTTTCTAAGATCCATCCTTGGTTTGGCTAGAAACTCAACCCCTTAGGGCTAGTCTTACATAGGTCAAACAACACAAGAAGAAGAACAAGAAACATCAAGCTTAAAGTATGGCAAAATACCTTAGATTCTTGGCTTCCTTTGGTTGTTCTTTACTTTGGTTGGCTTCTCCTTTCAATTTTTGAAAATTCCCTCCTTGGTCTGACCTCAAAATAGACCCAAAAGTTTCAATAAAACCATATGAAAAAAGGGAAGATGGAGGAGGAAGAGTTTGCTAAAGAAAAGCCAATGAAATTTCATGAAAAGCTAGACCTTTTCCTTGCTTTTTGTAATATCCGGTCCTTTGAAAACGTGAGAAACGTAACATACAGTTTCTCTGTAAAACGAATAAAATTTACTGAATATAAAAAGAAGTCCCCTAAAATGAATTATTTAAGATCCTAAAAAATTTATATAGCATTTTAGACTCCTAAAAATGAGAATCCTAGGCTTAGACGGAAAGAAAAACGAAGCTAGAATGAAGAAACGAATTTGATCGAAAGGTTGATAAAACATAAGGGTATTTTCGTCATTTTGAGTAAATTTTGGAATTCTCACATGAGGGCTTTTTAAATGAAAGTTTTGAGTTCTCTAGGGTTCTTAAAGGCCTTGAAAGCCATAAGAAGCCCCAGGATAGTT
Organism: Erythrophleum ivorense; assembly: GCA_026724425.1. Classification (NCBI taxonomy): domain Eukaryota; kingdom Viridiplantae; phylum Streptophyta; class Magnoliopsida; order Fabales; family Fabaceae; genus Erythrophleum; species Erythrophleum ivorense. The sequence goes on from JAIUCV010000481.1 coordinate 366,618, forward strand.
AAAATCACTCCAGTGGACGTTTTCTAACGTTAGTTGACCCAAACTTTGACTAGTTTGTTCGGAGAGTTTTAAATCCAATTTGCATGAAATCAAAGGTATTTTATAAATTAGAGGACTTAAACTTTATGATGAAAATGGAAATTTTAAAAAAGGAGTTAAAATGAGCCTAAATATAGCAAACATGCGCGTAGGGGTAAAATGGTTATTTTGAAAAATTATAAAAGAGGCTTCTTAAGTAAGATTACACCTCATTACCTTCTCCAAGCTTCCATTTGTAGAAAAATGAGTAGCCATGGCATGACATTAAGAGGGGAGAAAGAGAGAAGAAGTTTAAGCTTCCGTTTAAGTAAGTAAATGGCCCCGTTTCATCCCACGCCAGTTAGGAAAGTTATTCCTCTCCCTAAGAGCTCTTTAATGGTGGTTTTCTTTTCTTGAAAACTTGAAAATTCAGGTCTGACCTAAGCCAAAAAAAGAACTCTTTTCAAGAAATCAATCAATGGAAAATAATCTACGCGAAGAGAGCTCTGTTTTAAAGTAAGACTTTACTTGAAACACTTGCAAAATCTTGTGTTTCCAAGCCATTTAACTTTTGGTCTAAAGAGAGAAAGTGAGGAGAAGAGTTTTTCTTTATGTGTTCTTGATGAAACCAAAGGTTATGGAGTGTGAAAATTAAGAATATACAACTAGAATTGAAAAAAGAGCTTTAGAATGCAAGTTATGCAATTTAGGGATTTGGTTGCACTTAGGCTAAGATGAAGCTTCCTAATAGTAATTTAAGTAGTATAAGAGTATATGAGTTCCTAAGACACCAAGAGAGCCTCCCACATACTTCTCCCATCAAAGAAATTAAAACAACTCTATTGGTGCCATATGGAAGCATAGCCTCGGGCAAGGAGGGTTTGTGCACTTAAGGAGTGTCTTAATTCCTTCTAAGCTTAGTTTTGCATCATGTATGATGGGAGAGTATGAAAGGAAGCCTTGGAAAAATTTTAGAAGTCATGGATAGTGAAATGGTATCATAGATTCCATATTATGGTTTAAAGAAGCAACATGTAGCTAGGTTCCTTGATTTAATTGTGTGATGACTCCAAGAGATTTAAATGGAGTCAAGAATCATAAATAGATAGAGAGAATGGAGCCAAGGTGATATTTTCTTAAGGTTGCTTCATTAAGTGTATTATGAAACCATAAAATGGTTTTATGAACCATCTAGCTTTTCTAATGAATATATGGCTTTAGAATTTGATTCAAGAGTATAATTAGCTTCTATATGATGTGTCTAGGCCAAGAAAATTGATCTCCACCTCCTTAGGTGTGTGAGGTCGAGGGAGAATACTCAAGACTCAAGGAAAGAGTATGCTTGTGTGGCAAAGGTAGCTCTCTCTACCTTTTCACATGCATGAATGTGTGCTTACATTGTCTTTGAATGTGTGTATATATGTTTTAAGATATGAAAAGTATTTAAGTATGAATCCTTATTCCATCATATCATGATGATGTTTTATATGCTTATTTTCATTTGCTTGAGTATGGAGAAGCCAAGAACCCTTAAAGTTAGTTAAGACAAAGTAAAGAGTCTCCCAAAAGTGAGGTTGACTCCCAAGAGTAAGGTTGAGTCAAAGACCTCTTAAAGAAAATGGGTGAGACAAGTCCAAATTCTACAAGTGAATGGGTGAGGCTAATCCACTCACTTGGCAAGCCTATGTATGCTATGTATAACTTGTTCAAATGCCAAGAATGTTTCTTGAACGCTCACATATGTTAATATGTCTATGCATGCATTTTCAAGGCTTGTATTGCATACTTTATGTGTGATTGAAAAGGAGATGAGCTATTGGGATTCCTTGAATCTCATCCTCTCCTCTCTAATGTCTTAACATGCTAGGTAAAGTAAATGAACAAGCTAATGGAAGCCACTAAGACTAAAAGAAGGAGATTGACAACAAAATGTATGAAATGGCCTAGTTTTGTCTCTCTTGTATCCATACACATGGCATATGATGTAATCCCATGATGAAATTGTTATGTAATCATATGAACATATGTAATTACCCAAATGTATGATGTATGAATGAAATTTGCTGCCAATAGTATGAGAAACATGTTTTGGGTATTGAATGGCAAGACTAGTATTATGTAATCTTATGTATAGCATGAGGTGAGAGAGTGAGTTTCCAAATTCTAGGTTGTGCACCTTTTATACAAGTTTAGAATGTCATTTTGGTGTATTCCCACTTGCTCAAGTGGCCATGGTGGCCTTGGAACTCAATATAAACCATTTGGACCCATTATATGGCATAAAAGTGATCAATTTGCAACCCAATGTCAAAATCTAACCAAATGAACGAATTTGCCCATGAAATTTGGTACACCTGTAGATTGTATTTAGAGCTTTTTGAAAAGCTAAAGTGCAAAAAAATCGGAGCTCTATAGAATTAATTATGAATTTTCAAATTTGGAATTTTTTTGCTATTCTGGTGCATATATTATTCATATAGTCAGTTTTGTGTTTTGTATGGTCAAATGGTGTCTAATGGTTATGAAATTTTATAGGCATAAACTAGAGGTCATAATATTTCTGTGGCCACCAAGATCACCTCATTTGGAGGTCTGAGTAGAGAGTTATGAATTTATGAAATTTTATATCAATACTAGTAATGCCACCTGACCTCTAATATTGTTCCATCATAATTTAGTTCCTAAATGAACTTGGCATAATCTGGAGATATTTTTACTTAAATTTAACATTTTTAGATTCTTATATTGACTAAATTTTCATGATTTGGAATTTAGTAGAATTAGTTATGCATTTCAAAAACTTATAACAGTAGCCCAGGTAGCTACAACCTTGGGTGCTTTTCAAATGTCAAACATCTACTTAATGTTTCATGAGCTGGACATATTTTTAGAATAAAGTAAACATCTATATCTTTCTAGAATGGTAAAGAATGCATGATTTTAATTTTACTAGAATTAGTTATGATTTTTTGAAAATCAAAGTTTGTGACAGAAAGTATGAAATTCTGGCCAAGGCTACACTTTGATATTTTATGTGTTTCTTGCACTTACATGAGTTCTAGGCCACTTTTGGTGATAGAATTGAGTTGTATCTATGTAATTAAATATGATAATGTGATACATGAGTTGAGATGGTCCACAAGATACCGAATGAAAATTTTGTTCCCCTACGCAACGCAAAAATATTCACTTTTTATATGCCATTTCTTTATGTTCTTGAGAAATATATGGCATGAGACTTATAAATAGCATAAGGCAAAGCTAGAAATTTATGGCGTTACACTTTTTCTCCTTCCTTTCTTCTCTCCTTTGTGTGCCTCACTCCCTTGCTCCTTTCTCTAGTTTAGGGCATAAATAAAATGGGCTAAGTGAAGGAGAGAGTGGGGCGCAGTCTTATATATAGGTAGGTTTAAGAAGTAGTTTCCAAAAATTCTAATTTTATTCCTTCATCTTGACATTTTTTTCTAGTTTATTTTAGCTTATTTTTTAGAACCATCTTTTTCATCATAAAATTTAGGTTCTCAATCTTATAAAATGCCTTTGGAATCATTCAAATAGGAGCTAAAACCTTCCTAGACGAAAGAGTTAAAGTTCATGTTAACATTGGAAAATGTACACCAATGGGGTTTTTACTATCCCAGGGCTTTCCATGGTTTTCAGGGCCTTTGAGAATCTTGGAGAACTCAAATTTGCCATTTAAAAAGCTCTCCTGTGAGAATTCCAAAATTTTTCTGAAATTACAAAAATGCCATTATATTTCAAAATTATTTCGTTAATTTTTGTTTGGTCATTTTAGCCTCTGTTTTAGGGTGTCTCTACCCTCCTAAATTTATTATTTATTGTCTAGATTATTATTCTAAATTTTTTGGACCTTAACCAATTCATTTCAAAGGACCTGCTTTGAAAAGATATTCGTTTCTGTTATTTTTACGAGGACGAGACATTACAATTCTCTCCCTTTAAATAAATTTTATTTTCAAAATTTAGATAATATACCTCATGAAAAGAGCTTTGGATACTTCTTTTTCATCTCTTCTTTTACCTCCCAAGTAGCTTCATTGGGAGATAACCCCTTCCAAACCACTTTCACCAGTGGTATCATCTTATTCCGTAACTACTTGAGTCTGACATCCACGATCCGATCTGGTGATACTATATATGATAGATCATCCTGTAACTGCATATTTTCATACTCTATGACATGTGAGGGGTCGGGCAGATACTTTTTAAGTTAAGATACATGGAATACATTGCAAACTTGGCTCAAGTTTAGGGGAAGGGTAAGTCTGTAGGGTACAGGTCCTACTTTATTAAGAATCTAGAATGGACCTATGTATTTTGGATTAATTTTTTTACTTTTAATGGACTGACTTATCCTTGTGACTGGAGACACTTTAACAAAGACATGGTCTCTAACCTCAAACTCTAATAGCCATCTACGTCTATCTGTATAACTTTTCTGTCTACTCTAGGCCGTTAGCAGTTTCTTTCTTGTGGTCTCAATTTTTCTAGTGGTTTGTTCCACTAATTCTGGGCCTATTAGGCTCTTCTCTCATAGCTCAACCTAACACATCGAAGACTTACACTTCCTCCCATACAATGCCTTATACAGTGTCAGCTAAATACTTGCATGATAGCTATTATTATAGGCAAACTCCGCTAGAGGAAAATATGTATCCCAGTTTCCTTTCATCTCTAGAACACACGCCCTCAACATGTCCTCTAAGGTTTGGATGGTTCTCTCTAGGGGTGATAGCTGTGCTAAATCTGTTTGGGGTTGATAGGCTGTGCTAAATCTAAGTTTAGTATCTAGAGCATCTTGTAATGATCTCCAGAAGTTCATTCAAAGTGAATCTGGGATCTCTATCTAACATTATACTCTTAGGCACACCATGTAATCTAACTATCTCTCAAATATACAACTGGGCTAATTTATATAGGGTAAAAGTGGCTTTTATCACTGAAAAGTGTGCTGACTTTATTAATCTATCCACTATTACCTATACAGCATCATGCCCCAATGATGTCCTAGGTGGACCCATGACAAAATCTATAACTATACTATCATATTTCCACTTTGGGATATCTAGGGGCTGAAGTAACCTAATTAGTTTTTGGTGTTCTATTTTGATTATTTGACATACTAGACATCGGGAGACATACTCTACTATATCTACTTTCATTTCAGGCTACCAAAACATTTTTTTTAAATCATGATACATTTTATTACTATATGGATGAATGGTGTACTTTACTTTTATGTGCCTCATTTAGTATTCTCTCTTTAGTCTCAGCATTTATAGGCACATATAGCCTATCCCTATACCTCACTATATTATCCTCAGACAAATTGAACTTTTGAGTGCTACCTTAGGCTATCTGAGATCTAATTTTACTTATATGGTTATCTGTTTATTGGGCCACTCTTATTTGATCCCTCAGGCCATTTTCTATTTGGGTTTCACTCATCAATAACTTCCCCGAATGCACATCACATGAGAGATTCATATCTTTAAATCTCTCAATTAACTCTTACTCTTTGATCATCATACAGGCCATATGTATGGATTTCCTACTCGGGCATCAGCTACTACATTAGCCTTATCGGGATGGTATTTTAGAGTAAAATCATAATCCTTCAAAAATTCTAACCATCTTCGCTATCTCATGTTCAATTCTTTCTATCCAAATAAATATTTAAGGCTCTTGTGGTCACTGTAAATTTCTATAGCTACCCCATATAAGTAGCGTCTCCATATTTTTAGAGTAAACACTATTGTAGTTAGCTCTAAGTCATGTGTGGGATAATTTTCTTCATGGGGCTTTAATTGTCTCAAGGCATGAGCTACCACTCGGCCTTTTTGCATAAGCATACATCCTAACCCTTTCTTTAAGACATCACTATAGACTACAAAAGTCTCTCTAGGGTCAGGAAGTATTAAATTTGGGGCTGTGGTCAACTTATGTTTCAATTCCTGGAAGCATTTCTCACATCTCATCCTACACAAATAGCACATTCTTTCTAGTAAGCTAGGTTAGTGGTATCGCTATCTGAGAAAAGCCTTGAATGAACCTCCTATAATAACCTACTAAACCTAGGAAGCTTCTGATCTCTGTCACTATCCTAGGTCTCTCCCACTGTAACACTACCTCCACCTTATGGGGATCTATTGTGACCCCTGCTTAGAAGACTACATGGCCTAGAAATTGAACTTCTGTGAGCCAGAACTCATATTTACTAAGTTTAGCATACAACTATCTCTCTCTTAAGGTTTCTAAGACTAATATTAGGTGCTGCTTATGTTCTTCTCTACTCTTTGAATAGATGAGGATATCATCTATGAAGACAACTACAAATCTATCTAAGTTTGGCCTAAACACTCTATTCATGTAATCCATGAACACTGCAGGTGCGTTGGTCAACCCGAAGGGTATAACTAAAAACTCATAATGCCCGTATTTAGTTATAAAAGTTATCTTAGGAATATCCTTAGCCTTTATCCTAAGCTGATGATATCCTAATCTAAGGTCTATCTTAGAGAATACCAATGCTCCTACTAACTGATCTAGGAGGTCATCTATAAGGGGGAGAGCATATTTATTCTTAATGGTTATTTTATTGAGTTCTTGGTAGTCTATACACAGTCTAAGGCTACCATCTTTCTTCTTTATAAATAAGATTAGAGCTCCCCACAGTGAGACACTAGGTCTAATGAAACCTTTCTCTAAAAGTTCCTCTATTTGTTTCTTAAGCTCAGCTAGCTCGATGGGAACCATCCTATACTGGGCCTTAGACACTGGACCTGCCCCAAGTACAATGTCTATGGAAAACTCAACCTCTCTCTCTAGGGGTAGTCCACTAGTCTCTTTAGGGAACATTTCTAGGAACTTTCTCATTATTGGAATTTCCTCTATACCCTCTTCTATCTCAGCTTGAACTGAAAAGAAAACTAGGTATCCTTGACAACCATGCTCTAGAGACCTCTTAACCTGGGAGGTGGTTATAATAGATAACTCAATCGTCATACTAGGTATAGTCCCACATTCAGGTAAAGTAATATATTTACAAGAAAAATCAAGTGTGGCATTATTTACAAACGTCCAATTTATATTGATAATCAAATCAATGTCAATAAAAAGCATACATATCAAATCAAGGGTAGTATAGCAATGATTAAACTAGACCACACAATTTAAACAAACATGGGAAGTAATGGCTCTATTTCTTGTAGGGGTAGATATATGCAATTTGATGATTATGTCCCACAATCTCAAATAAAACTAGGTAGATTAATAAGCTTGTAGGTAATGTTATAATCTAGGTCATTTCCCAAGGAGTTTTTGCCTCTAATTATTTGTGAAAGAGTATTCTAAGTATTACTAAATGAAAATTGTTTAGGGGATTTTGAATTACTAAAATTTAATTGAACTAAATTTGAAATGACAAGAGTAAAAAACTTAACACTAAGTGAAGTAAACAACTAAGAAAATGTGGTAGCTAGCCTTTAGATAGACTCCCTAAAATTCAATTATCCTTGCTTTCTTTTAGTATACCAAAATTGGATTTAAATTCTTGTTTATTAATGTATTCTCCATAAGAACTCTTGAATTACCATCAAAGACTCAATTCACCCATAATTCAATGATTTTGCAACCGCAAGAAACCTTGAAGAATTAATCAGTTGAGTTAGGAACAATAACATACTAAAACCAATTCTAAATGCTCATAAAAATCTACTGCACAATCCACTAAAAATACTAATTAACCAATTAGATTAATGAATTCCTCAAACACATTAATTGCACAAAAATTGCAGCCACTCAATTTAACAACCATTACATCAATTGGCTTATAATCAAGAGGAAATTAATAGCAAATTGCACAGCTACTAAGTCTGGATTTTCTACAAACATGTAGAGATCAAAATTAACATCTAAATAGGAAATTACAACCAATCCACAATCCAAATTAATCTAGTAAATTTCAGTAATTAAATTCCTAAATTAATAAGCTAAACCTAGTCAAATTAATAAGAGAAATAATGTTGAAATTAAAGGATTGAGCAAAGAGATTTTATCCAATTAAAGAGGCAAATTGAAACTTAAATCTGCATCTAGGAATGTCCACTCTTCAGCTAGCTACCAAGGAGATTTCAAGCAACCATGGATGAGATGGATAGAGGAATTTTGATGGAAGGATGAGCTATGTGGAGAGGATGATCAAAGAAATCCCTTCTTGCTCACGTACTGGAGCTCACAATGTCTTTTTGTTGTATTTCGCATTTTTTTATTCCCAACTCCCCAGCTCACGTTCTTTTGACGTTCTTTTTCACATTAATCTCCAATTTCCTTCCTTTCATGTGTTCCATTAATTTGTCACATTTTCAACCTTTGTTTATATGAGTGTGGGCCCCATTCCTTCCATCTATGCATGTGTATAGATGTGCATGCTCCATTCGTAGCTTCTCACATGGCTTTTCTTAATTTTATTTCCTCCTGCAGCCAGAGCCTTCCTCATGCTTCCTTTGCATCATTTCCATGTGAGCTTTCTTCATCACAATAACATGCTCTACACACATTAGCCATAACTCATTTTTTATGCCTCACATGGTTGTCTTATCTCATGAATTCATGGCTTCACTTCACGTGCTTTACTACTTATCTCTCAAGCCAGACCTAAAGAATCCTCCTCCTCCTTTCTTCGCTTGCTTCTCTTCTTTCCCTGCTTCTTCTTCTGTTCTACTCTTGCACAGCTTCTGTACATTTGCCTTCTTAAACCCATTTTGCTACATGCTGGCATATGGAGGCTGGACCCATAGCCTGGACTCCTAACTTATTCAACTCATGAACTACCTCGTGAGCTATGCCCTTGTTCTGTGGCTTCATGATGCATACCCATCTCAGCTCCTTCATGTACTTCTACCCTCCTCTAGCCTCGTAACTCTTCTCTTCATTTTTAGTTCATGTTGCTTCCTCTATTTGTGGGATGTTGTGTTAAAGATGTAGCTGGAACATGCATGTTGCTATGTGGGTTAATGGATGAAGCTATATGGAGAATGGGCCCGTGGCTATGTGCAATGTAGATGAATGTGTAACTTGTAGGCTTCACATGTGAGTGGGTGGCTTAAGTATGTTGCTACATGGAGAGACCTATGAGTGATGTGTGAGTGTGCATACCACATGAGTGAGAGATGTGAGAGTGGGAGGATGGCCTAGGTTGTGTGAGGTGAATGGAATGTGGGCTTCCTTATTCTTATGATCCAATTGGAATTAAATCTTCCATCTCTTTTTCAATTTCCATTTAAACTTTAATTGCCCATTGAAAAGTCTACACACAAAAAATAAGAAAAATCAAGTAGGAATATTCGAAAAATTATTTAAGAGAACTTTATGCATTAAAATCTAACAGTTTTGTAAATAAATTCCTAGAGTGCAAAAATAGCTACTAAAACCAATTATCCAGCTAATTAAACCTCTAAAGCCACATTTGGTCATCAAAATGCCTAATTAGAAAGGAAAAAATATATGAAAATTAGCAATCATCATAAGTCATAAGGTAATATATGCATACTCAGACCCAACCTCCTAGCACAGTCATATGATATGAAATAGTGACTAGCACCCGAATCAAATAATGCAGTCACAGGAAAATCATTTATCTTAATAGTACCTTATATTAGACTAGGGGACTAGCTAGCCTCCTGCTATGTCAGGACAAAGACTCTACCCTAGGTCTGAGGTCTAGAAGTGGGAGCCATCTTTCTCTACTGAAAGAACTGCTGGAGAGCTTGAGTGTAGTCCTCGACCATGTGTCCTAGCCTACCACTTCTGTAGCACATATTCTACCCCACATAAACACGGTCTATACCCGTGATTTCTACCATACTAGGGACATGCTGTGGGTGCAAAATTGCCTCTGCTGGACTAAGTTCTCCTTCTTTTTCCTTTTCTATTCCCTTGGCTTCTACCACCTCTCTTGCTAGTAGCTATGGCCTATGTTTCTTCCTTAGGTCTCTTTAGGCTCAGGGAAAGGAGGTTTGGCATTAGAGGTAGGCTGCATAGTCTTGAGATTTGCTTATGTAACTCTACAAATCTCTTTAGAGTGTTAAAGTTCCTAATTCTTTGTGGAACCACCCTGTCTCTAATCTTAGGAGCCAAACCTTTCTCTAACTTATCTGCTCTCCAGCGCTTGTCATCGTGTCTTTATAAATATGAAGAATATCTGGAGAGCTTTACAAACTTGGCCATATACTGGTCCATGGACATTTTCTTTATCTGCCTCAGGAGTACAAACTCTGACTCCTTCTCATCTCTAATAGAACTAGGGAACTACCTTTCATAAAAGGCTTGAAGGAACGCCTCCTAAGTAATTGAAAGGTTCTTCACTCTCAGAATAAGCTCAGTACCCTTTCACTGATAATCTGTAGCTTTCTCTAATTAGAAAATAGCCATGGTGGCTTTTTGCTCAGAGGTACACTCCACCCAGATATCTTCTCAAGTTGTATAATCCAGGCCTCAGCTTTCTCTATATTTATCTCACCATCAAAGGTGGGAGGCCTGAATTTTCTGAACTGAGTAATAATTTATTTAGTAGAGGGCTGCTCCGAGACTGGAGGTGTCTGAGCTAGTGGAGTCTGAGTAACTTGATGTATATGGAAGTGTGGCTGTGGATCAATATGAGTCACCCTTGAATGCTCGGGACTATCTAAGTGCTGTGGTGGTTGTGGAGGAGGAGGTGTAAGGCCCTGACTATCTTTCTTGGCAATCCATTCCTATAACTACGTAATTATGGCCTGCTACTGATCCAGGTGAGCCATAATAGCCTGAAGGGCTCTAGTTACTAGATCACTAGGCTTGGCTTTATCATTTGCATGAGCCTCTTTGGAATGCCTACCTCTCTTAGTGTTTACCATCTTGCTAAAACATCATTAACAAACTTTAGCATCAAAGGGAGCACACTTACCACTATCACACTCAATTCATCCACAATTAGCTCATATACAAATGCAAACTCATGTACATAAGGGCAAATCTCATATTCATAAGCCACAACCCACATCAAAGTGCCTGAACCATTGTTTTGATACCAATAAAGTGTAACACCATAATTCTCTGGCTCATCTAACATCATTTCTAAGTTCACTTCCTGGGATCATACAAGCTTGCTAAAGAAAGTCATTAAAAATATTCATTTTAATTGTGTTATGTCACGCATAAAATTGTAGTTGCTTGTCCTGTGGACATATGAAGTCGTCCATCTCATTCTCATATTTAAATACACAAAATACAACTCATAACCATCTCAAGAAGTGGCCTAGAACTTGAGCTAATGAAGTATATGCATGAAAATAATGTGTGTAGCCTTGGATTGAAATTCCAATTTTCTATTATCAAATTTGAAAAATCATAACTAATTCTAGAAAAATAAAAAAAAAAAACACACTATATTTGGAAAGCTACAGATGTCTACTTTATGTAAAAAATAAATCCAAACCACAATAGGGACATATAGCCACCAGAAATTGATAGAATAGTAACAAAGGTCGTCTATCATTATTGATATTGCCTCTCAACTTCAAAAATTCATATCTCCCTACTTAGATGTCCAATTGGAGTGATCTTATTGGCCACAAAAAGCTTATCATGTCTTGTTTATGGCTGTAAAATGTCTTGAGTATTGGACACCACTTGGCCCTCAAATGACACAGCACAAGAAACTTACCATATGAATAGTGCTTATACCAGTTCAGCAAAAAAATGCCAACTTTGAAAAATCATAATTAATTTCACAGGGCTCTAAATAATCTAGTCTTTCAATTCCTAAAAATCTCTAAATGATATCTATTAGCATGCCAAATTTTATGAGCAAATTCGTTCATTTGATCAAATCTTGACATTAGGTTACAAAATGGTCATTTTTATGTCTTATAAGGGGTTCAAGAGGGTCAAATTTGGTTCTATGACTCCCAAGGACACTTGACCACATGGGAAGGCACCAAAATGGTTGACTAAACATGTTTCAAAGGTGCACATTACAAACTCACTCATCCACCCCAAGACATACAAAAGATTACACAAGGTAGTTCTTGCCATTCAATGTCCAAACTATGCAATATTGTACATATGGCATCAAATCTCATTTGTACATGATACATTTATATATTTACATATGTTCATGAGGTCATACAACATATACAATAAGGAATTACATTGTATGCCACGCATATGGCTATGATTTGGCATTTTCACACACTTGGTTGTCAAACTTTCCTTTTCTAGCTTAGTGGCTCCCATTTCTTAGCTCACATGGTCTACTAAGACATGTTAGACATGTGGGGAGGAAGGAATGAGATTCTAGGAATCCCAATATGTAATATCCGGTTCTCTAAAAATGAGAAAAAATATGAGAAACGTAACATACAGTTTCTCTGTAAACAAATGAAATTCATTAGATACAAAAGCAAGTCCCCCAAAATGACTTAGTTAAGGTTCCAAAAAATTTAGGAAGCATTCTACACTCCTAAAAATGAGAATCCCAAGCTCAGACGAAAATAAAAATGAAGCTAGGATGGTAAAACAATTTGTGACAAAAACTGACAAAATGTAATAGCATTTCCGTAAATAAGTGAAACTTTTGGAAAACAAATAGAAGGGCTTTTTAAATGCGAAATTTGAGTTGCCCAAGATTCTCAGAGGCCTCAAAAACTACAAGAAACCCCCGGGGCTAGTAAAACCCCTCCGGTGTACGTTTTCTAACATCAGTGAGTCTAAACTTTGACCGATTCATTCAGTAAGGTTTTACCTTCAAATTGAGTGATTCCAAAGGTATTTTTTTAAATTGGGAACCTAAATTTTATAATGGAAAAGATAGTTCTTAAAAAGGAGGTAAAACGAAGCTGAAACAAAATTGCTATTACAGAAGGATGAAATTGGAATTTTTGAAAAAGTGTGTTTCTAGAAGCTCTCACACACTTCTCCCTTTTTCTCCCACCTTCTTAAGCACAACTTCCTCTGCCAAAATTACAAAAAAATAGTAGCTCCTTGAGGCTCACCAAGAGAGGAATAAAAGGAGGAAGAAAAAGGCAAGAAAGGTATGGAATTTCTTAGTTTTTTCATGCTTTCTCTTTAGCAAACCTCTTCTCCTCCATTACCCTTTCTTTTCTATGAATTTACTAAAGTATATGGATCTGTTTTAAGGGAAGAACAGAGGGGAAAATTCGGATTTGAAGAGAGGAGGCCAAGGAAAGTGAGAAACAAGCAAGAAAAGCCATAGAAACAAGGTAAAGTCTTCATCCTATGGTAGCTACTCCTTCCCCCTTCTTCTCCCTATTTCACCCCATATATGTAGCTGCAAGAGGGCTTGAATTTTGGGTAGAACTAAGGGCGAATTCTATGAATTTAAGGGAGGAGAGTAAGAATCTGCAAGGAAATTCAAGTAAAAGCCATTGATTTTCAAGATAAGAAACCGAGGGTTTCATGAGCTCCCTTAAAAATCTGATTTGATGCAATTGTTCTTAGGCCTAAATGAATGTTTGGATGAGCTCTTGAGATCCCTAGAAGGCTCCTCATATGCATCTTCCATTAAAAGAATGAAGCAAACTCACTTGGTGTTCATATAATGCATAGTTTAGGCCTAGGCTAGATGAAGCACCAAAGGGTAGTTTTAATTTGTTCCAAGCTTAGTTTTGAGTCATGAATGATGGAAGAGGATGAAAGGAAGCCTTAGAAAAATTTTAGAAGCCATGGATAGTGAGATGGTATTATAGGATCCATATTATGGCTTAAAGAAGTAACACCTAGATAGGCTCCTTGATTTGATTGTGTGATGACTCTAAGATGTTTAAGTAGAGTCAAGAATCATAAATAGATGGAGAGAATGGAGCCAAGATAATATTTTCCTAAGGTTGCTTCATTAAATGCATTATGGAACCATAAACGAGCCTTATGAGTCACATAGCTTTTCTAGTGAATGTGTGGCCTTAGAATATGATTCAAGAGTGTAATTAGCTTCCATATGATGTGTCTAGGCCAACATAAATGATCTCCACCTTTTTGGGTGTGTGAGGTCAAGGGAGAGGACTTAAGGCTCAAGAAAAAAGTGTGTGAATGCAAGCAAGGTAGCTCTCTCCACCTTCTCTCATGCATGAATGTGTGCTTACATTGTCTTTGAATGTGTGTACATATGTTTCAAGCTATGAAAAGTATTTTAACATAAGCTCTTATTCCATGGTACCATGATGATGTTTTATGCATTCAAATGATGTTTTATATACTTGCCTTGGTTTGCTTGAGTATGGAGAAGCCAAGAACCCTTTAGCCATGGTGAGGATGAGACAAAAACCTTTAAACTTAGTTGAGACAAAGTACAGAGTCTTCCAAGAGTAAGGTTAAGTCAAAACCTCTTAGAGAAAATGGATGAAGCAAGTCCAAAATCTATAAATGAATGGGTGAGGTTAGTCCACTCACTTGGTAAGCCTATGTATGCTATATATGATTTGTTCAAATGCCAAGAATGTTTCTTGAATGCTCACATGTTTCAATATGCCCATGCATGCATTTTAAAGACTTGTATTGCATACTTTATGTGTGATTGAAAGGAAGATGAACTATTGGCATTCTTTGAACCTCATCCCCTCCTCTCCAATGTCTTAACATACTAGGTGAATCAATTGAGCAAGGTAATGGAAGCCACCAAGCCAAGGAGAAGGAGATTGACATCAAAATATATAAAATGGCCTAATTATATCTCTCTTGTAGCCATACACATGGCATATGATGTAATCTCATGATGAAATTATTATGTAATAATATGAACATATGTAATTACCCAAATATATAATGTATGAATGGAGTTTGATGCCAAATGTATGAGATAACATATTTTGGGTATTAAATGGTCAAAGCTAGCATGTGTATTCTTGTGTATATCATGGGGTGGATGAGTGAGTTTGAGAAATATGGGTTTATGTGTAATATCCAGTTCTTTAAAAATGAGAGAAAATGTGAGAAACATAACGTACAGTTTCTCTAGAGTTCTCAAAGGCCTAGAAAATTATGGGAAAGCATGGGATAGCTAAAGCCCCTCCGGTGGATGCTTTCCAATGTCAGTACACCTAAACTTTGATGGATTCATTTGGGAAGGTTTTAACACTGATTTGAGTGAATCTAAGGCATTTCACTAAATTGGGAGCTTAAATTTCATAATAGAAAAGACGGTTTTTAAAAAGGAACTAAAATGAGTTAGAAACAAAAATGCCAAGAATGAAGGGCAAAAGAAGAATTTTTGAAGAAGTCCTTTTTAAACCCATATATATATATGAGGTGCCCTTCTTCTCCCCTCATTTAGGTCAACCAAGTTTCGCCCAAAAACAAAAAAAAAAAACTTAAGGGAGGAGGGGCACAAGAACAAGGGAAAGGAGAAGGGAAAAACTCAATAAAAAGATAAGAATTTGTTGGAATTTCCTAGTCTTCTCTTTAGGAAATTTCTTCTCCTCCTTCTCTGTTGGAGATTGTGCCCTAGGCCAATCATTGTATTGCGAACATTGTTTTTATTACAAAATAAGAGTTTTCTTTTTATTACATTATTATATTATTTGCATGTTTATATATAATAATATCCATGGATAAATCATTTTTTTGAATTATCCAAAATATCCCTAATCAATCATCCTTGTGGGAACAACGATGAATTAAGATTAGTATGATTTTGATTAATTAAGTGTTAATCATGTATGATGATATGAATCAAAATCATAGGCATGTGTTAGAGAACAGAACGTTGGATAGACCCATCATGAGATAAACTACATGGATTAGGTCATAAGTTTATCTCATATATAACCATGTCATTGATCCCTTGCACCTGAGATCACCATAGATTCTTACATGAAGGACACTGTACTTTGCATAGTCTAATGTCACCTTTGACCGGGTGATTATAAAGACTGTGATCAGGTATAATGGAATCCATGCAGAGGAAGATGAGTGGTCAAGATGGAATTTGTCCCTTTAATTAATAGAGAGATATCTCTGGGCCCCTCGATGAGTGTGATTGAGAAATGCATGGGCATGCTCAGATGGAAAGGGTTCCATCTTATATCAGTCTGCTCAAAGATCGAGAAAGTTATGATCGAGCAAGTTGAAGATGACATTTCCATGCCTCATACTCGATCTAGATATCATGTGACAAAAGGGATATGATAGGATTATAAGATAGGTTACATCGGATCACCGATTCCATATGATTTGGGTAGTCACAATGTCTTGCTAGAGGCCGCTTGTGATTTGTGGGTCAAACAGTGCAGTTGACCCACTACCAACATCATATGGGTCTGCAGGGTCGCACACAAGAACGGACCAACTCGGGCTAAAATGTCCACATTCATTGAATCAGAAATGTGTCTAAATTCAATGAATATCTAGGATGGAGGAATTATATATATATATAAATAATTAAATGTGAAATATATTATATATATATATGTATATTATATTTGATATTATATATATATATATGTATATGAATTAAGTTAAATTTGATTCTATTAGATAGATTTAAATTTAAACTAATCAGATAATTTAAATTTAATTCTATCAGATAGATTTAAATTTAAATTAATCAGATAATTTAAATTTAATTATATCAGATAGATTTAAATTTAAACTAATCAGATAATTTAAATTTAATTCTATCAGATAGATTTAAATTTAAACTAATCAGATTATTTAAATTAAGCTCTAGAGATTGTTAGTTTAAATTTAAACTATAAGATAGATATGAATTTAAACTAATAGATATATTTAATTAATTTTGATTAATTAAATATATCTGAAACTCTATAAATAGGAGTTTCCATATCAGAAGCTTATAATAGAGTTGCCTCCAAAATCCTTAGAGAGAGAGATTCGTACGGACTATACGGACACTCCAAAATCCTTAAAGAGTGACACTGTACAGACACCGTACGAAATTGTACGAAACGTCGTACGGACACCGTGCGGACTGTACGAAATTGTACGGCCAGGCTGCTAGCGCACCGTTTGAGTTGCTGAACTCCGTTCGTGTGAATACCAGTAGAGGGAGTTGATTTGCGGTCAGTTCCTGTGATCCAAACAGAAGAAAATAACAAACTCAAATGACCGAAAAGTAATTCTCTGAACCTATTCAGTTTAAGCGACTTTGACGGATCCTTGGTGGGAATTGGAATAAAATTTTTTTAACGTTTCCGCTGTGTGTCTCTCATCATTCCCAACATTCTCTTCTTTCTCCCTACAATTTTCTTAAAGTTTTTGGTGCTGTTTAAGGTCAGAGCAAGGAGGGAAAATTCGAATTTGAAGAGAGGAGGCCAAGGAAAGTGAGAAACAAGCAAGAAAACAAGGAAAAACAAGGTAAATCTTCCATCTCATGGTAGTTACTTCCTCCCCCTTCTTCTCCTTATTTCGCCCCATATATGTATATGCAAGAAAGCTAGAATTTTGAGGAGAACCAAGGGTGAATTCCATGAATTTAAGGGAGGAGAATAAGAATATACAAAGAAATCTAAGTAAGAACTATGAATTTGCAAGTTAGAAAAGTTAGGGTTTTAATTGCACCTTAAACTCTATCATGAACCCTAGTCATATTTTATAATGTTTAAGTGTCCATATGAGTTCCTAAGACATCAAGAGAGCTTCTTACATGTTTCTCCCATCAAAGGAAGCAAGGAAACTCCATTGGTGCCTTATGGAAGTATAGCTTCGACCAAGGAGAGCTAATGCACCTAGGGAGTGTTTTAATTTCTTCCAAGCTTAGTTTTGCATTATGTATAATGGGAGAATATGAAAGGAAGCCTTAGAAAAATTTTAGAAACTACAGATAGTGAGATGGCCTTATATGTTCCATAATATGACTTAAAGAAGCAACACCTACCTAGGCTCCTAGAATTGATTATGTGATGACTCTAAGAGGTTTAAATGGGGTCAAGAATCATAAATAGATGGAGAAAATAAAGCCAAGATAATGTTTTCCAAAGGTTGCTTCATTAAGTGCATTATGGAACCATAAATGAGCCTTATGAGTCACCTAACTTTTCTAGTGATTGTGTGGCCTTAGAATTTGATTCAAGAGTATAATTAGCTTTCATATAATGTGTATAGGCCAAGAGAAATGATCTCCAGCTTCTTGGGTATATGAGGTCAAGGGAGAGGACTCAAGGCTCAAGAAAAAAGTGTGTAAATACAAGTAAGATAACTCTCTCCACCTTCTCTCATGCATGAATGTGTGCTTACATTGTCTTTGAATGTGTGTATATATGTTTTAAGCCATGAAAAGTATTCTAGTATGATTTCATATGCTATAGTACCATGATGATGTCTTGTTCATTCAAATGATGTTTTATTTGCTTTCTTTGGTTTGTTTGAGTGTGGACAAGCCAAGAACCCTCTAGCCATGGTGAGGATGAGCCAAGAACCCTTAAGATTGGTTGAGATAAAGTAAAGAGCCTCCCAAAGGTGAGGTTGACTCCCAAGAGTAAGGTTGAGTCCAATAACCTCTTAAAGAATGGGTGAGGCAAGTCTAAAATCCACAAGTGAATGGGTGAGGCTAATCCACTTACTTCGCAAGCCTATGTATGCCATATATGACTTGTTCAAATGGTAAGAATATTTCTTGAATGTTTGCACACTCCATGATGCTCATGCATATATTTTCAAGACTTGTATTGCATACTTCATGTGTGATTGAATGGAAGATGAGCTATTAAAATTTTTTGAATCATATCCCCTCCTCTCCAATGTCTTAACATGCTAGGTGAAACAATTGAGCAAAGTATTGGAGGCCACCAAGCCTAGAAGAAGAAGATTGACATCAAAGTATATGAATATACCTAGTTTTGCTTCCTTTTTAGCCATACACATGGCATTTGATGTAATCCTTTGATGAAGTTGTTATGTAACCATATGAGCATGTGTAATTATGTTGATGTGTTATGTATAAATGAGAGCTAAGGTTATATGCATGAGAATGTGCAATTTAGACATGCAATAACCAACTAGCATTATGGGAATGTATGTATAAATGAAAGTGGAATGGTCAAATTGAGATGCATGAGGTTTGGAGCCATTTGGATAGTTCATACAAGTTATATTAATCCTTTTAAAATTGCTCAAGAGGTGCCAAACATCAAAGGAGACTATTTGGACATTTTGATACCTCTTATGGAGCAAAATTTGACCACTTTAGAAACCTATACCAATTTTTATCCAAATGAGCTCTTATTGATCTAAAACTTGGCATGCATTTAGAGCTTCTTGAGAACTTTTTAGGAAGCTAAAGTGCAGAATTTTTGGAGATCTATGGAATATTTGATGAATTTTCAAAGTTAGAAAATTGTCTAATTAATGTCAAGGGTACTGTTCACTCAAGTCCGAAAATGAATTCTGACACTCAAGAGGTAAATGATGTCCAATTGCCACAAAATTTTATAAAGAGAAACAAAACACCCCCATAACTTGTGCTAACTAGAAGCACCCCATTTGGATGTCTAGAGAGGAAGATATGAAATTTTGAAGTTTCTGTCCAGCATTAGGCATCCAAACTGACCCAGGTTATTGTTTGATTGGTTTTCAATGCTAGGACATGCCAAACTGGTTTGGACTTATTTTTTTCCTCTAGCTAACATCTATTTCTTTCTAGATTGGTATTATTTGTATGAATTGGATATTTTTGGAATTAATTGGACATTTTTGAAGTTTGCTGTAGGAACTTGAGAAAGTACCAGTAGCCCACCGGACCTCTACCCTTTCTCGTATGTCAAACGTCTTCTGTGTGATGAGGCATGGCCTAGACATATTTTTATCATAAATTAGACATGTATAGATTTCCATAATGGCAAAGAATACATGTATTTTATGCTTCCCTTTGCTTTCCACGAGTTGTAGGCCACTTTTGGTGATGGAAATGAGTTGTATGAGAATATGATACATGAGATCACATGATCCATAAGACACCGAATGAAAAATTTATACGCGACGCAACACTAAAATACTCATTATTTTAATATCTTATGTGTGTTGCATGATGTGAGGCCTAGATATAGCATGAAATGAGCTAGAAATTATGGTGTTATATTTATTGGTATCAGAGCAAAGTTTTAGGCTCCTTTAGAGTAAATTTGGCTTGAGGATGTAGCGTTAGGGCTATATGAAGGACTTGTATAGCTATGAAGAGCTTTGTATAAGACATTTTGGGTGTGTGAAAATAGTTTGTGGCTATATTCATGATAAGTAAGTTGTACAATGGTCTTGAGGTAGATAGTGGACATCGGGAAAGGTTGGCCTTTAAAATAGCTTGAGCAGAGTTAAAGGATGCGACGGCTAGAGCTTGATGAGATATTATGGTTCGCTGAGATCAGTAGCAAGCCCTAGATATGAACGATGAGGAATGATTTCATTAATACGAAGAGGCTTGCTAGAGAGAGTATTTGAGGCCTAATTCTCCTGGTTGTCATACTCAGACCATTCCAAGATGTCTCACATAATGTAAAGTGTAACACCTTATATTTCTAGCTTATTCCATCACATTTCCATGCTTTACATCATACATTTCATGAAGGAGCAAGAAAAAGGGGATTAAAATAATGCATTGTCTAGCATTGCGTCGTGTATAAAAATTTCATTTAGTGTCACATAGATCGTATAAGCTCATACATTACATTTTCATATTTAATTACATGAATACAACATATTTGCATCATCAAAAGTGGGCTACATCTCATGGAAACCAAAGGGAAACATAAAATACATATATATTTTTGACCAAATTTTCCTCTTTTTTGTCACAAGCTTTGGAAAATCATAAATAATTCTAGAAAGCTCAAAATCATGCATTTTTGACAATTTTAGAAATCTACACATGTATACTTCAAGCTAAAAATATGTCCAGACCATAACATCCAACACAGAAGATGTTTGACAATCGAAATAGTCTAGAGGTCAGGCTATCTACTAGTGCTATTATATAATTCTGCAGCAAATTTAAAAAATATCTAATTAATTCCACAAAAATCCAATCTAAGCAAATATGCCAATCTGGAAAGATGTGGATGTTAGCTAGAGGAAAAAAATAACTCCATACTAGTTCAGGCACGCCCAGATCTCAAAACCTAATCAAACAGTAGTTGAGGTCAATTAGAGCGCTGGGTACTGGATAGATTCTTTGAAAAATCATATCTTCCACTCTAGACATCTAAATGAGGTGCTTCTAGTTGGCACAAGTCACTGGAATGTCTAGTTTTTTTGTATAAAATTTTATGGCAATTGAATATCATTTGAGCCTTGTGTGACAGATCTCATTTTTGAGCTTGAGTGAATAGTGAGATGACCAAAACTAAAATTTTTGACAACTTTGAAAATTTATCAAATATTCTGTAGATCTCTGAAAATTTTGTTCATTAGCTTCCCAAAAATATCTTAACAAGCTATAATTACATGCCAAATCTTAGATCAAAAAGAGCTCAATTGGACAAAAAGTGATATAGGGTTCCATTATGGTCAAATTTGGCTCTATACAGGATATCAAAATGTCCAAATGGCTTTCCTTGGTATTTGGTACCTCTTGGGCAAGTCTAAAAACATGTTTATGACTTGTGTGAGCTGCCCAAAGGGTCCCAAACCTCATGCATCTCAAATTGGTCATCTCACTTGTAATTGTACATACTTGCATCAAACTTTCAAGAAGCACAATTTGCCATTACATACTCAACTTATATTCTATCATTCACATGACATATCCTCTCATTTTTACATCATATCTTAACATAATTACATATGTTTCAAAGGTCATAGATCATATACAACAATGGATTACATCATTAGATATCAATATGGCCTTAAAGAACAAAAACTATGTATTGTGATGTCAAGCTCTCATCTTCAAGGTGGTTAGCTTCCATTACCTTACTCTCTTGGTCCACCTAGTATGTTAGATCATCGAAGAGGAGGGGATGAGATTCAAAAAATCCTAATAACTTATCTCCCATTCAATCATACATAAAAGATGCAAAATAAGTCTTATGAATGCATGCATGGTATACAGATATGTGTAATCATTTAAGAAGCATTCATAACATTTGAAAAAGTTATACATAGCATACATAGGCTTGCCAAGCAAGTGGATTGGCCTCACCCATTCTTTAAGAGGTTTTTAGACTTAATCATGCTCTTGGGAGTCAACCTCACTTTTGGAAAACTCTTTACTTTGTCTTACCAATCTTAAGGGTTCTTGGCTTATTCTTACCATGGCTAAGGGTTCTTGGCCTCACCATGCTCAAGCAAACCAAAACACACATCATAAACATCATATGAAAGCATATTGTAACATTATGTCACCATGGAATCAAAGTCATACTAGAACACTTTTCATGGCTTAAAAATACATATACACACATTCAAAGACAAGTAAAGCAAACAACCATGCATGAGAAAAGGAGGAGTGAGCTACCTTGGAAGCAACTACATACTTTTTCTCTCAAATCAAAGCTCCCCCCTTCGGCCACACAGACACAAAAGTGTGGGGATGATTTCTCTTGGCCTAAACACAATTTATGGAGGCCAATTAAGTTCATGGAATTAATTCTAAGGTTACACAACTTGCTTAGATACTAGCTTGAACTATAAACCTCATTATGGTTTCATAAATGCACCTAATGAAACAACACTTATCGCATAAATTCTAGGCTCCATTCTTTCCTTTCAAATATGATTCTTGACTCCTTTTAAGCCTTTTGGAGTCAACACACAATCAAAACTAAGAGCTTAACTGCATGTTGCTTCTTTAGGTCATATTATGGAACATAAAGCATTAACTCATTCGCTAAGCTTCCTAAAATTTTTCCAAAGCTTCCTCTCATATTTATTCATCATATATGACTCAAAAATAGGCTTAGAAAAATTTAAAACTCTCCCTAGCTACATGAACATCTCTTGGCTGAACCTATGCTAGGTTTTAGGTTCCATGGACTTTGCTTTGTTTTCTTGATAGAGGAAGCACATGGGGAGACTTCTAGGAATCTTAGGAACTCATTTAAACACTTATTTAGGCATAGAGATTGAGAGATTAAATCAGATTTTGGAAGGAATACTTGAAACCTTATAAATTGCATCTTGAAATTCTATAATTTTTTGTTAATTCTCTTTACATATTCTTAATCTCCACACCCTTTTTCTTAAGATTCACCCTTGGTTCTGCCTAAAAATAAAACCCTTCTAGGGTTTCTTAAGTGGGGCAAAATGGTGGAGGAAGAGGAGGATGGGATATCTACCATGGAAGAAGAAATTGCCTTTTTTTTTGCTTTTTTCTCACTTGAATCTTGTCTTCTCCAAGCTCCTCTCTTCAAATCCGAATTTTTCCCTTAATTTCTCCTTTAAAACATATTTGTAAACTTCATTTTAATCAAAGGAAATCAAGGAGGATGAAGGAGAAGTGGTTTGGATGGAAGAAAACATAGAAAACTACCAAGAAATCATACTTTTTTGCCTTGATTTCTCCTTCTTCTTCTCTCCCTTTGGTATGCCTAAACCCTAGCTCTCACCTCTGAATTTGGGCAGAACAATATGAAGTTATGGGAGTGTGAGAGTGGGGCACCACCTATTTATAGGTGGGAGGAACAAACACTTTTCAAAAATTTTCATTTTGCCCTTTATTTTTGGCATTTTTGTTTCTAATTCGTATTAGATCCTTTTTTAGAATCGTATTTTCTATTATAAAATTTAGATTCCCAATTTAGTAAAATACTTTTGGAATCACTCAAATCAGAGCTAAAACCTTCTCAAACGAATCCATCAAAGTTTGGGTGTATCGACATTAAAAAATGTCCACCAAGGGGATTTAACTGTCCTGGGGCTTCCTATGGTTTTCAGGACCTCTGAGCACCCTAGAGAACTCAAAATTTTCATTTAAAAATCCCTCATATGTGAATTCCAAAATTTTCTTAAAATTACGAAAATGCCATTACGTTTCATAAGATTTCCGTAAAAATTTGTTTCTTCATTTTAGCTTTATTTTTCTTTCTGTCTGAGCTTAAAATTCTCATTTTTAGGAGTCTAGAAAGTTACTCAAACTTTTTAGAGCTTAACTAATTCATTTTAAGGGAGTTGCTTTGAAAACACATTTGTTTTCATCGTTTAATGAAAATTTGACGCTATAATTCTCCCCCTTTTTAAAAAATTTTGCCCTTAAAATTTAAATAACATACCTTACAGGAAGAGTTCTGGATACTTGTTTCTCATATCATCCTCTAGCTCCCAGGTAGCCTCTTTGGGAGACAACCCTTTCCAAACCACTTTCACTAGTGGTTTCATCTTATTTCGTAACTGCTTGAGTCTGTAAGCCACAGGTTCTACTTTATCAAGAATCTAGAAAGGACCTATGTATTTTAGACTGAGCTTTTTACTTTTTATGGGCCGACCTTTTCCTGTGACTGGAGATACTCTAATGAAGACATGGCCTCCAATCTTAAACTCTAACGACCATTTACGTTTATCTGCATAACTTTTCTGTCTACTCTGGGCTATCAAGAGTTTCTTTCTGATGGTCTCAATTTGTCTAGATGTTTGGTCCACTAATTATGGCCCTATAAGGCTCCGTTCTCCTAGCTTAACCTAACATATCAGAGACCTACACTTCTTCCTATACAATGCCTCATACGGTGCCATCTGTATACTTGCATGATAGCTGTTATTATTGGCAAACTCCGTTAAAGGCAAGTATGTATCCTAATTTCCTTTCATCTCCAAGACACATGCCCTTAACATGTCCTCTAGGGTTTGGATGGTTCTCTCTGTCTGTCCATCTGTCTGTGGATGATAGGTTGTGCTAAATCTGAGTTTGGTACCTAGAGCATCTTGTAATGATCTCTAGAAATTTGATGTAAATCTAGGATTTCTATCTAAAACTATGCTCCTAGGCACACCATGCAATCTAACTATCTCCCTGATGTACAACTGGGCTAATTTATCTATGGTGTAAGTGGCTTTCATAGCTAGAAAATGTGTTGACTTTATTAATCTATCCAGTATTACCCATATTGCATCATGCCCCGATGATGTCCTGGGTAAACCTGTGACGAAATCCATTACTATACTATCCCATTTCCACTCCAGGATATCTAGGGGCTGAAGTAACCCAACTAGGTTCTGGTGTTCTATTTTCACTCTTTGATATGCCAAACATTGGGAGACATATTCTGCTATGTCTGTTTTCATTCCAGGCCACCAGAATATTTTCTTTAAATCTTGGTACATTTTATTACTTCTTGGATGAATGGTGTACTTGCTTTTATATGCCTCATCTAATATTTTCTCTTTGATTTCTGAATTTCTAGGCACATACAGCCTATCCCTATATCTTACAATGTCATCGTCAGATAGATTGAACTCTTGAATACTACCCTGGGCTATCTGGGCTTTAATCTTACTTATATAGTCATCTGTCTGCTAGGCCTCTCTTATCCGATCCCTCAAGTCATTTTCTATTCAGGTCTTACTCATTAATAGCTTACTTGAATGCACCTCACAAGAAAGACTCATATCTCTGAATCTTTCAATTAATTCTTATTCTTGGATCATCATACAGGCCATGTGCATGAATTTTCTACTTAAGGCATCAACTACCACATTAGCCTTACTGGGATGGTATTTCAATGTGAAATTATAATCTTTCAAAAATTCTAACCATCTTCGCTATCTCATATTCAACTCTTTTTGTTCAAATAAATATTTAAGACTCTTGTGGTCACTCTAAATTTCTATAGCTGCTCTGTATAAGTAGTGTCTCCATATTTTCAAAGCAAACACCACTGTAGCTAACTCTAGGTCATGTGTGGGATAGTTTTCCTCATGAGGTTTCAACTGTCTAGAAGCATAAGCTACCACTCGGTCTTTCTACATAAGCACACACCCTAACCCTTTCTTTGAGACATCACTGTAGATTATAAAAGTCTCTCTAGGGTCAGGGAGTACTAAAACTAGAGCCGTGATTAACTTGTGCTTCATTTCCTGAAAACAACTTTAACATCTTTCATTCCATACAAATGACAGCCCTAAATGAACCTCTTATAATAACCTGCTAAACTTAGGAGGCTCCTGATCTCTGTCACTATCCTAGGTCTCTCCCATTGTAACACGGCTTCTACATTATGGTGATCTACTACGACCCCTGCTTAGGAGATCACATGACTTAGAAATTGAACCTCAGTGAGCTAGAACTCACATTTACTAAGTTTAGTATACAACTGTCTCTCTCTCAGGGTCTCTAAGGCTAATCTCAGGTGCTGCTCATGTTCCTCTCTACTTTTTGAGTAGATGAGGATGTCATCTATGAAGACAACTACAAATCTGTCTAAATATGGTTTACAGACTCGATTCATATAATCCATGAATACTGCAGGTGCATTTGTTAATCCGAAGGGCATAACTAAAAATTTATAATGCCCATATCTAGTTTTAAATGCTGTTTTGGAAATATCCTCAGCCTTTATTCTAAGCTAATGATATCCCGACCTGAGGTCTATCTTAGAAAATATTAATGCTCCTACTAACTTATCTAGGAGGTCATCTATGTGAGGGAGAGGGTACTTATTCTTCATGGTTATCTTATTAAGTTCCCTGTAAGCTATACATAGTCTACGACTCTTATCTTTCTTCTTTACGAATAAGACTGGAGCTCCCTATGGTGAGACACTAGGTCTGATGAAACCCTTTTTTAAGAGCTCTTCTATCTGTTTCTTAAGCTCAGTACGATGGGAGTCATCCTATACGAGGCCTTAAACACTGGACTTGCCCCAAGTATAATGTCTATAGGAAGCTCTACCTCTTTCTCTGGGGGTAGTCCACTAATCTTTCTAGGGAATACTTTTGGGAACTTTCTCACTACAAGAATCTCATCTATACCCTCTTCTACCTCAACCTGAATTAAAAAGAAAACTAGGTACCCCTGACAACCCTGCTCTAGAGATCTCTCAGCCTAGGAGGTGGTCATGACAAAAAACTAGGTACCTCTGACAACTAGTCCTATACTCAGGTAAAGTAATACATTTGTGGCTATAATCTAGTATGGTGTTATTTGCAGACATCCAGTTTATGCCAATGATCATATCAATACCAATAAGGGGCATACAAATCAAATCAAGAGTGGTAAGACAATGATTAAACTGGATCACACAATTCAAACAAGCATGGGAGGTAATGGGTCTGTTGCCTATGAGGGTAGATACATGCAAATCATATGGAAGTGTATGCATACTCAGACCTAACCTCTTAGCATAGTTATATGATATGAAAGGATGGATAACACCCGAATCAAATAATGTAGTTACAGAAAAATCATTTATTCTAATAGTACCTTGAATCTGACTCAGGGACCATCTAGCCTCCTACTGTGATAAGGCAAAAACTCTACCTTGGGTTTGAGGTTTGGGAGGAGGAGCCATTTCCCTCTACTGTGTAATCGGTGGAGGAGCCTATGTGCAATCCCTGGCCATGTGTTCTGGCCTACCACACCTAAAACACACATTCTGCCCCACGTAGCACCATCTGGTTCCATGGTTCTTGCCATACTGGGGACATGTGATAGGTGTGAAACTGCCGCTACTGGACTGAGTCCTCCTTTTCTTGCCTCTTTGGCTCTACTAGCTTTTGCCACCTCTACGGCTAGTAACTACAGCTTGTGAACCCTCTCTAGGTGTCTTGGGCTCAGGGAGGGGTGGTCTGGCACTGGAGGTAGGCTGCATCGTCTTAAGGTTCATCACTATAACTCTGCATATCTCAATTAGAGTATTAAAGTGTCTGATTCTTTGTGGCACTACCCTATCTCTAATCTCAAGGAGCAGACCTTTCTCTAATCTATTTGCTCTCCACCTCTCATCATCATGCCTCTGGAAGTAGGAGGAGTATCGGGAGAGCTCTACAAATTTCTCCACATACTGGTCCATGAACATCCCCTCAGTCTATTTTAGGAGAATAAATTCTGATTCTTTCTCATCCCTAACTGAACTGGGGAAGTACTGCTCATAAAAGGCCTAGAGGAATGCCTTCCATGTAATCGGAAGGTTCCTCGCCTGCAAGATAGGCCCCGTGCCCCTCCACAAAAAATTTGCTTTTTTCTTTAGCTAAAAGATAGCCATAATGGCTTTTCTACTTAGATGTGCACTCCATCACCCTGAATATTTTCTCTAACTGCATAATCTAGGCCTTAGCTTTCTCTGTGTTCATTTCACCATCAAAGGTGGGAAGCCCGAATTTTTTAAACTGGGTAATAACCTGACTAATAGAGTGATGCTCCTGGGCTAGAGGCGTCTAAGCTGGTGGAATGGGGGCAAACAACTGTACATGTGGCGGCAGGCCTGAATGAGTCACCCCTGAATGCTCGGGACAATCTGAGTGGTGAGGTGGCTGTAGAGGAGGAGGTGTAGGGCCTTGGCTATCTCTCTCAGCAAGTCATTCCTATAACTGCATAATAATGGCCTGCTGCTAATCTAGGCGAGCCATAATAAACTGTAAGGCTCCAGCAACTGGATCACTAAGCCTGGCTTTATCATTAGCACTAGCATCTCTAGAGGGCTGACCTCTCCTAGTGTTCACCATTTTGCTGAAACATCATAACAAACTTTAACATGAAAAAGGGAACACTTCCACCATCAACACACTTAATTCATCCATAAAACAAGCTTATACACATCTAGGCAACTCATAAACACAAGCCACAACCCACATTAAGAGCTTGAACCTTTTCTTTGATATCAATAAATGTAACACCTTATATTTCTAGCTTATTCCATCACATTTCCATGCTTTACATCATACATCCCATGAAAGAGAAAGAAAAAGGGGATTAAAATAATGCATTTTCTAGCGTTGCATCACGTATAAAAATTTCATTTAGTGTCACATGGACCATATGAGCTCATACATTACATTCTCATATTTAATTACATGAATACAACTTATTTGCATCAACGAAAGTGGCATACATCTTGTTGAAACCAAAGGGAAGCATAAAATACAAATATATATATATATATTATTTTGGCAAGATTTTCCTCTTTTCTATCACAAACTTTGGAAAATCATAACTAATTCTATAAAACTTTAAATCATGTATTCTTGGCTATTCTAGAAAGCTACACATGTCTACTTCATGCTAAAAATATGTCCAGACCATAACCTCTAATATAGAAGATGTTTGACAATCAAAATCGTCTAGAGGTCAAGCTGTCCATTGGTGCTGTCACATAATTCTGTAACAAAATTCAAAATTATCCAATTAATTTCAAAAAAATATAATCTATGTAAATATACCAATATAGAAAGTTCTAGATGTTAGCTAGTAGGAAAAATTAACTCTAGACCAATTCAGGCACGCCTAGAACTTGAAACCCATGCAAACAGTACCTGAGGTTAGTTAGAATGCTTGGTACTAGATAGATTTTTTGAAAATTCATGTATCCCTCTCTAGACATTCAAATGAGGTGCTTCTAGTTGGCACAAGTCACTGGGAATGTCTAGTTTCTCTGGGTAAAATTTCATGGCAATTGGACATCATTTAAGACCTGTGTGACCGATTTCATTTTCGGATCTGAGTGAACAGTGACATGACCAAAACTAGAATTTTTGCCAATTTTAAAAATTCATCAAATATTTTGTAGACCTCTGAAAATTCTGTTCTTTATCTTCTTAAAAGGCTTGTAACAAGATCTAATTACATGCTAAATCTCAAATCAAGAAGAGCTTATTTGGATAAAAAGTTACATAGGGTTCCATTATAGTCAAATTTAGCTCTATATAGGATACCAAAATATCCAAATGGCTTTCCTTGGTGTTTGGTACCTCTTGGATAAGTCTTAAAGCATGTTTATGACTTGTGTGAGCTGCCCAAAGGATCCTAAATCTTATGCATCTCAATTTGTCTATCTCACTTGCAATTATACATACTTGCATCAAACTTTCAAGAAGCATAAATTACATTCTATCATTCACATGACATATCCTCTCATTTCTACATCATATCTTAACATAATTACATATGTTTCAAAGGTCATAGATCATATACAACAACAGATTACATCATTAGATATCAATATGGCCTTAAAGAACAAAAACTATGCATTGTGATGTCAAGCTCTCATCTTCAAGGTGGTTGGCTTCCATTACCTTGCTCTGTTGATCCACCTAGTATGTTAGATCATTGAAGAGGAGGGGATAAGATTCAAAGAATCCCAATAGCTTATCTCCCATTCAATCATACATAAAAGATGAAAAACAAGTCTTACGAATGCATGTATAGTATATGGACATGTGCAATCATTCAAGAAACATTCTTAACATTTGAAAAAGTCATACATAGTATACATAGGCTTGCCAAGCAAGTGGATTGGCATCACCCATTTACTTGTAGATTTTGGACTTGCTCACCCATTCTTTAAAAGGTTTTTAGACTCAATCATACTCTTGGGAGTCAATCTCACTTTTAGGAGACTCTTTACTTTGTCTCAACCAATCTTAATGGTTCTTGGCTCATCCTCACCATGGCTAATGGTTCTTGGCCTCACCATGCTCAAGCAAACTAAAACACACATCATATGAAAGCATATTGTGACATCATGGCACCATGGAAGCAAATTCATGTTAGAACACTTTTCATGACTTAAAAATACACATACACATATTTAAAGACAAGTAAAGCAAACAACTATGCATGAGAGAAGGAGGAGTAAGCTACCTTGGAAGCAACTACACACTTTTTTTCTCAAATCAAAGCTCTCCCCTTCTGCCACACACACACAAAAGTGTGGGGATGAACATAATTTATGGAAGCTAATTAGGTTCATGGAATTAATTCTAAGACCACACAACTTGCTTAGACACTAGCTTAATCTATAAACCTCATTATGGTTCCATTAAATGCACCTAATGAAATAACACCTGTCAAATAAATTTTAGGCTCCATTCTTTCCTTTCAAATATGATTCTTGACTCCTTTTAAGCCTCTTGGAGTCATCACACCATTAAAACAAAGGGCCTAATATCATGTTGCTTTTTTAGGTCATATTATAGAATATAAAGCACTAACTCATTCTCTGAGCTTCCTAAATTTTTTCCAAGGCTTCCTCTCATATTTATTCATCATATATGACTCAAAAATAGGCTTAGAAAAATTTAAAACCCTCCCTAGCTACATGAACCTCTCTTGGCCGAACCTATGCTAGGTTTTAGGTTCCATGGACTATGCTTTGTTTTGTTGATGGAGGAAGCACATGGAGAGACTTCTAAGGATCTTAGGAACTCATTTAAACACTTATTTAGGCATAGAGATTAAGAGATCAAATCAGATTTTTGAAGGAACACTTGAAACTCTAGAAATTGTATCTTAAAATTCTATGGTTTTTTGTTAATTCTCTTTGCATATTCTTAATCTCCACACCCTTTTTCCTAAGAACCACCCTTGGTTCTACCTAAAAATCAAACTCTACTAGGGTTTCTTAAGTAGGGCAAAATGGTGGAGGAAGAGAAGGAAGGGATATCAACTATGGGAGAAGAAATTACCTTGTTTTCTTGCTTTTTCTCACTTAAATCTTATCTTCTCCAAGCTCCTCTCTTCAAATCTGAATTTTTCCCTTAATTTCTCCTTTAAAATAGATTTGTAAACTTCATTTTAATTAAAGGAAATTAAGGAGGATGAAGGAGAGGTGGTTTGGATGGAAGAAAACATGGAAAACTACCAAGAAACCATACCTTTTTGCCTTGATTTCTCCTTCTTCTTCTCTTCCTTTGGTGTGCCTAAACCCTAGCTCTCACCTTTGAAGTTGGGCAGAACAATATGAAGTTATGTGAGTGTGAGAGTGGGGCGCCACCTATTTATAGATGAAAGGAAGAAATACTTTTCAAAAATTCTCATTTTGCCCTTCATTCTTGGTATTCTTGTTTCTCATTTGTCTTAGCTCTTTTTTTAGAATCTTTTTTTCCATTATAAAATTTAGATTCCCAATTTAGTAAAATGCTTTTGGAATCATTCAAATCGGAGTTAAAACCTTCCCAAACGAATCTGTCAAAATTCGGGTGCACTGACCTTGGAAAACATCTACCAGAGGGTATTTAACTGTCCTAGGGCTTCCCATGGTTTTTAGGGCCTCTAAGAATCCTAGAGAACTCAAAAATTTCCTTTAAAAAGCCCTCCTGTGTGAATTTGAAAATTTGCTCGAAATCACAAAAATGCCATTATGTTTCGTAAGATTTTTGTCAAAATTTGTTTATTCATTCTAGCTCTATTTTTTTCTTTCTGTCTGAGTCTAAAATTCTCATTTTTAGGAGTCTAGAATGTTACTCAAATTTTTTAGAACCTTAACTAATTCATTTCAAGGGATTTACTTTAAAAATGCGTTTGTTTCCATCATTTGACGAAAATCAGACGTTACACAAAGACAAGTAGTGATGCAGCGCGGTGTGAGATAAGACTATAGCTGCATAAGATTGGCTTAGAGGGGATGTGAGAAAAAGAATTGCCCCCTAGCCACAACACTCAAATGTCTACATGAAGTTAAAGCCCAAAAGGTATTATCCTTTAAGCCAGAAGTTTGAGTTACAAGCTACACTCCTTAGAGCCCTAATAACCCAGAGGTAATAGCTAACTATGCATGAATAAAGCAAGAGGTAGAATCCTCTAGCTTGATGATAGGCTAGATATAGAGGCAATGAGGCTCAGGTTGGTAGCTAAGAATGAAATTTGAATCCATGAAGAAGCAAGCCAATCAAAGGCCGTTAGCCGTGGCCTATTATTCCATGAAGCAGCAAGGCAATCCAGAGAGTTCCTTACTGTGGCCAATTAAGAAGTTAGCTACGGCCAATACTTAGACAGGAGAGTAGGGAGAACTCAAGGCTAATTAGCGGCAGTGAATGCCTTATTGGTCATATTCAGGCCAACTTAAGAAATGAATTGATAAGGGATCAATCAATCCACATGGAGCGGGAACCCCTAGTATAAGTAAAGAAAAAGAGTAATGAATAGTCATGGAAGATTAGTAAGAAATCAGGGGGCCTAGTAGTTAAGACTAAGGAAAGACCTTAGCATTAGAGAAAGTTAGTGAGTGGATCGTCGTACAACCCTCAAAATAATACTAGGTTGATAAGATATGTAGTTAATGGCACAACCTAGGTCATCTCCCTCGGAATTGGCGTTCAATGTTTAATTGAGTGTTCTAAATGTTAAAAGACTCTAAAAATTCCTAAACTAAGGGGGTTTTGATTTAATTAAACTAAGCAAAAACTAAATTGAATTAAATTTCCTAATTGCTATCTAATTGTATGGATTATGGTCTTGTGACTAGCTTTGGATTCGTCCCTTGGTATCCACTATCCTTATCCTAATCTAATTGTAATTGATTTCGGTCTAAGAGTTCCTAATCGTGTTCATAACAATTAATCTTGGGTAACCACTCAAGATACAAGAAATCAACGGTCTAATGTTTAATTGAGACCTCAACTCCACATTAAACTGTTAATTCTTGTTTCTAAGATCAATGAACATCCAATTTGATTGATTAACTAATTGATTAACCTCTGAATCATCCTAAATATTTAATTAACCAACTAAACATTAAGGAATCCTCAAATTAAACAATTACACTCACTTATGTATTTTATCGAACACCTTCGAAGCATACATGGAATTCAGATAATATTGATGTCTAATGCAATCAATTAATCAACAAAAATTACTTCCTAATTAGTGTCTAACCAGCCACTAATTATAATTACACAATTTCTTTATCAAATACATCTTAACCAAGAAAATAAATGAAAGAGGAAAAAGTGTAGGAAAAATAAGGAAAGTCTTAGCCCAAAAATTCTATGTTCTCTCCATGGATTCAAGCTTCTCCAAGAGCTTCCTCCTTGCTAGCCTCAAGATGGATTAGAAAATCATGGATGTTGGATGGAATGGGAATGAGAAGAGGATGGAGTGGATGATTTAGTGGTTGGATGGATGAATGAAGGGATTGTGATGGATGGTAGATGAATGGTGTGCCGCCAATGAATGAGATGATTGCATCTTTATATAGGCGAGGATTTGCTAAGAGTTTGAGGCGTGAATGAGTTGGAATCTGCGAATGGATAATGGATTGTCATGAGCTGGATGAAGGAAGCGTGCAGAATGAAATATCCTCCTCCTTCACGTATCTTAGCTGCTGCCTGCGTTCTATCCGAAGACAATTTATTTTTATTCACCTCACGTGCTCAGCTATTCAAGAGTTTATATTGTATATGAGTGTGGGTCCCATTTTAAAGTTAATTATAATATTCGAATTCATGTGAGCTTCCCACGTAGCTTTTTTTCATCTTACGTTTTCATCTCCTGCGTTAGTTTTTCACGTGATTTCCTTCGTTCTGCAGCTTGCTCAGCAGCTTCTTCCATTCGTTTCCAGCTGTTTCTGCATGGGTTTGCTTCTTATATCACGTTCCCAGCTGCTGTTCCAGCTCATGCATCATCCAGCTTCAGCGTTTTCCAGCTTCTGTTCTAGCTTATGCATATTCTATTCTCAAGCTTCTTTGTTTTCAGCTCCAGCCTTGCTTCTTCTGCATGCGTTCTGCTCGAGTTAGCTCGTTCAGCTTGCTCTGTTCTCCATCACGTCAGCTTCCTCAATGCAAAACCACATTATTTTCCACTAAAGCCTCTGCATGCAGCTCATTATTTC
Organism: Erythrophleum ivorense; assembly: GCA_026724425.1. NCBI lineage: Eukaryota > Viridiplantae > Streptophyta > Magnoliopsida > Fabales > Fabaceae > Erythrophleum > Erythrophleum ivorense. The sequence goes on from JAIUCV010000481.1 coordinate 401,354, forward strand.
CTTCTTTGCGTTTTTCACGTGGTTTCTTTTCTGCATTTTCCAGCTCGAAAATCACGTTGCTTCCTTTACCATGTTCTGCCCAGCTCAACACCCTTTTCAGCGTCTTGCTCTGTTCTTATACTCAAAAACAGAGGCTTCTTGGATATGTTTGTTCTCTTAATACCACATGATGCTTCTGCATGCCTTCTTCGTTTAGCTACTGTACTTCCAGCTCCACGTTGTATACTGTTTTCAGCCATGTTTCTTCCTTGTTTCTCGCCTGAACTCCAGCGTTTTTGTTCCTCAGTTTCAGCCACGTTGCTTCAGCTACTTTAACATTAAAACCAAGCTCTTTCACTCCTTCTTTTCAGCTCAACATCTTTCATTTTTATTCCACATGCTGCATGCTTCAGCTCGTGTCAATTCAGCTTTCTCTTGCATCCATATAAACTCAAGCTGCCCATGTCAAACCAAATGCTGCCTCAACGTGAAACCTATAGCTTTGTTCTCATTAAAGATCACATGGCTTTATTTCTGCTTCGTCCAGCTTTTCCACGTCATCTTCTTTGCTGCCCATGTGCTCTTCCTCACGTCAACTCCTTTATGGGTGGACCAGAGATATGTGTGAATGAGTTTGTGAGTTGGACGTGCTTCCTTTTGCTATGTGCGTGAGTGTTCCAAAGCTGCTGGAACTCATGGCCTGCACTCTATCACGTGAGCCCGTGCCTTCTCTACTCATCCTAACTAAGCATGTGCATATTTGTGGCATGGCTGTTCTTCATCAGCTTTTCTCTAGCTTCATTCATTCCTTAGCTTCTTCTTCACGTGGCTTCATTTGGCTTCATTTGCATGACTCACTCATTCATTTCTTTCTCATTTAAACTTCAACCTAAGATCTCCTTTGATGCTTCTCCATTCAAGCTCTAATTGCCAAAAAAATAATCTGCACAAAAAGATAGAAAAATTCACATAATTCATTTAAAATGATTTATGTATTTAAAATCAATTATTTTTCCAATTAATTCATAAAGTGCAAAGAATGGCTATTAAAATAAAATTCCATCTAAATACACCCCTAGAATCATATTTGGTCACTAAAATGCTTAAGTTAGGAGAATCAAATAGATAAAAATATGTGTTTATCAGTTAGGTACAAGGATAATAAGATTATTGAGAGCCACCTTTAAGGTGTTGACTCCAACCTAGGGTGCTACCCTATTAAACACTGAATGATGGAATGTTAATGTAGTCTTAAAATTTACGTAAGATAAGGCTACCAGTAGTGAGTGGCCTAGAAAGGTATACCTCATAGGTAACACCTAAAGATGAGTATGAGTAGCCTAGTGACAGAGGCTAGAAAGAGAATGAGGATAGTTCAGAAAGTACTAAGTTGTCGTGAGGCTATGAGTTAATTGGGCTTATAGTAGGCTATGGGTTCGATGAGATAGGCAGCTCAAACTAAGTATGAGCTAAAGCTTACAAGAAGTGACTAGTAGCATTGTCTAGTTGAGATGTATAAAAGGAGAAATTAATTTAACTAAAAGGCTCAACAAAAGTTCTCCCTGGATCAAGAAAAGAAAGATAAGACATCCTGAGTTGAAGAGACCATGTAATAGTGGTTAGCAAATTCCCCTAGATAGACCCCCTGAATTGTAAAGTGCATTAATAAGGGAAGCGAGAAAAAGCTAAGAAACTAGCTACAGAAAAGATGTCCTCGCTTTAGTAGTGATTAAATGAGTAAATTGAGCATAGAAAAATAAATAGATAGGAGTTTGATAGCTAGTAAGATGAGCTCCTTAATATAAGAATAATATAGGGTTAAGGCACATGAGTGATTAGAGCACCCAGTAGAGCATAAGTTTTCAGTAAGGTAGAATCCGGACATTAAGAGTACGTGTCTTGGATTGGGTTAGCAGAACCCTAGAAATAGTATATTGTGCTCCTGGGGATAAGGCTAAAAAGGCTAAACAGAGAAAAAGCCTAACTCTGGTCCGAATATAGAAATAAGCTAAGACAGACAGTTAGTGCTTTAGTAATCTCAGGGATGCTCTAAGGAATTAAAGACCGCCTCAAAAGGCGAGTCTTGTATTACATAGAGAAAGAGTGTAAGCTAAGAGCACCATAGAATGAAATTCTTGGGATTATATGAAATAAAATTCTTCTTACCGAGGGACAGTCTAGTTAGAGCAAAATAAGAGTATGAGAAAAAGTAGATCCCCTTGATGTTACAGAGGGTGAGCAAGTAGAAGAACCCCAGGAAAATGCAGGTGCTTTTGAGTGTAAAGAAACCTAAACTGGTAAAAGAAACAACCAGTAGTAACATATCCTTTTACCTAAGTAAAAGGATAGTAAAGGTAAAAGAGAGAGAAATTTATGACAGTGTTCAAGCTGAAGACATAATAGGTTAAGAACAAATATTAAGTTGATGTGCTTGAGTACTTGAGAAAGGAAACTTGTCCTTAGCATAGATGCCCTTCTAGCATGATAGTGCTCGAAGTAAAAATAGTCGGGCAATACAGACTGATCTTGGGATGAAGTAGAGGAAGAGTCCTATTTCCCCAAGCATCCTACGAGGATAAGGTAGACAGAGAAAAGTATGAGAGAAATATTTTAAATTATTAGGAAACTTGTAATATACTGGCGATAGTAACTTTGAGCTCAGTCATGAGGTGCCTTTGTATTAGTGTTTGATGTTATGATTTTCTTGCAACAATAGTTATATGATATTGAGTTTGATCAACCTAGTAGTAATGTGACTTGAGTGCATAGCAAACGATGACATCAATTACCAAAGTCTCTCGATAATGGAAAGGTATTCTAATTAGTTAGATAACAAGATAAGTTAGAGAAGAAAGGTAAAGGGATTCTAGTAATATTAAAATGATGAGACAGGCATGCAGAAAGAAATCCTTAGTAAAGAATAATATAGAATGTTCAGATTCAGATAACATGAGTTTAGTTTGCATAGCCAGAGTCCCTTATAGTATATGTAAACAAAATGATAAGGGACCAGTGCATAGCCTCTCTCTTGTCAGAGATGTTAGCCACACTCCGTGTATGAAATGCCCTAGTGCCAAGGCACTTAAAAGTAGAATGTGGGCATAGTTAGAAATTGTAGGATATAAGAGGAAGGTTAGAACGAGTATACATAAAGTAAGTAAGTCAATAGAGTAAGAAAAGAAAGCCTAAGAGAAAAGGGGCTGAAGTGGGAACCTGAGGATCTTAGGAGGAGTGATGAATAAAAGATAAGATGCTCTTAAGTATCAGTATGATTGGATCTTAGAGAAGCAGATGACACAAAACCTATTTCACACGAAGAGCAAGATGTACCTCTGAGTTTAGGCTCAGCTATTATAAGCAATGGTTACCATACTTAGTAAGTATGTGTTTTACTATCAAATACAATAATCTTAGGCTTTGACGTTTCTCAAAGATAGATTATAGTAGATCCTAACATAGCACAACGGGTCGTAGTAGGCCCTAGTAGGGCTTTAAGAGGTTGCAACAGACCCAGGGGTCATAGTAGATCCCATAAAATTATAGAGAGCCCCCAGTTACAGTATGATAGTTCTTTGGTGAGATGACAGCCTGAGATAGTTTTTACAGATCAATTAGTCTCAGAGACTAGTATAGTCATAAACAGTTTTGTCTTAGAGACTAGAGATCTCCTGAGTTTGGTAAACCGTTACCATAGAGATATAAAGGCATTACTCAGATAGCTAGACCATTGACTAGATCTCTTGAGAGATGAGCATAGTGTATGGGATGAGGAAAGCAAGAAATTAGCCTTCTAAAGTTAGAGTTAGATGAACCACTATCTAGGAGATATTAGCCCTGATCGAGGGATAGAGAGATCCTCACATGCTAGCTTATATATACAGAAAGGGGTTAGGTACATTTTTTACATGAGGTAAGTGGTACAGTATGCCTCCAGTGATCAAAACTATGAGTATAGCTAGCATCTCACTAGCGCTCAACAGTAGTCAATGGTAGTCACTTTTTGATGCCAGTATGAGACACATATGTTAAGCCTATCAATGCTGAAATGATGGACTATAAAATGCCACTATAAAAGTGAGCAAAGAAAGTAAGAAAAAGTCCTAGTCTACTGAGACTGATGTAGTAGTAAATAGAGAAATTGGGATTATTAAAAGTAGAAACTCCTCAAAGGAGTTGTAATCCTAGTAAGTAACTGAGATGTGAGGCCTGTGACAGAAAGAAATGTGAATTGTAATCATAGGATAAGCTAGTAAAAAAGAATACAGAGATAAACAGTGGATGGTACATGTAAATAATTAAATAGACAGATAGAAACTTTCGATGGTTGTAATGATCATAAAAGAAAATGAGACTTTATCAGAAGCCATTGAGAGATGATACATGAGGCTTGATATGAAATAAGTTACCTCTCAAGATGTGTAAATGAGTCCACTAAAAGAAGCATTATTGAGACTAATCATATATGATTAGTAAGCTCTCCCAAGATAAGCCTCCAGAGTTAGAAATTCCTTTCCCTTATGAAAAAAACTAGCTAGTATGTTATAATAATAGAACCCTCATTAAGAGCTAGTATGAACATTCCCTAGCTAAAAAAACTTAAATGAGCGAAATCGCTGAGAAAAGCGTATAGAGCCAGGAAGAAGGGAAAGAAAAGAGCAATTAGCCAGAAAAGAAAAGAGTAAGGGAAAAGTATATCCCAAATTTTGAGGATAAAATTTATTTAAGGGGACAGAAATGTAATATCTGGTTCTCTAAAAATAAGAGAAAATACGAGAAACGTAACATATGATTTTTCCATAAACGTGCAAAATTCACCGGATATAAAAGGAAGTCCCCCAAAATGACTTAGTTAAAGTCTCAAAAAATTTGGGAAGCATTCTAGACTCCTAAAAATGAGAATCACAGGCTCAGACGAAAAGAATAATATAGCTAAAATTAAGAAATGAATTTGAATGAAAAGTTAACAAAACATAAGGGCATTTTCATCGTTTTGAGAAAATTTTGGAATTCTCACAGAAGGGCTTTTTAAATTACAATTTTGAGTTCTTCAGAGTTCTCAAAAGCCTAGAAAACCATGGGAAAGCCCAGGATAGCTAAAGCCCCTTCGGTGAATGTTTTCCAATGTCTATGCATCTGAACTTTGAAGGATCCATTTGGGAAGATTTTAGCACCGATTTGAGTGATTCCAAAGGCATTTCACTAAATTGGGAACCTAAATTTCATAATGAAAAAGACGGTTCTCAAAAAGGAGCTAAAATGAGTTAGAAATGAAAATGCCAAGAATGAAGGGCAAAATAAGAATTTTTGAAAAAGTCCTTTTTAAACACATATATATATATATGAGGTGCCCTTCTTCTCCCCTCATTTAGGTCAACCAAGTTCTGCGCAAAAACCAAAAAATACTCAAGGGAGGAGGGAGCACAAGAACAAGGCAAAGGAGAAGGGAAAAACTTAAGAAAAAGGTAAGAATTTGTTAGAATTTCCTAGTCTTCTCTTTAGGAAATTTCTTCTCCTCCTTCTCCTCCCTCTCCCTAAGATTTTCTTAAAGTTTTTGGTGCTATTTAAGGTCAGACCAAGGAGGGAAAATTCGGATTTGAAGAGAGAAGGCTAAGGAAAGTGAGAAATAAGCAAGAAAACAAGGAAAAACAAGGTAAATCTTCCATCCCATGGTAGTTACTTCCTCCCCCTTCTTCTCCCTATTTGGCCCCATATATGTAGATGCAAGAGGGCTAGAATTTTGAGGAGAACCAAGGGTGAATTCCATGAATTTAAGGGAGGAGAGTAAGAATATGCAAAGAAATTCAACTAAAAACTATGAATTTGCAAGATAGAAAAGTTAAGGTTTTGATTATACCTTGAACTCTATCATGAACCCTTGCCATATTTTATGATGTTTAAGTGTCCATATAAGTTCCTAAGACATCGATAAAGTTTCCTACATGTTTCTCCCATCAAAAGAAGCAAGGAAACTCCATTGGTTCCTTATGGAAGAATAGCTTCGGCCAAGGAGAGTTAATGCACCTAAGGAGTGTTTTAATTTCTTCTAAGCTTAGTTTTGCATTATGTATGATGGGAGAATATGAGAGGAAATCTTGAAAAAATTTTAGAAACCATAGATAGTGAGATGGCCGTATATGTTCTATAATATGGCTTAAAGAAGCAACACCTAACTAGGCTTCTACAATTGATTGTGTGATGACTCCAAGAGGTTTAAATGGAGTCAAGAATCATAAATAGATGGAGAGAATGGAGCCAAGATGATGTTTTCCAAAGGTTGCTTCATTAAGTGCATTATGGAACCATAAAAGAGCCTTATGAGTCACCTAGCTTTTCTAGTGATTTTGTGTTCTTAGAATTTGATTCAAGAGTATAATTAGCTTTCATATAATGTGTCTAGGCCAAGAGAAATGATATCCACCTTCTTAGGTGTGTGAGGTCAAGGGAGAGGACTTAAGGCTCAAGGAAAAAGTATGTGAATACAAACAAGGTAGCTCTCTCCACCTTCTTTCATACATGAATGTATGCTTACATTGTTTTTGAATATGTGTATATATGTTTTAAGCCATGAAAAGTATACTAGTATGATTTCATATGCCATGGTACCATGATGATGTCTTGTGCATTCAAATGATGTTTTATGTGCTAGCTTTGGTTTGTTTGTGTATGACAAGACAAGAACCCTCTAGCTATGGTGAGGATGAGCCAAGAACCCTTAAGATTGGTAGAGATAAAATAAAAAGTCTCCCAAAGGTGAGGTTGACTCTTAAAAGTAAGGTTGAGTCCAATAACCTCTTAAAAAATAGGTGAGGTAAGTCTAAAATCCATAAGTGAATAGGTGAGGCTAATCCATTTACTTGGCAAGCCTATGTATACCATATATGACTTGTTCAAATGCTAAGAATGTTTCTTGAATGTTTGTACACTCCATGATGCTCATGGATGCATTTTCAAGACTTGTATTGCATACTTTATATGTGATTGAATGAGAGATGAGCTATTGGGATTCTTTGAATCGCATCCCCTCCTCTCCAATGTCATAACATGCTAGGTGAAACAATTGAGCAAGGTATTGGAGGCCACCAAGCCTAGAAGAAGAAGATTGACATCAAAATATATGAATATGCCTAGTTTTGCTTCCTTTTTAGCCATACACATGGCATATGATGTAATCCCTTGATGAAATTATTATGTAACCATATGATCATGTGTAATTATGTTGATATGTTATGTATAAATGAGAGCTAAGGTCATATGCATGAGAATGTGCAATTTAGGTGTGTAATGGCCAACTAGCATTATAAACCAAAGTGGTGATGAAATGAATGAGAAAATGCAACTTGACCTCTTGGTAGCTCATTCTTGAACATGTATCCATGCATGTAGCATAGTGAGTTTGAAGTGGGTGAGGTTTTGGACCACTTGGAAAGTTCATGCATATTGTGTTTATGCTTTAAAACTTTCCCAAGAGGTGGTAGAGAAATTAAGAAGCTATTTGGACCGACTTTAACCCTTATACGGTGCCAAATTTTCCATATTCGTGAGCTATCTCAAGATCTAACCAAATGAGCTTTTCTTAGCTTGAAATTTGGCATGCATATAGATCTTATCTAGAACTTTTTGGGAAGCTAAAGTGCATATTTTTTGGAGCTCTAGATGATTGTTGGTGATTTTTCAAAATTGGCAAATTTTGACAGAATTAGTATTATTACTATGCAAATGGTCAGATTTTTTGCTTGTGTCACTTGTGGGTCAATTGTTGTCCAATGGCTATGAAATTTTATAAGTATAAACTAGATATGATAAGCTTTCTATAACACTTAAGAGCACCTCATTTGGATTTATATAGGGAGAGAAACGAATTTTTGAAGTTCCAAATTAGTATCAGGGATGCAGTCAGACCTCTATTATTGTTTTATCAATTTTCATAGTCTAATTACTTCTATTTTAGTTTGGAGTTATTTTTACCTCCTATTAACATTCATAGCTTTCCAAAATGACATGGTTTACTGGGTTTGGATTTTTCTAGAATTAGTTATAAATTTTTGAAGTTTATATCAGAAACCTATGATAGCAAACTTGGGCAGCCAAACCTTTGGAGCTTTTCTGATGTCAATCATGGTCCAACTAGGGTTTCATAGCCTAGGATAATTTTTAACCGATATTTGACATTCATATATTTCCAAAACGCTATCATTTGCTTAATTTCAATTTTTTTAGAATTAATTATGATTTTTCAAAATTAGTGTCAAAAACCTAAATTCTGGACCCACAAGCAAATTGCAATTTTTCTGGTTTTTGGTCCCAAATATGTGGTTTATGGATTGTTCTATGATATGTATGAATTTCATGGATGGGGTATAAGTAGAAAATGCTATTGATGGCTTCATGGGGTCCACATGGCAAATCATGAATTTTTAAACCCCGACGTAACGTAATAAATTGTAATATTTTTAATCACTTTTCTTTGAATTCATGTGAAATCAAGCTTGGATATAAGGATGTGGAGATTAATAAATTATGGTATTACAGTTGCCATCATTTGGTTTATGGATTTTTTTTAATTCAATTAGAATTTAGTAATTCATAAACCCCCTAAACATTTCTCATTTATTGCCACTAGAAGGATTTTTTCATAAATAATTAGAAGCAAAAAATCCTTGGGAGATGACCTAGGTTGTACCACTAACTATAAACTTTTAATCAACCTAGTTTATTTGAGGTTGCTCAATATAATCGTCACCCACCTAGTTGCATGTGTGTGGCCGAAAAGGGGAAGGAGTAACCAAGGGGAAAAGTTTGTGTTCTTGCTTCAAGGTAACTCTCTAACCTTTTTCTTACTTGCATTCCTTGGATGTGTGCTTGTCATTAGATGCTTGTGTATATATTTGAACTATGAGATATGTTTATAGCTATTGATTACATAATATGGTACCATTATGCTTCTTAAAATGTGTTTTTGAATGCAAAGTGGCTTGAATAGGTATGGTTATACCAAAAGTTCCTTAACATAGGTGAGGATGAGCTAAAAATCCCTAGAAATGGATGAAACAAAGCCAAAAGTCTCAAGAAGAGTGAGGCTAAGTCAAAAGTCCCTTGAAAATGGGTGAGGCAAATCTAAAAGTCCCAAGGAAATTGGGTAAGGCTAAACCAATACCCTTGAGAGCCTATGTTTGACATATATGAGTTCACATGATCAGGAAATTGATTTATGTATGTTCATTAGTAGCTTAAATGGCATGCATGCATTCTTTGACATATAAATGCATCTTTTATGTATGTTTGAAAGGGTAAAGAGCTATTGAGATTTTTTGAATCTCACTCTTCTCCCACATATGTCTAACCATGTCTAGGTGAGTCAAGTGGACCAATGAATGGAAGCCAAACATTTTAAAGCATAGGACTTTAATAATGGAATAGAAATTTTAGGCATTTTCACATTAAAGTTTGTAACTCAATGATGTTTATGAGATGTAATGTATTAAGCATGTGTAAGAGTATGTAAATATGATGTATGAATCCATTGTGGAACCAAATTTATGCATATGTGAGTTTTTGCCATCCATGTGCCTTGTGTATATGTGTATATTAGCAACTAGGATGGTGGTTTTAAGATGCATAAGGATTTGGACCATTTGGGATGCTCTCATAGGCTATGTTTATGCTTTTGAACATGCTCAAATGGTAGTGGATTGAGTAGAAAGCCAATTGGTGCCTTTTTATCCCTTTTTGGACTTCAAATTGATCATTTTCTTAAGTTGAACCAAAGTCTAATCAAATGGATGGGTTTTTGCATGAAATTTGGCAAGAAAATAGATCTCATATAGAGCTTTTCACAGAGGCAAAGAGAACTTAATTTGGAATTCTAGATAATTTATTATAATTTTTCAAAATTTTCCAAATTATGTATAATTGTATTATAAAGTGTAGATCACCCTTGTACTGGGTAGAACAGAGTGAGAAAAGCCTCTTAGGTTGAGACATAGTGGACCAAACCACCTATCAAATTGAACTTGTAATATCCTATGATTTGGTAATTTAAAATAGCCCCTAAATAGTCGAATAAATTATTTGAACGAGGTTATGGGTCTAAAGGAGGGTAGTACAAATTAAGAGAAACCAAAAATTGAAGCGAACTATTAATGAGACAAGACCCTATAATAAAATGAATTAAGGCAACGTAAAGCTTGAATGCTAAATAGAGCATTTAGAAACGAGGTTAGGAAACTAAGAATAGCTTGAAACCAAAGCCAAAATGGTAAAACAAAGGAATCGAAAGCCTAATGGCGAAATCATAATTTTAGATAACTTTTGAGAAACTTAAATGAAGAGGTTTAAAATGGTAAAATTGAGCTCACTAGGGTTTTCAAGGGCCTAGAAAACTATAAGAGCCGTCAGAATGGTTAAAACCCTTCCGATGTACAAATTAAGTTATTGGTTGACCTAAAACTTTGATCAAATAATTCAAGGTTGTTCTAAATGCCATCAAATTGAACCAAGATGTTTTAAATAAACTAAAGGACCTAAATTTCATGATAGAAAAGATAGTTCTAAAAAAAAGAGTTGAAATGAGCTTAAACGGAGAAAATGAAGTTTAAGGGTAAAATGAGAATATGGAAAATTCATTAACCCTCGCTTATCACTATATAAATCATGCCCCACTCCTTCTCCTTCACTTCTAGCCAGAAATTTTTAGCTCTAAACTAAATCAAGAGGCATCCTAAGAAGCACCAAGAGTCAAAGGACAAGGAAGCTACCAAAGGTAAGAAATTGTGAGGAATTGGTTTATGATGCCTATGTAATCTAGTTTTTACTCCTTCTCCTCTTTCTTCCTATGGTTTTGGCTTCTTGAAAGATAGAGTTTTATGGCTAGAAACTTGGAAGAAGAAGCTTTTCCAAGGAAACTAGATATGACATATTGATCTTCAATTAAAGCCTTTTTGATTGGTATATGCTATGGTATGAGGAAATTGCTCTTCCTTGTTTTCCCACAACTCTATAGGTTTGGCCAACATAAGAGGGAGGTGGAGGGTGTTGGTTTTTCCTTGAAATATGATGGGGATTAGAGTTTTGGAATATGGAGATTAAAAATATGTTATTAGAATCATATAGGAAACTATTGGTTGCAAGTTATGGAACTTAGGGATTTACTAGCACCTTAGGAAGTATGAAGCTTTATATTGCTATTTCAAATTATGTAAGAGTATAATTGAGCTAAGAAAAAGCTAAGGAAGCTTTGTAGGTGCCAATTCCCTAAAAGAATAAGACAAAACATCATGGAAGCCCATTTCAGGCATTATCTCAGCCAAGCATGGTTTGAGACACCAAGAGAGAGTTTTCTTTGATTTTAAGGTTAGAAATAATCTAAATATGAATTATAAATACCAACAAAACCATTGGTTTGAATTTAGAAGCATTATTTTGAAAGATCAAAGTTTAGGGTTCCATTATGCATAAAGAAGCAACTTGGCGTAAGACTCATTGAATTGAGTTTGTGATGACTCTAATGACTTTAAATGGAGTCATATGGTTTATATTGGATGAGATTTTTGAGCCTAAACATTGATCTATAAGAGTTGCTTCATTATGCCACTAAATGGACCCATATGAAACCTCAAGCTAAAGCTAGCTTATGTAAGGCTTACTTGAGTCCAAATATAGTTCCATTAATATAATTGTGCCTTGTTTAAGGTGTCTAGGCCAAACAAGTAAAACTCCCCTCAAGTGCTTATGTGACACTGAGAAGAACAATCAAGAGCAAAGGAGGAATTGAATTTGATTTTTGTATAAGGTAGCTCTTCATCCATTCTTTCATATATATGTTGGTTTTTTATTGGGTCTTGAGTTGCTTGTACGTCTTAATTGCTACTTATGTATGTTATTTTTTTATTGATAATAATATGCACTTGTTTGACAATGATTGCATTTAGAATAAATTTGGCTTTTAAATGGGTGAGGTTGTACCAAAAATCCCTTGAATCCTGAGGTGAGGCCAAAAATCCTTAAATACGGGTGAGACAAGGCCAAAAATCTCAAATATGAGTAAGGCTAAGTGAAAAGTCCATAAAGGAGGGTGGGGTTAAATCAAAAGTCCTAAATTATAGGGTGAGGTTAGACCAAAAGTCCTTAAAGTTTATTTTACTCTTAATAGAACTATATGATCTCTTATGCATGAATATGATTAACTTTCGATGGTATAATTTGCATACTTGCTCTTCTTGACCTTGAACATGCCATGTATGTGTGCTTGAATGATGAATGAGCTATTGGGATTCCTTGAATTTCATTCTTCTCTATATTATTCCTAACCATCTCTAAAGAATCATAAAGAAAACAAGGATGGAGACCAAAGGGCATGAGACACCAAACTTAGGCAATAGTTTAGGCTTTGTGTAATTTGTTGCACATAAAAGCACGTAATTGATGAATTTGAGATGTAACCCTTCATACATGCTTAACAGCACATGAATATGGTGTATGTATCATTTTTTAATGTAAATACAAGAGATTATGCCATTTGACCATATAAGTGTTAATGAAATGTAGCTATGCAATGGCAAAGGGGAGAGTGAAATTGAACTGCATGATGTTTGGGACATGATAAACAAATCATATATGTTGTATTTTACAAATGAGATGTGTAATATCCGATCCCTCCATAAACATGAGAAACGCAATGTTCGATTTCTCCATAAACGTCAGAAATGGGCCAAATATAAAAGGAAGTCCTTGAAATAGAAGAAATTGGGGCCAACTAAAATTATGATAAAATTTTAAATATTTGAAAATGAGGATTTGAGGTTTGAGATGCCCAAAAACATGAGCTAGAAGAGCTCATAAAATTTGCCAAAGAAAGTAGGGGCATATTTGTAATTTTTGGAAAATTTTGAAAATTCACAGGAGAGCTTTTTAAATGGAAAATTTGAGTTTTCCAGGGTTCTCAGAGGCCCTAAAAACCATGCGAACCCCTAAAACAGTTGAAATCCCTCCGGTGAGCGATTTTGGCCGTCGGTTGACTGAAACTTTGACCGAATAGTTCGGAATGGTTTCAGATCCTTTTTGAGTGATTCCAAAGTTAATTATTATGATTAAGAGCCTAAGGAATATGATAGAGAAGACGGATTTTGAAAAGGAGTTGAAATGAGACCAAACGGACAAATCATGGATTAGGGACTAAACTAAAAAGTTAAAAAAGTATGTTGACTTTACCCTTTTCTTTTAAAATCACGTCCAGCCCTTCTCCTTCCTCTCCACTAACGTTTTTCTGGTCTAAAACAGATTTGAAAGTGGCGCACCAAGGGAAGAGAAGAAGGAGAAAAAATTCAAGTCTTTGAGTATGAAAATTTGCTTGTTTTTCATGCTTTCTCTCCACCAATCTCTTCTCCTCTTTTTCCCTCTTCTTCTCCATGATTTTTCTGAAGTTTTGAGGGCTATTTTGAAGGGAGAACAGAGGGGAAATTTCTAAAATCAAGTAAGGAGGCCAAAGAAGGCAAAGAGCAAGTAAAGAAAAGCAAGAAAACAAGGTAAAACTTTCATTCTTTGGTAGTTTCTCCCTCCCCCTTCCTCTTGCACGAATTTGGGCACCATGAGCCCAATTCTTAGGGGCTGTTTTCTGTCCAATTCATGGAGGGATTAGAGGTTTTGGAGTGCAAGGATTAAGAATGAACCAATAGAATCAAGAAAGGGGCATTAGGAAACAAGATGGAACCATTAGGGATCCAAATGCTCCCTTGCAAATCTGATTTAACATGAATGTTCTTAGGTTTAATTGAATAATTAAACATGCTCCTAAGACCCCTAGAGAGCTTCCCACATGCACCTCCCATCCAAGAAAGTAAAGAAATTGCAAGAAAAATTAATGAACTCTAAGTAGAAAAAGTGTAGTGCATTTGAAAGGATTATAAAAACTGATTTGATTCATGCATTCCCTAGCATATATGAGTGTTTGATTGAGCTCCTAAGACCTCTACGAAGCCTCCCAAGTGTGTCTCCCATCAAGGAAAAATCAAGAAGGCCATGAACTCTTCTTCCCCCCATAGTCTCGGCCTAGGCAAGTTCTTATAGCTAGAGAGAGTTTTAAATTTTTCTAAGGCTATTCTTGAGTCATATGTGATGATTGAATATGAGTAGAGGCCTTGGAAAAAATTTAGAACTCATAGAAAGTGATTTGGTGTCTTAGGTTCCATCTTATGACCTAAAGAAGTAACATGGTGCTAGGCCTTTTGTTTTAATGATGTGATGACTCCAAGAGGTTTAAAAGGAGTCAAGAATCATATTCGAAAGGAACGAATGAGGCCTAGAAGTCCCTTGAGGGGTGTTGCTTCATTAGGTGCCTTTATGGACCATAATGGAGCCTATAGAGCAATCTAGTGTTTTATCAAGTGATGTAGCCTTAGAATATGTTTCATAGACCTAATTGGCTCCCATAAATTGTATCTAGGACAAGAGAAACTATCTCCACCAAATTGTGGGTGTGTGGCCGAAAGAGGAGGCTTGAAAGCTAAGGAAAAAGTGTGTGAAATTGTGCAAGGTAGCTCTCTCTACCTTTTCTCATGCATGGATGTGTGTTTAGCTTGTTTTAGAATATGTGTATGTGTATTTTCAAGCTAAGAAAAGTATGCTAGCATGCCTTTATATTCCGTGATCCTTGATGCCATGTTATGTTTTAAATGAATCTATGATGTTTGTATGAGTTTGCTTGAGTGAGGAGAGCCCAAGAACTCTTCCCTTTGGTGAGGATGAGCTAAGAACCCTTGAGCTTGGTTGAGACATAGCAAAGAGTCTCCCAAAAGCAAAGTGGGCTCCCAAGAGTATGGTTGAGTCCAAAGCTCTTAAAGAATGGGTGAGGCAAGTCCAAAATCCATGAAGAGAAGTCTGAGGCCAATCCAAACACTTGGGAAACTCTTGAATGTCTTGTATGATTGATTCACATGCCAAGGTTGCTTTGAAAATGTCCATGACTTCCATTTTTCCATACATGCATTTGAAAAGCTTGCTTTGTACATATTATGTGTGATTGAATGGGAGATGAGCTATTGGGATTCTTTGAATCTCATCCCCTCCTCTCCAATGACCTAACATGCTAGGTGGACCAAGTACTTATGGTGAAGGGAGCCAACAACCATGAAGAGCAAGGATTGACAAGCCTATGTGTTATTTTAGCTATTTTGGAACCATAATGATAGTTCATAATGTATATGATGTTATATATGTACCATGAACCATAAGACACATGTAAATATGATATTATGTGATGTATACATGTATGGATATGATGTATGAACTTTAGAAATGAATTTGGGTATGTAATGCCAAGTTATGCAAATTGGAAGTTTGATGCAAATGTGTATAAGTGTGGATGAAAAGGAAAAAATGAGATGCATGAGGTTTGGGACCATTTGGGTAGCTCAAACAAGTCTTAAATATGCTTTTAAACTTGCCCAAAAGGTGCCAAGACCAAGGAAAATCCATTTGTGGCAATTTTGGTACCCAATATGGAGCCAAAATTGATCATAATGGAACCCTATGCCATTTTTTGGCCAAATGAGTTAGTCTTGCCCTGAAACTTGGCATGAAATTAGGTCTCATTAAGAGATTTTTAGAAAGCTAAAGATCATAATTTTTGGAGACCTAGAGAATATTTGATGAATTTTCAAAGTTGGGATTTTTCATGGATTCTGGTATGGGTACTGTTCATACTGGCAGTTTTGAATTCTGTGTCACACGATGGCCAAATGGTGTCCAATGCTTATGAAATTTTACATGCATAAAATGTAGGTCATAAGCTTTCTGTGGCCACCGAGATCACCTCATTTGGAGGTCTGAGCAGTGAGTTATGCATGTTTGAAGTTAACTGTCAGCATCAGTAGCGCCCCATGAGTCCAGTTACTGTTCCATAGGGTCCAGCTGACTAAACATATCGGTTTCATTCTGGAATTATTTTTAGTATCAATTTAACATTTGTAGCTTTCCATAATGACCGAATTTTTGTAATTTCAATTTTTATAGAATTAGTTATGAATTTCAGAAATTTGTATCAGTAAACTGAACCACAGCCCAGACAGCCAGCGACTCTGGAGCTTTTTGGATGTCAAACGTCCTGTGTGATGAATTTTATGACTTGAGCGTATTTTTAATGTGAATTAGACATCCTAAGGTTTCCATACTGATGAAGATTGCATCATTTTGAATTTTCTATATTTAGTTATGATTTTCCAAAGTTGGGTCAGAAAATAGAGCAAATCTGGCCGAAAATGTGTTTGTTTATTTTGAGCTCCATTTCGGTTTCCATGGGTTGTAGGCATGTTTTTGTGATACAAATGAGTTTTGATAATGAACTTAAATATGAGGAAGTATAGTATGAGCTCACATAGTCCACGTGACACCAAATTGAATTTTTTTGACATAGCGCAACGTGAAAAAAGTTTATTATTTTCATTCCCTTTTCATATGATCTTGTGGGATTGAAAATACAAAGTTTATAAATGGCATCAAATGAGCTAGAAGTTATGGTGTTACAAGATGTGCCCAAGTGGTCACATGAACTAAAGTGGTCCATTTTGAACCATTTAGCCCCAAAATTGCATCACATTAAGTTATATTTTGCATTTAAACCAAAATTGAGCAAATGGATAAATTTTAGGATGAAATTTGGTAGGCATTTAGAGCTCATTTAAAGCTTTCCACAAAGTGAAGGAACATAATTTTTAGAGCTCTATAGAATTTATTATGAATTTTCAAAGTTGGCTAAAAATGCAAAAAATCTTGTGTATTGTTTATTTGGTTTAGTTATGGTTTTTTGTGACTTTGAGGAGCCAAATGGACTCTAATGCTCACAAAATCCTAGAAGCATATAGTTGGCATTATAATTTTTCCATGGCCACTAGGTTTGCATAAATCAGAGTTGCATGGGCCAAGATATGTATTTTTGAAATTTAAGGTCTATTATATGAATTCCATTTCAATAGCTAGTGCTATTCCATTGAAAATTGTGGTGCAAATGAACTTAATTTCATTTGAAATTTTTATGCCATATATTTCACATCCTAATCTTTTTATAGACACTTAATTTGTATGAATGTGAGTTTTGTAGCTCAAGTTATGATTTTTCAAAATTTGATGATATTATAGATCAAAGTTGTAAAAGTGAGTTAATGAAGTGAAATCCGAATGTTGAGTTTCTTTTTGTGATATCCTAAGCTTAACAAACTCATGTGGCATGAATTTGAAAATTTCTATGATGAGGATAATTAATTATGCAAAATTTGAGGAGTGATGTTTTAATAACGGAAAAATTCACTGCTAAAAGCATTAATATGAGAAATTGATGTTTTTAAAGGAAGATGAGAGTAGATATATGTTGACATAACTCATCAAGAAAAAATTATTAGCTACCTAGAGTAGGTAAAAGAGTTATGTGAATAAGAGAAGGAGTGTAACACCATAATTTCTAGCTTATCTCATGCCTTTAGATATCTCATTTCCAAGAATCATACAAGCTTTCAAGGAAAACGACAATAGAAATAATGATTATTTTTGCGTTGCGTCGTATATAAAAATTTCATTCAGGGTCACGTGGATCATATGAGTTCATACAACACATTCTCATATTTAATTACATGAATACATCTCATTTCCATAATCAAAAGTGGCCTATATCTTAAAGGAACTCAAAGGGAAGCATGAAATATTAATATTCATTTTTTGCCAGATTTTGCTCCATTTTAGTCACAATTTTGGAAAATCATAACTAATTCTAGAAAAATCAAAATCATGCATTCTTGGCCATTTAGGAAAGCTACACATGTCTGGGTTATCTAAAAATATATCCAAACCATAACATCCAACACAGAGGACGTTTAACATTCGAAATAGTCTAGAGGTCAGGCTGTCCACTGGTGCTGCCACAAAATTTTGCAGCAAAATTTAAAAATGTCCAATTAATTTCAAAAAAATCCAATCTATGCAAATAATACCAATATGGAATGCTGTGGATGTTAGCTAGAGGAAAAAAAAACTCTATACCTGTTTAGGTACGCCCAGACCCCGAAATTCAATCAAACAATAACTGAGGTCGGGTGGAGTTCCTGATACTGGACAGATATTTTAAAATTCATATCTCCCTCTCTAAACATCTAAATGAGGTCCTTCTAGTTGGTACATTTCACTGGGAATTTCTAGTTTTTTTGTATAAAATTTTGTGGCAACTGGACATCATTTGAGCCCTGTGTGACAGATTTCATTTTCAAACCTGAGTGAACAGTGACATGACCAAAACCAAAAAAATTTCCAAGTTTGAAAATTTATCAAATATTTTGTAGACCTTCAAAAATTATGTACTCTAGCTTTCCAAAAATCTCTCAATAAGCTTTAATTGCATGCCAAATCTTAGATCAAGAAGAGCTCATTTAGACAAAAAGTAACGTAGGGTTCCATTATGATCAATTTTTGCTCCATATGGGATACCAAAATGTCCAAATGACTTTTCTTGGGGTTTGGCACCTCTTGGGTAAGTCTAAAAGCATAATTAAGACTTGTGTGAGCTACCCAAATGATCCCAAACTCCATGCATCTCATTTTGGCCATTTCATCCACACTTATACACATTTCCATAATGTCATTCGAGAAGCTATAATGCCATAACATGCTCAAATTACATTCTAGTGATTACATAATACATTCTTCCATTTATACATGATATATTATTATGATTACATGTGTTCATAACATCATAATACATATACATCCATTGGTTACATCTTTTCCCATTTGCATAGCCTTAAAGTAGTAAAATTTAAGCACTTTCATGTCATTCTTTCTTCTTCAAGGTGGTTGGCTTCCATTTCCTTGTTCTCTTAGTCCACCTAGCATGTTAGAACATTGGAGAGGAGGGAATGAGATTCAAAAAGTTCCAATAGCTCATCTCACTTTCAATCACACATAACATATGTAAAGCAAGTCTTGAAAATGCATGCATGGATATAAAAAATGACATAAACACTCAAGAAGCAAGCTTGGCATGTAAACAAGTCATACAAGGCATCTAAAGGCTTGCCAAGTGGATGGATTAGCCTCACCCTTTTCCTCATGAATTTTGGACTTGCCTCAACTATTCTTTAAGAGATTCTTAGACTCAACCATGCTCTTGTGAGTCTATCTTGCTTTTGGGAGACTCTTTGCTTTGTCTTAACCAATCTTAAGGATTCTTGGCTCATCCTCACCATAGTTAAGAGTTCTTGGCCTCACCATACTTAAGCAAACCTAAGCAAACATCATAATATCATTTAAAAGCATAATATGTCATCATGAAATCATGGCATATGAAAATCATGCTAGCATACTTTTCATGACTTGAAAATATGCATACACACTTTCTAAGATAAGCTAAACACACATCCATGCATGAGAGAAGGTGGAGAGAGCTACCTTGGAGGCAACCACACACTTTTTCCCTTGAATCTCCCTTCCTTGCTTTTGCCATACACACACAAAAGTGTGGGGAAGATTTCTCTTAGCCTAAACATAATTTATGGAAACTAATTAGGTTCATGGATTCAATTATAAGGCCATACAATTTGTTTAGATACTAGTTTAGTCTATAACCTCATTATGGTTCTATAATTGCACCTAATGAAGCAACATTCCTGAAATAAATTCTAGGCTCCATTTTTTCCTTTCAAATATGATTTTTGACTCCTTTTAAGCCTCTTGGAGTCATCATACAATCAAAACCAAAAGCCTAGCTACATGTTGCTTCTTTAGGTCATAATATGGAACATAAAGCTCTAACTCACTTTCTATGGGTTCTAATTTTTTTCCAAGGCCTCCCCTCATTTTCATTCATCATATATGACTCAAGAATGGACTTAGAAAAATTTAAAACTCTTCCTAGCTACACAAACCCCTTCAGGACGAGGTTATGGAGGAAATGGAGCTTCTTGGAGTTTGCTTTGTTTTCTCAAGGGAGGATGCATGTGGGGAGCCTTTTAGGGTGTGTTTGGTTGGGGGTTTTTGGAAGGGAGGGGAGGGGAGGAAAAGGGGATAAGATGTTTGATTGAACAAAATTAGAGGGGAGGGGAGGGAAATTTTTTAATTTATAATTTACTTTATTGTCCTTTAATATTTTAATATTTTAATATATTAATATATTAACATTTAATAAAAATTAAGATAAAATTTTTTTTCATCAGGAATTAAAAATAAAAAAGATAAAATTTTATAATTTTTTTTAAAATATTGATATAAATAACTTTTTAATTAAAAAATTTAAAATAATATAAGGGTAAATTTGTCCAAATATAATTACCTCCCCTCCCCTCTTGAACCAAACAATAACCTCCCCTTCCCTCCCCTCCCCTCTCTTCCAACCAAATAGAACTCATTAAACCCCTCCCCTCCCCTCCGTTGAACTAAACAAAGCCTTAGGAATCTTGGGAGCTCATTTAAACTCTTATTTAGGCCTAGAAATCATCATACAAAATCAGATTTTACAAGGTGCACTTGAAACCCTAGAAATTGCATCTTGAAATCTAATAGTTTTTGTTAATTTTCTTTGCATATTCTTAATCTCCACACCCTTTTTCTTAGATTCATCCTTAGTTCTACCTAAAAACCAAGTCTACCTAGGGTTTCTTATGCCAGGTGAAATGGAGGAAGAGGGAAACCAAAGGTAGCAACCATAGGAAGAGAAATTACCTTTTTTTTTTTTCTTTTTCTCACTTGAATCTTGCTTTCTCCAAACTCCTTTCTTCAAATCCGAAATTTTTCCTAAGTTTCTCCCTTAAATCAGATTTGTAAACTTCATTTTAATCAAAGGAAACAAAGAAAAATGAAGGAGAGGAGGTTTGGATGGAAGAAAGCATGAAAAACTACCAAGAAATCATACCTTAAAGCTTGGATTTCTCCTTCTTCTTTTCTTCCCATGGTGGACCTAAACCCTAGCCTTCTTTGAAATTTGGCTGAAAATTCTATGTCTAAATGAAAGAGAGAGTGGGGCGCCACCTATATATAGGGGGAAGAGAAAGCATTTTTCAAAAATTCCCATTTTCCCCTTCATTCTTGGCATTTTTGTTTCTCTTTTTTTTAGCACCTTTTTGAGAATTTTCTTTTCTATGGTAAAATTTAGGTTCCTAATTTAATAAAATGCCTTTGGAATCACTTAAATTGGAGCTAAAACCTTCCTGAATGAATCCGTCAACGTTCAGGTATACCGATGTTAGAAAACATCCACCGGAGGGGATTTAACTATCCCGGGATATTCCATAGTTTTTAGGGCCTCTGAGAACCCCAGAGAAATCAAAAATTTCATTTAAAAAGCCTTCTATGTGAATTCTAAAATTTGCTCAAAATTACAAAAATGCCATTATGTTTTATAAAATTTTCATCAAAATTTGTTTCTTTATTCTAGCTCCATTTTTCCTTTCATCTAAGGCTAGGATTCTCATTTTTAAGAGTCTAGAATGTTACTCAAATTTTTTGGAACCTTAACTAATCCATTTCAGGGGACTTGCTTTGAAAACGCGCCTCTTTCCATCGTTTAATGAAAACTAGACATTACAATTCTTCCCCCTTTAAAAATTTCATCCTGAAAATTTAGATAACATACCTTATGAGAAGAGTTTTGGATACTTCCTTCTCATATCATCCTCTAGTTCCCAGGTAGCCTCTTTGGGAGATAGCCCCTTCTAAACCACTTTCACCAACGGTATCGTTTTATTCCGTAACTGCTTGAGTCTAATGTTCACAATCCAATTTGGTGATACTATATATGATAGATTATCTTGTAACTGCATATTCTCATATTCTATGACATGTGAGGGGTCGGGCTGGTGCTTTTTAAGCTGGAAAACATGAAATACATTATGGACTTGGCTTAGGTTTGGGGGAAGGGCTAGTCTGTAAGCCATGGGTCCTACTTTATCAAGAATCTGAAAAGGACCTATGTACTTTAGATTGAGCTTTTTACTTTTTATGGACTGACCTATCCCTATGACTGGAGACACCCTAATGAAGATATAGTCTCCAATTTCAAACTCTAACGGCCATCTACATTTATCTGCATAACTTTTCTATCTAC
The DNA here is from genome assembly GCA_026724425.1 of Erythrophleum ivorense. NCBI lineage: Eukaryota > Viridiplantae > Streptophyta > Magnoliopsida > Fabales > Fabaceae > Erythrophleum > Erythrophleum ivorense. The sequence goes on from JAIUCV010000481.1 coordinate 423,405, forward strand.
TCTGGGCCATCATTAGGAATTTCTTTCTAATAGTCTCTATCTATCTAGATGTCTGGTCGACTAATTTTGGGCCTATAAGGCTCCGCTCTTCTAGCTCAACCCAACACATCGAAGACCTACACTTTCTCCTATACAATGCCTCATATGGTACCATTTGTATGCTTGCATGATAGCTATTATTATAGGCAAACTCTGCTAGAGGCAAATATGTATCCCAATTTCCTTTCATCTCTAAGACACACACCCTCAACATGTCCTCTAGGGTTTGGATGGTTCTCTCTATTTGTCCATCCGTCTGAGGGTGATAGGTTGTGCTAAATCTAAGTCTGGTACTTAGAGCATCCTGTATTGATCTCTAAAAATTTGATGTAAATCTGGGATCTCTATCTGAAACTATGTTCCTAGGCACACCATGCAGTCTAACTATCTCCCTAATATACAGCTGGGTTAATTTATCTAGGATATAAGTGGCTTCCATAGGTAAGAAATGCGCTGACTTTGTTAACCTATCCATTATTACCCATATTGCATCATGCCCTGATGATGTCCTGGGTAAACCCATGACAAAATCTATAGCTATGCTATCCCATTTCCATTCCAGGATAGTAAGGGCTGAAGTAACCCAGCTGATTTCTGGTGTTCTATTTTCACTCTCCGACATCTAAACATCAGGAGACATACTCTGCTATATCTGTTTTCATTCCAAGCCATCAGAACATTTTCTTTAAATCCTAGTACATTTTATTGCTGCTTGGATGAATGGTGTATTTACTTTTATGTTCCTCATCTAATATTTTCTCTCTAATTTTTGTATTTCTAGGTACATACAGCCTATCCCTGCATCTCACTATGTCATCCTCAGACATATTGAACTCCTGAATACTACCCTAAGCTACCTGGGCTCTAATCTCACTTACATGGTCATCTGTCTGCTACGCCTCTCTTATTTGATCCCTCAAGTCAATTTTTATTTAGGTTTCACTCCTTAATAATCTCCCTGAATACACCTCGCAAGAGAAACTCATGTCTCTCAATCAATTCTTGCTCTTGGATTATCATATAGGCCATGTGTATGGATTTTCTACTTAGGGCATCAGCTACCACATTAACCTTATCAAGATGGTATTTTAGTGTGAAATCATAATCTTTCAAAAATTCTAACCATTTCCGTTGTCTCATATTCAACTCTTTCTATTCAAATAAGTACTTAAGGCTCTTGTGATCACTGTAAATTTATATGACTACCCCATATAAGTAGTGTCTCCATATTTTCAAAGCAAACACTATAGCAACTAACTCTAGGCCATGTGTAGGGTAGTTTTCCTCATGAGGTTTTAACTGTTTAGAAGCATAAGCTACTATTCGGCTTTCTATATAAGCACACATCTTAACCCTTTCTTAGAGGCATTACTGTATACTACAAAAGTTTCTCTAAGGTTAGGGAGTACTAGTACTGGGGTCATGGTTAACTTATGCTTCAATTCTTGAAAACTACTCTCATATTTCTCATTCCACACAAATGGAACATTCTTTCTAGTTAGCCGAGTCAGCGACATCGCTATTTAAGAAAAGCCTTGAATGAACCTCTTATAGTAACCTGCTAAACCTAGGAAGCTCCTGATCTCTGTCATTGTTCTAAGTCTCTCCCACTGTAATACTACCTCTACTTTATAGGAATCTACTGCGACCGCTGCTTGGGAGATCAGATGACCTAAAAATTGAACTTCAGTGAACCAGAACTCACATTTACTAAGTTTAGCATACAACTATCTCTCTTTCAGGGTCTTCAAGGCTAATCTCAGGTGCTGCATATGTTTCTCTCTACTTTTTGAGTAGATGAAGATGTCATCTATAAAGATAACTACAAATCTGTCTAAGTATGGCCTAAAAACTCTATTCATATAATCCATGAATACTGTGAGTGCATTCATCAATCTGAAAGGCATAACTAAAAATTTATAGTGCCTGTATCTAGTTCTAAAAGCTATCTTGGGAATATCCTTAGCCTTTATTCTAAGCTAATGGTATCCCGACCTAAGGTCTATCTTAGAAAAGACTGATGCTCCTACTAATTAATCTAAGAGGTCATCTATACGAGGGAGAGGGTACTTATTCTTAATGGTGATCTTATTGAGTTCCTAGTAATCTATACATAGCCTAAGGGTCCCATCTTTCTTCTTTACGAATAAGACTAGAGCTCCCCATGATGAAACACTGGGCCTAATAAAACCATTCGCTAAGGGCTCTTTTATCTATTTCTTAAGTTCAACTAGCTTAGTGGGAGCCATCCTATCGGGGCCTTAAACACTGGACCCGTCCCAAGTACAATGTCTATAAGAAATTCTACCTCTCTCTCTGGGGGTAGTCTACTAATCTCTCTAAGGAATACTTTTGGGAACTCCCTTACTACAGGAATCTCATTTATACCCTCTTCTACCTCAGCCTAGACTGAAAAAAAAAACTAGATACCCCTGACTACCATGCCTTAGAAATCTCTCAACTTGGGAGGTGGTCATGATAGATAACTCAGTCCTCATACTAGGCACAATCCTACACTCAAGCAAAGTAATACATCAGTGGCTACAATTTAGTATGGCATTATTTACGGACATCCAGTTCATGCCAATGATCACATCAATATCAATAAGGGGCATACAAATCAAATCAAGGGTGGTAAGGCAATGATTAAACTGGATCACACAATTCAAGCAAGCATGGGAGGTAATGGCTTAGTTTCCTGTGGAGGTAGATACATGCAAATTATATGGTAATGTATGCATACTCAGACCTAACCTCCTAGCATAGTCATATAATATAAAAGAATGGCTAGCACCCGAATCAAATAATGTAGTCACAGAAAAATCATTTATTCTAATAGTACCTTAAATCAGACTCGGGGGCTGGCTAGCCTCCTGCTATGATAGGGCAAAGACTCTACCCTGGGTCTGAGGTCTAGGAGGAAGAGCCATCTCCTACTGCTGTGTGATCTATGAAAGAGCCTGGGTGCAATCCCTAGCCATGTGTCTTGGCATACCACACTTGAAACACACATTCTGCCCTGCATAACATCGTTTGGTTTCGTGATTCTTGCCACACTAGGGACATGTGACGAGTGTGAAGCTACCTCGATTAGACTGAGTTCTCCATCTTTTACCTCTTTAGCCCCACTGACTTTTGCCACCTCTACGACTAGAACTACAGCCTGTGAACCCTCTCTAGGTCTCTTGGGCTCAGGGAGGGGTGTTTTAGCGTTGGAGGTAAGCTGCATCATCTTGAGGTTCACCTCTGTAACTCTGCATATCTTGACAAGGGTATTAAAGTGTCTGATTCTCTATGGCACTACCCTGTTTCTAATCTTAGGGAGTAATCCTTTCTCTAACTTTTTTGCTCTCCACCTCTAATCATCATGCCTTTGTAAATATGAAGAATATCATGAGAGATCTACAAATTTGGCCACATATTAGTCCATGGACATCCCCTCAGTCTATTTCAGAAGAATAAACTTTGATTCTTTCTCATCTCTAACTAAACTGGGGAAGTATAGCTCATAAAAGGCTAGAAGAATACCTCCTATGTAATTGGGAGGTTCCTCGCCTGCAATATAGGCTCTGTGCCCCTCCACCAAAAATCTACTTCTTTCTCTAGCTGAAAGATAGCCATAATGGCTTTATGCTCAAATGTGCACTCCATCACCTGAAATATTTTCTCTAGCTGCATGATCCAGGCCTCAGCTTTCTTTGGGTTCATTTCACCATCAAAGGTGGGAGGCCCAAATTTCTTGAACTGAGTGATAACCTAGCTAATAGAATGCTGCTCTTGGGTTGGAGGCGTCTAAGCTGGTGGAATGGGGGCAACCATCTGTGCATGTGGCTGCGAACCTGAATAAGTTACCGTGAATGCTCGGGACGATCAGAGTGGTGAAGTGGCTATGGAGGAGGAGGTGTAGGGCTCTGGCTGTCTCTCGCAGTAAGTTGTTCCTGTAACTGCATAATAATGACTTGTTGTTGATCTAGGTAAGCCATAATAGACTGTAAAGCTTTAGCAACTAGATCACTAAGCCCGGCTCTATCATCAGCACGAGCCTCTCTAGAGGGCCGACCTTTCCTAGTGTTCACTATTTTGTTGAAACATCATAGCAAACTTTAACATAAAAAGAGAACACTTTCACACCATTATACACTCAATTCATCCGTAAACAAGCTCATATGCATCTAGGCAACTCCTAAACATAAGCCACAACCCACATTAAAAGCCTGAACCTTTGCACTAATACCAAAAATGTAACACCATAATTTCTAGCTCATCTCATGCCTTTAGATATCTGATTTCCAAGAATCATGCAAGCTTTCAAGGAAAAAGGCAATAGAAATAATGATTATTTTCGCATTGTGTCGTATATAAAAATTCCATTCGGTGTCACGTGGACCATATGAGCTCATACAACACATTCCCATATTCAATTACATGAATACATCTCATTTGCATCATCAAAAGTGATCTACATCTCAAGGAACTCGAAGGGAAGCATGAAATATTCATATTCATTTTCAGCTAGATCTTGCTCCATTTCAGTCACAACTTTGGAAAATCATAAATTCTAGAAAATTTGAAATCATGCATTCTTGGCTATGGAAAGCTACACATGTCTACTTTATGCTAAAAATGTGCCCAGACTATAACATTCAACACAGAGGACATTTGACATTTGAAATGGTCCAGAGGTCAGGTTGTCCACTGGTGCTGTCACAGAATTCTGTAGCAAATTTTAAGAATGTCCAATTAATTCCACAAAAATCCAATCCATACAAATGATACTAATCTATAAATCTGTGTATGTTAGCTAGAGGAAAAAAATAACTCCAGACTGGTTCAAGCACGCCCAGACCACGAAATTCAATCAAACAGTAACTGAGGTTGGGAGGAGTTCCTGATACTGGATAGAATTTTTAAAATTCATATCTCCCTCTCTAGACATCTAAATGTAGTGCTTCTAGTTGGTACATTTCACTATGCATGTATAATTTCTTTGTACAATTTTTTTTTTTTTGCAATTGGACATCATTTGAGCCCTGTGTGATAGATTTAATTTTCAGACCTGAGTGAAGAGTGACATGACTAAACCAAAAAATTTACCAATTTTGAAAATTCATCAAATATTCTATAGACCTCCAAAAATTATATTCTTTAACTTCCCAAAAAATTCTCAATAAGCTCTAATTTCATGCCAAATCTCAGATCAAGAAGAACTCATTTGGATAAAAAGTGACATAAGGTTCTATTATGGTCAATTTTGGCTCCATATGGGATACCAAAATGTCCAAATGGCTTTACTTAGGGTTTGAAACCTCTTGGGCAAGTCTAAAAGCATAATTAAAACTTGTATGAGCTGCCCAAATGGTCCCAAACTCCATGCATCTCATTTTGTCCATTTCATCCACACTTATACACATTTCTATAATGTCATCCGAAAAGCTATAATGTCATAACATGCTCAAATTACATTCTAGTGATTATACAATACATTCTTCCATTTATACATGACATATTATCATGATTACATGTGTTTATAACATCATAATACATATACATCCATTGGTTACATCTTTTCCCATTTGCATAGCCTTAAAGTAGTAAATTTTAAGAACTTTTATGTCATTCTTTCTTCTTCAAGGTGGTTGGTTTCCATTTCTTTGTTCTCTTAGTCCACCTAGCATGTTAGAACATTGGAAAGGAGGGAATGAGATTGAAAGAATCCTAATAGCTCATCTATCTTGCAATCACACATAACATATGCAAAGCAAGTCTTGAAAATGCATGTATGGATATAATAAATGACAAACATTCAAGAAGCAAGCTTGGCATGTAAACAAGTCATACAAGGCATCTAAAGGCTTGCCAAGTGGATGGATTGGCCTCACCCTTTTCCTCATAAATTTTTGACTTGCCTCACCCATTCTTTAAGAGATTCTTAGACTCAACCATGCTCTTGGGAGTCCATCTTGCTTTTGGGAGACTCTTTGCTTTGTCTTAACTAATCTTAAGAGTTCTTGGCTCATCCTCACAATGATTAAAAGCTCTTGGCCTCACCATACTTAAGCAAACCCAAGTAAACATCATAATATCATTTAAAAGCATAATATGTCATCATGAAACTATGGCATATGAAATTATGCTAGCATACTTTTCATGACTTGAAAATACACATACACACATTCTAAGGCAAGCTAAACACATATCCATGCATGAGAGAAGGTGGATAAAGCTACCTTGGAAGAAACCACACACTTTTTCTCTTGAATCTCCCTTCCTTGCTTTGGCCACACACACACAAAAGTATGGGGAAGATTTCTCTTAGCCTAGACACAATTTATGGAAGCTAATTAGGTTCATGGACTCAATTCTAAGGCCATACAATTTGCTTAGATACTAGCTTGGTCTATAACCTCATTATGGTTCCATAATTGCACCTAATGAAGTAACACTCCTCAAATAAATTTTTGGCTCCATTCTTTCCTTTCAAATATAATTCTTGACTCCTTTTAAGCCTCTTGGAGTCATCATACAATCAAAACCAAGAGCCTAGCTACATGTTGCTTCTCTATGTCACAATATGGAACATAAAGTACCAAATCACTTTCTATGAGTTCTAAATTTTTTGCAATGCCTCCCCTCATTTTCATTTATCATATATGACTCAAGAATGGGCTTAAAAAAATTTAAAACTCTCCTTAGCTACATAAACACCTTTAGGCTGAGGCTGTAGAGGAAATAAGGCTTCTTGGTGTTTGCTTTGTTTTCTCAAGGGAGGATGCATATGGGGAGCCTCTTAGGGATCTTGGGAGCTCATTTAAACTCTTATTTAGGCTTAGGAATCATCATACAAAATCAGATTTTACAAAGTGCACTTGAAACCCTAGAAATTGCATCTTAAAATCTAATGGTTTTTGTTAATTTCCTTTGAATATTCTTAATCTCCACACCCTTTTTTTTTAGATTCACCCTTAGTTCTACCTGAAAACAAAGTCCTCCTAGGATTTCTTATGCTAGGTGAAATGGAAGAAGAGGGAAACCAAGGGTAGCAACCATAGGAAGAGAAATTACCTTGTTTTCTTGCTTTTTCTCACGTGAATCTTGCTTTCTCCAAGTTTCTCTCTTCAAATCCGAAGTTTCCCTTGAGTTTCTTTCTTAAATTAGATTTTTAAACTTCATTTTAATCAAAGGAAACAAAGGAGAATGAAGGAGAGGAGATTTGGATGGAAGAAAGCATGAAAGACTATGAAGAAACCATACCTTAAAGCTTGGATTTCTCCTTCTTCTTCTCTTTCCTTGGTGCGCCTAAGCCCTAGCCTTCTTCTTTAAAATTGGGCAGAAAATTCTGAGTCTAAATGAAGGAGAGAGTGGGGCGCCGCCTATATAAAAGGGAAGGAGGAAGCATTTTTGAAAAATTTCTATTTTGCCCTTCATTCTTGGCATTTTTGTTTCTCTTTTGTTTTAGCTCCTTTTTTAGAACTATTTTTTCCATGATAAAATTTAGGTTCCCAATTTAATAAAATGCTTTTGGAATCACTCAAATCGAAGTTAAAACCTTCTCGAATAAATTCATCGAAGTTCGGGTACACCAATGTTGGAAAACATCTACTGGAGGGGATTTAATTGTCCCAGGACTTTCTATAATTTTTAGGGCCTTTGAGAACCCCAAAAGACTCAAAACTTTCATTTAAAAAGCCCTCCTATGTAAATTCCAAAATTTCCTTAAAATTATGAAAATGCCATTACGTTTCGTAAGATTTTCATCAAAATTTGTTTCTTTATTCTAGCTTTATTTTTCCTTTCATCTAAGCCTCATTTTTGAGTTTAGAATGTTACTAAAATTTTTTGGGACTTTAACTAATCTATTTTAGGGGACTTGCTTTGAAAACGTGCTCGTTTCTGTTGTTTAATGAAAATGGGACATTACAAGGAGACCCTTAGAATTTAAGGTAAGAGACCATGTGTTCCTTAAGGCTACTCCAATGATGGGCATAGGATGATCGATTAAGTTAAGAAAGCTCAATTCTTGTTATCTTGGTCCTTTTTAAATCTTTGAGCAGATAAGACACATGGCCTATAAAGTGGCTTTACCCCCAAATTTAGCCCAATTGCATGATATGTTCTATGTGTCCTAATTGAAAAGGTACCACCAAGACCCTTCACATGTCATTGAGTATGAGAATGTGCATCTGCATGATAACTTGTCTTATGTGGTTGGGCTGAAAAGGATAATGGACTCAAAAGTCAAACAACTACGTAACAAGCACATTTTCCTAGTAAAAGTGGTATGGGAAAGACTAACTCCTAATAAAGAAACTTGGGAGATGGAGGAAGCATTAAAGAAAGACTATCCAACACTTTTGGAGTAAGGTATGTCTAATTTTTAGGACAAAATTAGAGGGGAGAGTGTAACACCCCAAAATTAATTAAAAGCAATTATAGGAAATTATAAAATTATTAAAAGGAATTTAGGGAACTTATAGAAAATAGGAATTTTTAAGGAAATGGATTATATTGGGCATTTTCTAGGCACATAATAGTTGTTCGATAAATTTTGATAGAAAATAAAATATTATTATGGATTTAAATTTAATTGGGCTAGAAATTTTATTGAAGCCTCAAGAGTAATTTAAATATGTTAAGGATAAAATTTGTAAAGGCCCAATTTTGTTTTATGGTGACCTAATACATTAGGCTTTCCTAGTCTTGACCTAACACTTAAGAAAATCAAATCTTTTGGAAAATAGGGTCCATTGGACTAGTCCACTTGCTTTAAGACCCTAAGAAAACCATTTTCTATTTACCTTGTTGCTAAAAACTTAAGGGGTTCCATAGAGCAAGTAGAGCATTTTCACATCTTTGGGTGAAGCTAGGGTTTTTCAGCTTTATGCAACCATTTTGCACCTTTAGAAGGTGATTTAGCCAAGACAAGGTGTATAAAACTTGATCCTCTTATCCTCCTCTACATTTTGGTATGATTGGTTTTTGGTTTTGTGGATTTTCACCTTACTACTAAATCTGAAATTTAATGTTTCAATAGCTTCTTGCATGATTTTCGGAGGTTAAGGTTATAGGGACTATTAGGCAGTATTTTTTAGTCATTTTGATGTATTTTCTACTAAATATTAGCTCTGATGGCTAACTTATACAATGGGCTTTTATTTTGTGCAAAAATACTAAGAAATTGGAGTGAGGCATTAAGGTTTCTAGAGTACGAAGGCCCAAGTCTAAAATTGGATTTTATTGGATTCTAGGTAAGTGCCCCTTTGATAGTTCATGATGCTAGGAATGATGGGTAATTAACTTTTACTAAGAAATTGGTTTTGGTCAATTAAAACCCTTAGAGAGTTGAAAATTTATCTTAGCTTTAGAATTTGACGCAACTAAGTGAGGTAATTGGGGTTAAATTTAAGTCTTTACATGTGTTCATTTTTAATCTAAAATTTGTTGCATAATATGTTTTTCTATGGTAAATGATTAGTTGGATACTTGATTGTTGTTTTAGACCATCAGCATGTCCTTGGTGGAGCTATGATTCGGTTACCACCTATGCATTGTGTTGCGATCAAGTATCGAGTTATGATTAGACTTATGAATGCACTAAGCCCTAAGTGTGTTTGATAAGGAGTTAGCACCATGGATGAGACTTTCCTTCTATTATTAGCCATTAATATATTATATATGATTGCTAGTATTGGATAATAATCACTAATAGTCCAACTAGTTTATTTGCTAAGGATGTGAATGCTTTCGATATTTTTTATATAACATGCATTTATGTTGATTAAATTGCACATACGTAGGGAATTTTCTTTGGTTACTAAGATTTACATCTCACCCCATTTCATAGCCCAACAATTTTAGGTGAAGGTTCTTTAGTTATGGAAAAGGGGTAGCAAATGGATGAACATCCTTGATTTGTGGCCTTATATAGGATTTCGACACTTGGACCATTTTGACTTAAAGTATATGCTAATCTTTTATAATTTATTTTGTATAGCATCATGTTGCATTTACATTGCCAAGTATAGGTATTTTGTTGTTTTATAACCAAGGATGTAACCATTAGGAAGCTAGACATTAAATTACATGGATTCTGATGTATGTGCCTGATGTTGATCTGATATAGGTTGTTGATAATGATGAACCATGACTTATCCACTTAAGAGTATAATTATGTTATGAAATAAATGACTATTTTGAATGTTGTTGTATAGAGTTTCTATTAGAATGTGTACATATAATATATGCCTTATGGGAGGAATAGAGTGGTGCCGTAGTCAGAATTTGCAAAAGAGGTTCCCTTAGAGCCTTAAAGGTAGAAACATGTTTAGTTAGACCATTGAAACTTGTCCAAAGTGGTTTTAAGGTCAGATGATAAGGAAATGTAAATTTGGATGTTTTCACTAATGGCTTAGACACTCCCTTATTGTCATAATGAGTAAACTTGCTGATGTGTAGTAATGATCAATTGATATAAACCATCCTTCAGTGGTGAGTTAAAGTATATTAGAGTTGGTAGGCTATTAAAACCATGCAAATTAGTCATAAGAGGAACCTAGAACTTCATTAGTGGGTGTATTTAATAATTGGGATAAGTATAGAAGAGTTCAAGTCCAGAGCGTTAATGAGTCATAGTTAAAACTACTCAAGTCACGGCCAAAACTCATTCAAGTGTAACAAAATCTAATTTCTTCATGGTGCAGGCTCTTTAGTTGTGGCGTAGCATGGGGAAAATGTCATACCATAATATTTCTAGCATTGATTTCCTTTATCCAAGTGGGATTTGTACAATTTATTAAAGAAATCCCAAGAAAATGCATTAAAACAATAAAATTAATGGTGTTACATCGGGGTTAAAATTTAAATTTTGATCTGTAGACCCCAGAAACTTTCTAACAACATTCTCTAATTATTTTCATCTATAAAATTCATAAAAATCTCAAAATGTCACATGAACCACGTACCAAAAGCCAAAAATCATAAATTCTCACATTTTGCCTTGGGTTCCATGGTGGCAGATTTCTGAGGCAACTTTGAAAAATTATAACTAAATCTAAAAAAATTAAAATTAAGCAAAGCATAGCTTTCTAGAACAATCTGGATGTTAACTTCACATAAAAATAAATTTCAGCCATGAAAATCTCATATGGGCCACATTTGACAATAGAAAAAGCACAAAGGTCAGATTGCCCATAATTACTAATATAGCTTACTGATGTAAATTTTGAAAATTCACAATTAATTTCACAAAAATTCAATTCATGAAAAATGTATGAATTTGGAAAGGTATGGATGTTAATAAAAGGTAAAAATAGTTCCAGATTAATCCAAGAGCATTCAGACCCCAAAAATTAATAGAACAGTGCTAGAAGTCTGACTATGTGCTTGGAATAGAATAGAAACTTCAAAAATTCATATCTCTCTCTCTAGATGTCCAAATGAGGTGCTTCTATTGTTATAGGTCACTGGGAAGGTCTAGTTTCTTCTTGTAAAATTTCATAGCAATTGGACATCATTTGCCTCATGAATGATAGAGATTTAATTTTAGACTATTTGAACAGTACTACTAGCGAATTTTGAAATTTCAGCCAGCTTCAAAAATTTGCCAAAAATTCCATAGATCTCTAAATATTACTCATTTTAGCTTCACAAAAAGCTCTTAACAACATGCCAAGTTTTAGACCAAGACGAGCTCATTTGGACTACTTGTGCCATAGCTCACCCTTATGGTCATTTTTGCATCATATAAGGTGTCAACTTGGTCCATATGGCTCTCCATGGTGTTTGACTCCTCTTGGAAAAGTTTAAAAGCATGAATATGACTCATATGAACTGCTCAAGTAGTCCCAAACCTTATACATCTCATTTTGGTCATTCCACATCCAAAAATACCCTAATGCATACATGCTATCAAGTGTCAAGATTCCTCATTTGCATTGATTTTGTGCTACATAAGGTCCATACATCATTCATATATAATATTACATTTGCTCAAATGGTTTACAACTCAAAAATAATATATACAAGTTCACTTTGACATTCCATTACAAGTAAGACTACATATTGGTCAAAGCACAGCTTCTCAAGACCCTTGGCCTGCATTTCTTCCTTTTTGGGTGCCACCTAGACATATTAAGATGAAGGAGGGGAGGGGAGTGAGATTCTTAGAATCTCAATAGCTCACATACCCATTCACACACACATTCATGGCATATAGTCATCAAAGCACAAGTATGGAATGTAAGGCAACCATAAAGTATGCAAAGTCATAATTTCCATGCCACAAATTCACACTAAGTTCAACAACCTGCTCTAGGAACTTTTGATTTTGCCTTACCCCATTTCTAGGACTTTTGGATTTGCCTCACTTTTGCTTAGGGACTTTTGGTTTGGCCTCACCCTTTCATGAGACTTTTGGCATCTCCTTACCCTTATGAGCCATTTTCCACAATCAATGATATTCAGGATAACACATTGGTACCAATGCAATCTCAAAGCATCAAGTGGCATGTTTTCAAGTCATAAAAGCATACACAAGCACACAATGACATCTCGGAATGGCCTGAGTATGGCTACCAAAGGAATTAGGCCTCACATACTCTCTCTAGCAAGCCTCTTCATATTCATGAGATCATTCCTCATCATTCATATCTAGGGCTTGCCATTAATCTTAGTGAGCTATTATATTTCATAAACCTCTAACCGTTGGATTCCTTAGCTCTACTCAAGCTTAACTATGCTCAAGCTACTCTAGAGGCCATCCTTTCCTGGTGTTCACTAACTACTCTAAGACCATTATACAAATTACTTATCATAAACAAAGCCACAAACTATTCTCATACACCCAACATGTCTCATATAAGGCTCTACCTATCCATTCAAGCCTTTTACATAGTCCTATCGCTACATCCTCAAGCCAAATCTAATCCGAGAGAGCTTGGAACTTTGCTCTGATACTAATAAATGTAACACCATATATTCTTAGCTCATCTCATGACATTCATATGATTCACATTATCAAATCCATGAGAATATAAAGAAAAGGGAATAAAATAATGAATATTTTCGTGTTGCGTCGTATTTAAAAATTTCATTCTGGATCACATTGTAACATCCGATTTTCTGAAAATCCAAGAAAACGTTAGAAAATGTGAGAAACTTAACATACAGTTTCTCTGTCAATATACGAAATTCACTGGATACAAAAGGAAGTCCTTCAAATAGAGTAAATTAAGGTCTAATAAAATTAGAATAATATTCTAGACCGCAAATAATGATGAGTCAAGGCCAGAGGTGCCCTAAAATTGGGGCCAAAATAGATGAAAAAAAAGGGATAAGAAAAAGGTCCCAAAAAGCCTCTTAAGTCAACTATAAAGGAGCTAGGGATCAAAATGCAAAGAAAAATTATGAGCAGGGCAAGATGTATAAATTGCCTGAAAGTTCAGGGAACCTTAGTTTCACCCTCTATTCGTGGCTTTAGGCACGAATATCAAAAAATTGGGCAAGCATCTCAGAAATCCGTGACCCATGGTTAAACTCAGTTTGATGAGACGGGTCCAATGATGCCAAGTTGTCTGGATGGCCGGGCGGGATCCGGTCCTTGATCTGGTTATCCCGATCAATAGCCATGAGCAAAATAGAAAAAGGAAGTTGTAACAATTATAGAAATAAAAATAGCTAAAAGGTTAAGAAACCCTGAAAGAGTTTCAGGGATAGAATTGCAGTAAATAAAAATTTTATAGCCCAATCATAATACAAAATGGTAAAAATTACACCTATAGACCCGAGTGTCCAATTGACACTGAAATTTATGAGGATTGAGGTTAAGGGCCCCTGAACCATGTTTGAAGCCCAGTATAGCCAGAAAGTAGAGGAAATAATATTCATGAATTTTAGAAGGTCTAAAGGTATATGTATTGTACTGTAAAACCTTGATCGTATCGATTGTTAGATTGCTATAAGGCCTAATAGCTGATTCTAGAGGCCCAAAAGAGAAGAAAAGATATAATTAGGGTTTTAGAGAAGATGAAACCCAAAGATAAATATAAAATAAAGGGAAAGAAGAAAAGGATTTTAGTCATTTTAAAGAATTAACCATGGTTAAATTAGAAACTAACTATGGTTGAGTTAAAAGTTGACCATGGTTGAGTTAAGAAATTAACCATGGTTACTATTCATAACTTAAGGCTAAGAAAAGGTATCCAAGTGTGTAGCCAAGAATTTTTGGAAGAAGATATTTAGTTATGAAATTAGAAAATCAAAAGAAAAAGGAATGGAAGGTTAAGATTTGATCTTAAAAAGGTTGATCCAAGGGTCCAAATTTAGTATGACCATTTAACTTCATCCAAATTCATCTCCTTCACCTCCATTCCACCATTTTCACGCCACACACAAGGGAGGAGGAGAGAAAAATGTGAAGAGAGAGAGGGAGGAAGAAAAAGTGGAAGAGAAGTGAAACCAAGCAAAACTACCACTTCTTCACCAAATTTCTTCATCTTCTCCATCCTCTAACCATTTCCTCCAAAGGGTAGTTGCATATTCATCTTTTCTTCAAGGTGAAATATTGCTCTAATTGGGAAGAGAATGGATTTTAGTGTGAGAAAAGCAAAGTAAGCAAAGATTAAGTTTAAAGAGTAAGTTTTCTCCATCTTATACTTGCAAATCACATGCTTTAAGCTAGTTTCATTAAACCCTATCTATGAGTCATTTTTGACAGCATATGAATCATTAGAAATGGAGTTTATATGTTGAACATGAAGGCCATATGAGCTTAGTTATTGTTGTTATGTGCTAGGACTTTGAAAAACACAAAGATTGTAATTTTTGGGAAAATAGAAATCATGGGGAGATGCTGTCCGAATTTTCCCAAAATTTTTATGGTATTTTCTTGATGTCTTAAAGTCATGTATACCAAATTTCAAGTCCTAAAACATAAAGGAAAATGCTATGGAATTTTTAGAACCAAAGAAATGCACTTTTGAGCCTAAATGAAGTAGATTATGTGATGACCAAAACGTGATGTTAAGGCTGGAATTTGATGATATTATCCATTCTAATGGATTCAAAAGGGTGATTTTAGCTAGGAATACCTATGGGAAAGCCCCCAAAACTCATGGGATAAAATTCTTAAATTTTGGCCAAGAAATGCATACTATCGGCCATAGTGAATGGGAAGAGAAGGAGTTGGATTTTTCCAATTCCAATGGTCCCATTAAGTTTAAGAGGGTCATACTACTTTAGAAGTTAAGGTTTATGTGTTGATTGTAATGAATTATCATTATGATTATAGGGTTTGATGTTGTTTTGGGAACTTCAAAAGCAAGTAAACCGAGTTCCAAGGATTGAAGAGCAAAGTTTGCTAAGGTAGTAGTTTTCCTCTCTCTTTCCTTAAGCTTGTATGTTTGTATAATGATGAGTGTTATGCTATATCAAGTTGTCATTTATGCTATAAGATGAGACATGTATGCTTAGATTGTGCTTGGCCTTGTATGAAATTCCTTGTATTGCTATGCGATATGTGGCATCTTGACTGGCATTATGTTATGTACTTACATGCTTGCTTATGAATGAGATTGGTTTACTACTATTGAGATTTCATAATCTCACCCCAAATATAACCTATGCTTGGTCTGAGTTCAAGCAAAGAAAGAGCAAAGAATGTAGAGACATAAATGGAAGATCTTACTTTTATGCACCATATTTTGTCATGTAATTAAATATTTTAGATTACTGCATGTATGAGTAATATTATGACACTATAAGGTACTCAGGTATGAAATGGAAAGCCATGTATATACCTAATCCTAAAGTAAAAAGAGTATGACTAGTGTGCCTAAGATGTAAGAATGCCTGTGCTTATATAAAGGCAAAATAATCATAATAATAATATGACCAATGAGAGGTAAAACTGTCCAATTTGTTGTAGGGGCAACTTTATATGAATTTATATGTGCTCTGCTAAGTAAGTATTTTCCCCTTGTAAATGGCTTAGAAAGCTTGAAGCAGAGCCCTGAATTAACCTCATATGATTTTTCTATAATTAAGTATGTATTTTCAAAATTAGATAAGAATTTAGAAATGACCAAATGAATAGTAAAATTGTATGAGGATGTTTTAAAATGAAAATTTTTTATCAGTTCAGGTTTCTATTGACTCCTCTAAGTTTTATATGAGGTAATTGTAGTAGAAAAAGTCTTATAAAATAAGGCACGTGGACCGTGTGAGCTCATACAACACATTCTCATATTTAATTACATAAACACAACTCATTTGCATCATAAAATGTGGCCCACAATTCATGGAACTAAAAGGAAAACTTAAAATAGGTATATTAAATTTCGGCTAGAATTTTGCTCATTTTTTACCTAATTATTGAAAATTATTACTAATTCTAGAAAAATTAAAATCATACATTCTTGCCCATTCTAGAAAGCTACGGATGTCTACTTCACATTAAAAATATGTCTAGACCATAGCATCTATCACAGAGGATGTTTGACATCTGAAAAGGTCTAGAGGTTAAACTGTCACTGATGTTGTCACAAATTTCTGCAGTAAATTTTGAAAATATTTAATTAATTCCAAAAAAATCCAATCCATGAAAATGATACCAATATGGAAAGCTGTGAATGTTAGCTAGAGGGAAAAAATAGCTCCAAACTAGCTCAAGCAACCCAGACCTCAGAATTCAATGGAACAGTAACTGTGGTCAGGTAAGGGTCATGATACTTGATAGAATCTTCAAAAATTAATATCTCCCTCTCTAGACCTCCAATTGAGGTTTTTCTAGTTGGTATGAGTCACTGTTAATGCCTAGTTTCTTTTAAAATTTCATGGCAATTGGACATCATTTGAGCCTTGTGTGATAGAATTCATTTTCGGACTAAATGAATAGTGCAGTAGACCAAATTCAGAAAAATTGTCAACTTTGAAAATTCATCAAATATTCTGTAGACCTCAAAAAATTATAGTCTTTAACTTCCTAAATATCTCTTAGTAAGACCTATTTGCATGCTAAATCTTAGATCAAGAAGAGCTCATTTGGCCAAAAAGTGATATAGGGTTCTATTACGGTCATTTTTGGCTCCATATGGGGTACCAAAGTAACTAATTAGTTTTCCCTTAGTCTTGGAACCTTTTGGGTAAGTCTAAAAGCAAGATTAAGACTTGTGTAAGCTGTCCAAATAGTCCCAAACTCCATGTATCTCATTTTGGCCATTTCATCCACACATATGCATAATTCCATCAAACTTTCAAGAACATAATTTGGCATTCCATGCCCAAATTACATTCTAGGGTTCACATATCATATCTATTCATTTATATATCATATATTATCATAATTGTTAGAGATTGTGTCCTAGGCCAATCATTTGTAAAATTGTGCTTCATTAAGAATAAAAATTTTTCTGTTACAATTATTATATTTGCATGTTTCTATAATAATTATATCCTTGGATAAATTATATTAGTTATCCTAAATATCCCTAGTCGATCATTATTGTGGGAATAATGATAAATTAAGACAAGTATGATTTTGATTGATGGTTATGTGTTAATCATGTATGGAGATCCAAATCAAAATCATAGGCGCTTATTGGGAACAAGGCGTTGGATCGACCCGTCATGAGGTAGCTTCATGGATTAGGTCATAAGCGTACCTCATATATAACTGTGTCACTAATCCCTCATACCTAAGATCATCATAGATTCCAACATGAAAGACACTGTGCTTTGGCATTGTCAAAAGTCACCTTTGATTAGATGATCATAAAGGCTATGGTCGAGCATAGTGGACTCTATGTAGAGGATGATGAGTGGTCAAGATGGAATTTGTCCCTCTAGTTAATGGAGAGATATCTCTGGCCCCTCGATGAGTGAGACTGAGAAATGCATGGCCATGCTTGGATGGAAGGGTTTTCTATTTGTTCTGTCTGTCTGCACACAAATCGAGAAACTAATGATTGAGTAAGATAAGGATAACATTTTCATGCCTCATGCTCGATCAAGATATCGTGTGATAAAAGGGATGTGACAGGGTTATACGATAGGCTATATCGGATCACCAAACCCTATGTGATTTGAGTAGTCACTATGTCTTGCTAGAGGCCACTGGTGACTTGTGGGTGCAATAATATTGTTGGCTCACTGCCAATATCATATAGGTCTACAGGGTCGCGCACAAGAACGAATCAACTTGAACAAGAATGTCCAAATTCATTGAACCTATAATTGTGTCTAGATTTGATGAATGTTACGCTTAATTAGGGTGAGATAATTATATATATATGTAATTAATTCAAAATATAAGTATATATATTATTTGATATTTATATATATAATATATTTCATATATATATAGAAATTTGAAATATATATTCGATATGAATATATATATTGTATTATATATTTTAATATATATATTTATTTATAAATGAATTAGTTAAAATTGAATTTATGAGATAAATTTTAATTTCAACTAATTTGTTTAAGATAAATTTGGATTAATTTAAATAATATATTTAAATGAACTAATTTAATCTAAATATACCTCTATAAAAGGAGAGATAGGCTAGGGTTTAGATACATAAAAGAGTCAGCTTTCTAAAACCCTAAGCCGTCACCCTAGAGAGAGAGAGTGTGTGAGGTTGTACACTTAGAGAGAGTGTGTGTACGGACGCCTAGAGAGAGAAGATCATCTTTTCCTCAATTCGCGTACAGACATGGTGAACGAAGGTACTAGCATGCCTTTCAAGTTACCAAATCATTTGTGTGGATACCGGTAGAGGGGGCTGCGCATAGATGTCAGTTCCAGAGATTCGAAAGGACAAAGCGCGCTACAAAGGTAATATTTTATCTCATACTCGGTTTAATCAAGATGACGGAAATGAATTAAAATTTTCGCTGCGTGTACAATACATTTCTTTCAATAATTACACATGTTTAAGAGGTCATAAACCATATACATCATTGAATTACATCATTTGATACAATTATGGGCTTAAAGAACCAAAACTATGCATTTGATTGTCAAACTCTTTTCTTCAAGGTGGTTGGCTTCCATTACCTTGTCCACTTGGTCCACCTAGTATGTGAGATTATTGGAGAGGAGGGAATGAGATTCAAAGAATCCTAATAGCTTATCTCCCATTCAATTATACATAATATATGCAAAGCAAGTTTTACAAATGCATGCATGGATATCATAGAAGTCATAAACATTCAAGAGGCAAGCTTGGCATGTGAACAAGTCAAACAAGACATTCAAGAGCTCACCAAGTGTTTAGATTGGTCTCACACTTTTTCTCATGAATTTTCAACTTGCCTCACCCATTCTTTAAGAGATTCTTGGACTCAACCATACTCTTGGGAACCCACTTTGCTTTTGGAAGACGCTTTGCTTTGTCTCAACAAA
The DNA here is from genome assembly GCA_026724425.1 of Erythrophleum ivorense. Lineage (NCBI taxonomy): Eukaryota > Viridiplantae > Streptophyta > Magnoliopsida > Fabales > Fabaceae > Erythrophleum > Erythrophleum ivorense. The sequence continues at coordinate 442,852 of JAIUCV010000481.1, forward strand.
TCTTAAAGGTTCTTAGTTCATCCTCACCATTGTTAAGAGTTATTGGCCTCTCCACACTTAAGCAAATTTAAACAAACATCATACATTCATTTAAAAATATAATATGTCATCATGAAATCATGGCATATAAAATCATGCTAGCACACTTTTCATGGCTTGAAAATACACATACACACATTCTAAGATAAGCTAAACACACATCCATGCATGAGAGAAGGTGGAGAGAGCTACCTTGCACAAAATCACACGCTTTTTCCTTTGAATCCAAGGTCCCGTTTTTGGCCACACACACACAAGAGTGTGAGGAAGGTTTCTCTTGGCCTAGACATAATTTATGGAAACCAATTAAGTTTATGAACTCAATTCTAAGGCCATACAATTTGCTTAGACACTAGGTTGGCTTATAACCTCATTATGGTCCATAAATTCACCTAATGAAGCAACGCCCCTCAAATAAATTCTAGACTCCATTCTTTCCTTTCAAATATGATTCTTGACTCCTTTTAAGCCTCTTGGAGTCATCACACAATTAAAACCAAGTGGCTAACTATATGTTGCTTCTTTAGGTCATAATACGGAACCTAAAGTACCAACTCACTTTCTATGAGTTCTAAATTTTTTCCGAGGCTTCCTCTCATTTTCATTCATCATATATGACTCGAGAATGAGATTAGAAAAATTTAAAACTCTTCCTAGCTATGCTATCCTTGCTTGGTCGAGGCTATGGAGGAAATGGAGCTCAATTTCCGAATACTATGCACATGTTAAAGTAACTTATGTAATACTCTCAAAGAAAAAGTTTGAACAACTTTTAACAAAAGTGTACTAGTACTTAAAACTAATATAGATGGGTAGGTAAAAAGGTTTGATTTCTCTGCACTTTTTTAAAAAAGTGGATAGCGTGTATTTTTTAAAAAAATGATATGAATTGTTTAAATTTGATTTGGATAATTTAAATTTTTTATTTAAACTATTATTTTTTTAAAATTATACAATTAAAAAATTATTTTATTCTATATTTTATATTTTTTAAAACTAATAAAAATATCAAAATTTAAAAAAATAAAAATAAATTTAAATAATTCAAATTTAATTTGAATAGCCCAAATAAAAACTTATGTCATACTTTGAAAAAAAAGTTTGAACAACTTTCAACAAAAGAGTACTAATATCCAAAACTAATATAGATGGATAGATAAAAAAGTTTGATTTCTTTACCCTTTAAAAAAATGCACGCTTTAGATTTTAAATTTTTATTTTTAGTTTTATTTAAAATATTATTTTTTAAATTATACAATTAAATTTTTTTATTCTATATTTTATATTTTTTAAAATAATAAAAATATTAAAATTTTTAAAAAAATAAAAATTGGTTTTGGGCAAAACTTGGTCATGCAAGATGAAGAGAGAAGAAGGATACATAATATATATAAGTAGGAGGAAGTTACACTTCTAAAAAATTTTTATTTTGCCATTCGTTCTTGGCATTTTCATTTCTCCTTCATTTTAACTCCTTTTTTTAGAACCGTCTTTTTCATTATGAAATTTAGGTTCCCAATTTAGTAAAAGACTTTTGGAATCACTCAAATCAGAGTTAAAACCTTTTCGAATGAATCTGTCAAAGTTCGGGTACATTGACGTTGGAAAACGTCCACCGGAGAGATTTTAGCTATCCTAGGCCTTCCCATGGTTTTCAGAGCCTCTGAGAACCCTGGGGAACTCAAAACTTTCATTTAAAAAGTGTCCTGGGTGAATTCCAAAATTTGCTCAAAATTATGAAATTGCCATTAAATTTCGTAAGTTTTCTGTAAGAAATTGTTTCTTCATTCTAGCTCCATTTTTCTTTTTATCTGAGCTTGGGATTCTCATTTTTAGGAGTCTAGAATACTTTCAAATTTTTTTGGGACCTTAACTATCTCATTTTGGGGGACTTCCTTTTGTATTCAGTAAATTTCATTCATTTACGGAGAAACTGTATGTTACGTTTCTCACATTTTCTCTGATTTTCAAAGAATCGAATGTTACATTACTTAAAGGACCTTCATCTGAAATGGTTAGCCCATGAAAGGGTGAGATGCAAATCTCAGTAAACGAGATAATTTTCATTCATATATTCCAATTTAATTAACATATATATATGAATCAAAATGAGCATTAGAATTATATCAATCATATCAGTAAATGAAATGATTAGGCTACTATGATTACCATCCTATACTAGCAATTACATTTCTACATGTTAAAGGCTAATAACACTAGGAAAGGCCTGTTCACAGCACCCACTCCCCAATGAACACAACCAGGGCTCAGTGCATCTAGGGTCTGATCATAACCTGGTGCCTGGTCGAAGTACATGCACGGGTGTCAACTGTACCATAACTCCACCATGGACTCACAAGGTCCAAACATAATACAATAGATAGCCAATCAATTCATTTAGCATTTTAAATCTTTCATGTGCAGTAAATATAACATTAAAGTAAATATATACATAGAATTACATAATCCTCAGTTACCTCACTTGTAGCCAATTTGGAAAGCTAACAGTAGTGCCAAAATCCTGATATAATCACAACATCAGAAAATTACCACTCTAAGTTAGTCCATTACCATCCCCATTCATCAATTATGGCAACAACCCAATAATCAAAGAATTAATCCATCAATACTTGCCTAAGAGACACTTACCCAGCCACCAAGAGACTCAATTTCGGATTTTGCCTTCTTTAAACCAGAAACTTCAAAATATCACCCTACATTATGATTATTTTCGCATAGAAATAGAACCCATATCATAAGTCAGCTAATGGGGTCTCTAACTAGCAGGGAAAGCATCAAAATGAAGGGTTTATACTTACCTAACAATACCCCTAGCCTCAACCTACGAAATTTCACCATGAAAACACCAAATAACAAGTTTTAGATTTTAGGTGTGGGTGAAATGCTCCAAATGAAACATTAATTAGGTCAAATTGGAGAGAAAGAGATGAGGATTAAGTTATATAACAATTACCTTGGCTGATTTGAGCTTAGAAATGAGAAATGGTAAAAATGTGTTAAGAACCCTAGCCCCTCTCCAAGACCTTTGAATTTTTCTTTGCCTCTTGTGTTTTTTCTACAGAATAAGGGGAGGCTAAGTGTATTTAGAGTTTAGTTAGGTTCTAAATGGATTATGAGTTGACCCAAAGGCCTAAATCCATATGGGTTTAGATTTTATGCTTGTTGGGCTAGCTTTCATAAGTTGGGTTGTAGAAATTTAGTTGGTTAGGCTAAATTCCAAGAGTCAATCCAATTTGGATCTACATAATGTATGTTGGGCCAACTATAAGGGCTCATGTAAATTGGTTCTTGGGCCTCTATCCACTAAATTAGATTGGGTCATTGCTAGGTGATTTCCCTTAGCCCAAGTCTCATAATAAGGGGTTAGGTCTGCACCTAAAATCATTGGGCCTTTATAAATCCTTATCCATGGCTTACTCAAATAAATTTTGGGCCTAAATTAAGTTTTAACCTAATTGAAATCTTAAACCTATATTAATAATTTACTTCTCTATAGATTTCCATTCATATAGCTTGCCCAATTATTCCATAATAATTATTCTTAATCAACCCAAATCCATAATTAACACCTTAATTAATTTTAGGGTGTTATAATTATCATTCTGGTTAGATGATTTTTATTACATGAATTCTAATTCATTTGATTTTATCTGAGAATGTGTTTTAATTTAATTAGTTGATTAATCAATTAAATTTATTCTGAATTACATTAGGATTTTGTGTGTCTCTAGTCAAGTGTGAAATAGTTTTGGTTTCGTATTGTTGACAAAAATCTAGTTGCATTCTGATTAGCAATACAAACCAATTAAAATCTTAAACGGTAGTTTAGGAACATTAATTAAAATAACTAGAAGATTAAAAATCAAACTAGAGGTATTTTTAGGTGACAATCAGGAGAAGAATTTTGGATTGGTTACGCAGCATTTTGATTGAATTTCATTTTGTTTTTGTATTTGTTTATTGATTTGCTATTTGGTTTAATTAGTGCAACTTTATTTTTGAACCCCTAATCATCATAATTCTAGTTTTGTCATTCCTAAACTAATTGATTTGATTAAAAGCTCTGTGGGAGACGACCTGGTAGGCATTATATTGCAAACTAGCAAAAATCACTAATCTTGGCCAATTCAACAACTATGAGTGAACAATAAATTTCTTTACCAAGATTTTGGCACTGTTGCCTAGGAGCTAACTAATCATAATCAATTAGAATAGGAAATTCCTTAGTTTTAATTTTGATTTTAGCATCTTTACATAGTGTTTGTGGTCAATTTTTGGTGTTTTTTTGTATTTTGCGACTATTCTAAGCAATACCGGTATAAGGGGTGCCTATTTCTGATTAAGCTAAAACTTGGTATATAGGTTTTAGATGTTGTGAGAAATCAAAATTATAGCTTAGCTATGTGCTAGGGCACTTTTTGGCCAAATTCCATCTTTTAGACTGCTTTTTAATTTTTTAGTATTTTTTTGCTTTGATTTTTTACAATTTTTTAAAATTTTCTAAATTTATTTTGTTGTTTTTGGGGTAATTTTTAGATGTTTTCTTTTATTTTAATTCATTCTTGGTGTATGACAAGATCTTCCAATAGAGATTTGATTGAGTTTAATCTAGAGATTGATAGGACTTTTTATACATAACTTAGAAACCATAAAATTAAAGAAGATGTAGTTATTAAGTTAGTTTTTGAGATAATAAATAACACATAAAATAATTGTGAATTGAATTTGAATTCAAATTTTGATTTTGATTCTAAAATAGTAAATATGGTTGTTAATAATGATAGAACTCTTGGAGAATTAACTGCACTTGATGTTAATTACCAACCACTATCTATTCAATATCCTGAACTTGATACTACTTTTGAATTTAAATCTAGATTAATACATTTACTTCCAAAGTTCCATGGTCTTGTAGGTGAGGATCTGCATAAACATCTTAAGGAGATTCATTTGGTTTGTTCCACCATGAAGCCATAAGAAGTTTTAGAAGAGCACATCAAGCTTGGAGCATTTCCTTTCTCATTGGATGGGGGGGCAAAGATTGGCTTTATTATCTTCAACTTCAAGCCATCACTTCATGGAATGAATTGAAAAGGATATTTCTAGAGAAATTCTTCCTTGCCTCAAGAACTACTGCCATTCAAAAAGAGATTAGTGGTATTAAATAGATGAATGGAGAAACATTGTATGAGTACTGGGAGAGGTTTAAGAAACTATGTGTAAGCTATCCTCGCTAACAGATTAGTGACTAACTTTTGATTTAGTACTTTTATGAAGGCTTGCTACCTATGGAAAGAAGCATGGTGATGCAGCTGTAGGCGGAGCATTGGTTAACAAAACCCCAGCTATAGCTAGAGACCTCATTGTGAATATGGCATAAAATACATAACAATTCGGCACCAGAATAAACACACCAACCAAAGGTGTCAACAAAATCTATGCTACTCATATGGATCAACAAAGAATAGAAAATAAACTTGAGGAGTTGACTTCCATGATCAGATAGCTAGCACTTGGGCAAAGACAACCTCAATAACTCCCTGCACCTCTGTATGGCATTTGTTCATTAAGCACACATGCCATATATTAGTGTCCCTAGTTGCAAGATAATATAGAATCACGTTCTGGCATCTTCCCTAGTAGACCTTTACAGCAGTAACAAAATAGATATGATCCTTATATAGCAACATACAATTTTGGATGGAGAGATCATCTGAATTTGAGATATGGAACTGGATCTAACCAACAACAGTAACAACAAAAATTAGATGTCCCTAGCCTAAACAATCAATAGCCTAAAGACAACCCATGCAACAAATGAACAAGTCAGAACCAAGTCTAGAAGATATAGCGAAGCAATTGGCAACAAATACAATCTAATTCCAACAGCGAACAGAGACAACTATGAGTGAACAATAATTTCTTTACCAAGATTTTGGCACCATTGTAGAGGAAACACTCCATAGTTTGGAAACCTAGATTGGTCAACTTGCAACAAATATCAATGCGTCGAGAGGCCAAGGTTTTGCGTAATTACCCTCATAGTCCATGACAAACCCAAGGGGCAATGTTAGTGCAATAACTTTGAGGAAAGGTAAGCATTGTTTCCAAACTCATTGGTACATTCCAGCGGTGTATGGTAAGCATTTTTTTTATTCCCTTAAACATTCCATGGAAGTTTTTATGGATGACTTTACTATTTATGGCACCTTCTTTGATGATTGTTTAATGAGTTTAGGAGTGGTTTTAGAAAGATGCATCAAGAAAAATTTGGTTTTAAACTTCAAAAAATGCCATTTTATGGTTGAGCAAGAAATTGTTTTAGGCCATGTGGTTTAAAAAAATAGCCTTGAAGTTGATAGAACTAAAGTAAATGTGATTGCTTCTTTACCTTACCCCACCTGTATGGGCAAAGTGCATTCTTTTCTTAGCCATGAAGGTTTTTATAGGTGATTCATCAAAGACTTTAGCAAGATTTCTCTACCGCTATCTAGACTTCTTCAAAATAATGCAAATTTTAATTTTAATGAATCATGCAAATTAACATTTGATGAGTTTAAGAAAAGGCTAACCACCCCACCTATCATCCAACCTCCTAATTGGAAATTCCCATTTGAAGTAATGTGTAATGCATCTAACTTTGCCGTGGGTGCAATTCTTTTCCAAAGGATAGATAAGAAATTTCATATGATCTCTTATGCATCGTGCACCTTAGATGAGGCTCAGGCTGTAGCATCCCGTTCTCTGAAAATGAGAGAAAACGTGAGAAACATAATGTACAGTTTCTCAGTCAACGAATGAAATTCACTGGACACAAAAGGAAGTCCCTTGAGATGATGTAGTTAAGGTCCCAAAAAATTTGGGAAGCATTCTAAACTCTTAAAAATGAGAATCGCAGGCTCAAACAAAAAGAAAAACGGAGCTAGAATGAAGAAAATAATTTCTTACTGAAAACTTATGAAACGTAATGGTATTTTCGTAATTTTGAGCAAATTTTGGAATTCACATAGGAGGGCTTTTAAAATTAAAGTTTTGAGTTCTTCAGGGTTCTCAAAGGCCTTGAAAACCATGGAAAGCCCCGGGACAGTTAAATCCCCCTTAGTGGATGTTTTCCAATGTCAGTGTACCCAAACTTTGACGAATTTATTCGAGAAGGTTTTAGCTTCGATTTGAGTTATTCTAAAGACATACTAAATTAGAAACTAAATTTTATAATGGAAAAGATGGTTCTAAAAAAAGGAGCTAAAACAAAGTAGAAACCAAAATGCCAAAAACGAAAGGTAAAATGAGAATTTTTGAAAAGTTCTTCTTCCTCCTTTATATATATAAGTGGTGCCCTTCTTCCCCCCTCATTTTCATTGACCAAGCTCTGCCTAAAAACTAGAGAAAACCCTAGGGGATGAGGTGCACAAGAGGAAGAAGAAAAGGAGGAGAAATTCAAGTTAAAAAGGTAAGGAAATTTAGTAGTTTTTTATGTTTTCTTCCTTCCAAACCTCTTCTCCTCAATTCTCCTTTGTTTTCTTTGATTATAATGAAGTTTATAAATCTATTTTAAGGGATAAATTAAGGGAAAAATTCGGACTTGAAGAGAGGAGCTCAAAGAACACAAGATTCAAGTGAGAAAAAGCAAGAAAATAAGGTATGTTCTTCTTCCATGGTTGCTACTCCTTACTCCCCTTCTCCACCATTTTGCCCCACTTAAGAAGACCTAGGAGGACTTTGTTTTTAGGTAGAACCAAGGGTGATTCTTAGGAAAAAGGGTGTGGAGATTAAGAATATGCAAAGAGAATTAACAAATAAGCATGGAAATTCAAGATGCAAAGTCTAGGGTTTTATATGTTTCTTGTAAAATCTGATTTGATACCTTGATTTCTATGTCTAAATGAGAGTTTACATGAGCTCCTAAGATCCCTAGAAGTCTCCCCATGTGTTTCCTCCATCAAGGAAACAAAGCAAAGTCCATGAAGGCCATTATGCTTCTTTGTCTCGGCCTAAGAGGGTTACCATACCTAGGGAGAGTTTTAAATTTTTCTAAACCCATTTTTGAGTCATATATGATGAATGAATATGAGGGGAAGCCGTAGGAAAACTTTAGAAAGCTTGTAGAATGAGTTAATGCTTTATGTTCCATAATATGACCTAAAGAAGCAACATGTAGTTAGACTCTTTATTTTAATTGTGTGATGACTCCAAGAGGCTTAAAAGGAGTCAAGAATCATATTTGAAAGGAAAGAATGGAGCCTAGAATTTATTTGATGAGTGTTGCTTCATTAGGTGCATTATTGGAAACATAAAGGGACGAATGAGCCAAGCTAGTATCTAAGCTAGTTGTGTGGCCTTAGACTTTACTTCAAGAGTATAATTAGCTTCCATATGATATGTCTAGGCCAAGAGGAATGATCTCCACCTTCTTAGGCATGTGAAGTCAAGGGAGAGGATTCAAGGCTTAAGGAAAAAGTGTACAAATGCTAGCAAAGTAGCTCTCTCCACCTTCTCTCATGCATGATTACTTGCTTTACTTGTCTTTGAATGTGTGTATGTGTATTTCAAGCCTTGAAAAATGTTCTAGCATGAGCTCTTACTCCATGGTACTATGATGATACATTATGTTTTCCAAATGATGTTTATGACGTTTGCCTTGGTTTTTCTTGAATGTGGTGAGGCCAAAAACCTTTAGCCATTGTGAAGATGAGCAAAGAACCCTTAAGATTGGTTGAGACAAAGTAAAGAATATCCCAAAAGTGAAGTTGACTCCCAAGAGCATGGTTGAGTCCAAGAACCTCTTAAAGAATGGGTGAGGCAAGTCCAAAATCCACAAGTAAATGGGTGAGGCCAATCCATTGGCTTGGCAAGCTTCTGTATGTTATGTTTGACTTTTTCAAATGCTAAGAATGCTTATTGAATGATTGCACATGTCCATATGCCATGCATGTATTTGTGAGACTTGTTTTGCATGCTTTATGTATGATTGAATGGGAAATGAGCTATTAGGATTTTTTGAATCTCATCCCCTCCTCTCCCATGTTCTAACATGCTAGGTGGACCAAGAGACTAAGGGAATGGATGCCAACTACATGAGAAATGAAAGCATGACATTAAAGTGTTGGAATTTTGTTCTTTAAGGCCATATTGATGTCAATATTGTAACCTATTGTTGTATATGGTCTATGACCTCTTAAACATGTATAATTATATTAATATGTGATGTATAAATGAGAGGATATGTTATGTGAATGCTAGAATGTGATTTGAATATGTAATGGCAAATTGTGCTTCTTGAAAGTTTGATGCAAGCATGTATAAATGCAAGTGAGATGGCCAAATTGAGAAGCATGAGATTTAGGACCATTTGGGCAGCTTATACAAGTCTTAATTATGCTTTTAGACTTGCCCAAGAGGTGCCAAACCCCAAGGAAAGCCATTTAGACATTTTGGTATCCTATATAGAGCCAAAATTAACCATATTGAAACCCTATATCACTTTTTGTCCAAATGAGCTCTTCTTGATTTGAAATTTGGCATGCAATTAGACCTTGTTGAGAGATTTTTGGGAAGTTAAAGAATATAATTTTTAAAGTTCTACAGAATATTTGATAAATTTTCAAAGTTGGCAAAAATTCTGGTTTTGGTCATGTCATTGTTCACTCAGGTTCGAAAATGAAATCTGTCCTACAAGGCCCAAATGATGTCCAATTGCCATGAAATTTTATATGGAGAAACTAGAAATTTTCAATAACTTGTACGAACTAGAGGAGTCTCATTTAGATGTCTAATATTGAGATATGAATTTTCAAATATTCTATCTAGTACCAGGTGCTACAACTGACCTCACGTATTATTTGATTAGATTTAGAGGTCTAGCTGTTCCGGAACTGGTTTGAATTTATTTTTTCCCTCTAGCTAACATCTACATCTTTTCAGATTAGTACCATTTGCATAGATTGGATTTTTCTAGAATTAATTGGATATTTTTAAAGTCTTCTTTAGAAGTCTATAATAGCACCAGTGGATAGCCAGACCTCTAGACCATTTCAAATGTCAAACATCTTTTGTGTTGTGTTTCATGGTCTAGAAATATTTTTAGCATAAATTATACATCTGTAGCTTTCCAAGATGGCAAAGAATTCATGATTTCAAATTTTCTAGAATTAGTTCTGATTTTTCAAATTTTATGATAGAAAAGTCAAAATTCTGTCTAAAATTACTCCATGAGATTTCATGCTTCCCTTTGCTTTGCACGACCTGTAGGTGAATTTTGATGATGGAAATGGCTTGTATCTATGTGTTTAAATATGAGAATATGATACATGAGTCTATATGGCCTATGGGAGTCTGAAAGAAAAATTTTACCTGTAGAGAAACGTAACTTATCCATAAAAATGAATGACATTATGTTGCCTCCTACAGACCAAGCATGAAATGAGGCATGAGAATTGTATGAATTGAGTCTTAAAAGTATGGTGTTATATTTATTAGTATTAGAGCAAATTTCTAGGCTCTCTTGTATTGGATTTGGCTTAAGGATATAGTAATTGGGCTATGTAAAGGCTTGAATGGATAGATAGAGCCTTATATGAGGTATGTGGGGTGTATGAAGACAGTTTGTGGCTTTGTTCATGATGAGTAAGTTGTAGAATAGTCTTAGAGTAGAGAGCAGACACCAGGAAAGAGTGGTGTAACACCATAAATTCTAATTCATTTCATGACATTCATGGGCTTCACATCATCAATTCTATGAAAGTGTAGAGAAAGGGAATAAAATAATGACTATTTTCGTGTTGCGTCGTGTTTAAAAATTCCATTCGGTGTCATGTGGACCATGTGAGCTCATACTATACTTTTCCATATTTTAATTACATGTATACAACTCATTTGCATCAAAATGTGGCTCACAACTCAAGAAAACCAAAATTAAGCATAAAATATGGAGGTTTATTTTCAGATAGATTTTGCCTCCTTCTGTCCAAACTTTGGAAAATTATAAATAATTCTAAAAAATTAAAAAACATATATTCTTAGTCATTATGGAAAGATACGGATGTCTACTTCACAGTAAAAATATTTTCAGACCATAACATCCATCACAGAGGACGTTTGACATCCAAGAATGTCCAGAAGTCAAACTACATTCTGGAACTGTCACAAAATTCTGCAGCAAAGTTTGAAAATGTCCAATTAATTCCATAAAACTCTAATCCATGCAAATGATACTAATCTAGAAAGCTATGGATGTTAGCTAGAGAGGAAAAATATTTCTAGACCAGGTTATGCAGCCCAAACCTCGAAATTCAATAGAACAGTAACTCAGGTCAGGTAAAACTCCTGATGCTGGACAAAATGTTCAAAAATTCATATCTCCCTCTCTAGACCTCCAATTGAGTGATTCTAGTTGGTACAAGTCACTGTGAAGGTCTAGTTTCTGTGTATAAAATTTTGTGGCAATTGGACATTATTTGAGCCTTGTGTGACAGAATTCATTTTCGGACCAAATGAATAGTACAACAGACCAAAATCAAAAAAATTGCCAAATTTGAAAATTTGCCAAATATTCTGTAGACCTCCAAAAATTATGATCTTTAACTTTCCAAAAAGCTCTTAATGAGACCTAATAACGTGCTAAATCTCATATTAAGAATAACTCATTTGGCCAAAAAGTGACATAGGGTTCCATTATGGTCATTTTTTGCTCCATATAGGATACCAAAGTGACCAAATGGTTTTCCCTTGGCCTTGACACCTTTTGGGCAAGTCTAAAAGCACATTTAGGACTTGTGTGAGCTGCCCAAATGGTCCCAAACCTCATGCATCTCATTTTGACCTTTTCATCCACACTTATGCATATTTCCATAAAGCCATTCATGGAGCTATAATGCTATAACATACTCAATTTACATTCCATCATTCAAATAACACATTCTTTCATTCCTACATCACATTATAGCATAATTACATATGTCTCAAGGGTCATAAATCATTTACAACAATAATATACATCATTAAGCATCATTATGGTTCTAAAAAGGAAAAACTAGACATATTGATGTCAATATTCTTTCTTCAAGGTAGTTGGCTCCCAATGCCATGTCCACTTGGTCCACCTAGCATATTAAGTCATTAGAAAGGAAGGAATGGGATTCAAAGAATCCCAATAGCTCATCTCCCATTCAATCATACATAATATATGTAAAGCAAGCCTTAAAAATGCATGCATGCATATCATGGAAGTCATGAACATTCAAGAAGCAAGTTTGACATGTGGATAAGTCATGCAAGACATTCAAGAGCTTACCAAGTGTTTGGATTGGCCTCACACTTTTCCTCATGTATTTTGGACTTGCCCACCCATTCTTTAAGAGAGTCTTGGACTCAACCATACTCTTGGGTTCCCACTTTGCTTTTGGGAGACTTTTTGCTTTGTCTCAACTAATCTTAACGGTTCTTGGCTCATCCTCACCATGATTAAGAGTGGCCTATCCACACTCAAGCAAACTCAAACAAACATTATACATCATTCATTTGAAAACATAACATGACATCATGAAATCATGGCATCTAAAATCATGCTAGCATACTTTTCATGGCTTGAAAATACACAGATACACATTCTAAGACAAGCTAAACACACATCTATGCTTGAGAGAAGGTGGAGAGAGCTACCTTGTATACAATTACACACTTTTTTCTTGGAATTCAAGCCTCCTCTTTTGGCCACACACCCACAAACTTGTGGAGATGGTTTCTCTTGGCTTAAATACAATTTATGGAAGCTAATTAGGTTCATGAAACAAATTCTAAGGCTACATAACTTGCTTAGACACTAGGTTCCTCTATAAACCCCATTATGGTCCATAATGCACCTAATGAAGCAACACCCCTCAAATGAATTTTAGGCTCCATTCTTTCCTTTTAAATATGATTCTTGACTCCTTTTAAGCCTTTTGGAGTCATCACACAATTAAAACAAAGGGCCTAACATCATGTTGCTTCTTTAGGTCATAATATGGAACCTAAAGCACCAAATCACTTTCTATAAGTTTTAAATTTTTTCCAAGGCCTCCCCTCATTTTCATTCATCATACATGACTCAAGAATGGCCTTAGAAAAATTTAAAACTCTCCTTAGCTGTAAGAACTTGCTTAGGCCGAGATTATGAGCCCTTTTGGCCTTCTTGGAGATTTCTTTGTTTTCTTGAAGAAGGAAGCATGTGGGGAGCATCTTAGGGATCTCAAGAACTCATTTAAACTCCTAATTAGACCTAGAAATCATTACACAAGATCAGATTTTACAAGGTGCACATAAAACCCTAGAATTTGCATCTTGAAATCTAATGGTTATTTTGTTGTTTTCTTTGCATATTCTTGTTCTTCTCCATCAAATACCTAAGATTCATGCTTGGTTAGTTTTAAAAATTAGATCCTCCTAGGTTCCTTATGTGTGTCGAATTGGAGAAGAAGAGGATGAAATTTTACCTAGTTTCCTTGCTTCTTTTGGCTTGTATCTTGCTTTCTCCAAACTCCTCTCCTCAAATCCGAAAATTCCCTTGAATTTCTCCCTTGAATCAGATTTATAAACTCCATTTTAAGCAAGTGATACAAAGGAGACAGGAGAAGAGGGGGTGTGAATGAAGAAAAGCATGAAAAATCACCATGGAAACATACCTTAAACTTGGATTATCTTCTCTTCTTCCTCCTCCTTTGGTATGCCTCTCTCCTAGGGTTTTTTTTCTGGTTTGGGGCTGAATAATCTAAAGCTAAATGAGGGAGAGTGTGAGGCGCCACCTATATATAGGTGTAGGAAAATGACTTTTTCAAAAATTCTAATTTTTCCCTTCATTCTTTGCATTTTCATTTCTCCTTTGTTTTAGCTCCTTTTTTAGAACTATCTTTTTCATTATAAAATTTAGGTTTCCAATTAAATAAAATACCTTTGGAATCACCCAAATCGGAGGTAAAACCTTCTCGAACTAACCATTAAAGTTCGGGCACATCGATGTTGGAAAAAATCCACCGGAGGGGATTTAACTGTCCTGGGGCTTTCCATGGTTTTTAAGGCCTCTAAGAACCCCGAGAACTCCAAACTTTCATTTAAAAAGCCCTCTTGTATGAATTCCAAAAATTGCTCAAAATTACAAAAATGCCATTACGTTTCGTAGGTTTTTAGTCAAAATTTGTTTCTTCATTATAGCTCTATTTTTCCTTCTGTCTGAGGCTGGGATTCTCATTTTTAGGAGTTTAGAATGTTGCTCAAATTTTTTGGGACCTTAACTAATTCATTTCAGGGGACTTGCTTTGAAAACGCACCCATTTCCATTGTTTGACGAAAACCGGACATTACAAGTGGCCTTTAGAGTAGCTTGAGCAGAGCTAAGCTTAAGTAAAGTTAAGGGATCCAACGGTTAGAACTTGATGAGATGTAATAGCTTGCCAGGATCAGTGGCAAGTGCTAGATATAAATAATGAGAAATGATCTTGTTAATAAGAAGAGGCTTGCTAGAGAAAGTATGCGAGGCCTACTTCTCCCTGGTAGTCATACTCAAACCATTATGAGGTGTCCTATTAATGTAAAGACAAGTAGGATGTAGTGCAATATGAAACGAGACTGTAGCTGCACAAGATTAGTTTAAAGGGGAAGTGAGAAAAGAGTCACCCCCTAGTCATAACACTCAAATATCTAGATGAATTCCAAACCCCAAAGGGCTAATTCCGTCAGGCCAGAGGTTGAGTTACAAGCTATACTCCTTAGAGCCTTGACAGCTAGGAGATGATAGCTAGTTATGCATGAATAAAGCAAGAGGTAGAATCCTCTAGCTTGATAATGGGCTGGATATAGAGGCAATGAAGCTTAGGTTAGTAGCTAAAGATGAAAATCCAATCCCTGAAAAAAGCAAGCAAGTTAGAGGTCATTAGCCATGCCCAATTAATTGCTTAGCCATGACCAATTCTTCCAAGAAGCAGCGAGGTAATCCAGAGAGTTCCTCGCTGTAACCAATTGAAAAGTTAGCCGTGGCCAATACTTAGACAGGAAAACTAGGGTGAACCCGAGGCTAATTAGCCATGGTGAATGATATGTTAGCCGTGGCGAATGGTAGTATAAAAGGCCTTATTGGTCATATTTAGGCTAACTTGAGAAATGAACTGATCAGGGGTCAGATGACCTATAGGAAGCGAAAACCTTAGTATAAGTAAAGAAAAGGGTAGTGAATAGTTACGAAAGATTAGTAAGAAATCTGTGGGCCTAACAAATGAGATTGAGAAAAGAACACAGCATAGAGAAAGTTATACATAGGGATGATAAGGTTGTTGAGAACCACCTTTAAGGCATTGACTCTAACTTAGGGTGCTACCTTATGAGACACTGAATGATAGAATGTTAGTGTAGCCTTAAAATAACGTAAGATAAAACTACTAGCTATGAGACACATAGCGAGTGGCCTAGAAAGGTGTACCTCATAGGTAACACCTAGAGGTAAGTATTAGTAGCCTAGTAACAGAGGCTCAAAAAAGAATGAAGATAGTTAGTAAGCTATAGGTTCGATGAGATAGCTAGCCTAGGCTAAGCATAAGCTAAAGCTTGGGGAAGATGACCAGTAGCATCGTTCTAGGTGAGATATGTGAATGAAAGGCTTAGTGAAAGTTCTCCCTAGATTGAGAAAGAAAAGATGAGATATCTAGAGTCAGGGAGACCACTCAATAGTGGTTAGCAAATTCCCCTAGATAGACCCCCTGAATTGTAAAAGTATAGTGATAAGGAAGCGAGGAAGAGCTGAGAAATTAGTTACAGAAGAGATGCCCTCTCTTTAATAATGACTAAAAGAATAGACTAAGCCCAGAAAGGTAAATAGATAGGAGTTAAGACAATTATAGTCTTAAAATGGCCAAAGCTAAAAATACGATTGTCAATCTCCTTCCTTTAGTGTTGTTGGCTCCCATTAGCATATCCACTTAGTTCACCTAGCATGTTAGATCATTGGAGAGGAGGGGATGAGATTCAAAGAATCCCAATAGCTCATCTCCCATTGAATCATACATAATATTTGCAAAGCAAGCTTTACAAATACATGCATGGAGAAAATAGAAGTCATGGACATTTTAAAAGCAAACTTGGCATATGAACAAATCATACAAGACATTCAAGAGCTCACTAAGTGTTTAGATTAGCCTCACACTTCTCCTCATGGATTTTGGACTTGCCTCACCTATTCTTTGAGAGCTTTGGACTCAACCATACTCTTGGGAGCCCACTTTGCTTTTGGGAGACTCTTTACTTTGTTTCAACCAAGCTCAAAGGTTCTTGGCCCATCCTCACCAAAAGGAAGAGTTCTTGGGCTCTCCACACTCAAGCAAACTCAAACAAACATCATGTACTCATTTAGAAACATAACATGGCATCAAAACTCATAGCATATAAAGGCATGCTAGCATACTTTTCATAGCTTGAAAATACACATACACACATTCTAAAACAAGCTAAATACACATCCATACATGAGAGAAGGTGGAGAGAGCTACCTTGCATACAATCACACACTTTTTCCTTGGATTTCAAGCCTCCTCTTTCAGTCACACACCCATAAGCTTGTGGAGATGGTTTCTCTTGGCCTTGTTTTCTTACTTTTTCTCACTTGAATCTTGTGTTCTTTGAGCTCCTCTCTTCAAATCCAAATTTTTCCCTTAATATCTCCTTTTCCTTACTTTTTCTGCTCCTTTCTTCTCCTCCATGGTTTGCCTAAGCGAACTAGTGTTTTTTCTGGTTTTTGGGCAAAATGGGTTGTGCAAATGGAGGGGAGAAGAAATAAGAAACTTAAAGTGTGTCCAAGAAGCTTCCACTTTCTCAAAAATTCCAATTTTGGCATTTTCATTTCTCCTTCATTTTAGCTCCTTTTCGTGAACCATATTTTCCATTATGAATTTTAGATTCCCAATTTAGTAAAATGCCTTTGGAATCAAATTCCAATTTTGGCATTTTCGTTTCTCCTTCATTTTAGCTCCTTTTTTAGAACCATATTTTTTATTATGAATTTTAGATTCCCAATTTAGTAAAACGCCTTTAGAATCACTCAAATCGGAGCTAAAACCTTCCTAAACAGATCCGTCAAAGTTCGGGCACACTGACATTGAAAAACATCCACCGAAGGGGATTTAACTATTCCGGGATTTCCTGTAGTTTTTAGGGCCTCTGAGAACCCCGGAGAACTCAAAAATTTGGTTTAAAAAGCCCTCCTATGTGAATTCCAAAAATTTACTCAAAATTATGAAAATGTCATTACGTTTCATGGGCTTTTTGTAAGTAATTGTTTCTTCATTCTAGCTCTATTTTTCTTTTCATCTGAGCCTAGAATTCTTATTTTTAGGAGTCTAGAATAGTTCCTAAATTTTTGGGGACCTTAACTACATCATCTTGGGGGACTTCCTTTTATATCCGATGAATTTCGTTTATTTACGGAGAAACCGTACATTATGTTTCTCATGTTTTCTTTGATTTTTGGAGAATCGGATATTACAAAAACCATACCTTGGATTAGACTAGGCGACTGGGCTGCCTCTTGGAGAGTCAGAGCAAATGCTTGCCTTCGTGTTTGTGGTTTGGCTTCTGGGACTGACTCCTTCTAGACTTTGCAATCTCGGGAAAAGTGCCTTGGCTGGCCACAATTGAAACATATATTCTTGCCGGGTCTATAAGGGTTGTATCCATGATTCTTGCCACATTTATTGCATATTTTGCTTACAAAACCCTGGCCTTGCTGTTTCCTTCTAAATTGTTCTCTACTCCTAAGTTTCATATCCTAGACTTTTCCCCCATTTCCTCTCTTGAAAGTGTTATTTTCTCTCTCTTTCTCTTTTCTGACTGTACTCTCCTCCTTTTTGCCTCTGCATCTCGGATTCTTTGTTTTGCCAACCTATAGGTTTTCATTAACTCCTCAAAATTCCTCTGTCTATAGGTAATCACTTTATCTCTAATTTTAGGTTAAAGTCTCTGTTCTAATTTAGCGGCACTCTAGGCCTTGTCATCATAATCTCTCAAATATAAGGAAAATCTATACAACTTTACATGTTTAGCCATATAATGATCCATTGTCTTGTCACCCTGTACCAACTTTATAAACTCTACTTCCTTCTTGTTCCTTACAGAGAGGGGGAAAATACTTCTCATAAAACACTCCTGAAATGTTTCCCAATTAAGTGGGGTTCCTCTAGTAATCAAGGTTCTCCCCGTACTTTTCCACCAAAATTCTACTACTCCCTAAGCATGTAAGCTACCAACAAGGCTTTCTGTTCTGATGTACAATCCATAACCTTGAATATTTTTTCTAATTGCATTATCCACCTTTCTGCCTTAGTAGGATTATACTCACCTTGGAACATTGGGGGATGTGCTTTTTGAAAGTGGGATAGAATAAGTAGGATAGGATTGATTCTAGGCTTCCTTTCCCAAGGTATCTCACGGTTTTCTATGGGCTCCTCTACTTTGATAGGGTCTTTCTCTATATTTCCACCCTCATCTCTCTTCCTTAAAGCTTCCTGTACTTGCTCAAGTGCCTTAGTGGTGGCAGCTTACTTAACTACTTGCTCTTTTAATTTATCTGACATAGTCTATATGGTTGTTGTTAATTCTTTTAAAATCTCAATCTGAGTTCTCTTTGAAGCCATAATAACTTAAGGCATACATTAATGTATTCATAGGACAAACAACAAAATAAGTAAGTTACTCTGCTAGTAATCCTTAAAAGGTAAAATCTATACAACCTAAATATTTAACATGCTAAAACCATAACAAAGAGTCCTAAGCAAACATGATTTTCCAGAACCATTGCTCTGATACCAAATTGTCACACCTACGCTTAGCATATGTTATAACTTACCATATTGAAGTATCTTGTACTACTAACAGAAGACCCTGTCAACAATGTCTTGAATTTCATATTGTGAAAATCCAATATCTTATCAACAATATAATACCTTATATTTCTATTATCATACTCTTCCACTTAGGGCACTTGGTGCATATTTACAAGGCAAAAGTAATGAAAAGTATGAAAGTAATACACTTTTATAGAGTTGCATCAGGGTAAAAATTTTCAATTCTCTTTATGTGGGCCCCGTGGATTATCCAACACTATTCTCTACTCATTTATCACTTGTACAAGTCACAAAAAATCTAAAACATCAAGCAGTCCACGGATTTCAAGTTTAGAACCATAGATTTTTCTTCATTCACCTCAGACAGCATATGGCAGATTTCAGGGGCAACTTTGAAAATTCGTAATTAAATGTAGAAAAGTCAACATCTACCATGCTATAGCTTCTTAGAAAGCTTTGAGTGTTAATTTATAGTAAAAATAATTTCAAGTCATGAACATAGCCTTTGAACCACCTTTGACATCAAAAAGGCATAAGGTCCGACTGGCTACTAGTACTGATACAGATTTTTGATATAAATTTCAAAAATATTCAATTAATTTTAAAAAAATCAAATATATGCAAATGATATTAATCTAGAAAGCTACTAATGTTAGCTAGAGGAGAAAAATAACTTTAGACCAATTAGAGAATGTTCAGACCTAAAAAAGTAATCAAATAGTAACCTGAGTCTGACTGGTTGCCTGGTACTAGACAACAATCTCAAAAATTAATATCTCCCTCTCTAGACATCCAAATGAGGTGCTTTCAATTGATACAAGTCACTAAGAAGGTCTAGTTTCTCTCTGTAAAGTATCGTGGCAATTGGACATCATTTGCCTTATGAGTAATAGAGTTTCATTTTAGACCAGAATGAACAGTGCACTGAACTAAAACCAAAAAAATTTCCAACTTTCAAAATTCACCAAATATTCCATAGACCTCCAAAAATTCTGCACTTTAACTTCCCAAAAAGCTCTTAACAAGCTCTAGATTCATGCTAAATTTCAGACCAAGAAGAGCTCATTTGGATGAAAAGTACTATAGCTCACCAAAATGACCAATTTTACCTCTCATAAGGTATCACTTTGGTCCAAATGGCCTTCTTTTGAGTTTGGCTCCTCTTGGGTAAGCTTAAAAGTATGAATATGACTTGTATGATTTGTCCAAATGGTCCCAAACTTCATTCATCTTAATTTGGTCATTTCACATCTAATAATACAAATGTAACCATATCCACACAAGAGACATTCCATGATTTGTATTGATTTAATGTCACACATGGGCTACATAATATTCATACATCATATTACATTTGTCCATAGGCTTATATCTCAAAAATAACATTTATATAACCATTTTGACCATTAGGTACAAAAGAAACTTCATAATGAACAAAGTATACTTTTTCAATGCTCTTGGCTTGCATTCCTTGCTTCTTAGACATTACCTAGGCATTTCAACATCATGGAGGGAGGGGGAGTGAGATTCCTTGAATCTCAATAGCTCACACACCCATTCACGTATACATTCAAGGCATATACACATCAAAGCATATGTATGGAAGTTTTGGCTACCATAAAGTATGCAAAGTCACAATTTCCATGCCATTCATTTACATTTAAGCCAAGACCATGCTCTAGGGACTTTTGGTTTTGCCTCACCCCATTTCTAGGACTTTTGGATTTACCTCACTCTTGGCCTAGGGACTTTTGACTTGGCTTCACCCTTTCAAGAGACTTTTGGCCTTGTCTCACCCATACCATGAAACTTTTGGCATCTCCTCACCTTCATTAAGGGACTTTTGGCATCACCTCACCCTTATGAGCCATTTCCATTACCCAAGCCATTCAAGAAAACACAGTCAAGGCATCAAGTGGCATGTTCTCAAATCACAAGAGCATACACAAGCACACAATTATATACATATGCACATAAAAATGCAAGGAGAATGAGGTAGAGAGCTACCTTGGATTTATGCAAGCTTTTTTTAATCTTTTCCCTCCCTCTTTTTGGCCTCACAAGTGCACCTAGATGGATGGATGTTCTCCTGGCCTAGATGCCATAAACAACACACAATTACACACTTGAAGCAAGCCAAGACACTAGACTCTCTCTTAAACACACACTTGATTCCATAAGTGGCATAATGGTTTCATAAATGGCTTATTGAAGTAACTCTCACATTTAAAGTTCTAAGCTCCATTCTCTTGTTATTTTTAGACTTCTTGGACTCATTTAAGGTCCTTAGAGCCCTCACACATTCACTTGCATAATTGGAAAAACAAGTTGCTTCATAAGGCACCATTATGGACACCATTGTTCCATCTTCCAATCCATGGCTCCTAAATTTTTTCCAACAATTTCTCCTATCTTCTAACATCATATAAAATCCCAAAACAAGGTTAGAACAAATTAAAACACTCCCTAGCCCCTTGAACCTAGCTTGGCTGAAACTAGCACCATAAATGGGGTTCTTAGACTTCTTGATTTTTCCTTGATGGGAGAGCCACTTGGGGAGGTTTCTAAGGGTCTTAGGAGCTCAAGGAAATATTCAAATAGCAAAGGAATTACTCACACAAAATTAGATTTTACAAAACTCTAAAAAAGCCTACACTTTGCTATCTTGTTTTCCATAGGTTTTTCTTGGAATTTCTTGCCATATTCTTCTTCTTCATGGTATAAAACCCTAGTTCCTCTCTTGTTTTTGGACAGAAAATCCTCCCCCTATATGGTTCTAGTTTAGGCCGAACAAGCATCATCCATGGAGCAAGGAGAAGAAGCAACAACAACAAATAATTATCTTAGTTTCAAGTGTGCTTTCAAGGCTTCTTCTTCTTGGTTTGCCTCTCCTCAAAATTTTTGAATTGCCTTTCTAAGTTATGAACCAAAAATAGAACCAAACATCTCAAGAAAACCATAGAAAGAAAGCATAAAAGGAGGGGAATTAGGTTGGAGGAAGAAAGAGCATGAAAATCTACAAATTTTCTTACCTTTTTCTTAATTTTCCCCTCCTTTTCTTCCCTTTCTTGTGTGCTTAAGAGAACAGGTCATTTTCTGTATTTTGGGCAAAGGAAAGTCGTGCTATATGGGGGAGGAGAAGAAAGGAGAAGTGTGTGGAAGTTTCAAGAAACACACTTTTTCAAAATTCTAATGTCATCCTTCCATAATGGCAATTTTGTTTCGACTTTGTTTTAGCTCTTTTTTGAGAAATTTCTTTTCCATTATAAAATTTAGGCTCCTAATTTAATAAAATGCCTTTGGAATCACTCAATTTGGAGTTAAAACCTTACTAAAGAATCTGTCAAAGTTCAGGCTCACTATTGTTCGAAACGTACACCGGAGGGGCTTTACCAATCTTAGGGCTTTCTATGGCTTTTGGGACCTTTGAAAACCTTGGGCAAGTCAAATTTCCCATTTAAAAACCCTCCTATGTGTTTTTCCAAAAGTTGCACTTATTTACAAAAATACCATTATGTTTTGTCAATTTTTGTCACAAATTGTTTCACCATCCTAGCTCCATTTTCTTTCCAGCTGAGCTTGGAATTATCATTTTTAGGAGCCTAGGACTCTAGAAAAATTTTTTGGGATATTATCTAGCTCATTTTCAGAGGACTTACTTTAATATGGCTCATTTTGTCATTTTATGGAAATTATGTTTGTTCAAACAATATCCTAGACCTAGGAGATCTGAACTGACCTATCTAGGGAATTTCCATCTCATATATAGAAACTTAGATTCAAGCTTAGTCCTTCTAAATGCCATACAAATTTACACCATATCATGTAGAAATGGAAGCAACCATAGTCATGATTTTAGGACATTTTCAAGCTTGTCTTTGAGAAATTTCTTTCCCCTATCAAACGACATCCAAAAATCGTAAAAATTGGTAGGATGACTCCTTATTATGCTAATTATGTGCCACAAAAATATTTTTTAAGATTTCGCAAGGATAGCCCTCAAACCCTTACTGTTTAAGCCATAACCTTAGTTGAGCTTGCTGTACACTGTCTCTCCTATTCCTAGCTCTGTTATCCTACCAAATGAGTTCAGAAAATTATAAGACCTTCTAGATCTAAAGTTATTTTTCTTAGCTACCTTCCCACCAAATTTCATGCACTAATTCCTTCATTTACCCATTTAACAAGATTTATTATGAAGTCAACTCAAAATTGTCCCATACAGAAGTTAAATTAAATTAGTATCTTGTTTCCTTGGTCTAAACTATTCCAACAGCACTATAATTTTCCAAATCTTTATCCCTGAGGAAGGAGAACTCATTTTGAGAACTTGGACATAGAGATCCTATAATAATGATAATCAGTTTCAAGTAAAATAGTAGTTAAAGTTACTCATATACATGCAACAATACTTTAACTAAGCATCGTCGTCAGTTTACACTGGAAGTCATGCCCATATAATTATCTTATAGATGCACTGTAGAAGTTACAAAACACTTTACATACTCCAAACCACAATCATACTATAGCCTTTGGCGCTATACAGAAAATTTACAGACTAGTTATAAGGACAACACGTTAATTTGCTACTCTGCTTGTCCAGTTTCTGCATGTTTGACTTGGTTTGAGGTATGATTGATACTTGAAAATGGTTAGCTTCATAATGAGGTAAAATCCCAGTAGATAGTAATGTATTTCAAATATACACACATAGCTAACACTAAATATTGTCCAATGTACACTTCGGTGTAGGAGCACATAAATCCCAAATAGCAGCATGTATTCATTTGTTAGGCTATTGTACTTAGGTCATTGGCCAATAATAGTGAGCTAAGACTCATAAGAGTCACATTACTAGGCATATATGCAACCATACATAGAACAAAAATTTCAGGGATCATTTAGTACAATTACGTATGTAACAGACAAAATACAATGTTAACTACATGTTTTGTTACCATCGTTTTGTCACGTTATTCCATAGCTCTTGTTCCCCAAGTGTTTTTTCATAAAATTCCAATCACACATTATCTTTAATTAGGAACAAGTTATGGTTACTATTTTCATTTCAATTAAACTACTAGTTCCCTATATGAAATTTCTAAATTTCCTATTCTCGATATCCATTTTAACTTATGTCAATACATGTGTATGTTCATTGTCTAATAACTAATTGTATGGTTCAATTTGGTGCCTAAATACCCATCATATGTTCTACTCTTTTTATTCAATTTATGTTGTAACACCATAACTTCCTAGCTTTTCTCATGCTATTCTCATGCTTCACATCGTATAACTCATGGAAGAGCAAGGAAAATAGCATAAAAATGATGAATATTTTTCATTGCGTCGTGTATGAAAATTTTATTCAGTATCACATGGACCATGTGAGCTCATACAACATATTCTCATATTTAATTATATGAATACAACTCATTTGCATCATGAAAGGTGGCCTACATCTCAAGAAACTTGAAGGGAAGATCAAAATACTCATATATATTTTTGGCAACTTTGAAAAATCATAAATAATTCTAGGAAAATCAAAATTATGAATTCTTGGCAATTATGGAAAGCTACACATCTCTACTTTATAATAAAATATGTCTAGACTATAACATCCAACACACAGGACATTTGACATGCAAAATGGTCCAAAGGTCAGGCTATCCACTGGTGCTGTCATAAATTTCTGTAGCAAATTTTGAAAATATCCAATTAATTCCAAAAAAATCCAATCCATGAAAATGATACCAATCTGTAAATCTGTGGATGTTAGCTAGAGGGAAAAATAACTCCAAACTAGCTCAAGCATGCCCAGACCTTGAAATCCAATCAAACAATAACAAAGGTCAGCTAGAGTTCCTGATACTGGATAGAATCTTTGAAAATCTATATCTCCCTCTCTAGACATACAAATGAGGTGATTCTAGTTGGCACAAGTCGCTATGAAAGTCTAGTTTCACTGTACAAAATTTTGTGGCAATTGAACATCATTTGGGCCCTGTGTGACAAATTTCATTTTCAGACCAGTATAAACAGTGACATAACCAAAACCAGAAAATTTCTCAACTTTGAAAATTCATCAAATATTCTCTAGACCTATGAAAATTCTGTTCTTTAGCTTCAAAAAGCTCTCAAAAAACTCTAATTTCATGCTAAATCTCAGATCAAGAAGAGCTCATTTGGATAAAAAGTGATATGGGGTTCCATTATAGTCAATTTTGGTATTTGGCTCCATATAGGATACCAAAATGTCCAAATAGCTTTCCTTGGGGTTTGACACCTCTTGGGCAAGTCCAAAAGCATAATTAGGACTTGTGTTTGCTGTCCAAATGGTCCCAACCCTCATGCATCTCATTTTGGGCATCTCATCTACACATATGCATAATTCCGTTAACTAATTCAAGAAGCTACATTGCCCATACATACTCAATTTGCATACTAGTGGTCACATAATACATTCTCCCATTTAAACATAATATATTATCATAATTACATATGTTCCAAAGGCCTTAGACCATTTACAACAATTATTTACAACATTGGCCATCATTATGTCTTCAAAGAGCAAAAACCATGCATATTGGTGTCAATCCCTTCTCTTCAAGGTGGTTGGCTTCCATTACCTTGTCCACTTAGTCCACCTAGCATGTTAGATCATTGGAGAGGAGGGAATGAGATTCAAAGAATCCCAATAGCTTATCTCCCATTCAATCATACATAATGGATGCAAACAAGTCTCATAAATGCATGTATGGTCATATAGACATGTGCAAGCACTCAAGAAACATTTTCACCATTTAAGAAAGTCATACATAGCATATAAAGGCTTGCCAAGCAAGTGGATTAGCCTCACCTAATTTCTTATGGATGTTAGACATTCCTCACCCATTCTTTAATGTATTCTTGGACTCAACCATGCTCTTGGGAGCCTACTTTGCTTTTGAGAGACTCTTTGCTTTGTCTGAACCAATCTTAAGGGTTCTTGACTCACCCTCACTATGGCTAAGGGTTCTTGCCCTCATAACACTCAAGCAAATCCAAGCACACATCAAAATATCATATGAAACATACTATGTCATCATAAAGCCATGGATATGAAATCATACTATCATACTTTTCATGGCTTGAAAATACACATACACACATTCTAAGACAAGCTAAGCATATATCCATACATGAGAGAAGGTAGAGAGAGCTACCTTGTATACAATCACACATATTTCTTCTTGAATCAAGGATCCCTCTTTCAGCCACACACACAAAAAGTGTGGAGATGGTTTCTCTTGGCCTAAATACAATTTATGGAAGCCAATTAGTTTCATGGAATTAATTTTAAGGCCACACAACTCACTTAGACACTGACTTGCTCTATAAACCTCATTATGGTTCTATAATTGCACCTAATGAAGCAACATCCTTCAAATAAATTCTAGGCTCCATTATTTCCTTTCAAATATGATTCTTGACTCCTTTTAAGCCTCTTAGAGTCATCACACAATAAAAACCAAGAGCCTAACTACATGTTGCTTCTTTAGGTCATAATATGGAACATAAAGCACTCCCTAGCTATGCTATCTCCCTTAGGCTGAGACAATGGAGGTTTTTGCTCTCCATGGACCTTGCTTTGTTTTCTTAATAGTAGATGCATGTAGGGAGCCTCTTAGGGATCTTAGTAGCTCATTTAAACTCTTATTTAGGCCTAGGAATCATCATACAAAATCAGATTTTACAAGATGCAATTGAAACCCTAGAACTTGCATCTTGAAATCTAATGATTTTTTGTTGATTCCTTTTGCATATTCTTAATCTCCACACCTTTTTTCCTTAGATTCATCCTTGGTTCTGCCTAAAAATCAAGTCCTCCTAAGGTTTTCTCATGTTAGGCGAAATAGAAGAGAAGGGAACTAAAGATGACTACCACAGGAAGAGAAATTACCTTGTTTTCTTGCTTTTTCTCACTTAAATCTTGTGTTCTTTGAGCTCCTCTCTTCAAATCATAATTTTCCCCTCAATTTCTGCTTTAAAACAGATCCATATACTTCATTATAATCATAAGAAATAAGGGAGAATGAAGGAGAAGAGGTTTGGAAGAGAAAGAGCATGAAAAACTACTAAATTTTCATACCTTAAGCCTTCGATTTCTCCTCATCTTTGCCTTCCTCTTGTGCACCACTCTCTGTAAGGCTTTCCTCTAGTTTTGGACAGAACTTGGTCGTACAATATGAAGGGAGAAGAAGGGTGCATCATATATATAAGTGGGAGGAGGTTACACTTTTTAAAAATTTCCATTTTGCCCTTTGTTCTTGGTATTTTTGTTTCTCCTTCGTTTTAGCTCCTTTTTTAGAACCATCTTTTTCATTATGAAATTTGGGTTCCCAATTTAGTAAAATGCCTTTGGAATCACTCAAATCAGAGCTAAAACCTTCCCGAATGAATCCGTCAAAGTTCAGGCACACCGACATTGGAAAACGTCCACCAGAGGGGCTTTAACTATCCCGAGTCTTCCTATGGTTTTCAAGGCCTCTGAGAATCCTAGGAAACTTAAAACTTTCATTTAAAAAGCTTTTCTGTATGAATTCCAAAATTTACTCAAAATTACGAAAATACCATTATGTTTCGTAAGCTTTTTGTAAGAAATTGTTTCTTCATTCTAGCTCCATTTTTCTTTCCATCTAAGCCTAGGATTCTCATTTTAGGAGTCTAGAATGCTTTCCAATTTTTTTGGGACCTTAAGTACATCGTCTTAGGGGACTTCCTTTTGTATCCAGTGAATTTTGTTCGTTGACAAAGAAACTATACGTTATGTTTCTCACGTTTTCTTTCATTTTCAAAGAACCAGATGTTACATTTCTCCACCCTTAAATAAATTTCTTCCTCAAAATTTAGGGCATACTTTTCTCTTACTCTTTTGATTTCTAACTTACTGCTCTTTTCTTTCCCTTCTTCCTGGCTCTATACATTTTCTCAGCGATTTCATTCTTTTGAATTTTCTCTCATCCAGGAAACTTTTATTACTAGCTCTTAATAAGGGCTCTATTACTGTAAAATACTAGCTAGTTCTTTCTCATAAAGCAAAGAAATTTCTAACTCTAGAGGCCTGTCTTGGGAGAGCTTACTAATTATATCAGGTTAATGTTAACATGTTCGTAAGGATTAATGTTTCTTTTAGTCGACTTATTTATATATCTTGGAAGGTAACTTATTTCATATCACATCTCCCGTATCCTGAATACTACCCTAGGCTATCTGGGCTTTAATTTTATTTATATGGTCATCTATCTATTGGGCCCCTCTTATCTGATCCCTCAGGTCATTTTCTATTCGGGTCTCACTCATTAATAACTTCCCTGAATACACCTCGCAGGAGAGACTCATATCTCTAAATCTCTTAATCAATTCCTACTCTCAGATCATCATACAAGCCTTGTTTATGGATTTCCTACTCAAGGCATTAGCTACCATATTAGCCTTACTGAAATGGTATTTCAATGTGAAATCATAATCTTTCAAAAATTCTAACCATCTCCGCTATCTCATATTCAGCTCTTTCTATTCAAATAAATACTTAAGGCTCTTGTAGCTGCTATAAATTTCTATGGCTACCCCATATAAGTAGTGTTTCCATATTTTTAAAGCAACTACCACTACAGTTAGCTCCAGGTCATGTGTAAGGTAATTTTCTTTGTGACATTTTAGCTATCTAGAAGCATAAGCTACCACTCGGCCTTTTTGCATAAGCACACATATTAACCCTTTCTTAGAGGCATCACTATAAACTACACAAATCTCTCTAAGGTCAGGGAATACTAAAACTAGGGCCGTGGTTAATTTGTGTTTCAACTCTTGAAAACTCTTCTCACACTTCTCATCCTACACAAAATGGCACATTCTTTCTAGTGAGCCTAGTCAGTGGCATTGCTATTTGAGAAATGCCCTAAATAAACCTCCTGTAATAGCCTACTAAACCTAGGAAGCTCTTGATTTCTATCACTATCCTATGTCTCTCCCATTGTAACACTGCCTCTACCTTTTGGGGATCTACTGTAACCCTTGCCTGGGAGATCACTTGGCTTAAGAATTGAACTTCAATGAGCTAGAACTCACATTTAGTAAGTTTAGCATAGAACTATTTCTCTCTCAGGGTTTCCAAGGCTAATTTCAGATGCTGCTCATGTTCTTCTCTACTTTTTAAAGAGATGAAAATGTCATCTATAAAGACAACTATAAATCTATCTAAGTATGGTCTGAACACTCTGTTCATGTAATCCATGAACACTGTAGGCGCATTCGTTAACCTGAAGGGCATAACTAAAAATTCATAATGCCCATATCTAGTTCCAAAAGTCGTCTTGGGAATATCCTCAACCTTTATTCTGAGCTAATGGTATCCTGACTTGAGCTTTATCTT
The DNA here is from genome assembly GCA_026724425.1 of Erythrophleum ivorense. Lineage (NCBI taxonomy): Eukaryota > Viridiplantae > Streptophyta > Magnoliopsida > Fabales > Fabaceae > Erythrophleum > Erythrophleum ivorense. Next base: position 472,183 of record JAIUCV010000481.1, read on the forward strand.
GGAGAATACTGACGCTTCTACTAACTGATCTAGGAGGTCATCTATGTGAGGGAGAAGGTACTTATTCTTAATAGTTATCTTATTGAGTTCCCTGTAATCTACACACAGTCTAAGGTTCCTGTCTTTCATCTTTACGAATAAGACTGGAGCTTCCCACGGTGAGACATTGGTCTAATAAAACCCTTCTCTAAGAGTTCTTCTATCTACTTTTTAAGCTCAGCTAGCTTGGTGGGAGCCATCCTATACGAGGCCTTAGACATTGGACCTGTCGCAGGTACAATGTCTATAGGAAACTCGACCTTTCTCTCTAGGGTTAGTCCACTAATCTCTCTAGGAAATACCTTTAGGAACTCCCTTACTACTAGGATCTCTTTTATACCTTCTTCTACCTCAGCTTGAACTAAAAAGAAAACTAAATATCCCTAACAACCATGCCCTAAAGACCTCTTAGCTTACAAGGTGGTCATAACAGACAACTCAATGTCATACTAGGTACAGTCCCACATTTGGATAAAGTAATACATTTGTGGCTACAATCTAGTGTGGCATTATTAGTAGACATCAAGTTCATGCCAATGATCAAATCAAGGGTGGTAAGGCAATGATTAAACTAGACTACATAATTCAAGCAAGCATGGGAGGTAATGGCTTAATTTCTTATGAGGGTAGACACGTGTGAATCATAGGGTAATGTATGCATACTCAGACCCAACCTCATAGTATAGTCATATGATATAAAAGAATGGCTAGCATCTAAATCAAATAATGCAGTCACAAAAAAATCATTTATACTAATAGTACCTTGGATCAGACTTGGGGACCAGCTAGCCTCTTGTTGTGATAGGGCAAAGACTCTACCCTGGGTCTGAGGTCTGGGAGTAGGAGCCATTTCCCTTTGCTGTAGGAACTGCTAAGGAGCCTATGTGCAGTCCCTAGTCATATGTCCTGGCCTACCACATAGAAAATATACATTCTGCCCCGCGTCACATGGTTTGGTTCCATGGTTCTTGCCATATTAGGGACATACTGTAGGCGCAGAACTGCCTTTACTGGACTAAGTTCTTCTCTTCTTGCCTCGTTTGTTCTATTATTTCCTTCCACCTCTCCTACTAGTAGCTACGGTCTGTGATTCCTCTCTACGTCTCTTGGGCTCAAGGAGGGGTGGTCTGGAATTGGAGGTGGGTTGCATCTTTTAAGGTTCACTTTTGTTACTTTGCATGTCTTAACTAGGGCATTAAAGTTCCTAATTCTCTATGGAACTACTTATCTCTGATCTTAGGAAGAAAACATTTTTCTAACTTGTCTACTCTCCAGTGTTCATCATCATGCCTCTGTAAATAGGAAGAATATCTAGAGAGCTCTATGAATTTGGCCACGTACTGGTCTACGGACATTCCCTCTGTCTATCTCAGGAGTACAAACTTTGATTCCTTTTTGTCTCTAATTGAACTGGGGAAGTATTTCTCATAAAAAGCTTAGAGGGATGCCTCCCATGTAATCAAAAGGTTCCTCACTCTTAAAATAGGCTCTGTGCCCTTCCACCAATAATCTGCCTATCTCTGTGACTGAAAAATAGCCATCTTAGTTTTCTGCTTAGACATACACTCTATTACCTCAAAGATCTTTTCTAATTGCATGATCTAGACCTCGAATTTCTCTGAATTCATCTTACCATTAAAGGTGGGAGGCCCGAATTTCCTAAACTGTGTGATAACCTTTCTAGTAAAGGGCTGCTCCTGGGTTGGAGGCATCTAAGTTGGTGGAATAGAGACAACCATTTGGATATATGGCTGCGAATCTGAGTGAGTCACCCTTGAATGTTTAGGATGATCTGAGTGGTGAGGTGGCTATGAAGGAGGAAGTGTAAGGCCTTGGCTATCTCTCGTAGCAAGTCGTTATTGTAACTGCATGATCACGGCCTACTGTTGATCCAAGTGAGCCATAATAAACTGTAAAGCTCCAGCTACTAGATCGCTAGGCTCGGCTCTATCATCTACATAAGCCTCTTTAGAGGGTTGACCTCTCCTAGTGTTCACCATGGCTCTAAAACATCATAAAAAACTTTAACATCAAAGGGAACACTTTCACAACCATCACACACTCAATTCATCCAAAAATAGCTCATATACATTAAGACAACTCATAAACACAAGCCACAATCCACATCAAGAGCCTGAACCTTTGCTCTAATAGCAATAAATGTAACACCATATTTATCTAGTTCATCTCATCCCTTGTTTAAGCTCATTTCCAAGAATCATACAAATTCTCAAGGAAAAAGCATTAAAAATGATGAATAAATTTGCGTTGCGTAGTGGATAAAATTTTCATTCGATGTCCTGTGAACCATATGAACTCATTAAACTCATTCTCATATTTAATTACACTAATACAACTCAAAACCATCTCACAAAGTGGCCTAGAACTCGTGCAAGTGAAGGGATTACATAAAATTCAAGAGTGCAGCCTCGGCCAGAATTTTCAGCTTTTTGTCACAAACTTTGAAAAATCATAACTAATTCTATAAAAATTAAAATCATGAATTATTCAACATTATGGAATTCTACAGATGTCTAATTTATGATAAAAATATTTCCAGATCTCAAAAGGGGATGATATCTATCGGAAATCGATGGCATAGTACCAAAGGTCGGCCATCATCCCTAGTACTAACCTCCAAATTTAAAAAATCATATCTCCCTGCTCAGAGGTCCAATTGGGGTGATCTCAGTGGCCATGGAAATCTTAGCATGTCTAGTATATTCTTGTAAACTTTCATGAGCATTGGACATTATTTGGGCCACAAATGATGCAGTCCACATTTCTGACCATATGAATAGTACCTATATCAGTTCAACAGAAAAATGTCAACTTTGAAAAATCATAATTAATTACACAGAGCTCCAAATAATCTGGTCTTTTGCTTTCCAAAAAGCTCAAGATAAGATATACATGTTTAACAAATTTCATGGGCAAATTCGTTCATTTGGTTAGATCTTGACATTGGATTGGGAATTGGTCACTTTTATGCCATATAAGGGGTCCAAATGGTTCATATTGAGTTCCAAGGCCACCATGACCACTTGAGCACGTGGGAATGCACCAAAATGACATTATAAAATTGTATCAAAGGTGCACAAACCCAGAATTTGAAAACTCACTCTCTCACCCCATGCCATACACAAGAATCTACATGGCAAGTTTTGCCATTACATACCCAAATTGCACTACATCATGCAGATACCATTAAATCTCATTTGTATATAATATATTAGCATAATTACACATGTTCATGAGGTCATAGGACATATACAATAGTAGATTATAACATTTGCTACTTGTATGGCCATAAAGAAGCAAAATCAAGACACTTTCTTATCATACTCTCATCTTTCAAGTTGTTGGCTCCTATTACCTTGTTCACTTGGTCCACCTAGGATGTTAAAAAATTGGAGAGGAGGGAATGAGATTCAAAGAATCCTAATGGCTCATCTCTATTATAATCACACATAAAATATGCAAAACAAGTCTTGAAAATGCATGCATGGACATATTAAAATGTATGAACATTCAAGAAACATCCTTGGCATTTGAATAAGTTATACATAGCATACATAGGCTTGCTGTAACACTATAAATTCTAGCTCATCTCATGCCTTTAAAAGACTTAATATCATGAAGCATGTAAGTTTCTCATAAAAAAGGGAAGGAAATAATGAATATTTTCACATTGTGTCGTAGGTAAAAATTCCATTCGGTGGCACGTGGACCGTGTGAGCTCATGCTATACATTCTCATGCTTAAATACATCAATACAACTCATTTGCATCATAAAATCATGCCCACAACTTATAGAAACTGAAATGGAGCTTAAAATAACCAAGTGTATTTTTGGCCAGATTTGCCCCTTTTTCTGTCCAAACTTTGAAAAATCATAAATAAATCTAGAAAAATCGAAATCATCCAATATTAGTCATTCTAGAAAGCTATAGATGTCTAATTCACATAAAAATATTCCTAGATCATAACATCCATCACAGAGGATGTTTGACATCCAAAATGGTTTAGAGGTTAGACTGCATTCTGGAACTGTCACATAATTTTGTAGAAAATTTTGAAAATATCCAATTAATTTCACAAAAATCCAATTCATACAAATGATACCAATTGAGGAAAGCTATGGATGTCAGCTAGAAGGAAAAAATATTTCCAGACCAACTCAAGCAACCCAGACCTCAGAATTTGATGAAAAAGTAACTGTGGTGGGGTAAGGGTCCTGATACTGGATAGAATCTTTAAAAATTCATATCTCCCTCTCTAGACCTCCAAATGAGGCAATTCAAGTTGGCACGAGTCACTGTAAATGTATAATTTCTTTGTATAAAATTTTGTGGCAATTGGACATCATTTGAGCCTTGTGTGATAGAATTCATTTTCAGACCAAATGAATAGTGCAGCAGACCAAAACTAGAAAAATTGCTAACTTTGAAAAATTCTCAAATATTCTTTAGACCTCTGAAAACTATGATCTTTATCTTCCCAAAAATATCTTAATGTGACCTAATTGCGTGCCAAATCTCAGACCAGAAGAACAACTCATTTGGCCAAAAAGTGACATAGGGTTCTATTATGGTCATTTTTGGCTCCATATGGGATACCAAAATTTCCAAATGGCTTTCCTTTAGTTTTGGCACCATTTAGGAAAGTTTAAAAGCATATTTAAGACTTGTATGAGCTGCCCAAATTGTCCCAAACCCCATGCATCTCATTTTGGCCTTTCCATCCACACATATGCACATTACATCAAACTTTCCAAAATGCATACTTTGACATTACATATCCAATTTCTATTTTAGGGTTCATACATCATGCTCATACATTTATATATCACATAATATCATAATTACATATCTCTAAGGGGTCATAGACCATATATGTCAAAGGGATACATCATATGACATAATTATGATCTTAAAACGGTAAAACTTAAGCATTTGGTTGCAATCTTCTTTCTTCAAGGTAATTGGCTCCCATTACCATGTCTACTTGGTCCACCTAGCAAGTGAGATCATTGGAGAGGAGGGAATGAGATTCAAAAAATCCCAATAGCTCATCTCCCATTCAATCATACATAATATATGTAAAGCAAGCCTTAAAAATCCATGCATGGATATTATAGAGGTCATGAACATTCAAGAAGAAACTTTGACATGTGAACAAGACATTCAAGAGCTCACCTAGTGTTTGGATTGGCCTCACACTTTTCCTCATAGATTTTGGACTTGCCTCATCCATTTTTGAAGAGCTTTGGACTCAACCATACTGTTGGGAGCCCACTTTACTTTTGGGAGACTGCAACACCCCTCAAACACTTTCTAGGCTCTATTATTTCCTTTCAAATATGATTCTTGACTCCTTTTAAGCCTCTTGGAGTCATCACACAATCAAAACAAAGAGCCTAGCTACATGTTGCTTCTTTAGGTTATAATATGGAACCTAAAACACTAACTCACTTTTCATGAGTTCTAAATTTTTTCCAAGGCCTCCCCTCATATTCATTCATCATATATGACTCAAGAATGGCCTCAAAAAAATTTAAAACTCTCCCTAGCTACACCAACCTTGCTTACCCGAGATTATGCCCCTTTTTGGCCTCCTTGGAATTCTCTTTGTTTTCTTGAAGGAGGAAGCATGTGGGGAGCATCTTAGGGATCTTAAGACCTCATTTAAACTCTTAATTAAGCTTAGGAATTATCATATGAAATCAGATTTTGGAATGTGCACACAAAACCCTAGAATTTGCATCTTGGAATTTAATGATTTTTAAATAATTTCCTTTGCATATTCTTAATCTCCACAGCCTTTTTCCTTAGATTCATGCTTGGTTCTGCCTAAAAATCATCTCCTCTTAGGGTTTTCTCTAGTGGGGCAAAATGGTGGTGAAGGGAACCAAAGATGATAACCATAGGAAGAGAAATTACCTTGCTTTTTTGCTTTTTCTCACTTGAATCTTGTGTTCTTTGAGCTCTTCTCTTCAAATCCTAATTTTTCCCTCAATTTCTCCCTTAAAATAGATTTATAAACTTCATTTTAATCATAGGAAACAAAGGAGAATGGAGGAGAAGAGGTTTGAAAGAGGAAGAGCATGAAAAACTACTAATTTCCATACCTTAAGCCTTTGATTTCTCCTCCTCTTTGCCTTCCTCTTGTGCACCACTCTCCCTAGGGTTTTCTTCTGGTTTTGGGCAGAACTTGGTCGTGCAACATGAAGGAAGAAGAAGGGTGCATCATATATATAGGTGGGAGGAAGTTACACTTTTCAAAAATTCTAATTTTGCCTTTCCTTCTTGGCATTTTTGTTTCTCCTTCGTTTTAGCTCCTTTTTGATAACTGTCTTTTCCATTATGAAATTTATGTTCCTAATTTAGTAAAATGCCTTCGGAATCCTTGAAATTGAAGCTAAAACCTTCTCGAATGGATTCGTCAAAGTTCAGGCACACCAACATTGAAAAACATCCACTGGAGGGGATTTAACTGTCCTGGGGTTTTCCATAGTTTTCAGGGCCTTTGAGAACCCCAGAGAACTCAAAAAATTGGTTTAAAAAGCCATCCTATGTGAATTCAAAAATTTGCTCAAAATTAAGAAAATGCCATTACGTTTCATAAGCCTTTCGTAAGAAATTATTTCTTCATTCTAGCTCTATTTTTCTTTCTATCTGAGCTTAGGATTCTCATTTTTAGGAGTCTAGAATGCTTTCCAAATTTTTCGGGACCATAACTATCTCATTTCAGGGGGCTTCCTTTTGTATCTATTAAGTTTTGTTTGTTGACAGAAAAAATTATACGTTACATTTCTCACGTTTTCTCTAGTTTTCAGAGAACCGGATACTACATTTCTCCCCCCTTAAATAAATTTTGTCCTTGAAATTTGGGGTGTACTTTCTTCTTGTTCTTTTTCTTTTCTAGCTAAATGTTCTTTTCTTTCCCTTCTTCCTTGCTCTATACGCTTTCTGAACGATTTTATTCTTTTGAATTTTCTCTCAACTAAGGAACTTTTATTACTAGCTCTTAATAAGGGCTCTATTGCTATAAAATACTAGTTAGTTCTTTCTCATAAGGGAAAGAAATTTCTAACTGTAGAGGCCTATCTTAGGAGAGCTTACTAATCACATCGGGTTAATGTTAACTCGATTGTAGGATTAATGTTTCTTTCAGTAGACTCATTTACACAATTTGGGAGGTAACTTATTCCATATCGCATCTCCCGTATCCTCTATAAATGGCTTCTCATAATATCTCATCATCTTTTTTTATTATTATAGCCATCGGGGGTTTTTGTTTGTCTGCTTATTTACCTGTTCCATCCATTGTTTATCTCTGCGTTCTTTCTTACTAGCTCATCCCATAATTACAATTCACATTTCTTTTTAGCATAGGCCTCACAACTTAGTTACTTACTAGGATTACAACTCTTTTGAGGAGTTTCTGCTTTTAATGATCCCAGTTTCTTTGTTTATTATTACATCTGTCTCTGTAGGCTGGGACTTTTTCTCACTTTTCTTGCTCACTTATAGTGGCATTTTCTAGCCTCTCATTTCAATACTAATTGGCCTAACATATATCTCATATTGGCATCGAAGAGCTACTACCACTGACAACTGCTAAGTTCTAGTGGGATGCTAGCTATTCTCACAGTTTTGCTCATTGGAGATGTACTGTACCATTTACCTCATATGAAAACTGCACCTGACCCCTTTCTGAATACATAAGCTAGCATGCATCTCTCTATCCTTCAGTCAGGGCTACTACTTGCTAGGTAGTGGTTCATCTAGCTCTAACTCTGGAAAGCTAATTTCTTGCTTTCCTCATCCCATACACTATGCTCATCTCTAAAGAAAGCTAGTCAACGGTCTAACTGTTTGAGTAAAGCTTTTATATCTCTGTGGCAATGGTTTACTGACTCAGAAGATCACTAGTCCCTGAGACAAAAGCTAATTGAAACTGTACTGGTTTCTGAGACTAACTACTCTGTAAAACTATCTTAGGTCATCATCTCACTAGAGAATTATCATGCTATGGCAAGGGCTCTCTGTAACACTGTGGGATCTACTGTGACTCCTGGCTCTACTGCGACCTCTCAGAGCCCTGCTAGGGTCTATTGCAACCTGCTATGCTATGCTGGGATTTACTGCGATCCATCTCTGGGAGATGTCAAAGTCTAAGATTACTATATCTGATAGTAAAACACATGCTCACTAAGCCTGGTTACCATTGCTCATAATAACTGAGGCTAAACTTAGAAGTACATTATACTCTTCGTTCGAAGTGGGTTCTATGTCATCTAATTCTCTAGGATCCCATCATACCGATACTAGGGAGCATTTTAATTTTCACTCATCACTCATCATAGGATCCTTAGATTCCCACTTCAGCCCCTTTTTCACTTGGACTTTTTTTTTTACTCTAACTATACTCGGCTATCCTTTCTTCTCATATCCTACAATTTCTAACTATGCCCATGTTTTGCTTTTATGTGCTTTAGCACTAGGGCATCTCACACTCTGAGTGTGGTTAACATATCTAGCATGAGAGAGTCTATGCACTAGTCCCTATTTATTTCATTTACATATACTAGAAGGGATTCAAACTACGCATACTGAATCTGAACATTCTTTACTAGGGATTCTTCTCTGCATGCTTTTCTTACTATTTTGATATTCCTAGAATCTATTTACTTCTCTTTTCTAACTCATTTCGTTCTTTAACTAACTATGATACCTTTCAATTATCGGGACACTTTAGTGATTGAGTTGTCGTTTGCTAAGCACTCAAGTCACATTACTATTAGGTTGATCTAATATCATGTAACCATTGTTGTCAGCAAACCATAATATCAAACACTAATACACAGGTATCTCATGACTGAGCTCAAGGCCACTATCGCCTGTATATTGCAAGTTTCCTAACAATCTAAAGTATCCCTCTTTTACTTTTCTCTATCAGCCCTATTCTCTTAGAGTACTCAGGGAAAGTAGGATTCTTCCTCTACTACATCCCAAGATCTCTCTATATTGCCCAGCTATTTTTACTTCAGGTGCTATCATGCTGGAAGGGTGTCTATGGCAAGGACAAATTTGCTTTCTCAAGTACTCAAGCATATTAACTAAATATCTATTCTCAATCTAATATGTCCTCGGCTTAAACATTGTCATATCTTCTCTTTCTACCCTTCTTACCCTCTTACTTAGGTAAAAGGGTATTTTACTGCTAGCTATTTCTGTTGCCAGTTTAGGTTCCTTTACGCTTAAGAGCACCTACATTTTCCTAGGGTTCCTCCACTTATTCACTCTCTGTAACATCAAGGGGGTCTATTTTTCGCTCATACTCTTATTCTGCTCTTATTTAGACCATCCCTTAGTAAGAAGGATTCCATTTCATATAATCCTGGGAATTTCATTCTATGACGCTCTCAACTTACCCTCTTTCTTTACATAGCATGAGGCTCGCCTTTTTAGGCAGTCTCTAGCTCTCTCAAGCTTCCTTAAGGGTACTAAGGCACTAACTGTCTGTCTCAGTTTATCTCTATATTTGGATTAGAGTTAGGCTTTCTCTATATTTAGCCTCTTTAACTTTACCCTAGGAGCACAGTATACTATTTTTAGGGTTTTACTAACCCAATTCGGAATGTATACTCTCAATGTCTAGATTCTATCTCATTGAAAATTTATGCTCTACTGGGTGCTCTAATCATGCATGTGCCTTAACCCCTACATTCTCATATTAGGGAGCTCATATAACTAACTATCGGACCCCTATCTATTTACTTTACTGGGCTTAGCTTACTCATTTAATCATTACTAAAGCGAGGGTATCTTTTCCGTAGCTAGTTTCTCAACTCTTCCTCGCTTCCCTTATCACTATACTTTATGACTCAGAGGATCTATCTAGGGAAAATTACTAGCCACTACTGGGTGGTTTTACTCGACATGAGGATGTCTTATCTTTCCTTTCTCGATCCAGGGAGAACTTTCACTGAGCCTTTCATTTACATATCTCACCTGAAAACAATGCTACTGGTCATCTTCCCTAGGCTTTAGCTTATGCTCAACATAGGCTAGCCATCTCATCAAACCTGCAGCTTACTAACTATTCTCATTCTCTTTTAAGTCTCTATTACTGGGTTACTCATACTTACTTTTAGGTGTTACCTATAAAGTACACCTTTCTAGGCCACTCACTATGTGCTGAACTGCTAGTAGTCTTATCTTATGTTATTTTGAGGCTACACTAACATTCTATCATTCAATGTCTCACAGGATAATACCCTAGGTTAGAGTCAATGCCTTAAAGGCGGGTCTCAATAACCTTATCATCCCTAAGTAACTTTTTTTATGTTGAGCTCTTTCCTTAGTTTCAACTACTTGGCCCACGGATTTCTTACTGATCTTTCATAACTATTCATTACTTCTTTCCTCTTCTTATACTAGGAGTTCCTGCTCTCTAGGGGTTATCTGACCCCTTATCAACTCCTTTCTTAAGTTGGCCTGAATATGACCAACAAGGCATTCATGGTGCCCTTTCTTAAGTTGGCTAACACATCATTCACTGTGGCTAATTAGCCTTGGGTTCACCCTAATTTTCCTATCTAAGTGTTGGTTGCGGCTAACTTCTTAATTGGCCATGGCGAGGAACTCTCTGGATTGCCTCGCTATTTCTATGGAATAATTAGTCACAGCTAACGGCCTTTGATTGGCTTATTTTTCAGGGATTGGATTTTCATCTTTAACTACCAACCCGAGCCTCATTGCCTTTATATCTAGCCCATTATCAAGCTAAAGGGTTCTACCTCTTGCTTCATTCATGCATAACTATCTGTCATTTTAGGGCTGTCGGGCTCTAAGGTGTAGCTTGTAATTCAAACCTCTGGCTTGAGGGAATTAGCTTTTCGGGCTCTAATACTTATCTAAATATTCGGGTGTTATAGCTAGGGGTAACTATCTTCTCATTTCCCCTCTAAATTGGTCTTGTGCAGCTGTAGTCTCATCTCATACCGCACTGCATCACTACTCATCTTTGCGTTATGCGAGATAGCTGGGAATGGCTTGAGTATGGCTACCATGGGAATTTGGCCTCACATACTCTCTTTAGCAAACCTCTTCATATCAATGAGATCATTTCTCATCATTTATATCTAGGGCTTGCCACTGATCCCTGTAAGCTATCATATCTCATCAAGCTCTAGTCGTCTGATTACTCAACTCTGCTCAAGCTACTATAGAGGCCACTCTTTCTCGATGTCCACTAACTACTCTAAGACCATTCCATAACTTACTTATCATGAACAAGCCACAAGCTATCTTCACACACCCAAAATGTCTCATGCAAGGCTCTACCCATTCATTCAAGCCTTTACATAGCCCAGCTGATACATCCTCAAGCCAAAATCCAATCCAAGAGAGCTTGGAACTTTTTTCTGAAACCAATAAATGTAACACCATAAATTCTAGCTCATCTCATGCCTTTAAATGACTTAATATCATGAAGCATGTAAGTTTCTCATAAAAAGGCAAGGAAATAATGAATATTTTCGCATTGCATCGCATTTAAAAATTTCATTTGGTGTCACATGGACTGTGTGAGCTCATGCTATACATTCACATATTTAAATACATCAATACAACTCATTTGCATCACAAAATCATGCCCACAACTCATGGAAACTGAAATGGAGCTCAAAATAACCAAGTGTATTTTCGGCCAGATTTGCCTCTTTTTCTGTCCAAATTTTAGAAAATCATAACTAAATCTATAAAAATCAAAATCATGCAATATTAGTCATTCTAGAAAGCTATGGATGTCTAACTCAACTAAAAATATTTCTAGTTCATAACATCTATTATAGAGGACATTTGACATCCAAAATGGTTCAGAGGTCAGACTGCATTTTGGAACTGTCACAGAATTCTGCAGAAAAATTTGAAAATCTCCAATTAATTCCAAAAAAATCCAATCCATACAAATGATACCAATATAGAAAGCTGTGGATGTTGGATAGAGAGGAAAAGTATTTCCAGACCAGCTCAGGCAACCCAGACCTCAGAATTTGTTGGAACAGTAACTGTGGTGGGGTAAGGGTCCTGATACTGGACAGAATCTTTAAAAATTCATATCTCCCTCTCTAGACATCCAAATGAGGTAATTCTAGTTGCCACAAGTTGCTGTGAATGTTTAGTTTCTCTGTATAAAATTTTATGGTAATTGGACATCATTTGAGTCTTGTGTGACAAAATTCATTTTCAGACCAAATGAATAGTGTAGTAGACGAAAACTAGAAAAATTGCCAGCTTTGAAAAATTTTCAAATATTCTTTAGACCTCCAAAAATTATGATCTTTATCTTTCCAAAAATATCTTAATGAGACCTAATTGTGTGCCAAATCTCAGACCAAGAATAACTCATTTGGCCAAAAAGTGACATAGGGTTCTATTATGGTCATTTTTGGCTCCATATGGGATACTAAAATTGCCAAATGGCTTTCTTTTGGTTTTGGCACCTTTTGGGCAAGTTTAAAAGCACATTTAGGACTTGTATAAGCTGCCCAAATGGTTTCAAACCCCATGCATCTCATTTTGGCCTTTCCATCCACACATATGCACATTACATCAAACTTTCCAAAATGCATACTTTGGCATTACATATCCAATTTCTATTTTAGGGTTCATACATCATGCTCATACATTTATATATCACATAATATCATAATTACATATCTCTAAGGGGTCATAGACCATATATGTCAAAGGGATACATCATATGACACAATTATGATCTTAAAGTGGTAAAACTTAAGCATTTGGTTGTCAATCTTCTTTCTTCAAGGTAATTGGCTCCTATTACCATGTCTACTTGGTCCACCTAACATGTGAGATCATTGGAGAGGAGGGAATGAGATTCAAAAAATCCCAGTAGCTCATCTCCCATTCAATCATATATAATATATGTAAAGCAAGCCTTAAAAATCCATGCATGGATATTATGGAAATCATGAACATTTAAGAAGCAACTTTGACATGTGAACAAGACATTCAAGAGCTCACCAAGTGGTTGGATTGGCCTCACACTTTTCCTCATAGATTTTGGACTTACCTCACCCATTCTTAAAGAGCTTTGGACTCAACCATATTCTTGAGAGCCCACTTTGCTTTTGTGAGACTCTTTGCTTTGTCTTAACCAATCACAAGGGTTCTTGGCTCATCTTCGCCATGGTCAAGAGTTCTTGGCCTCTTCACACTCAATCAAACTCAACAAACATCATACATTCATTTGAAAATATAATATGACACCAGGAAATCATGACATATAAAATCATATTGGCATACTTTTCAAGGCTTGAAAATACACATACACACATTCTAAGATAAGCTAAACCCACATCCATTTATGAGAGAAGGTGGAGAGAGCTACATTGTACACAATCACACACTTTTTCCTTCCTTGGATTTCAAGCCTCCTCTTTTGGCCACACACCCACAAAATTATGGAGATTCTTTCTCTTGGCCTAGACACAATTTATGGAAGCCAATTAGATTCATGAAACACATTCTAAAGCTACACAACATGTTTAGACACTAGGTTGCTTTACAAGTTCCATTATGGTCCATAATTGCACCTAATGAAGCAACACTCCTCAAACACTTTCTAGGCTCCATTATTTCCTTTCAAATATGATTCTTGACTCCTTTTAAGCCTCTTGGAATCATCACACAATCAAAACAAAGAGCCTAGCTACATGTTGCTTCTTTAGGTTATAATATAGAACCTAAAGCACCAACTCACTTTTTATGAGTTTCAAATTTTTTCCAAGGCCTCCCCTCATATTAATTCATCATATATGACTCAAGAATGTTCTTAGAAAAATTTAAAACTCTCCCTAGCTACCCCAACCTTGCTTGGGCAAGACTATGCCCCTCTTCGGCCTCCTTGGAATTCTCTTTGTTTTCTTGAAGGGGGAAGCATGTGAGGAGCATCTTAGGGATCTTAGGAACTCATTTAAACTCTTAATTAGGCCTAGAAATTATCATATGAAATCAGATTTTGGAAGGTACACAAAAAACCATAGAATTTGCATCTTGAATTTTAATGATTTTTTGATAATTCCCTTTGCATATTCTTAATCTCCACACCTTTTTTCCTTAGATTCATGCTTAGTTTTGCCTAAAAAGCATCTCCTCCTAGGGTTTTCTCAGGTGGGGCAAAATGGTGGAGAAGGGAACCAAAGATGACAACCATAGGAAGAGAAATTACCTTGTTTTCTTGCTTTTTCTCACTTGAATCTTGTGTTCTTTGAGCTTCTCTCTTCAAATCCAAAATTTCCCCTCAATTTCTTCCTTAAAATAGATTTATAAACTTCATTTTAATCATAGGAAACAAAGGAGAATGGAGGAGAAGAGGTTTGGAAGAGGAAGAGCATGAAAATCTACTAATTTCCATACCTTAAGCCTTTGATTTCTCCTCCTCTTTGCCTTCCTCTTGTGCGTCACTCTCCTTAGGTTTTTCCTCTGGTTTTGGGCAGAACTTGGTCGTGCAACATAAAGGGAGAAGAAGGGTGCATCGTATATATAGGTGGGAGGAAGTTACACTTTTCAAAAATTCTAATTTTGCCTTTCGTTCTTGACATTTTCGTTTCTCCTTTATTTTAGCTCCTTTTTGAGAATAGTCTTTTCCATTATGAAATGTAGGTTCCCAATTTAGTAAAATGCCTTTGAAATCACTCAAATTGGAGCTAAAACCTCTCGAACGGATCCATCAAAGTTCGGGTGCATTAACATTGGAAAATATCCATCAAAGGGGTTTTAGCTGTCCTGGGGTTTTCTATGGTTTTCAGGGCCTCTGAGAACCTCAAAGAACTCAAAACTTTCATTTAAAAAGCCCTCCTATGTGAATTCCAAAATTTGATAAAAAATAGAAAAATGCCATTACATTTCATAAGCCTTTTGTAAGAAATTGTTTCTTCATTCTAGCTCTGTTTTTCTTTCCATCTGAGCCTCAGATTCTCATTTTTAGGAGTCTAGAATGCTTTCCAAATTTTTCGGGACCATATCTATCTCATTTTAGAGGACTTCCTTTTGTATCCAGTAAGTTTTGTTCATTGACGAAGAAACTGTACATTACATTTCTCATATTTTCTCTGGTTTTTGGAGAACCAGATATTACATTTACTAAGTGAGTGGATTAGCCTCACCTATTTACTTGTAGATTTTGGACTTGCCTTACCCATTTTCTTTAAAAGGTTTTTAACTCAACTATACTCTTGGGAGTCAACCTCATTATTGGGAGACTCTTTACTTTATTTCAACCAATTTTAAGGGTTCTTGGCTCATCTTCACTATGGCTAAGGATTTTTGGCTTCTCCCCACTCAAGCGAACCTAAGCAAACATATTAGACATCATTTAAAAACATAATGTAACATCATGACACCATGAAATAAAAGTTCATGCTAGAATACTTTTCATAGCTTAAAACACACATGCACACATTCAAAGATAAGTCAAGCATACATTCATGCATAAGAGAAGGAGGAGTGAGCTACTTTTAGTGCAACCACACACTTTTCTTCTTGAAACAATGCTACCTTCCTTGGCCTCACATACACAAGGGTATGGGACTGGTTTCTCTTGGCCTAAATACAATATATGGAAGCCAATTAGGTTCATGGAATTAATTTTAAGGCTACACATCTTCCTTAAGCACTAACTTTGTCTAATTACCCCTTTAAGGTTCTGAAAATGCACCTAATGAAGCAACACCCATCAAATGAGTTCTAGGCTCCATTCTTTTCTTTCATATATAATTTTTGACTCCTTTTAAATCTCTTGGAGTCATCACACAATTAAAACAAAGAGCTAACTACATGTTGCCTACTTAGGTCATTTTATGAAACATATAAGGTCATCTCACTTTCTATAGTTTCTAAATTTTTTCCATGACTTCCTCTCATCTTTACTCATCATATATGACTCAAAAATGGGTTTGAAAAAATTTAAAACTCTCCCTAGGTGCCTCATCCCCTTTAGGCTAAGACTATGAAGCATAAAGGCACCAATGGACTTTGCTTTGTTTTCTTGGTAGAAGATGCATATGGGGAGCCTCTTAAGGATCTTAGGAGCTCATTTAAACATTCATTTAGGCCTAAGAATAAAGGTATTAAATCAGATTTTATAAGGAAAACTTGAAACCCTAACTTTGCTATCTTAATTTTTCATAGTTCTTTTGTTTTTTTCTTTGCATTTTCTTATTCTTCTCCCTCAAATTTCTAAGATTCACCCTTGGTTTAGTTGAAAACTCAACTCCTTAGGGCTGACCATATGTAGGTCGAAACAACCATAAGTGAAGGAAGGAGGAAGATCATGTGAAGAGATGGCAAAATATCTTAATTTCCTTGGTTCTTCTTGCTTGTTTTTCACCTTCCTTGGCTTCCTTGCCTCAATTTTAAAATTTTTCCTCTATTTTTCCCTTAAAAAAAATCCAAAAACTTCAATAAAACCATAGCAAAGAAGGGGGAAAAGGAGGAGAAGAGATTGGCTAAAGAGAAAGTATGAAATGCCAAGAATTTCCATACCTTTCACCTTGTTTTTCTCTTTCTCTTCTTCTCCTCTTGGTGTGCCTCACTCTTAGGGTTCCTCCTCTAGTTTAGGGCAGAAACATATGTGGCTAAGTGAATGAGGAGGTGGGGCACCTTATATATATAGGTGGGGTTTAAGAAAGACTTTTCAAAAATCTCAACTTTGCCCTTTCGTCTTGGCATTTTTGTTTCCAATTCGTTTTAGCTCCTTTTTTAGAACTATTTTTCCATTATAAAATTTAGGTTCCCAATTTAGTAAAATGCCTTTGGAATCACTCAAATCAGAGCTAAAAGCTTCCCAAACAAATTCATCAAGGTTTGGGTCCACTGACATTGAAAAACGTTTATCGGAGAGGTTTTAATAGTCCTAGGGCTTCCTATAGTTTTCAGGACCTCTGAGAACCTCAAAGAACTCAAAAATTTTCATTTAAAAAGCCCTCTTATGAGAATTCCAAAATTTGCTCAAAATTACATAAATGTCATCACATTTTGTAAGTCTTTATTTCAATTTTGTTTCTTCATTCTAGCTCCTTTTTCTTTCCATTTGAGCCTGAGATTCTCATTTTTAGGAGTCTAGAATGCTACTTAAATTTTTTGGGACTTTAACTAATTCGTTTCAAGGGACTTGCTTTGAAAATGCACCTGTTTTCGACGTTTAACGAAAATCGGACATTACAAATAGGATGTAGAGTAGTAGCAAAATAATGAGGCCAGAACAATAGAGCATGAGAAGAAGAAGCTGCATATTTGGCATGAGGAGAAGCTTACATTGTAACAACCCTAACTTTTAATCATTGTAATTAAGGTTAAATAAGCGATTACTAATCATAAATCAGGGTTAAAAGTCATTACGACTAATTACATTCAGAAAATGCAAGAAAATGTAAACCTTAATATTATTAGAGTTATCAACTAAATAATTACAAGAATTCATGCACATAAGAGAAACAAACCATCATTTATAAGCCTTTGATTCTATTACCCATTAATTCCTACTCACAAAAATCTTCTACCAGTGTTTCTAAGTCATCCCTTGAGGTTGCCTTAAGAAAAACTAGGGTTTCTAGGTTAGAATGAGAGTTTGGGACCGTTAGCCTTAGCTAAATATCTTTGCACCATGGCCAATTGCTCTCAAGTTCACTCTTATATCTTCACAGGTTTTGCCGCGGCTTAGAGCTTCGCCGCGGCTTGCCTACATGGTGTCGCGATAAGGAGACCTCTTGGAGCCTACCTCACTTGCCTCTTGCTATTGGTCATAGCCAAATTCCACTTTCGTCATCGCTAATTCCTCTCTAGAACACTTGGAACATTTTCACAAAGTTTGCTGCGGCCAATTCCCCACTTCGCCACAGCTAATTACCCACTGGATGACTTCTAGTTTAGCCTCTCATATTTTGCTGTGGCTAAATCCACTCCTAGCCGCTGCGAATTGCTCTTTGGTACTCTCCTTGGGCAACTTCGCCTCTATTAGCTGTGGCTAAGACTATTTTGGTCGTAGCGAAATGCCTTCTAATCCTACAACTCCTAAATCTTGTCTCATACACTCCTATTCTCTCCTTAGTGACACCCTAGGGCCAATCTACCTTAATTTATAGGGCTCTAATGGCTTTCCTCTACCTAATTTACCCAGCTTATGTAACACCATAATTTCTAACACATTTTATGCCATATCTATGCTTCCCATTATGCATTTCATGGAGGGATCAAGAAAATAGCATGAAAATAATGAATTTCTTTGTGTTGTGTCATATTGAAAAATCTCATTCAATGTTATGTGGACCGTGTGAGCTCATACCATACATACTCATATGAAATTATATGAATACAACCCATTTGTATCATAAAATGTGGCCCACATCTCAGGGATCATGAAGGGAAGCTCAAAATATGCATATAAAAATTCGGCCGGAATTGGCCCCTTTTCTGACCAAAATTTGAAAATTCATAACTAATTCTAGAAAAATTGAAATCATGCATTCGTAGCCATTTTAGAAAGCTATCGATGCCTACTTCATACTAAAATATGTCCAGACTATAACATCCATCACAGAGGACATTTGACATTTGAAAAGGTCTAGAGGTCAAACTGCCTTCTGATGCTATCACAAATTTATGCAAAAAACTTTGAAAATGTCCAATTAATTTCACAAAATTCCAATCCATGCAAATGATACCAATATGGAAATTCATGGATGTTAAATAGAGGAAAAAAATAGCTCCAGACTAGTTCAAGTAGCCTAGGCCTCGAAATTTAATGGAACAATAACTGAAGTCGGGTAAAACTCTTGATACTGGACAGAATGTTCAAAAATTCATATCTCCCTCTTTGGACCTCTAAATGAGGTGCTTCTAGTTGGTAATAGTCACTGTAAATATCTAGTTTCTCCATATAAAATTTCATGGCAAGTGGACATCATTTGAGCTCTATATGATAGATTTCATTTTTGGACCAAATGAATAGTGCAACAGACCAAAATCAAAAAAGTTGCCAACTTGGAAAATTCATCAAATATTTTATAAACCTCCAAAAATTATGTTCTTTAGCTTCCCAAAAATGTCTCAACAAGCTCTAATTGCATGCCAAATCTCAAATTAATAAGAGCTCATTTGGCTAAAAAGTGACATAAGGTTCCATTATGGTCAATTTTGGCTCTAAATGAGGTGCCAAAGTAACCAAATGGCTTTCCCTAAGGTTTGGCACCTTTTGGGCAACTCTAAAAGCATGATTAGCACTTGTGTAAGCTGCCCAAAGGGTCCCAAACCTCATGCATCTCATTTTGGCCATTTCATCCACACATATGCATATTTCCATAAAGCCATTCATGGAGTTACCTTACCATAGTATACTTAATTTACATTCCATCATTCATATAACACATTCTTTCATTTCTACATTATATAATATCATAATTACATATGTTCCAAGGGTCATAGATTATTTACAATAATAATATACATCTTTAAGCATCATTATGGCTTTAAAATGGCAAAAGCTAGGCATATTGGTGTCAAGCTCTCTTTTTCAAGGTGGTTGGCTTCCATTACCTTGTCTACTTGGTCCACCTAGCATGTGAGATCGTTGGAGAGGAGGGAATGAGATTCAAAGAATCCCAATAGCTCATCTCCTATTCAATCTACATAATGGATGCAAACAAGTCTCATAAATGCATGTATGGTCATGTTGACATATACAAACATTCAAGAGGCATTTTCATCATTTGAGAAAGTCATACATAGCATACAATGGCTTGCCAAGCAAGTGGATTGGCCTCACCCAATTTCTTGTGGATATTGGACTTGTCTCACCCATTCTTTAATACATTCTTAGACTCAACCATGCTATTAGGAGCCCACTTTGCTTTTGGGAGACTCTTTGCTTTGTCTCAAATCTTAAGGGTTCTTGGCTCATCCTCACCATGGCTAAGGGTTCTTGGCCTCACCACACTCAAGCAAACCCAAGCACACATCATAAACATCATATAAAACATAATATGTCATCATAAAATCATGGCATAGGAAATCATGCTATCATACTTTTCATGGCTTGAAAATACACATACACACATTCTAAGACAAGCTAAGCATACATCCATGCATGAGAGAAGGTGGAGAGAGCTACGTTGCACACAATCACACTCTTTTTCTCTTGAAATGCCTTCCCTTGCTTCGGCCACACACCCACAAAAGTGTGGGGAAGGTTTCTCTTGGCCTAAACACAATTTATGGAAGCCAATTAGGTTCTTGAAATAATTTATAAGGTCACACAACTTGCTTAGATACTAGGTTGTTCTACAAACCCCATTATGGTCCATAATGCACCTAATTAAGCAACACCCCTCAAATAAATTCTAGGCTCCATTCTTTCCTTTAAAATATGATTCTTGACTCCTTTTAAGCCTCTTGGAGTCATCACACAATCAAAACCAAGAGCCTAACAACATGTTGCATCTTTAGGTCATAATATGGAACTTAAAGCACCAACTCACTTTCTATGAGTTCTAAATTTTTTCCATGACCTCCCCTCATATTCATTCATCATATATGACCCAAGAATGACCTTAAAAAAATTTAAAACTCTCCCTAGCTACCCCATCTATGCTTGGCTGAGACATAGAGCAAGTTTAGCCTTCTTAGAGCTTTCTTTGTTTTCTCAAGGGGAGAAGCATATGGGAGGCCTCTTAGGGATCTTGGGAGATCATTTAAACTCTTATTTAGGCCTAGGAATTATCATACAAAGTCAGATTTTACAAGTTGCTCATAAAACCCTAGAATTTGCATCTTGAAATCTAATAACTTTTTTTAATTCTCTTTGCATATTCTTAATCTCCACATCCTTTTTCCTTAGAATTACCCTTGGTTCTGCCTAAAAATTAACTCCTCTTAAGTCTTCTCAAGTGGGGCGAAATGATGGAGAAGGGGAGCAAAGGGTAGCAACCATGGAAGAAGAAAATACCTTGTTTTCATGGCTTTTCTCACTTGAATCTTGTGTTCTTTGAGCTCCTCTCATCAAATCCGAATTTTCCCCTCAATTTCTCCCTTAAAACAGATTTGTAAACTTTATTTTAATCAAAGGAAACAAAGGAGAATGAAGGAGAGGAGGTTTGGAAGAGAAAGAGCATGAAAAACTACTAAATTTTCATACATTAAGCCTTTGATTTCTCCTCCTCTTTGCCTTCCTTTTGTGTGCCACTCTCCCTAGGGTTTTCCTCTGGTTTTGGGCAGAACTCGGTCGTGCAACATGAAGGGAGAAGAAGGGTGCATCATATATATAGGTGGAAGGAAGTTACACTTTTCAAAAATTTCCATTTTGTCCTTCGTTCTTGGCATTTTTGTTTCTCCTTTGTTTTAGCTCCTTTTTTAGAACTATCTTTTCCATTATCAAAATTAAGGTTCCCAATTTAGTAAAATGCCTTTGGAATCACTCAAATCAAAGCTTAAACCTTCTTGAACAAATCAGTCAAAGTTCTGGTTAACTGACATTAGAAAACATCCACCGGAGGAGTTTTAACTGTCTCAGGGGTTTCCATAGTTTGCAAGGCCTTTGAGAACCCTGAAGAACTTAAAAATTTTATTTAAAAAGCCCTCCTATGTGACTTCCAAAATTTGCTCAAAATTACAAAAATATCATTACGTTTTGTAAGCTTTTCGTAAGAAATTGTTTCTTCATTCTAGCTCTATTTTTCTTTCCATTTGAGCTTGGAATTCTCATTTTTAGGAGTCTAGAATATTTGCCAAATTTTTTGGGACCTTAACTATCTCATTTCGGGGGACTTCCTTTTGTATCCAGTGAATTTTGTTCGTTTACAAATAAACCATATGTTACGTTTCTCATGTTTCCTCTAGTTTTCAAAGAACCAGATGTTACAACTTATCTATTATTACCCATTCAAGACTTAAGTGTAAATTTCTACTCATCCTACTACCATATATCAGCAAGTTCATGAATTAATGATAGCAAGAATTTCATAAGCTATTAACAATTATCATTCAAATATATATTCCATTAAAGATCTCGTGCACCATTGGTTCAAGTCTACATCCAATGTATCACATAATTACATTTCCTAAATGGTAAACCATATCATAGGTTCAACAAAATTCATAACAGATGTTATAAGTCTATACATCCAATACCAAGCAAAAATGAGGCCTAACTCCTCAATAGATACATTCTAAGTAATCAAAATACAAACACCTTCACTTGCAATATGATTACATGATGATGCTATATAAAAAAATAACAAAATTACATCTATTCTACTCATATCAGCTCAAGTGTAGCTTCCTCCACACATGGCTAGAGCTTATGGAATTTCATCCACTTGCTTCCCCTTATCCTTACCCGAAGGGCCTTCACCTAAAAGTATGATCCCATGAAACGGGGTGAGATGCAAATCTCAGTAACAAAGGCGAATTCTATTCATGTATTCTAGTTTAATTCACATATATGCATGATTTCATATAAGCATCAGAAAATATACCAACCATATCTGTAAATGAAATAATTAGGCTATCTATGATTACTATTCCATACTAGTAATCACAATTCCACATGTTAAAGGCCAATAACACCGAGAAAGGCCTGTCCATGGCACCTACTCCCCAATGAGTACAACTAGGGCTCAGTGCATTTGGGGTCTGATCACAACCCGGTGCCCGATCGAAGCACATGCACAGGTAGCAACTACACCACAACTCCACCATGGACTCACAAGGTTCAATCACATATAACAGATAGCCAACCAAATTATTTAGCATCAAAATTATAATCATACAGTAAATACAAAATTAAAACAGATATACACATGGAATTAGCATGAACCCTAGTTACCTCACTTGTAGACAAGTTGGGAAGCTAACAGCAGTACTAAAATCCTTCTATAATCATAAAATCAGAAAATTATCACTTTATATCAGTCCATTACTATCCCATTCATCATTTATGATAATAACCCAATGCTCAAAGAATTAAATTACCAATGATTACCTAAGGGACACCTACCCAATCACCAAAAGCTTCAAATTTCGGGTTTTACCTTACCTAGACCAGAAACATCAAAATATCATTCAAAACCCTAGGAAAATTCGCACAAAATTAAGGCCCATACTATAAGTCTACTATGGGGGTCTCAAACATGTAGAAAATACATTAAAATAAAGAGTTTATACTTACCTAATAACACCCTTAGCCTCAACCTACGAAATTTCACCAAGAAAATCCCAAACAACCACATTTCAAATTTTGGGTAGGGTGAAAATGCTTCGAATGAAAAACTAATCAAGCCAAAATGAAGAGGAAGAGAAGGGGATTAAGTTATATAACAAGTACCTTAGATGATTTTGAGCTAAGAAGGGAGAAATGGTAGATTTCTTGCTTAGAACCCTAGCCTCCCTCTCAAGGTACGAAAATGCCTCTTGTGATTGTGTTTTATGTTTCAATAGAATGGTAAGAGGGAGTTGCATGTGTTTAGGGTTTTAGTTGGGTCTAAAATGGGTTATGGGCTGGCCCAAAGGTCCAATTCCAATTAGGTTCAAATTTTGAGTGGGTTTGGGCTGAGTTTCATAAGTTGGGCTACAGAATCTTAATTTGGTTAGACCAAGTTTAAAGAACTCAATTGATTTGGGTCTACACAAGGGTTATTAGGTTATTTATAAGAGCTTATATAAGTTAGGTCTTAGGCCTCTATCTTATTAAATCAGATTGGGCCCTCCTTAGGTACTCTCTCTTAGGCCAAGTCTCACATTAAAAGGTTGGGTCTGCACCTAAAATTATTAGGCCTCTATTAGTCCCTAACCATGGCCTACTTAATTTAATTTGGGCTTAGATGAAGTTTCTAATCTAATTAAATCTCAAACCCATATTATTAATTTACTTATCTCTAAATTTGCATTCACATAGTTTGTCTAATTATTCCCTAATAATTATTCTTAATTATGCTTAATCCATAATTAACACCTTAATTAATTTTGGGGTGTAACATATGTGGAAGTAAGGTCTCGAGTTCGAGGGAGGAAGACATAGGAGAATTATTTCCAGCACACATTAATTTGCATAAGCTGAATGAGCATGAAAAGAACCATGTGAGCAGTGCAAGGAGATGCTACGGGCAATAAGGCTACCAAGTTAGCTCACTCTAGAATGTGAATGATGTGAGAAGATGAAGCTCGAACTACTAGTTATAGGATGCATCAGCAGATTTAAAATGAGATGTGACACACAAAAGAAAGAAGCAAAGCCACGTGAGAGGATTAACAAAAATACAAATGGGCAGCACATGATAAAGGGAGACCAATGTGGGAGAAAATGTAAGAAAAAGATGGACTAGCAAAACACAAAAAAAGGGGAAAAAAGGGCTAAATAAAAATGTGAGAAATGATGGAAGAAGAACCCTGGGCTGGGTGAACTCTAGTATGTGAACGAAGGGAAATTCTTCGATCGTCCTCTCCACATGGTTCATCCTTCCATCAAAATTCATCCATTCATCTTCTCCATGATAGCTTGAAATTCCATTGGTAGCTAGCTGAAGATTGGATCTCCCTTGATGCAGATTTGAGCTCCAAAGTCTCCTCTCCAAATTGAATAAATTTTCCTTTCTTTATCTTTTAATTTTAACATTGATTCTTTTGTTAATGTGACTAGGTTTGGCTTAATAATTTAGGAATTTAGTGGCTAGAATTTACTAGATTAATTTGAATTGTGGTTTAATTACAATCTCATAATTAAATGTTAATTTTGATCCCTAAGTGTTTGTAAGAAGTCCAGACTTAATGGCTGCACAATTTGCTATTAAATTCCTTTTGTTTTTACGCCAATTAGTGCAATGGTTATTGAATTAAGTGGCTAGAGTTTTTGTACAATTGTTGTGCTTGAGAAATTTATTAATCTAATTGGTTGATTAGCATTTTAAGTAGATTGTTCAACAGATTTTAATGAGCATTTAGGATTTCTTTTGGTGTGTTCTTGTTCCTAACTCAATTGATTAATTATTCAAGGTTTCTTATGGTTGCAAAGTCATTGAATTATTAGTGAATTGAGTCTTGGATGGTAATTCAAGAGTTTTTATAGAGAATATACTAAGAAGCAAGAGTTTAAATCTAATTTTTGTACATTATAAAGGCAGCGAGGATAATTGAATTCTAGGGAGTCCATCTAAAGGCTAGTTACCATACTTTCCTAGTTGTTAACTACACTTATTCTTAGCTTATAGTTCTTGTTACTTTTCTTTGATTCAATCAAAATTCAATAACTTAAAACCCCCTAAACAAATTTCATTTAATGATACTTGGAATACTCTTTCACAAATAATTAGAGGCAAAAACTCCTTAAGAAACGACCTAGTTTGCACCATTATATACATATATACTTTGATTTTACATTACATTAGAGATTATTCAATTGTCAAAGTGTCACACATCATCCTTGGCTTCTATTTTTACTTCCTTGAGCTTCACCTAGACATAGTTAGATGGAAAATGGGGAAGAGTGAGATTCAAAGTATCATAATACCTTTTTACCCTTTCAAATATACATAATAGATGCATATGCATGTCAAAAAATGCATGTGTAACGAACATAATTTTCGTAAAATGACAAAATGAGCAGTATAAAAGCAAGTCCTCTAAAATGAGCTAGATAATGTCCCAAAAAATTTGGGTAGAGTCTTAGGCTCCTAAAAATGATAATTCTAGGCTCAAACGGAAAGAAAAATGGAGCTAGGATGGTGAAACGATTTGTGAAAAAACTAAAGAAACGTAATGGCATTTTTGTAAATAAGTGAAAATTTTGGAAAAACACATAGGAGGGCTTTTTAAAGGGGAAATTTAAGTTACCCAGGGTTCTTAGAGGCCCTAAAAACCATGGGAAGCCCCAGGACTAGTAAAGCCCCTCTGGTGTACATTTTCCAATGGCAGTGAGCCTGAACTTTGACAGATTCGTTCAGGAAGGTTTTAGCTTCAATTTGAATGATTCCAAAGATATTTTATTAAATTGGGAACCCAAATCTTATAATGGAAAAGATGGTTCTCAAAAAGGAGCTAAAACAAAGTTGAAATGAAATTGCCATTACGAAAGGATAAAATTGGAATTTTTGAAAAAGTGTGTTTCTAGAAGCTCCTACACACTTCTCCCTTCTTCTTCCACCTTCTTAAACATAAAATTCTCTGCCCAAAATACAGAATATGATCTGCTCTCTTAGGCGCACAAGAAGGGGAAGAAAGGAGGAGAAAAATTAAGGAAAAGGTAGGTAAATCTATAGAATTTCACGCTCTTTCTTCCTCCAATCTTTTTCCTCTCTTCTCCTCTTCTTTTTCTATGGTTTCCTTAAGATGATTGATTATGTTTTTGGTCCAGCACATAAGGGGAGAGTTTGAATTAATTGAGAGGAGGCCAACCAAGGAGAAAAAAGTCTTGAAAACAAGCTTAAACCTAAGGTAAATGTTGCTTATGTTGCTTTCTCCTCTTGCTTCTCCTTGTGTATGATTTCAACCTTGTACAAGACCATTAGAGGGGAGGGAGTTTTGTCCAAAAACAAGAGAGAAACAATGGTTTTAGGCCATGGGGAGATGGAATATGGCAAGAAATTCCAAGGAAAACTAATAGAAAACAAGGTAGAAAAGTGTAGGCTTCTTTAGAGTTTTTGTAAAATCTGATTTTGTATGAGTAATTTCTTGGCTATTTGAATGTTTCCTTGAGCTCCTAAAACCTCTAGAAATCCTTTCAAGTGGCTCTCCCATGAAGGAAAATTTTGAAACTCCAAGAAGCCCTTCTAAGTACTAGTTTCAGCCAAGCTAGGTTCAAGGGGCTAGGGAGTGTTTTAATTTATTCTAGCCTTGGTTTGGGACTTTATATAATGTTAGAAGATGGGAAAAACCATTGAAAAAATTTTAGGAGCCATGGATTGGAAGATGGAGCAATGGTGTCCATAATGGTGTCTTAAGAAGCAACTTGATTTTCCAATTGTGCAAGTGAATGTGTGAGGACTCCAAGGACCTTAAATGAATCCAAGTCTAGAAATAACAAGAACTTGAAATATGAGAGTTGCTTCATTGGGCCAATTATGGAACCATTATGCCACTTATGAGACCAAGTGTGTATTCAAGCCTTAGTTTAGTGTCTTGGCTTGCTTCAAGTGTGTAATTGTGTGTTGTTTATGGCGGCTAGGCCAAGAGAACATCCACCCACCTAGGTGCACTTGTGAGGCCAAAAAGAGGGAAGGAAAGGATCAAGAAAATCTTGTATAAATTCAAGGTAGGTCTCCACCTTATTCTCCTTACATTCTTGTGTGCATATATGTATGTCTTTGTGTGTTTGTGTATGTTCTTGAGATTTGAGAATATGCCACTTGATGCCTTGACATTACATTGGTACTAATGTATTTCCTTGAATGACTACGGTTGTAGAAATGGCTCATAAGGGTGAGGTGATGCCCAAAGTCTCTTAATGAAGGTGAGCATATGCCAAAAGTCCCTTGATGAAAGTGAGGAGATGCTAAAAGTATCATGGCATGGGTGAGACAAGGCCAAAAGTCTCTTGGAAGGGTAAGGCCAAGTCAAAAGTCCCTAGGCCAAGAGTAAGGCAAATTCAAAAGTCCTAAAAATGGGGTAAGGCAAAACCAAAAATCCTTAGAGCATGGTCTTGGCTTGAATATGAATAAATAGCATGGAGATTGTGACTTTGCATACTTTATGGTTGCTAAACCTTTCGTACATATGCTTTAATGTGTATATGCCTTGAATGTGTATGTGAATGGGTGTGTGAGCTATTGAGATTCTTGAAATCTCACTCCCATTTTCCCTTCCATCTTGAATTATCTAAGTGGCTCACAAGAAGCAAAGAAAGCAAGCCAAGAGCCTTGAAAGGCTATACTTTAAACTTTTGTAATTTTCTTTATGTATAAATGTGAGAGTGATGTTGTATGTAACACCATAAGTCTAGCTCATCTCATGCCTTTGAATAGTATAATTATCATAAAACATACACATAATTCTAATAGAGGAAGCATGAAAATTTAGATTTTTATTTGCAAGTCATCATATCCAAAAACTCATTCGGTGTCACGTGGACTGGGTAAACTCATACTATGCCCTCTCATATTTAATTTCATCATTACAACTCATTTGTATCACAAAAACCCACCTACAACTCTTGCAAATCGAAAGGAGCTATGGGAAATGGGTATTCATTCTCGGACAGCACTGGCCTCAATTCTGGGCAAGCTTCAAAAAATCATAAATAAATCTAGAAAAATTGAAATCATACAATATTGGTCATTTTTGGAAGCTATGGATGTCTAATTTACACTAAAAATACGTCCAGAGTATAAAATTTATCACATAGTATGTTTGACATCCAAAAAGGTCCAAAGGTCGCAGCTGCCTAGGCTGTTGTTTTAGATTACTGATACAAACTTCTAAAATTCATAACTAATTATATAAAAATCAAAATCACACAAATTTGGTTATTATGGAAAGCTACAAATCTTAAATTTATGCTAAAAATAATTCTAGAATGAAACCAATACGTTTAGTCAGCCTATGGAACAGTAACCGGACTCATGGGGCGCTACTCATGCTGACAGTTAACTTCAAACATGCATAACTCACTGCTCAGACCTCCAAATGAGGTGATCTCAGTGGCCACAGAAAGCTTATGACCTCTAGTTTATGCATGTAAAATTTCATAAGTATTGGACACCATTTGGCCATCGGGTGACACAGAATTCAAAACTACCAATATGAACAGTACCCATATCAGAATCCATGAAAAATCCTAATTTTGAAAATTCATCAAATATTCTCTAGGTCTCTGAAAATTATGATCTTTAGCTTCCCAAAAATCTCTTAATGAGACCTAATTGCATGCCAATTTTTAGAGTAAGACTAACTCATTTGGCTAAAAAATGGTATAGGATTCCATTATGGTCAATTTTGGCTCCATATTGGGTATCAAAATTGCCAAATGGATTCCCCTTGGTCTTGGCACCTTTGGGCAAGTTTAAAAGCATATTTTAGACTTGTGTGAGCTGCCCAAATGGTCCTAAACCTCATGCATCTCATTTTGGCCATTCAACCCATATTTATACACATTTGCATCAAACTTCCAATTTGCATAACTTGGCATTACATACCCAAATTCATTTCTAAAGTTCATACATCATATCCATACATGTATACATCACATAATCTCATATTTACATGTGTCTCAAGGGTCATGTGCCATTTACAATAATCATATACATCATTATGGCTCAAAAAGGATAAAAGTTAGACATATGAATGTCAATCTCTCTTCTTCAATGTTGTTGGCTCCCATTAGCATATCCACTTGGTTCACCTAGCATGTTAGATCATTGGAGAGGAGGAGATGAGATTCAAAGAATCCCAATAGCTCATCTCCCATTCCATCACACATAATATGTGCAAGCAAGTTTCATATATGCATGCATGGAGAAAGTAGAAATCATAGGCATTTTAAAGCAACTTTGGCATGTGAATCAATCATGCAAGACATTCAAGAGCTCACTAAGTGTTTGGATTGGCCTCACACTTCTTTTCATGGATTTTGAACTTGCCTCACCCATTATTTAAGCACTTTGGACTCAACCATACTCTTGGGAGCCTACTTTGCTTTTGGGAGACTCTTTACTTTGTCTCAACCAAGCTCAAGGGTTCTTAGCTTATCCTCACCAAAGGGAAGAGTTCTTGGCCTTTCCACACTTAAGCAAACTCACACAAACATCATGTAATCATTTGAAAACATAACATAGCATCAAGCATCATGACATATAAAGGCATGCTAGCATACTTTTCTCAGCTTGAAAATACACATACATACATTCTAAAACAAGCTAAACACACATCCATGCATGAGAGAAGGTGGAGAGAGCTACCTTGCATAATTTCACACACTTTTTCCTTAGCTTTCAAGCCTCCTCTTTTAGCTACACACCCACAAGTTGGTGGAAATAGTGTCTCTTGGCCTAGACACAAATTATGGGAGCCAATTAAGTTCATGAAACAATATCTAGGGCCATGCAACTTGCTTAAACCCTAGATTACTCTATAACCTCCATTATGGTCCATATTGGCACCTAATGAAGCAACACCCCTCAAATGATTTCTAGGCCTCATTCTTTATTCTCAAATATGATTCTTGACTCCTTTTAAACCTCTTGGAGTCATCATATCATTAAAACAAAGAGCCTAACATCATGTTACTTCCTTAGGTCACAATATGGAACCTAAAGCACTAACTCATTCTTTAAGCTTCCTAAATTTTTCCCAAGGTTTCCCCTCACATTCATTCATCATATATGACTCAAAAATGGGCTTGAAACAATTTAAAACTCTCCCTAACTATGCCATCCCTACTTGGCCGAAACTTAGAGCATAAATGGGATTTCATTGCTTCTTGATTTTTCCTTGATGGGAGAACTATTTAGGGAGGTTGTTAAGAGTTGTAGGAGGTCAAGGAAACACTTAAATAGCCAAGAGAACTCATAGATTAAATCAGTTTTTACAATCCCCTTAAATGCTCTACACTTTTCTAACTTTTAGGTTCATGACTTTCCATGGGGTTTTGTTCATTTTCATGGAGGAAGAGGCATATGGGAGACCTCTTAGGGATCTTAGGAACTCAAGCAAACACTAATCTAAGCTAGGGAATTCATGGATCAAAACAGATTTCACAATGTCTCCATGAATCCCTCACTTTTCTATCTTGTATTTTCATGCTTCTTTCTTTGATTTCTTTGCACCTACTTACTTCTCACACTCCAAAATCTATGAATCTCCCTTGCTAGGACCAGAATTCATCTCCCTTTGATTAGGCTCTATATGGGATGAAATTATCACAAGGAGGAGAAGGGAAGAAGAAGCATGGAAGATAACAAGTTACCTTGATTTCCTAGCTTTTCTCAAGAGCTCTCTTCCTTGCTTCAACTCTCTCCTTAAATTTCAAAATTTACCCCTCTGTTCTGGGCTCAAAATAGAACCAAACACCTCACTAAATCCATAGGAAGAGAGGAGGAAAGGAGGGGAAGAAGTTTTCCAAAGGGAAGAGCAAAAGTTTCCATGAATTCATACTTTTCTCTTGGCTTTTCTTCTTCCCTTGAGCTTGCTCTTGTGCGCCACTCTCTCTCTCTCTGTTTTCTGGGAAGAAACAAAGCATTTTACTCAGAAGAGCTGCTGGAACGTGGATAAGAAAAAGCCAAAAGTCACTTTATGTAACTTTTTACTTTTGCATTTTAGTCCCTTTTCTTGGCTTTTTCATTTTAGGCTCATATCAACTCCTTTTTTAAAATTTATATTTTCCATCATATTCCTTAGGCTCTTAATCATAAGAATTTCCTTTGGAATCACTCAAAAAGGATCTGAAACCATTCCGAACCGTTCGGTCAAAGTTTTGGTCAACCTTTGCCGAAATCGCTCACCGAAGGGGTTTCAACTGTTCTAGGAGTTCCCTTGGTTTTCAGGGCCTCTGAGAATCCTGGAAAGCTCAAATTTTTCATTTAAAACACTCTCTTATGAGTTTTCAAAATTTTCCAAAAATTACAAAAATACCCTTACTTTCTTCGGCAAATTTTCTGAGCTCTTCTGGCTTTGGTTTTTGGGCATCTCAAACCTCAAATCCTCATTTTCTAATATTTAAAATTTTATCATAATTTTAGTTCGCCCCAATTCTTTCTATTTCGAGGACTTCCTTTTATATTTGGTCCATTTCTGACGTTTATGGAGAAACCGAACATTGCGTTTCTCACGTTTACAGAGGGATTGGATGTTACATTTTACATGTTATTTTTGTAATGTAAGACCATGAACAAATGTAACATTATGTATGAACCTTGTATGGTGCCAAGACAATGGAAATATAGACATTGAACACTTGAATGTATGTATTCTTGGGTGTGAGGTAGTCAAAATGAGATGCACACTATTTTAGGACCACTTGCGCAATTTCTATAAGTCATATTTATACTTTTAAACTTACCCAAGAGTTGCCAAACTCAAAAAAAGGCCATTTGGACCAAAGTGATACCTTATGAGAGGCAAAATTTACCAATTTGGTGAGCTATGTCACTTTTTGTCCAAATAAACTCTTCTTAATCTGAAATTTGGCATGCATACAGAACTTGTTAAGATATTTTTAGGAAGCTAAAGTGGGTATTATTTGGAGGTCTATAGAATATTTGATGTTGGCAAAAATTCTAGTTTTGGTTCAGTGTACTGTTCATTCTGGTTCAAAATGAAACTTTGTCACTCATTAGGCAAATGATGTCCAATTACTACAAAATTTTACAAAAAAAAACTAGATCTTCCCAGTGACTTTTGCCAATTAGAAGAACCTCATTTGGATGTTGAGAGAGGGAGATATTAATTTTTGAAATTGTTATCCAGTATTAGGCATCTAGTCAGACCTGTGTCACTGTTTGATTAGTTTTCAAGGCCTAGATGTGCCTATACTAGTCTAAAGTTATTTTTTTCCTCTAGCTAATATCTGTAGCTTTCCATATTGGTATTATTTGTATAGATTTTATTTTTATGGAATTAATTGGATATTTTTGAAATTTATGACAATAAACTGTATTTGTACCAGGGACAACAAGACCTTTATGGATATTTCATTGTCAAACATAGCCCAAAATCTATTCTCATGTCCTAGAATTATTTCAAGTGTGAATTTAACATCTAGAGCTTTCTAGAAAGCTATATTTTATGTGAATTTGATTTTTCTACATTTAGTTATGATTTTTCAAAGTTACCCCTGAAATCTGCCACTGTATAGCCATGGGAAATGAATACATTTTTGGATTTTTGACCTTTGATCTGGGTTGGTGCCAATTTTTGAGAATGTTATGACTTGTGTGTATGGAAAATAATTAGAGAATGTTGTTGATGAGTTCATGGGATCCTGAAGATATGAAATGAAAAATTTATCCTCTATGCAACACAGTTAAATTCATTATTTTAATGTATTTCTTGAGATTTCTTGAATGAATTGTATAATCTCACTTGTGAGACGAGGTTCAATATTAGAATATAATATGGTATTACAGCATGCATGGAATTTAGCTATTAGTGAACATACATAAAGTATTTTTCTTATCATAAAAACTCATACATATCACACATAGGCTCTCAAGGGTATTAGTCTAGCTTCACCCATCTTCCTTAGAACTTTTGGATTTACCTCACCCACTTTCGAGGGACTTTTGACTTACCCTCACTCTTTTTGAGACTTTGGGCTTTGTCTCACTCATTCCTAAGGACTTTTGGCTTATCCTCACCCATGCCAAGATACTTTTGCCATAACTAGACCCAATGCAAGCCATTTGTATTCATAAACATCTTTCAAAAATATAATGGTACCATAATATGTAAGCAATGGTTAGGAACATTTCTCATAGTTCAAACATAAATGCAAGAATTCAAAAACAAATAAATATTTAAGCAATGCATGAGAAAAAGGCTAGAGAGCTACCTTGAAGCAAGAACATAACACTTTTCCTTTAATTCCTCTTCCCTTTTTCGGCCAAGCATACACAATTAGGGGGCACTTGATTCTCTTGGCCTAGACACATCAAATGAGATTTGATTCAATCATTAGAACAAGCTTTAGCTTTATACAAACCTTATGGAAGCTCACTTTCTCATATAACTCCATTATGGTTCCATACAAGACACAATGAAGCAACTATTGGAATTCATGATCTTGCCTCCATTTTCTCCTTCAATCTAAGTCTATTGACTCCATTTATACTCCCTTGGAGCCATTATAGTTTCAATTCTAGGAGCCTAGATATAAGTTGCTTCTTTATGTCTCATTATAGAGCCTATATCTCCATCTCACAAACCAAGATTTCTAAATTTATTCCAAAGCTTCCTTTGATGTTCATCTATCATATCTAATCCTTTTTAGCCTTAGAAAAATTTAAAACTCTCCCTAGGTGCATGCATGGACATGGTTTGGCCAAGACCTATGCTGTAACACCCTAAAATTAATTAAGGTGTCAATCATAGATTTAGGTTAATTAAGAATAATTAATATGGAATAATCGAGTAAGTTAAGTGAATGGAAATTTTAGAGAGATAAATTATTAATATGAGTTGAGAATTAATTGGGATAGAAACTTCATCTAGGCCCAAATTAATGTAGGAGATCATGATAAGAGGCTAATGGAGGCCCAATAAGCTAAGTGCAGGCCAATCTAATTCAATGTGATAGAAGCCCAAGATCCACCTTGTATACGCTCTTAAGAATGGCCCAATAAACCTTGTGTAGACCCAAAACAATGGAGGTCTTAAAACTAAGTCTGGCCTAATAAAATTCTACAGCCTAACACCTTAAAACTGGCCCAAACAAAGTTAAAATCTGAAGCCCATTTAGAGTTAGACCTTGAAGCAGCCCATGACCCACCTTAGACCCAACTTAAAGCCTAAAAACTTTGGCCTCTTCCCTATATTTGCTAAAACACAAGAGAGAAATTCGGAGGTTTGAAGGGAGGTTAGGGTTTAGGGCAAGAAATCCATCATTTCTCACATTTAGAGCAAGATTCAACCAAAGTAATAGCTATATAACTTAATCTCCTCATCTTTCTCTTTAATTTGGCCTAATTAGTTTTTCATTTAGAGTATTTTCACCCATACCCAAAAATCTAAAATTTGTCATTTGATGTTTCCATGTTGAAAATTCGTAAGTTGAGGTTAGGGCTGACATTAGGTAAGTATAAACTCTTATTTTTTAAGGTATTTCCATTAGTTTGAGACCCCAATGATTGGATTATAGTATGGGTATGAATTTTGTACGAATTTGCTTAGGATTTTGGGTGAAATATTAAAGTTTCTAGTAGAAGACATTTCAATCCGAATTTAGGGACTTATAGTGGTTGGGTAAGTGTTCCTTAGGTAGTCATTAGCATTTTAAATTTTTTAGGTACTTGTTGCTACTGTAAATGATGAATTAAAGTAGTAATTCTTTGATGCTATGGTTATAGGGAGATTTTTGTACCATGGTGGCTGTTGCAAATTGTCTACAAGTGAGGTAATTGGGACTATATTAATTCCATGTATATATCTATTTTAATTTCATATTTGTTGTACATGAATGATTTGAAATGTTGAATGAATTGGTTGGCTATCTATTGTATTGTGATTGGACCTTGTAAGTCCACGGTGGAGCTGTGGTGCAGCTGCTACCCGTGCATATGCTTCGATCGGGCACGGGTTATGATCAAACCCCAGATGCACTGAGCCCTGGTTGTGCTCAATGGGGGGCAAGTGTCGTGGACGGGCCTCTCTCGGTGTTCTTGGCCTTTAACATGTGGAAATATGATTGCTAGTATGAGATAGTAATCATGATAGCCTAATTATTTCATTTACTGATATGACTGGTATGCTTTCTGATGCTTATGTGAAATTATGCATATATGTTAATTAAATTGGAATATATGATGGAATTGTCTTGGTTACTGAGATTCACATCTCACCCCATTTTTTGGGATTAATATTTCAGGTGAAGGTTCTTCTGGTAAGGATAAGGGGAAGCAAGTGGATGAAAATCCATGAGCTCCAACCATGTTAGGAGATGGTTACACTTAGGTTAATTTATTTAGGATAGATGCTAAATTTTGTATTCCTTTTTGTATAGCATCATCATGTAATCATGTTGCCAAGTGTAGGCTCTTATATATATTGCTTACTTAGGATGTATTTATTGAGGAGTTAGGCCTCATCTTAATTTGATATTGGACGTATGAACCCATAACACCTGATGTATGAATGTTACTAAATTTATGGTATGGTATATTGTTGGAAATATAATTATATGATGTAATAGATATTGATATGAACCATGGATGTATGAAATCTCTAGTGGAATGTGTAACGAATGTTAATTATCAATAGTGCATGAATTCTTGTTGTTATTACTCTATGGACTTGCTAATATTGGGTAGTTCGAGGAGTGGAAATTTACATTTAAGTTTTGAATTGATAATAGTAGAATAGCTGGGTGAATAGAGTAGATAAATACCATTAGAATCACATAAAATGAGAGGAAAGGGTCTCAGGGTGTTCCTAAGATGAGCATTAGAGTATATGGGATGAAATTTGGGATATGTATTTATAGGAGGGAGTCACACCGCGGCTAAGAAGGCCACGCCGTGGCCAAAAAAGTGATAAAGGCGAAGAATGCCATGGCATGAGACATCTCTCCACGGTGTAAGCGAAGAAAATTTTCTTGGGGAGTAAAAGTGGCAAGGAATGCTGCAGCTTGAGGAATCTCACCATGGCTTAGTGTGAAAAAAATCACCCAAGAGGGTAGCAGAATGAAACCTCGCCACAACGCAACTTGTACTGCCATGATGCTTGTCGAGGAAACAAAGTGAGGCATGTCCAGTAGTGCGTCTCATCACGACACAAGTGTATTTCGCCGAGGTGAGCATCGTGGGACTTAAAATAGTAGCTCTAGGTGGCATATCCGTCGCAATGCCATGTAGGCCGGCCGCGGCGATGGTACAACTCGCTGCGGGTGTCGAAAGTTGCCCAGTGGTTCCCGAGAGTAACTTAGCCACAGCGTGAAAGGTCGGGGCCGTGGCTCAAGTCTCCAAACTCCTACCTTTATCCTAGAAACCCTAGTTTTCTTCAATGGTAATGCTAGGAAATGATATAGGAATACTTATGCGAGGTTTTTGTGTGTTGAAATTGATGGATGGATAAATCATAAACCCTTCATGATAGTATGATCTCTTTTATGCATTTTCACATTGTGGTTGTTTAGTGATGACCCTAACATCAAGGTTCAAATTTCCCCTATTTTCTTAATGTAATAAATTGTAACAACTCCAAAGCTTGATCATTAATAATTTAATCGCGTATTTGACCATAATGACCAAGTGTAAAAGATAGGGTTGTCACATATGCTAGTTTGTTCACCCATGGACTTTTCTTGATTTTCTTTAGGGAATTAGCATATGGGAGGCTTGCTAGGTGTCTTAGGAACTCATACATACTCTTAGACAACTTAAATTACTATTAGGAAGCTTCATATTTGCCAAGGTATAACCAAATCCCTAAATTCTACAATTTGCATTTTAAAGCTTCCTTTTTAATCCTAGTTGTATATTCTTAATTCTCATACTCCATAACCTTTGGTTCCATTAAGAATACATGAAGAAAAACTCTCCTCCTCACTTTCTCTCTCTAGGTTGAAGCTTAAATGGCTTGAAAATACAAGATTTTACAAGTATTTCAAGTAAAGTATTACCTTAAAATGAAACTCTCTTCGCGTGGATTATTTTTCACTGATTGGTTTCTTAAAAGGAGTTCCTTTTTGGCTTAGGTTAGACCTGAATCTTCAAGTTTTCAAGAAAAGAAAACCACTATTAGAAAGCTTTTAGAGAGAGGAACAACTTTCCTAACTAACGCATGATAAAACGAGACTGTTTACTTACCTAAACAGGAGTTTAAACTTCTTCTCTCTCCCTTCCCTTAATGTCAGGCCATGGCTACTCAAAATTCAAAAAATGGAAGCTTCAAGAAGATGATAAGGTGTAATCTTACTTAAGAAGCTTTTTTTATAATTTTTCAAAATTATAATTTTACCTTTACACATTTATTTGCTCTGTTTAGGCTCATTTTAACTTCTTTTTAAGAATTGTCATTTTATCATAAAATTTAGGTTCCCTTAATTCATAAAATGTCCTTAGTTTCATCAAAATTGGATTTAAAGCCTAGAACTAGTCAAAGTTCAAGTGAACCAACGTTATAAATTATAAATTGGAAAGGTTTAAACCATTTTAGAGGTTCTTACAATTTTAAGGTCACTGAGAACCCCGGGAAACTCAATTTTCTCATTTAAAAATTCCTCTTTTGAGTTTTCTAAAAAGTACCTGAAATTACAAAAATGCCACTACACTTTTGTTCATTTCATTTAGCTATTTTGGTTTTGTTTTGAGGGCACCTTGGGCCTTGTATTCTCATTATTTGAGGTCTAGATTATTGTTCTAATTTTACTTGGCCTCAAATCTTCCTATTTAGAGGACTTCCTTTTATAATTGGTTCATTGCCATCACTTTTACGAAAATTGAAAGTTACACAAAGAGTGCATAAATCATTGATAACATCATCCAATGGGTGTTCTAACAGAAGTTCCATACAACACTAATTCAATATTATCATTCATGATGAGACAAAAATATACTTTCAAGTGACAAGTCATATTTCCATAACAGCAAGGTTCTATATCATATTAAAAGTGAATACATACATCATAATTCAATGTTTCAAGGTCTATCCGCCTAATGGCTACACCATTGTTTACAAAATCTTACAGTACCTACACTTGGCAATATGGTTACATGATGATGTTATACAAAATGGACTACAAAATTAGCACCTACCCTAACTCAGATTAGCCCAAGTGTAGTATTCCACACATAGTCTCTGGTCATGGATGTTCATCCACCTACTTTCCTTTATCATTACTTAAGGAACCTTCAACTGAAATAGTTAGCCTATAAAATGGGGTGAGATGCAAATCTTAATAACTAATAGGTAAATTCCATTCATATGTACTAAATTAATCAACATATGTACATTTAATTAGAAGAGAATAAAAAACATCAATCATATCAACAAATAAAATAGGTGACCTACCAGTGACTACTGTCTCATACCAACAATCACATATAACATGTTAGAAGCCAATAACATCATAAGAGCCCCATCCATTGTAACATCTGGTTCTATGAAAACAAGAGAAAGTGTTAGAAACGTAACATACAGTTTCTTCATAAACAAACGAAACTCACTAGATACAAAAGGAAGTCCCCTGAAATGATGTAGTTAAGGTTCCAAAAAATTTGAGAAGCATTCTAGACTCCAAAAAATGAGAATCCCACGCTCAAATAGAAAGAAAAACAAAGCTAGAATGAAGAAACAATTTCTTACAAAAAACTTATGAAACATAATGGCATTTTTGAAATTTTAAGTAAATTTTGAAATTCACACAAGATGGCATTTTAAATGAAAGTTTTGAATTTCCTAGGGCTCTCAGAGGCCCTGAAAACCATGGGAAGGCCCAGGACAGCTAAAGCCCCTTCAGTGGATGTTTTCTAATGTCGGTGTACCTGAACTTTGATGGATCCATTCAGGAAGGTTTTAGCTCCGATTTGAGTGATTCCAAAGGCATTTTACTAAATTAGGAACCTAAATTTCATAATGGAAAAGACGGTTCTAAAAAAGGAGCTAAAACGAAGGAGAAACAAAAATGCCAAGAACGAAGGGCAAAATGAAAATTTTAAAAAAGTGTAACCTCCTCCCACCTATATATATGAAGCTCCCTTCTTCTCCCTACATTTTTCATGAACAAGTTCTGCCCAAAACTAGAGGAAAACCCCAAGGAGATTGGCGTACAAGAGGGAGGCATAGAGGAGGAGAAATCAAAGGCTTAAGGTATGAAAATTTAGTAGCTTTTTATGCTCTTTCTCTTCCAAACCTCTTCTCCTTCATTCTCCTTTATTTCCTATGATTATAATGAAGTATATGGATCTGTTTTAAAGGAGAAATTGAGGGGAAAATTCGGATTTGAAGAGAGGATCTCAAAGAACATAAGATTCAAGTGAGAAAAAGCAAGAAAATAAGGTAAATCTTGCATCCCATGGTAGCTACTCCTCCCCCCTTCTTATTCATATTTTGCCCCATGCATGTAGATGCTAGAGGGCTGGAATTTTGAGGGGAACCAAGGGTGAATTCCATGAATTTAAGGGAGGAGAGTAAGAATATGCAAAGAAATTCAAGAAAAGGTTATGGAATTTCAAGGAGCAAAACCTAGGGTTTCAAGTGTATCTTATAAAATCTAATTTTACAATCTGATTTTGTATGATGATTCTTAGGCCTAAATAAGAGTTTAAACGAGCTCCCAAGATCCCTAAGAGGCACTCCATATGCATCCTCCCTTGAGAAAACAAGGCAAACTCCAAAAAGTCCCATTTCCTCCATAGCCTCGACTTAAAGGGGTTTATGTAGCTAGGGAGAGTTTTAAATTTTTTAAACCCATTTTTGAGTCATATATGATGAATGAATATGAAGGGAAGCCTTGAGAAAAATTTAGAACCCATAAAAAATGCGTTGGTGCTTTATGTTTCATATTATTACCTAAAGAAGCAACATGTAGTTAGGCTCTTCGTTTTAATTGTGTGATGACTCCAAGAAGCTTAAAAGGAGTCAAGAATCACATTTGAAAGGAGATAATGGAGCCTAGAATTTATTTAAGGAGTGTTGCTTCATTAGGTGCAATTATGGAACTATAATGAGGTTTATAGACTAAGCTAGAGTTCAAGCAAGTGTGTGGCCTTAGAATAAATTCCATGAACCTAATTGGCTTCCATGAATTGTGTCTAGACCAAGAGAAAGCATCCCTACACTTTTGTGTGTGTGTGGCCAAAAAAGGGATCATTCTTTTAAAGGGAAAAGTGTATGATTGTGTACAAGGTAGCTCTCCCCACCTTCTCTCATGCATGGATGTGTGCTTAGCTTATCTTGAATGTATGTATGTGTATTTTTAAGCCATGAAAAGTGTTATAGCATAACTTTAATTCCATGGTGCCATGATGTTATAATATATTCTTATATGATATTTTTTATGTGTGCTTGGATTTGCTTGACTATGGTGAGGCCAAGAACCCTTAGCCATGGTAAGGATGAGCCAAGAACGCTTGAGATTTGTTAAGACAAAGCAAAGAGTCTCCCAAAATCAAGATGAGCTCCTAAGAGCATGGTTGAGTCCAAGAATGTCTTAAAGAATGGGCGAGGCAAGTCCAATATCCATAAAAAAATTAGGTGAGGCCAATCCACTTGCTTGGCAAGCCTTTGTATGCTATGTATGACTTTCTCAAACGATGAAAATGTCTTTTGAATATTTGCACATGTCTACATGACCATACATGCATTTATGAGACTTGTTTGCATCCATTATGTATGATTGAATGGGAGAAAAGCTATTGGGATTCTTTGAAACTCATCCCCTCCCCTCCAATGTCCTAACATTCTAGGTAGACCAAGAAAGCAAGGTAATGAAAACCAATCACCTTCAAAATGAGAGTATGACATCCAAGAACATGAATTTTGCTACTTTAAGGTCATACAATTGGCAAATGATGTGATTAATGAATGTATATGTATTATGATATTATAAACATATGTAATTATGATAATATGTCGTGTATGACTGAGAGAATATGTTATGTAGCCATTAGAATGTGATTTGAGTATATGATGGTAAACTAGTTTCATGAATGGTATTACGGAATTATGCATATGTATGGATGAATTAGCCAAAATGAGATGCATGGAGTTTGGAACCATTTGGGCAACTTATACAAATCCTAATTATACTTTTAGACTTGCCCAAGAGGTGCCAAACCCCAAGGAAAGCCATTTGGACATTTTGATATCCCTTATGGAGCCAAAATTGACTAATTTATAACCCTATGTCACTTTTTGTCCAAATGAGCTCTTCTTGATCTGAGATTTTGCATGAAATTATAACTTATTGAGATCTTTTTGGAAAATTAAATAACAAAATTTTCTGAGGTCTACAGAATATTTAATGAATTTCCAAAATTGGCAAATTTTTTGGTTTTGGTCATGTCATTGTTCATACTAGTCCAAAAATGAAATCTGTCACACAGGACTCAAATGATGTCCAATTATCATGAAATGTTATACAGAGAAACTAGACAATTCCAATGACTTGTGAAAACTAGAAGCACCTCATTTAGATATCTATAGAGGGAGATATGAATTTTTAAATATTTTGTCCAGTATTAGGAACTCCAACTGACTTCTATTATTGTTTGATTGGATTTCGAGGTCTAGATATGCCTGAGCTAGTCTGCAGTTATTTTTTCCCTCTAACTAACATACACATCTTTCTAGATTGGTATCATTTGCATGGATTGGATTTGTTTGGAATTAATTAAAAATTTTTGAAGTTTGCTACAGAATTCTATGATAGCACCAGTGGACAACCTAACCTATTGACACTTTCGCATGTCAAACTTACTCTGTGTTGATGTTATGGTCTAGACATATTTTTAGTATGAAGTAGACATCTGTAGCTTTCCATAATATCTAAGAATGCATAATTTTGATTTTTCTGTAATTAGTTATGATTTTTCAAATTTGTGACAGAAAAGTGGAAAAATCTGGCCAAAAATATGTATGTATATTTTGAGCTTCCCTTCGAGTTTCTTGAGATGTAGGCCACTTTTGATGATGCAAATGAGTTGTATTCATGTAATTAGATATGTGAATGTGTTGTATTAGCTCACATGATCCACGTGACATCAAATGAAATTTTCATACGTGGCGTAGCGTAAATAAATGCATTATTTTAGTGGATTTTTCTCACTTCCTTTATGGAATGCATCACATAAAGCATGAGAATATTATGAAATGAGCTATAAATATATGGTGTTACATCCATGGCACCAACTCCCCAATAAGCACAACTTGGGCTTAGTACATACAAGAATCTAATCACAACTTGGTGCTTGGGTGGCAGCTACACCACAACTCCACCAGAGACTTACACAGGGTCCAAACACAACAATTTAGATAGCCAACCATTCACTTAGCATTAAAAATTATACATGTGTAGTAGGTGTAAGATTAGATTGAACATATGTAAGGAATTATAATGAAACTTTGATTACCTCACTTTATCAAGTCTAATTCTTAGTTCCTAATTATAGCACAAATCATATACCATGACACTAAACTATCAAGAAGTCCCAAATTCGAATTTGAGCTTTTCCCACCCAGAAACTACAAAATACCACCTCAATTTTTTGAGCAAATTTGCACAAAACTAAGACTCATATTATAAGTCAGCTATAAGGGTTTCAAACTAACAGAAAATACCTCAAAATAAGGAGAAGATACTAACCTAACAACTCTCTTAGTCTCAACCTTTGAAAATCCTCCATGAAAGCACCAAACAACACATTTTAGATTTGGGTGTAGGGTGAAAATACTCCAAATGAAACACTAGTTAGGCCAAATTGAAGAGGAAGAAGAGAGGATTAAGTTTCATAAAGGTTACCTTGGCTAAATCTTGCTCTAAAAGGGAGAAATGAAGCCAAAATAGTGATGAAAACCTTAGCCTCTCTTCAAGGTGCGAAAATAAGCTTTCACTTCTATAAAACCAAGTGTCTTGCCCTCACAAATAGGTGTGGCTGCTAAACCTTTAAGGTTTTTAGTGAGAAATGGGTTAACCCATTAGCCCAAGGTCCAATTAAGCTAATCTCTAGTAGTTGGGCCATTGTTTAGTGAGGTGGGTTGTAGAAGACTTGGCGTTAGGGTGAAATGTGCTGACCCAAAGGCCTAAAATTCATGTGGGCTCAAATATTAGTGCTTGTTGGGCCATGGTTTAAGTGTTACATGGGTTAAATGAGAATTCAGCCACGCAAGAAGGCTAGTGTCAGGCTACCCTATTTAACTTTTGGCACAATTGAGTTGATCGTATGGCCCAAATTAATTATCCATCTCCCTCTCCACTTAATTAATTTTATTAATTACCCATATTAATTCCCTAATTCATCTTAATTATTCTTAATTAATTTTAGGGTGTTATAGAATCTCAATAGCAAATCTTAATTCTACATCAATGTATACAATAAATGCAAATGAGGAAATGCAAGCGTGTGATCATATGCAACAACATAGCTTAAATATTAAAGAATTAGTGTGAAACCTTACTTTTCCCCTAGTCGTGGCATTAAACATTCTGACTAGGCTCAACAAGACTTTACTCTGGACTTAATAAGAGTTACTATACTCAATTTCTCACCATAGGGAACTAGGAGCTAAACATATCTTCATACATGGATAAAATTTATGACAAAAGATATTTTAAAGCATAACTCATGCAATCATCAAACAATCAAACTTACAAGCATTTAAACTCATACACTCAAATGTATGCAAGATAGAAAGAGATAGCTTCCCTATGAAGACTAGGACTCTTGATATAACATTAATCCCTTTGCTTTATTACTTTCCTTCTTACTTTTCTCTTGGTCTTTTTCCTGTTCACACATACCAAATGATGGAGTTACTTTAACTTGGCCTAAATACATTAATTCAAATGTAAAGCAACTTATTAAAATCCATTCAACTCATTTTA
The DNA here is from genome assembly GCA_026724425.1 of Erythrophleum ivorense. Taxonomy (NCBI): domain Eukaryota; kingdom Viridiplantae; phylum Streptophyta; class Magnoliopsida; order Fabales; family Fabaceae; genus Erythrophleum; species Erythrophleum ivorense. Next base: position 516,490 of record JAIUCV010000481.1, read on the forward strand.
CTATCACATAGAGTTACTAGGACTAAAAAAGACAAATTGAACTACTTTAAGTCTCCTTAAGTAGCAACTATTATAATTCACTTTGTAGGCTTCAAAATCTCACTTAATATGAACCATAGGACTTTAATGAAACTTATAAAGGCCATCACATGCAAGTCAAGACAAACTAATATCAAGTTACTTTTTTAGGCCCATTTGAACCTTAAATTTTCGCCTTTCAAAATAAGATTCCTAAATTCATTCCAATGGTTCCGTTAGTATTCATATATCATATCTAGACTATCTAAAACCTTGGAACTCATAAAAAAACTTCCTAGGTGCTTTGTATAATATCCGATTCTTTAAAAATGAGATATTATGTTATGCGACCATTAGAATGTATATTGAGCATAAAACATGACAGCAGACCAAGTTGAATTAAGGGCTAAAATAACATCTCATCACCTGAGTCAAAGATCTTGTCGACAAGAACCTGTAATCTGTAGTGCAATTTTTAAGACCTTGTTGACAAGGTTTTCGCCATTAAGTACAAGGTCTTCTTGTATAATATGTAAAAACTTGTGTGGTTTGGAATTGAGTATGGAGGGCTTTTTAAATGAAATTTTTGAGTTCTATGGGATTCTCAGAGACCTTAAAAACTATGAAAGCCTCGGGACGACTAAAGCCCCTTCGATGGATGTTTTTCAATGTCAGTGTACGTAAATTTTGACGGATTCGTTTGGGAAGGTTTTAGCTCCAATTCAAGTGATTCCAAAGGCATTTTACTAAATTGGGAACCTAAAATTTATAATGAAAAAGATGGTTCTAAAAAAGGAGCTAAAATGAGTTAGAAATGAAACTACCAAGAACAAAGGATAAAATAGGAATTTTTGAAAAAGTCCTTCTTAAACCTAAATATATATGAAGCATCCTTTTGCTCCCCTCATTTAGATCAACCAAGCTTTATCCAAAAACCAAAGAAAGCTCAAGGGAAGGAGGCGTACAAGACTAAGACAAAGGAGAAGGAAAATTTTCAAGAAAAAGGTAAGAATTTGTTGGAATTCTCTAGTCTTCTCCTTAGGAAATCTCTTCTCCTCCTTCTCCCCTTTCTCCCTATGGCTTTCTTAGAGTTTTTGGTGCTGTTTTAAGGTCAGACCAAGGAGGGAAAATTTGGATTTGAAGAGAGGAAGCCAAAGAAAGTGAGAATCAAGTGAGAAAACAAGAAAAAACAAGGTAAATCTTCCATCCCATGGTAGATACTTCCTCCCCCTTCTCCCTATTTTGCCCCATATATGTAGATGCAAGAGGGCTGGAATTTTGAGGAGAACCAAAGCTAAATTCCATCAATTTGAGGGAGAAGAGTAAGAATATACAAAGAAATCCAAGTAAAAACCATGAAATTGCAAGATAAAAAAGTTAAGGTTTTGATTGCACCTTGAACTCTACCATGAACCCTAGCTATATTTTATAATGTTTAAGTATTCATATGAGTTCCCAAGACACTAAGAGTGCTTCCTACATGATTCTCCCATTAAAGGAAGTAAGGAAACTCCATTGGTGCCTTATGGAAGCATAACTTCGGCTAAGGAGAGTTCATGCACCTAGGGAGTATTTTAATTCCTTCCAAACTTAGTTTTGCATCATGTATGATGGGAGAGTATGAGAGGATGCCTTGGAAAGAGTTTAGAAGTCATAGAAAGTAAGATGGCTTTATGTGTTCCATATTATGGCCTAAAGAAGCAACACCTAGCTAGGCTCTTAAAATGGATTATGTGATGACTACAAAAGGTTTAAATGGAGTCAAGAATCATGAATGAATAGATAGAGTGGAGCCAAGATAATGTTTTCCAAAAGTTGCTTCATTAAGTGTATTTGGAACCATAAAAGAGCTTTAGGAATCACCTAGCCTTTCTAGTAATTATGTGGCCTTAGACTTTGCTCCAAGAGTATAATTAGTTTCCATATGATGTGTCTAGGCCAAGAGGAATGATCTCCACCTTCTTATGTGTGTGAGGTCAAGGGAGAGGATTCAAGACTCAAGGAAAAAGTGTGTAAATGCAAGCAAGGTAGCTCTCTCCACCTTCTCTCATGCATAATTGTGTGCTTACATTATCTTGAATGTGTGTATATATGTTCTAAGTTATGCAAAATATTCTAGCATGATTCTATATGCCATGGTACTATGATGATGCATTATGTTTCTAAATGATGTCTATGATGCTTGCTTTGGTTTGCTTGAGTGTGGAAAAGCCAAGAACCCTTAGCCATGGTGAGGATGAGCTAAGAACCCTTAAAGTTAGTTGAGACAAGGTAAAGAGTCTCCCAAAAGTGAGGTTGACTTCCAAGAGTAAGGTTGAGTCCAAGAACCTCTTAAAGAAATGGGTGAGGCAAGTCCAAGATCCACAAGTAAATGGGTGAGGCTAATCCACTTACTTGGCAAGCCTATGTATGCTATGTATGATGTTTTCAAATACCAAGAATGCCTTTTAAATGATTACACATGTTAATATGCCCATGCATGCATTTGTGAGACTTGTATTACATGCTTTATGTGTGATTGACTGGGAGATGAGCTATTGGGATTTTTTGAATCTCATCCCCTCCTCTCCAATGTCTTAACATGCTAGGTGAAACAATTGAGCAAAGTATTGGAGGCCACCAAACTTAGAAGAAGATGGGCATCGAAGTATATGAATATGTCTAGTTTTGCCTTCTTTTTAGCCATATACATGGCATATGATGTAATCCCTTGATGAAATTATCATGTAACCATATGAAATATGTAAATACCCAAATGTATAATGTATGAATGAAATTTGATGCCAAATGTATGAGATAGCATGTTTTGGGTATTGAATGACAAATTTAGCTCTTAAATGGTTAGATAGATTAGTGTAATAATGGAAGTGGAATGGCCAAATTGAGATGTGTGAGGTTTGAGACCACTTGGGTAGTTCATACAAGTCATGTTCATGCTTTTAAACTTGCTAAGAGGTGCCAAACACCAAGCAAGACCATTTGGGCACACTTGGTCTCTAATATGGATCAAAATTGACCATATTGGAAAGCTATACCACTTTTTGCCCAAATGAGCTCTTCTTGATCTGAGATTTGGCATACATCTAGAGCTTTTTGAGAGATTTTTGGGAAGCTAAAGTGTATAATTTTTGGAGATCTATAGAATATTTGATAATTTTTCAAAGTTGAGAAATTTTCTAGTTTTGGTATGGTGTACTGTTCACTTAGGTTCGAAAATAAAATCTGCCACTCAATGGGCAAATGATGTCCAATTACCCCAAAATTTTATAGGAAGAAACTAGACAGTCCCAGTGACTTGTGCCAACTAGAAGCACCCCATTTGGATGTCTAGAGAGGGAGATATGCATTTTTGAAGTTTCTATCTAGTCTTAGGCATCCAAACTGGCTCAGGTTATTGTTTGATTGGTTTTCAATGCCTGGACATGCATGGAATGGTATGAAGTTATTTTTTCCCCTAGTTAACATCTGTATCTTTCTAGATTGGTATCATTCATGTACATTGGATTGTTTTGGAATTAATTGGACTTTTTTGAAGTTTGCTACAGAAACTTGTGATAGTACCAGTAGCTAGACAGACCTCTATCTCTTTTTGAATGTCAAACATCTTCGATTTGGAATTTCGTGGCCTGGTCATATTATTAAAATAAAGTAGACATGTGTAGCTTCCCAGAATGGCAAATAACACATGATTTCAATTTTTCTAGAATTAGTTATAATTTTCCAAAGTTTGTGACAAAAAAGAGGAAATTCTAGCCAAAAATGCAAACATGGATTTTATGTGTTCCTCTACTTTCCACGAGTTGTAGGCCAAGTTTGAGGATGAAAATGAATTGTATTCATGTATTTAAGTATGAGAATGTGATAGATGAATTCATATGGCCCACAAGACTCTGAAAGAAAAATTTACCCGTATAGAAATGCATATGGAGACGTAGCCCCTATGCCTCTATGTTATTTCCATAGAAAATATATGAGATGCGGTATGGGAATTGCATGAATTGAGTCTTAAAAGTATGGTGTTACACTTTGGATTCCTCTTGGTTGAGACTATACATACACATACTATCCATGGAGTTTTTGGCACTTTCATAGGGAATTTGTTAGATATAGGATACTCTTGACTCTTTTCTAATTCAAACTTGGTCTTAGGTAGTTCAAAACATCTTCCTAGGGTTTTAAATCTTCCATGGTTCAATTGAAACCTGAGGTGGCATATCTTACACTCTTTAGCTTTCTACGGTGTTTTCTTTGCATATTCTTACTCTAGTCCCTTAAAAACCCTTATTTTTATCCATTTTTCATTAAACAAGAGCTTGCTTCCCTTTCTCTCTATAGGCCGAATTAAAGGGCAAGTGGAATCCAAAGAAAGAGCAAGTTTCTTAACTTATACCATATCTTATTTGAAACCTTATTGAATGGTGAATCATGTCTCATACTTGGTTACTTTGAATCTTCTCTTCTCCTCAGGTGTTTAGCTACCAAACTCATCCTTTCAAGAAGATAAAACCACCATTTGAAAGAGCATGAAAAGAGGAAAAGGTATCATAATTAGCATATAGAAATATTCTACATATTTTCTTACCTATTTGCCTTGGTTTCCTTTCTCTCTCCTTTCTTCTTCCTTATGCCAAGGCTAGTTTGGTTCGGAGCTAAGATGTTGGTTATGAAGATAAAAAGTAGCTAATATGATGATATTGAGCTCATTTTGAATTCTTTCAAAAACCATTTTTTCCATATTAAAACTTAGGCCCTCTAGTTGATTAAAAATATTTACTTTGGAATTTCTAGGATTCAAAACAATCTAGAAAAGCTCAATCAAACTTACGATCAATCAAAACCCTTAACTATACACTGTAAGGGATTTAATTATTTCGATGGTCTCTATGGTTTTCAAGACATTTGAAAACCCTAGTAAGCTTAATTTTGGCACTTAAAACTCTTTTTCTTGAATTTTTAAAAATTTACTCAAAATTATGATTTTGCTACTAGTATGTTGGTTTACTTTATTTAGTAACTTTGGCTCTAGTTTCCCCTTTTTCGCTATTTCTTTTCACGTTATCTGAACTTCTAGTCCCTCCTTATAAATTTAAAAATTTATTAAGAAAAATAACGAAAAATTGAGAAATTATTATGAGAAAATTAAGGAGAATTATGGAAAGCAAGAATTTCAAGGAAAATGATTATTTTAGGCATTTTAAGGTAAATAATGATTGTTTGGCAATTTTGGTGAAAATAAAATATTATTATGGTAATTTTGGAATAAATTATAAAAAACTATCATTTTGGGCATTTTGAGACAAATAACAAATATTTGCTATTATTGAATGAAAATGAATTTTAATAGTGGATTTGGGTTTGATTAAGAAAGATTAATTAAGTGGGGGTGAACATTTAATATTTGGGCCTTGTAATTAATTCATGTAAGACAAGAACCCATGCATTTATGGCTCAACACTTAGGAAATGGGCTTAAATGGACCAAAGGCCCTTTAAGTCAGCCTACTATCCCTTAAACCCTAAAATTTTTGCAGCCACCCTTTTTTTATGGAGACAAAACATTTGTTCTATAGAAGCAAAAAACATTTTCGCACAAACAAGGGTAGCTAGGGTTTTACCACCATTTTGGCTTCGATTTGCACACTTAGAGGGAGATTTAGCCATGATAAGTTATATAAAAGATGATTTTGTCATATTTCTCTTAATTTTGGTCTAAATAGTTTCTTTTTTGGTGGATTTTCACCTCATCTTCAAATTTGAAATTAGATGTTTAATGGTTTCTTATTTGATTTTTAGAGCTTGAAGCTAAAGGAACCATTGATTAAGTATTTCCCTCTACTTTGATGTGTTTGATGTTAGAAATTGGTTCCAATGATTGACTTTCATATTGGGTTTTATTTTTGCATGACAATATAAAGAAATTGGAGTAAGCATTGTAGTTTCTAGTGTTGGAAGGCTCAAGTCCAAATTTGGAATTCACTGGAAACTAGGAAAGTGATTCTTAGGTAGTTCATGATGCTTGGAATGAATGAGTAACTGATTTTTGTAATGGATGATGACTAAGAATTTGATTTCAGTTAATTTAGGACTTTTAGAGTGTTGGTATTTATTTTTTGGCTTCTGAGGAATTTGGCACGACTAAGTAAGGTAACTAGGGATTTCTAATTCCATGTATATGAACATTTTAATATGATATTTACTAGACATATATGTTTTTTATGCTAAATGATTAGTTAGCTATTTATTTGTTTTGGACCGTAAGTCCTTGGTGGAGCTGTGATCGTGCTTTCATACAAGCATTGTGCCATGATCATGCACTGAGTCATGATTAGACCCAATGGAATACATTAAGCTATGAGCATGTTCAATTGGGAGTTGGCATTGTGGATAGGCCTTTCCCTTTATTTTTGGTCATTAACATGTTGTATGTGATTGCTAGTATGAAATAGTAGCCACTAGTAGTTCTACTAGTTCATTTGTTGATTATATTGATAATTTTAATATTTATTTGTATAAAATGCATTATGTTGACTAATTTATGTAACAATCCTAACTCCTAATCATGCTAATTAAGCATAAGCATACGATTGATAATCAATACTTAAAGTCTAAAGCCAATACCAATTTACTAATGGATGAAAATGTGGGAAAATTTAAACTTTTTATTAATTAATAACCACTACTCATATAAGCTAGAAGATATAAGTTCATAGGGAATTTAATCTCTTATTTAAGACTTTCAATTTATTCACAACTAAATTTAGAAGTATAAAACTCTTATATTTTTGTTTATAAGTCATCACTTATCATTAATATAGTAAAAACTAAGTTCTAAAAGTTGAAATAAGGGTTTGGGGACTTAAGCCGCGACTTGGGAGGACATCATTATGGCCAAGTTGGCTACTAGAACCTTTAAAATCATCAGGATATATTTATGCCTTGACTTGAGCACCCCATCATGACTTAATTTGATTATGTAACTCTAGAACTAAAGTTTTGGACTTGCACCATAATGTCACAGCTTAGCCTACTATTGGAATAAAAAACACAAAATTTCCTAATTGTTGCCATGGTTAGGATCTCCTATGCCACAACAAGGTGGCCCTTAAAACTCCTTGTTCACCAAAACCCTATGTCTCACTATGGCAAGCCTACTTGGTGCTATAATGAGATTGCACACCAAAGCCTCACCAAGACACTCACCTACAGTGAGATTGCTCTCTGGAGCATTATTTCCCTATTTTTCACCATTTGTGTTGTGGCTAGGAAGCTTGTGCTGCGGTGTACTTCACTTCTATTACCCCTTTAAACTTAGTTTAGCTATGACTCAAAGACATTTTGGTCGTGACTTGGTATTCCTTGTAACATTTGCTACTTTGATGATAATGATTAAAGATGGCATACCATAAGATAAAAGTATTTTTAGAAAATCCTAATAAGGATAAAAAGGACCAAGCCCAAATGAAAAATAGAAGAGAGGCCTAATAATTTAAAGTTTAAGCCCAAATCCAATAAGAAGAAAAGACTAAGCCCAATAGGTAAAAGAGGTTTAGGCCTATTGGGAAAGAAGTTCAAAAATAAAAGAAAGGATCAAGCCCAATAGAAGCCCAAAAAAAAGTCTAAAGGTGGAAACTAGGCCAGTAAAAATCAAGACCAAGCCCAATAATGAATTAAAAGAAATGAGGTTAATTAAATGGGCCCTTAGGCATAGAAATGGAGGGAAAATTTAAAAAGTAAAACCCTAAGATCAATGACCCATAATTAAAGAAATTTAATCCAATAATGGACTTGAAACAATAATTAAATTTGCTTCAAACTTCTACCACCTCCCTCCACCTATAAATACCCCTTCTTACTCCCTCATTTCTTCACACCAAGCTTCATCCACTCAAGAGAGGGAAGGAGAGGCAACATAAAGAGAGAAGGAGGAAAAAGGTACGTAATTAAATTTAGGACAAGCATAAAAAACGTTAAAGTTAGGCCCCTAAAAGTCAAAGTAAAAGAAAAGTAAATGGGAGCTTGGGTTCCAAGCTAATTAAGCTATGATAAACCTTATGTTGATGATTATATATGACTATTAATATTTAGGATTTGATATCTGTGGAGACACATTTGAAAGGGAATCATACCAAGAACTTGGAAGAATCCAAGGTAGTACTCTTACCTATTCTTGTTTAAGTATGGTTTGATGATTGATAAAATGTTGATGGTTTGCTACAATGTTATGAATTTAAATGCTCACATGTCCTGATGCTTGATATATTTCATGGCCATGTATAGATATCTTTGCTTAAGCATGTTTGTTTAAGGTTATTATGGCTAAGCTATGCTTTATAAATGATATAAGCATGCTTGAATATGGATGGGTATTGTACTACTAAAATTTCCCCAAATCTCATCCCCAAAAATTTCCACTTTTAGGTACAAGCACATCTAAGGGCAAAGGCAAGGAGATAGCAAGTTGATTCATGAAGATTTATTCCTTGTTTTATGTTATGTTTTGTGGAAGCATGAATGTTCATGATTTTGTTGACTAAGTTGTAAAATTATGTGAAAAACCTTATAAGCATTTACTTGGTCCATGGGCAGTAATATAGACCCCTTATTATGTCTAATTATGATTGGAATGAACTCATGGATGTTTATGGCTTGAAAGTATGCTTAGTTATGCAAACGTTTGCATGTTGTGAATCTATTTGGATTTTGAGTAACATTGTTGATTCATTGAAACCATCTAAGAAAATGTTTTAATTAGGTCACAATATTTTAAAGGTAAAAACTAGACATCTTAAGCTTTCCAACGAGCTAAAAATCAAGTTAGTTAGATCTCTGTAGCCTCATATATGATTCTTACAAGTTAGCCATGAAGTGCTAGATAACCATTGTTGAGTTGTCTATACTGTAGCTCACATGATTTCTACCACTATCTAAGCATCCATATGAGCTTTTAGTATGTTAAAGCAAACATTCCAAGTCTTAAACAAAGTCATAATTTGCCTCATTTGGATCTGTGTACAAAAAGTTATGATTTTTCAAATTTAGGGTTCAGATTCTAGAACTTTACTATGTTAGTGAATTGAATAGCTTTTAAAAAGGAATAAACTAAATCAATTGACATGGAATATGAACCAGAATGTATTTTTCCTTAAATTTGACTCATCAAGCTTTAACTAGAATTTTGAAGCACATGAAAACGATTTTTGTAGATTAAGTTATGAATTTTCAAAGTTGAAAAAGAATCTAAAAGTTAACTGCTACTGTGTTATGCAATACTATGGTTTAAAGATAAAGATTTTAGAGACTATAAAGGTTCAAATTGCATTTAGAAATGGTTCTAAATGACTAGAAGGGTTTGAAATATAAGATGTGATGTTCCTCTACTCCTAAACTCTTAAATGCTCATCTTAACGATTCAACACTTCCTTTAATCGAATTATAAGGTCCATCTATGATTAGAATGCATGGCTTTAATGGCATAAGATCTCCTATATTCCTCAACTTACTAACTCCTATCATTTAAAGACTTAAAGCTTGAATAAGCCAATCAGCCATATATCAGCAATTTACCAACTGTGACAATAAAGGGATACTTAGAGCTACTAGTAACAATATCAAAATGTGCAATTTCCTACCATCAAACTTATTGCTAACCTCAAGTTGTTAAGGTATTTGGATATAAAATATAGCTATGACATACAACAAATCTACATACAAGGCATCAATATCAATAGGAAACTTCATACATCTAAAATTTAGGCTAAACATTCATATAATAACAAATTCTCATTCATAGATTAATCATTCAAACCTCATACATTCACAGAAATCCACATTAAAACAGCATTAGGTAGATACATCAAAATCCATGTAATTTAGAGTCTAACTTCTTAACGGTTACATCCTTAGTTACAAAAAACATCAAAATACCTACACTTGGCAATATGAATGCATTATGATGCTAAACAAAATAAGTTACAAAAGAATAGCATCTATACTAAACTAAGTCTCCAAGTGCAGAGTTTCCCACACAGTCTTAAGCTATGGATAATCATCCACTTGTTTTTCTTTTTCTTTAACTAAGGAACCTTCGCCTAAAATTGTTAGCCCATGAAATGAGGTGAAATGTGAATCTCAGTAACTAAAGGGAAATTTTTGTACATATGTGCAAAAAAATAAACATAAATCCCTTTTATACAGAAAGATACTAGAAGCATCAATAAAATTAATAATTGAACTAGTTGGGCTACCAGTGACTACTATCCCATACCAGCAATCACATTCAACATGATAATGGCCAATAATAGAGGGAAAGGCCCATCTATAGCACTAACTCACCATTGAGCATACTCATAGCTTAGTGCATTCCATTAAGTCTGGTCATAACTTTATACATGATCACGGCACAATGTATGAGTGGTAGCTTGACCATAGCTCTACCAAGGAGATGATTATGGCTTAAAACAACAATCAAGTAGCCAACTAGTCATTTAACATAGAAAAACATGAACATGCAACAAAGATAAGATTAAAATATACATATGCAAGGAATATGAATAAGCCCTTGGTTATCTCACTTAGTTGCATCAATTTCTCAAAAGCCAAGATTAATTTCCAACACTCTAAAGATCCTAAAGTGCTAAAAACCATATTCTAAATCATCATCCATTATAGAAATCAACTACTCATTCATTCTTAGCATAAAAAATTACTCAAAAATTACTTACTTGCTATATACATTCTACTATCATATGTATTCCATATGATTTTTGGAGATGTTTCATAGCCATAATTTGCATATGAGGTTTCTTTTGAACTTGGAGGGTAAGAAAATATTTAACTAGTTCATTGAAACATGCTCCAAGTGGTTTAAGGGTAATAAGTAGTAAAATGCACATTTTGGGTTAGCTACTAGACCAGTTATCTAGAAGTTATGAGGGTTTTAAGTCTTAAAGGCATAGTATTTTAGCTTCAAAAAGTATTAGAGTGGGATTTGGAGAATTAGAAGTGAGTTGGTTTATGATGGGTTTGGAGTGATAGTAAGGGATTAAGTTATGGCCATAACTACTTAAGTTGTAATATTCAGTTCTTCGAAAGTATGAGAAAATGTGAGAAACATAATATATAGTTCTTCCATAAACGTACAAAATTCACCAAATATTAAGGAATGTCCCCCCGAAGAGAGTGATTTGAGGTCCAATAAAATTAGAACAATATTCTAGACTTCAAATAATGAATTTAGGAAGCAAAAGGTGCCCTAAAACTAGAGTAAAAATAGTCAAACAGAATTTAACGAAAGTGCAACAAAAGGTAATGGCAATTTTGTAATTTTGAGCATTTTTTGGAAAACTCATAGAAGGGCTTTTTAAATAGAAAATTTGAGTTCTCTGGAATTCTCATAGGACCTAAAAATGATAGGAAGCCTGGAGACAATTAAAACCCTTCTGGTGTATATTTTCTAATGTCAGGTAACCCAAACTTTAATCAGTTTGTTTGGGAAAGTTTTAGCTCCAATTTGAGTAATTTCAAAGGCATTTTACAAGATTGAAGACCTAAATTTTATGATAGAAAAGACAGTTCTAAAAAAGGAGCTAACATGAATCTAAAATGAAAATACCACGAACGCAAGACGTAAATGTCATTTTTAGAACAATTGTTTCTTGAAACTTCCTTTATAAAAACATCTCCACTTTTACCCTACTCCTTATGACTGACTTTTATAGGCTAAAACAGAACCAAGGACAGATGAGAATGGCACACAAGATGGAGGGAAGAAGGAGGAGAGAAACCTAGCAAAAAGTGTAGAAATTTCATAGTTTTTCATGCTTTCTCCTTTACCAATCTTTTTCCCCTCTTTCTTTACTTTCTTTTTATGGATTTATAGAATTTTTTGGGTTTGTTTTGAGCTTAAACTACAGGGGGAAATTTCAAAATTAAGGAGGAGAAACAAAGGAAAGGGAAGAGTATTCAAGAAAAGCTTGAATTCAAGGTAAAAATACTTAGTTCCATGCCTCTTTTTCCTTCTTTCTCTTCTTGTGCATTTCATCCTACATATGGCCAGCAAAGGGGAGAGTGTTTTTGGATAGAACCAAGAATGAATCTTAGGAATTAAGGTGTGGGAATTAAGAATATGCAAAGAGAACAAAGTAGGAACCATGAAATTGTAAGATAAAAAAGTTAAGGATTTGTATGTGCCACCTAAATTCTGATTTTGTACGTAATATCTTATATTTCTATTATCATACTCTTCCATTCTAGACAATTAGTGCACATTAATAAGGCAAAAGTAAGGAAAAGTATGAAAATAATACACTTTTATCGCATTTCAATAGGGTTAAATTTTTCAATTCGTGTTACGTGAGCCTCATGGGTTATCCAACAACATTCTCTAGTCATTTATCATTGGAAAAAATCACAATCAACTCAAAATATTAAGCAATCCATGGTTTCAAGTTAAAACCCCAAAATTTACACTTATACTCGCAGACAACACATAGCAGATTTTAGGGGCAACTTTGAAAAATCATAAATAAATGTAGAAAAATTGAAATAACACAAACCATATCTTTTTGGAAAGCTCTAGATGTCAAATTTACATAAAAATAATTCCCAACCATGAAAATCTCATTTGGACCACATTTGATAATAGAAAAGTTAGGAAGGTCTAACTACCTTTTGATACTAATACAGATTACTGATATGAACTTTGGAAATTCATAATTAATTTCACAAAAATTCAATCCATGTAATCTATACCAATTTGGAAAGATACAGATGTTAAATAGAGGAAAAAATAGTTCTAGACCAATCCAAGAGCATTCAGACCTCAAAAATCAATCAAACAGTACCACGAGTCTGATTGTGTGCTTGGTATTAGACTACAACTTCAAAAATTCATATCTCCCTCTCTAAACATCCAAATGAGGTGCTTTTAATTGGCACAAGTCATTGGGAAGGTCTAGTTTCTCCTTGTAACATTTCATGGCAATTGGACATCGTTTAGCCTATGATTGACATAGATTTATTTTTGGACTAATTGAATAGTACCAGTGGCCAAACTAGAAAATTTTTCCAATTACCACTCAAATAGCCAAGGATTTACTCACACAAAATCAGATTTCACAAAATCCTAAAGAAGCCTACACTTTTCTATCTTGTTTTCCATGGGTTTTTCTTGGAATTTCTTACCATATTCCTTTTTCTCATGGTCTAAAACCCTAGTTCCTCTCTTGTTTTTGGATAGAACATCTCCCCCTCATATGGTTCTAGTTTGGCTGAAATCATACACAAGGAAGAAGCAAAGAGGAGAAATAACAAAACCATGAAATACCTTAGATTCAAGCTTGGTTTCAAGACTTTTTCTCCTTTTTTTTTCTTCTCCTCAAGCAATTCAAACTACTCCTCCTTGTTTTGGACTCAAAATAGACCAATTCACTCAAATAAACCATGGAAAGAGAGAAGGAGAGGAGAGGAACAAAATTGGAAAAATATGGAGCATGAAATTCTACAAATTTCTTTACCTTTCTCTCAATTTTCTCCTTTTTCTCTCCCTCTCCTTGTGTGCCTAGAAGAGCTGCCCCATTTCTATATTTTGGGTTGAAAAAGTCATGCTTAAAAAGGTGGGAGAAAAAAGGAGAAGTGTGTGGAAGCTTTAAGAAATTCACTTTTTCAAAAATTCCAATTTCATCCTTTTGTAATAGCAATTTTATTTCAGTGTCGTTTTAGCTCCTTTTTAAGAACTGTCTTTTATATTATAAAATTTAAGTTCCCAATTTAATAAAATGCCTTTGGAATCACTCAAATTAGAGTTAAAACCTTCTCGAAAGAATCTATCAAAGTTTGCACTCACTAACATTGGAAAATGTATAACGGAAGGGCTTTACCAATCCCGGAGCTTTCTATGGTTTTTAGGGCCTTTGAGAACCCCGGGTAACTCCAATTTTCCATTTAAAAAACCCTCCTATGTGTTTTTCTAGAAGTTGAACTTATTTACGAAAATGCCATTACATTTTGTCAGTTTTTGTCACAATTTGCTTCACTGTCCTAGCTCTATTTTTCTTTCCATCTGAGCCTAGAATTATCATTTTTAAGAGGCTAGGACTCTCTACCTAATTTTTTTGAGACATTATCTAGCTCATTTCAAAGGACTTGCTTTACATGACTCATTTCATTATTTTACAAAAATTATATTTGTTACATTCTACAAGAGTCCCTAGGCTAAAGTAAGTATTTGTCTGAGCTCCTAAGATCCTTAGAGAGCTTCCCACATGCATCTCCCATCAAGGAAAGTAAGACAACCTCCATTGGTGCCAAGGTGAGCTTGGGCTCACCAAAAGGGAGAAGAAGCACCAAGGGAGTGTTTTAATTTCTTCTAAGCTTAGTTTTATATCATACATGATGGGAAAGTGTGAGAGGAAGCCTTGGAAAAAATTTTAGAAGTTATAGATAGTGAGATGGTATCATAGGTTCGATATTATGGCTTAAAGAAGCAACACTTAGCTAGGCCCCTTAAATTAATTGTGTGATGGATCCAAGAGGTTTAAAAGGAGTCAAAAATGATAAATGGATGGAAAGAATGGGGCCAAGATGATGTTTTCCTAAGGTTGTTTCGTTAAGTGCATTATGGAACTATAAATGAGACATAAGCACCATGTAGCTTTTGAAATGAATATGTAGTCTTAGAATTTGTTCCAAGAGTGTAATTAGCTTCCATATTATGTGTCTAGGCCAAAGGAAACAAGTCCCACCTTCTTGTGAGTGTGTGGCCATGGGAGATGAACTAAATTCAAGGAAGAAAGTGTGCTTTTATGACAAAGGTAGCTCTCTCTTCTTTCTCTCATGCATGAGTAGATGTTTATCTTGTCTTTGAATGTGTGTATATATGTTTTAAGCTATGAAAAATATTTTAGCAAGTGTTTAAATGCCATGGTACCATGATGTTATATTATGCATTCAAATGATGCTTTGTATATTTGCTTTGGCTTGCTTGAGTGTGGTGAAGCCAAGAACCCCTAACCATGGTGAGGATGAGCCAAAAACCCTTAAGAATGGTTGAGACAAAGCCAAAAGTCTCCCAATAATAAGGCTTAGTTAAGAGCCTTTAAGAAAGTGGGGGAGGCAAGTTTAAAATCCTTAAAGAGAATGGGTGAGGCTAAATCATTTGCTTGGCAAGCCTATGTATGTTTTATATGAATTCTTAAATGCTAAAAATATTCTATGAATGATTATGAAAGCTATGATGTCCATGCATGCATCTTTAGATTTGGATTTGCATTCTTTATGTGTGATTGAAAGAGAGGGGAGCTATTGAGATTCCATGAATCTCACCCTTTTCCTTCTCCTATCTCATATGGCTTAGGTGGAATTCAAGAGCTAAGGAATGGAGGCAATAAAGCATGAATAGCATTGTTTTGACAATGATGTGTCTTATGAAATCTTAAAGTGTGTAGGAATGTCAAAATACTCATGTACATATTATCTTTGAGTTGTAGACCAATGAGCGAATGTAATAGCATGTATGAATGATGTATGAACCACCTTTGGTACAAAATCAATAGAAATGTGAGATTTGGCTACTTGAGGGCTTTCATTTGCTAGTGTATTCATGGATATGGGATAGCCAAAATGATATGCATGATATTTGGGACCACTTGAGCAGTTCATACAAGTTGTCTTTATACTTTTAAACTTGCCCAAGAGGTGCCAAACTTAAAGGAAAGCCACTTGGACCAAGTTGGTATCTTATAAGAGGCAAAAATGACCATAATGGTGAGTTATGGCAAAATCTAATCCAAATAAGCTCTTCTTAGTTTGAAATTTGGCATATGTAACACCATAATTCTAGCTCATTTTATGCTTTTGAATAGTATAATTGCATGAATCATATAGATTTCCCATGAGAAAAAGCAAGGGAAATTAGACTTTGCGTTTCGTCATATCTAAAAATTCATTTTGGTGTCATGTGGACCATGTGAGCTCATATTATGCATCCTCTTATTTAATCACATCATCACAACTCATTTATAACTAAAAAACATGCGTACAACTCATGAAAACCGAAATGGGGCATAGAATATGAAGACTCATACTCGGCCGAATTGGTCTCATTTCTAGGCAAATTTTAGAAAATTATAACTAAATCTACAAAAATTGAAATCATATGTTCTTGGTTATTTTGGAAATATTTTGATATTTACTTAATCCTAAAAATAGGTACAAGTCATAACATCCCACACACCGAACGTTTGACACGTGAAATGGTCTGGAGGTCGGACTGGGTCGTGATGCTGTTATAGTTTACTGATATAAACTTCAAAAATGTCCAATTAATTCTAAAAAATTCCAAATCGATTGAATGATACCAATATGGAAATATTAGGATGTTAGATAGAGGGAAAAAATAGCTCCAGACCAATTCAAGCTCGCCCAGACCCAGAATTTTGATCAAACAATGACTAAGGTCTAGTTGGACGCCTAACACTGGATTGAATCTTTAAAAAATCATATATCTCTCTCTAGACATCCAAATAGGGTGATTTTAAATGGTACAGGTCATTTATAACCTCTAGTTTCTACCTATAAAATTTCATGGCAATTTGACATCATTTGTGCCTCATGTGATAGAAATAATTTCAGACCCAATGTAACAGTGCATCAGACCATTTTAAGAATTTTGGCCAACTTTGGAAAATCATAAAATATTATATATACCTCCAAAAATTATGATCTTTATCTTCCCAAAAATCTCTCAGTGATACCTATTAGCATGCCAAATCTTGGATTAAGACTAACTCATTTGACTAAGAAGTGACATAGGGTTCCATTATGGTTAAATTTGGCTCCACATGAGATACCAAATTTGCCAAATGGCCTTCCCTTGGTTGTGGCACCTTTTGGGCAAGTATAAAAGTACATTTGAGACTTGTATGAGCTGCCCAAATGGTCCCAAACCTCATGCATCTCATTTTGGCCATTCAACCCACACTTATGCACATTTACTTCATACTTCCACATTGCATATTTGGGCATTAGATACTTAAATTGTATTTTATAACTCATACATCATATCCATAGCTATAAACATCACATAGTAGCATCTTTATACATGTATTAAGGTTCACAATACATATACAACATCATATACATTATGAACCATCATTATGGTTCCAAACTAGACAAAACAAGACATAAGCTTGTCAATCTTTGCTCTTCATGGTTGTTGGCTCCCTTCACCATAATTTCTTGGTCCACCTAGCATATTAGATCATTGGAGAGGAGGGGATAAGATTCAAAAAATTCAAATAGCTCATCTCCCATTCAATCATACATAATATGTGCAAAGTAAGCTTTACAAATGCATGCATGGAAAATAAAAGCTATGGACATTTTAAAAGCAAACTTGGCATATAAACAATTCATACAAGACATCCAAGAGTACACCAAGTGCTTGGATTGGCCTCACACTTCTCCTCATGAATTTTGGACTTGCCTCACCCATTCATTGAGCACTTTAGACTCAACCATACTCTTGGGAGCCCACCCACTTTGCTTTTGGAAGACTCTTCACTTTGTCTCAACTAAGCTCAAGGGTTCTTGGCTCATCCTCACCAAAGGAAAGAGTTCTTGGCCTCTCCATACTCGAGCAAACTCATACAAACATCATGTGCTCATTTGAAACATAACATGGCATCAAGGATCATGGAATATAAAGGCATGCTAACATACTTTTAATAGCTTGAAAATGCACATACACACATTCTAAAATAAGCTAAACACACATCCATGCATGAGAGAAAGTGGAAAGAGCTACCTTGCACACAACCACACACTTTTCCTTTAGGATTCAAGTCTCCTCTTTCGACCACACACCCACAAGTTGGTGGAGATGGTTTCTCTTAACTTAGATACAATTTATGGGAGCCAATTAGGTCCATGAAACACATTCTAAGGCTATGCAACTTGCTTAAACACTAGTTGGCTTTATAACCCCCATTATGGTCCATATTTGCACCTAATAAAGCAACACCCCTCAAATGACTTCTAGGCCTTATTCTTTCCTTCCAAATATAATTCTTGACTCCTTTTAAGCCTCTTGGAGTCATCACATTATTAAAACAAAAGGCCTAGCACCATGTTGCTTCTTTAGGTCATAATATAGAACCTAAGGCATCAAATCACTTTCCATGAGTTCTAAATTTTTTCCAAGGCCTCCCTTCATTTTCATTCATCAAATATGACTCAAGAATGGCCTTAGAAAAATTTAAAACTCCCCCCACCTACACAAACAAGCCTAGGCCGAGACTATGACATCAATTGGGCTTCTTGGAGTTCTCTTGATTTTCTTGAAGGAAGAAGCTTGTGGGGAGCATCTTGGGTGCCTCAAGAACTCATTTATACTCTAAATTAAACCTAGGAAGCATCACATAAATTCAGAATTTGAAAGGTGCACTAGGAACCCTAGGTTTTGCATCTTGAATCCTAATGCCTATTTCATGCTTTTCTTTGCATATTCTCATTCCTCTCCATCAAAATACCTAAGAATCACCCTTGGTT
The DNA here is from genome assembly GCA_026724425.1 of Erythrophleum ivorense. NCBI lineage: Eukaryota > Viridiplantae > Streptophyta > Magnoliopsida > Fabales > Fabaceae > Erythrophleum > Erythrophleum ivorense. The sequence continues at coordinate 535,053 of JAIUCV010000481.1, forward strand.
TGGCTAAAAATTCAACTCCCTAGGGCAGAACACATGTAGGTCAAAATGGAGAAGAAAGGGGGTACCATATAGCTACCATAGAATGCATTTTTGCCTTGTTTTCTTAGTTAGTTTGGCTTGAATCTTGCTTTCTCCAAGCTCTCCTCTTCAAATCTGAAAATTCCCCTCTGTTATCCCTTCAAGACAGCCCTCAAAACTTTAGAAAAATCATGGAGAAGAAGAAGGAAAAAGGGAAAAAGAGGTTAGCCAAGGTGAAGCATGAAAAACCAAGAAATTTCCTTACTTTTGGCTTGAATTTTCTCTACCTTTTCTTCTTCTCTTGGGGCGCCTAGAAAAGCAAAATCTTTTTCTGTCTTGGGGCATTCATTGTTTGGCCAAATAAAGGAGAAGACATGTGAGCAATGGAGAGAGTTTAAGAAGCTTCAAGAATTCTAATAATTCCCATTTTGCCTTTCATTCTTTACATTTTCGTTTCTCTTTCATTTTAGCTCCTTTTTTAGAACTATCTTTTCCATCATAACAAATAGGTTTTCAATTTAATAAAATGCCTTTGGAATCACTCAAATTGGAGCTAAAACCTTTCCGAACGAATCAGTCAAAGTTTAGGTCAACCAATGTCAGAAAAATTACACCAGAGGGTCTTTATTGGTCTCGGGGTTTCCTATGATTTTCACGGCCTCTGAGAACCCCAGTGAACTCAAAACTTTCATTTAAAAAGCCATCTTGTATGTTTTCCAAAAAGTCCACTTATTACAAAAATGCCACTGGCCTTTCAGCAAATTTTTCAAATCACTCCAACCCAATTTCTGGTCAACTCAAGGCTCAAATCCTCATTTTCTATTATTTAAAATTTTATCCAAATTTTATTTAGCCTTGAATCACTCATCTCAGGGAACTTACTTTGAAAATTGACTCATTTCAGTATTTTACGAAAAATTGGACGTTACAGCTTACATCTAAATCTTGTTGAGAGATTTTTGGGAAGCTAAAGTGCATAATATTTGGTGGTCTATAGAATTTTTGAAGAATTTTTAAAGTTTGCAAATTTTTGATTTTGGCATTGGTACTATTCATATGGTCCAAAAATGGATCTCTATCATTCACGGAGCAAATGATGTCCAATTGCTGTGAAATTTTACATGAAAAAACTAGACCTTTCGAGTGACTTGTGTCAACTAGAAGCACCTCATTTGGATGTCTAGAGAGGGAGATATAAATTTTTAAAGTTTTAGTTCTGTTATAAGAGCACAGTTAGACCTTCATCACCATTCCATCAATTGTTGGGGTCTAAATGCCCTTTGATTGATCTAGAACTATTTTAACCCTCTATTTAACATCTTTATCTTTCCAAATTGGTATAGTTTGCATGAATTGGATTTTTTTAGAATTAATTGTGCATTTTCACTATTCATATCAGTGAGTTGTCTCAATAATACTGGGCAATCCGACCTTTGTGCCTTTTTTGTTGTCAAACTAGTCCAGATGAGGTTTTCATGGCTTGAAATTATTTTTACTGTAAAGTTAACATCCATAGCTTTCGAGAAAGCTATGGGTTTCTTGATTTTAATGTTTTTATATTTAGTTATGATTTTCCAAAGCTACTAGCAGAAAACTGATATATCAACCCGAGGCTGCATGTATTATTTTTATGTATATACTCCATTTGCTCGAGTTCTTGGCCACTTCTTGAGATGGTTATGATTTTTAATTGTGTATTTAAATATGAGAATGAGATAAATGAGTTCATATGGTCCACAGGACACGAAAAGAAAAATTTACCTATGATGTAACACAATTTAATATAATATCTTAATGGCTTTCTTTGAGATTCTTGTGTTATGCATGGAAGGAAGCCTAGAAATAACATGAGATGAACTAGAGAATTATGGTGTTACATAATTGATGACCAAAAAGTCATCTTAGGGGTTATAAAATTGAACCTCACCACAGTACCAGGTCTCACCACAACACGAGTTGAAATTTTTAGGGGAGGGGAGTTACAGAATGGAACCTTCCCGTGGTGCTAGACAACATCGCTGTGGCAAGACTCAAGTTTTTTTGGGTAGCGAGGCCTAGAGGGCACCTCGCCATAGTATAAACATCTTGAGTCATAGTGAGGATCATGTTTTTGTGAAAGGATGGTTCCTATTTTGTGTTAAGTAGTGGCATAAGGTGTCTGAGTCGCTGTGCTGGTTTAAGATTTTAATTCCTTAAGTTCCAAAATAGAGCAAAGTCGCAACGGGAAGCACTCAAGTTGGACATAAGTGTGTATTTGTGCTTTTAGAGGTTCCAAAGGCCAACTTGGCCATGACTAAACCTTTCCAAGTTGCAGCCTAAGTCCTTAAATACCCATTTTAGCCATTAAATCCTTGTTTTCACTATGTCATGTTAGTCAGTGACTTGTATACCAATATATAGGAGTTCTATGCTTTTAGGACTATTTGTGAATGAGTTAAAAGTCTTCAATAAGAAATTAAATTTCTTATAAACATGAATAATCTTGTTTATCTAAATGGTGATTATTAATGTTTAAAGGGTTCAAATTTCCCTATATTTTCATCCATTAATAAACTATTATTGGCATTAGACCATAAGTACTAGCAATTAAGAGTACAATTATACTCAATTAACTTAATTAGGAATTAAGGTTGTTATATTTACTATTAGAGCAATGGTGTAGAAAATTATGTTAGATTATGAACTTTGTGGTCTTGGCAATTATGATGCATGCATGCTAAGGATAAGAGTATTATGGTCTGGTGGTGTCTTTAATATCTATAAATTCATGCCATAAATGAAGTTGTGCTTGGATTTGTCCTAGTGGTAGTAATTTAATGGGGAGCCTTTTGTTGTGCTTATGGCATTGCAGGGTGGCTGCACATTATGAAACCACTAAGATGTTAAGGGAAATGCAAAAGGCCATGACTGCAATGGCCATCCATATGAGAGAGCAACATGAGGCTACTATGAAGGCCATGACTAATCAGCTTTAGGAGCAAGGTGAGGCCTATGCAACTATGTTCAAGTGCTACAACAATTATATATTAATGAATAAGAAGAATTAAGAGGTACCTGCAAAAAATCGAGTTGGTACAGGCCAAAACCTTGGTACGAGGTGTAACACCATACTTCTAGGACTCAATTCATACAATTCCCATGTCTCATCTTATGTTTATTCTATGGAAACAATATAATGGCATAGGGAGTTATGAATAAAAGTGCATTTCTCTACAGGTAAAATTTTTCTTTTGGAGTCCCATAGGCCATATGAAAGCATCTATCACGTTCTCATACTTAAACACATGAATATAACTCATTTCCATCATCAAATTTGGCCTACAACTCGTGGAAAGCAAAGGAGCACATAAAATCCATGTTTGTATTTTCGGTAAGAATTTCCTCTTTTCTATCACAAATTTTGAAAATTCATAACTAAATCTAGAAAAATAAAAAACATGTAACCTTGGTCATTCTGGAAACCTTAGGATGTCTACTTCACACTAAAAATATGTCCAAGTCATAAAATTCATCACACAGACGTTTGACATCCAAAAATCTACAGAGTTGCTGGCTGCCTGGGCTGTTGTTCAATTTACTGATACAAATTTCTGAAATTCATAACTAATTCTATAAAAATTGAAAACACACAAATTTGGTCATTATGGAAAGCTACACATGTTAACTTGATAGTAAAAATAATTCCATAATGAAAAAGATACATTTAGTTAACTGGACCCTATGGAACAGTAACTGGAATCATGGGGTGCTATTGATACTGACAGTTAACTTCAAACATGCATAACTCATTGCTCAAACCTCCAAATGAGGTAATCTCAGTGGCCACAGAAATTTTATTACCTCTAGTTTATGTATATAAAATTTCATAAGCATTTGACACCATTTGGCCATTAGGTGACATAGAATTCAAAACTACCAGTATAAACAGTACCCCATACCAGAATCCATGAAAAATTCCAACTTTGAAAATTCCTCAAATATTTCTAGGTATCATAAAATTATGATCTTTAGCTTTCCAAAAAGCTCTTAATGAGATCTAATTTCATGACAAATCTCAGATCAAGAGTAACTCATTTGGCCAAAAAGTGATATAGGGTTCCATTATGGTCAAATTTGGCTCCATATGAGGTACCAAATTTGTCAAATGGCCTTCCCTTGATTGTGGCACCTTTTGGACAAGTCTAAAAGTACATTTGAGACTTGGGTAAGCTGCCCAAATGGTCCCAAACCTCATGTATCTCATTTTGGCCATTCAACCCACACTTATGCATACATTCATCAAAGTTCCATATTGCATACTTTGATCTTACATACTCAAAATAAGTGCTATAGGTCATATATCATTTTCATACATCTAAACATCACGTAATAGTATATTTACACATGTCTCAAGGTTCATGGTACATATACAACATCATATACACTGTGAGCCATCATTATGGTTCCAAAATAGGCAAAATACTACATAAGCTTGTCACTCCTTGCTCTTTATGATTGTTGGCTCCCTTCACCATAAGTGCTTGGTCCACCTAGCATGTTAGATCATTGGAGAGGAGGGGATGAGATTCAAAGAATCCCAGTAGCTCATCTCCCATTCAATCACACATAATATATGCAAAGCAAGCTTTACAAATGCATGCATGGAGGAAATAAAAGCCATGGACATTTTAAAGCAAACTTGGCATGTGAACAACTCATACAAATCATTCAAGAGCTCACCAAGTGTTGGGATTGACCTCACGCTTCTCCTCATGGATTATGGACTTGCCTCACCCATTCTTGAGCATTGTGGACTCAACCATACTCTTGGGAGCCCACTTTGCTTTTGGGAGACTCTTCGCTTTGTCTCAACCAAGCTTGAGGGTTCTTGGTCATCCTCACCCAAGGGAAGAGTTCTTGGCCTCTCCACACTCAAGCAAACTCATACAAATATCATGGATTCATTTAAAACATAACATGGCATCAAGGATCATGACATGTAAAGGCATGCTAGCATACTTTCCAAAGTTGAAAAATACATATACACACATTCTAAAACAAGTTAGACACACATTCATGCATGAGAGAAGGTGGAAAGAGCTACCTTGCACAATTTCACACACTTTTCCCTTAGCTTTTAAACCTCCTCTTTCGGCCACACACCCACAATTTGGTGGAGATGGTTTCTCTTGCCCTAGATAGAAATTATGGGAGCCAATTAGGTTCATGAAACACATTCTAAGGCTACACAACTTGATGAATCACTAGATTACTCTATATACTTCATTATGGTCCATAATTACACTTAATGAAGCAACACCCCTCAAATGATTTCTAGGCCTCATTCTTTCTTATCAAATATGATTCTTGACCCCTTTTAAGCCTCTTGGAGTCATCACATCATTAAGACAAAAGGCCTAGCACCATGTTGCTTCTTTAGGTCATATTATGGAACCTAAGGCACCAAATCACTTTTTAGGAGTTCTAAATTTTTTCCAAGGCCTCCCCTCATTTTTATTCATCAAATATGACTCAAGAATGGCCTTAGAAAAATTTAAAACTCTCTTTAGCTAGGAGAACCCATCTAAGTTGAGGCTATGAAGCATATTGGGTTCCATGGAGCTTTCTTTGTTTTCTCAAGGGAAGAAGCATATGGGGAGCCTCTTAGGGATCTTGGGAGCTCATTTAAACTCTTACTTAGGCTTAGGAATTATCATACAAAATCAGATTTTAGAAGGTGCAATTGAAACCCTAGAACTTGCATCTTGAAATCTAATGGTTATTTTGTTATTTTCTTTGCATATTCTTATTCCTCTCCATCAAATACCTAAGAATCATGCTTGGTTGGGCTTGGAAATCAGATCCTCCTAGGGTTCTTGGTCTAGGTCGAAATGGAGAAGAAGTGGCGTGAAAGGTATCAACCATATGATGTATTTTACCTTGTTTCCTTACTTAGTTTGGCTTGAATCTTGATTTCTCCAAGCTCCTCTCTTCAAATCCGAACTTTCCCTTGAATATCTCCCTTGAATCAGATTTATAAACCTCATTTTAATCCAAGGAAAGAAAGGAGAATGAAGGAGAGGTGGTAGAGGTGGAGAAAAGCAAGGAAAATTGCCATGAAAACATACCTTAAGCTTGGATTTCTTCCTCCTCCTTCTTCCTCTCTTGGGCGCCTCTCCCTTAGGGTTTTGCTTCTGGTTTGGGGCTAAATTTTCTAAAGTTAAATGAGGGCAAATGTGAGGCACCATATATATATAGGTAGGGAAAAGTGACTTTTCCAAAAATTTCAATTTCGCCCTACATACTTTGCATTTTCGTTTCTCCCTCGTTTTAGCTCCATTTTGAGAATCGTCTTTTCCATTATAAAATTTAGGTTCCCAATTAAGAAAAATAGCTTTGGAATCACTCAAATCGGAGCTAAAACCTTTTTGAACGGATCCATCAAAGTTTAGGTGCACTGACGTTGGAAAACGTCCACCGGAGGGGATTTAACTGTCTTAGGGCTTTCCATGATTTTTAGGGCCTCTGAGAACCCTGGAAAAATCAAAACTTTGGTTTAAAAAGCCCTCCATACTTAATTCTGGACCACACAAAACCTTGTACTTGTTGGCGAAAACCTTGTACTTGCTGGTGAAAATTTTGTCGACAAGGTCTTGGAAATTGCACTATAGACTACAGGATCTTGTCGACAAGATCTTTGACCCCAGTGATAAAATCTTATTTCAGCCCATAAATTAACTTGGTCCGCTGCCATACTTCATGCTCAACATACATTCTAATAGTTGCATAACATAATCTCTCATTTTTAAGGAATCGGATATTACACGAGGTACCAAGGGGAAGGAGATGATATCTTGGTTGTGTTGGCCAAGTTTAGAAAAGCTTATCCTTTAACATTCTTGTGGGAATTGGACATTGATAAGGCTAAAAGGTGGTTGATGCAATTGGAAAAGATCTTTAAAGATATAACTTGCACATCTAAACAAAAGTCTAGATTAGCCATTTATAAGTTGGAAGGAGAGACAGAGCATTGGCGGCATAGTGCATCTTAGTTATTGACTTCAAAGGGGAAAGCCTTGACTCGGGAGAGTTTTCAAGCAACCTTTGAGAAAAAATATTTTCCACCCTCAGTTAAGGATGATGAAGAGGTTGAATTTATCTTCCTTAAGCAAGGTGAGATGACTGTGGATAAATATGTCATGAAATTCATTCAGCTATCTCGTTTCTCCTTATATTTGAAATGGTTTAATTGAAGGATAAGATGGTGCCTATTCATATTTGTAACTTTGATGAGCTGGTGGAAAAATGTAGAGTATTTAAGGGAACCTTGATAGAGATTGATGTAAAAAGAAAGACAATGGAGCATAAGTAGAACCCAAGTGTGGAACACTTCAGGGGTAGTGGCAAGAAAGGGGCGAGTAATGATATTGGCTCTTGGGGTCAGAGGCTACCCCAAGAAATATTCCTCAAAGGAAAAATATAGGACCTCTAAAGAGTTCAGTGAGTGCCCTATTAACATGTAATGTAACAACCCTAATTTCTAATTACTATGATTAGGATTAATTATGTAGTTAATGATCATAAATCAGGGCTTAATGTCTTTACAATTAATTAAAATAGGAAAAAAGTGGAGAGATTTGAACCTTGATGTTATTAAGGTTATTAGCCATATAATCAAAACCATTTGAGTCCACAAGTGACTCTAATTATCAATTGGAAGTCTTTGATTCATTTAACTACTAATTCCACCTTGAAAAATCCTTTTGTAAGTGTTTCCAAGTTATCATATAACATTATCATAAGAGAATCCAAGGTTTCTAAGTTAAAACAAGAGTTTGGGAACCTTTGTAATGACTTAGACCTTCCCCATTGCAGCTAAGTTGGTTACTGGAACCTAAAAACCAAGTTTGGAGACTCCCATCATGACTTGGTATATCTATGCCATAGTGTAAGTGGCTACTAAAACTAAAAATAAAAAATATGAACTTTGCGCCATGACCTAGGCCTTATGCATGCGACAAAGGTGCTTTTAGGAATCTACTATTCACACTTTCATGATTCTAGCGTTGCGGCAAGTTGGTGCCTCACCACAATGAGCCTATATGGTGTTACGATAAGAGAGCCTCTTAGAACTCTCTAAGCTCACCCCTTGATACTTATCATGGTGAGCTTGCTCTTCGTTACCCTCTTGGGTGAAATTTTGGTCTTGCATTGCGATGAGGCATCTTGCGTCGTAGCGCTCTTAACTTCTAAAAGGGCTTTAGCCACAACTTAAGGAGCTTGGCTATGACTCAACTCTATTTTGTACCTAGACTCTTATTTTCATGCTCTCTAATCAATTCCCACTAGTCCTAGATGAATTTGAGGATCTTAGTGGCTAACATACATAGTTTTCTAGACCTCCTAACTCCCAAATATCATGATTCACTAATCCTTATTGTGAAGGGGTCTTGGATTGAATTAGAACAATCAAAACATAATTTCATATAAGTTAATTCCCTTCCCATGATAGCAAAAGTGTTTCAACCACAAGGTACATAGGGCTAAAGCTTAACACAATATCAAGTCATTCAACAAGTATTAGTAAGATACAATCATAATGTTCAATTCCATGGTAATTATATTATATAGCCAGTCCTTATACTTAACAATTCATGATACAATGTGGCAAATACAAAGAAACAAAACTAGTATTCTCAGTACATAAACACAATCTGACAATAGGCTTCCATTAATTTCTCTTTGCCACTAAAAGGTCTGGTCCCTAAAAAAGTTAGCCCATAACTAGGATGAGATTTACAATCTTAGTAACAAGAAGTAAATTCCATATATATGTATAGATTAATCAATATAATGCATTTTCATGTCATCAAATACCATAATCATCAATTTAATTAGCAAATGAACTAGTTGAGCTACTAGTGACTACTGTCCTGTACCAGTAATCACATACAACATGTTAAAGGCCAATAACACCAAGAAAGGCCTGTCCACAGTGCCATTTCCCTATTCAGCATAACCTGGGCTTAGTGCATTCAGGGGTTTAATCACAACCTAGTGCATGATCGAAGCACGATACATGGGTGGCAGCAGCACCATAGCTCTACCAAAGACATGCTTACAATCCACAACAACAACAATTCAAGTAGCTAACCAATCATTTAACATTTCAAAATTATATAAGTGCAGCAAATATCATATTAAAATGATCACATACATGAAATTAGGAAATTAACCCTAGTTACCTTAATGAAGCTTAATTACTTTTCCTCTAGCCACCATCATGATCCAAATGTACACTAAGTCTAAAATAAGCACAGTTATCATCATTTATAGTAGTAAATTAGATACCTAAAGAGCTAAATTATCAATGACTATTTAGAGGTTACTTACCTAACCACCAATAGATTTTAATTGGTTTTAACTCTCCCTTACCAAAAACCATAACATTTCACTCCAAAACCTAGATATGTTCATATGAAATTAGAACCCATACCAAAGGTCAGCTATTGGGGCCATTATCTAGTAGAAAATACATCAAAATGAAGGATAGATACTTATCTAATAGCCCTCCTAACTTCAACCTCCAAAAATAAGCAAAGACCCATAAAAATAATAAGGTTTTCAAAAGAAGATAGAAATCTTCCAAACAAAAAACTAATCAGGCCAAATTAAGGAGGAAGAAGAGAGGATTAAGTTTTACATTACTCACCTTAGCCAAATCACCCTCTAAAAGTCAAAAATGGAGCTACAATGTTAGTAGAACTCTAGCCTCCCTTGAACCTCCAAATTTTCTCTCTTGCCTTTTGTGTTTTCTGTAAAATAAGGAGAGGGGTTGAGATAGGTTTAGGGTTTTAGGGTGGAATTAGGTTAATCCATCACCCCAAGGTCCAATTAGGCTCTATGTTTTAAATAGGCTGAAGCTTAATATGATAGGCCATAGTATATGGGTTTATGTGGCTTCAAGATAGGTTGGACTTCTATAAGAATAGAGTTGGCTCATACTAAGATGAAGTTGGGCCTTCATAAGAATAAAACTAGGCTTTTAATAATGTTCTTGGCATATATAAATTAATCATAGGGCTAAATCATACTTAAATCCATAATCATCATTTTACTTCCTTTAAAATTATCTAATTAATAATTATTATGTTAAAATACTCAAAATTTCCATTTTCTTTAAGACTCCTATCTCCTCATAAATTTTCCTCAAATCTCCCTTAATAATTTCACAATCCCCTATAATCACTGTTAGTTATTTTCGGAGTGTTACATGTAACAAGTGTGGAAAGACCCATAGGAGTAGTCCATGGCTTGTGTGCCATAATTGTGAAAAATTAGGACATTATGCATGGACTTGAATGGTATTATAAAAGTTAGCCTCATTTATCAAACCACCTACACAAGGATGAGTGTTTGCATTTACATAGCAGAAGGCTAGTAGATCCCTTAGTTTGATCCAAGGTACTCTACTTGTCTATAACCATATTATAGATTCATTGTTTGACTCGAGTGCAATCCACTCATTCATCTCATATGACTGTGTTAAGTGTTTAGGTCTTAAAATTAGCTTGTTGCCATTTAATTTATATGTATCCACCCTTACTAGAAATTTTGTGGTTATGTCTAATGTGTGTTTAAATTGTATTGTATAGTAGGATAGCCATTATATTACCCTCGACATGATTTGTATCCCTTTATATGACTTTGATATGATTATTGGTATGGATTGGTTGTCTACTAATAATGTGATATTTAACTATAGCTATAAAAGTATCTCTTTACTTGCTATTATACCTGAATATTGTCCTTTGACTGAGCTTGCTTATGTGTCTGCTACCCAAGTTGGAAGGTACCTTAGGCGTGGTTGCTAGGGGTTTCTCGTGTTTTTTTCTCTGTTTGTTGAAGTGGAGGATGGATTAGAGGATATACCTATGATTAAAGAGTTTCCCAAGGTTTTTCCTAAAGAGATTAGTGGACTGCCCCCAGAAAGAGAGTTAGAATTTTCTATTGACTTAATTCCTGGTATAGGTCTAATCTTTAAGGCCCTATATAGAATGGTGTCTACTGCACTTGTTGAGTTGAAGAGCTAGATAGATGAGTTACTTAAGAAGGGATTCATTAAGCCAAATGTGTCTTAATAGGGAGCATCGATGTTGTTTGTCAAGAAAAAGGATGGTAATCTTATACTCGGGATTGATTATAGGCAATTGAACTAAGTGATTATCAAGAATAAATACCCTTTGCCTAGGATTGATGATTTCCTTAACCAATTAGTAGGAGCATCAATTTTTTCAAAGATTAATCTTAGGTCTAGATACCATCAGCTAAGGATGAAAGCAGAGGACATGCCTAAAATTACTTTTAGGACCCATTATGGCCATTATAAGTCTCTAGTCATGCCCATTTAGGTTAACAAATGCCCTTTCCATTTTTATTGACTATATAAATAGGATTTTTAGTTCGTATCTTGACTAATTTACTATAGTATTCATTGATGATATTCTTGTCTACTCAAAAAGTAGTGAGAAACATGAGAAGCATTTTAGGATAGCTCTTTAAACCTTGAGAGAAAATTAATTGTATGCCAAACTTAGCAAGTGTGAATTTGGTTGTGAGAAGTGAAGTTCCTAGGTCATGTGATGTTAAAACAAGTAGCAGTAGATCTTAGTATGTTGGAAGTGATATTGAATTGGGAGAGGCCCAAGATAGTGATTGAAGTCCATAATTTTTAAGGTCTCATCGGTTACTATAAAAGATTTATGAAGAGATTTTCTCAACTAGTAAAGCCATTGACTAAGTTAACTAGAAAAGACTAACCTTTTATGTGGGATGCCAAGTATACGGATGTCTTTTAGGAACTTAAGAATAGATTGACCTCCACACCTATAATAGTTGTATTTGATCTTAAAGAGACCTTTATAGTCTATAGTGATACATCTAAGAAGGGATTAGGTTATGTTTCGATGCAACAAGGTAGGGTGATAGCCTATGTTTCTAGGCAACTTAGATCTCATGAGAAAAATTGCCCTATTTGTGACCTAAAGTTAATCGTTGTAGCTTTTTCCCTTAAGATTTGGAGGCACAACTTCTATGGTGTGCAATTTGAGGTATATAGTGACCATAAAAGTTTAAAATATTTGTTTAACCAAAAAAGGCTTAACACAAGGCAAAGGAAGTGAATAGAGTTCCTTAAGGATTATGACTTCTCTTTAAAGTATCATCCAGGAAAGGTGAATGTAGTTGTTGATGCCTTGAGAAGGAAATCTATTCATATGGCAATGATGATGCTTAAGAAACAAAGGTTGATTAAGGAATTGAGAGATTGAATTTGTCTATGACCATACACCTTAGTAGTCTTATTTTGGGTGAGTTAAGGATAAAGAGTGATTTTAGAAAGAAAATTAAGGAGGCCCCAGAGTTAGATGAACATTTGGGTATGATTAGAGAGCAATTAGGGAATCAAGAAGTCAAAGACTTTAAATTATCAAATGATGGTTTGGTAAGGTATTAGGGTAGAGTGTGTGTAGCTAAGGATGAGGAGATAAGTAATTTAGTGTTATTTAAGGCCCATAAGAGTAGGTACACCATTCAGTTAGGTACCACTAAGATGTAGAGAGGCTTTAAGAGAAGTTTTTATAGCTTGGAATGAAGTTTGATATAGTAGATTTTATTGCCAAATATCTAATTTGTCAAAGGGTTAAGATTGAATGTCAAAAACCTGTTGGTCTATTATACCTTTTAGAGATTCTAGAATGGAAATGGGATAGTATATCCATGAAATTTGTAATAGGTTTATCTAAGACATTCTCAGGTTATGATGTTATTTAGGTGATTGTGGATAGGCTAACAAAGTTTCCTAATTTCTTACCTATTAAAGCCACTTATCTTCTAGATATACTAACACAACTTTATGTTTGTGAGATTGTGAGATTGCGTAGTATCCCTAATAGTATTGTGTTAGATAGAGACCCCAGGTTTACATCAAAATTTGGTGGTCATTGTAAGAAGCCATAGGCATAAGGCTTAACTTTGGCACTGCCTATCACCCTCAGTCAGATGAACAGACTAAGAGGACTATTCAAACTCTTGATGGCATGCTTTGGGCTAGTGTGCTAAAGTTAAGGAGAAATTAGGATGTATACTTGCCTTTAGTTGAGTTTTCATATAATAATGTTACCATGCCAATATCTAGATGGCACCATTTAGGACACTGTATGGGAGGAAGTACAGATCACCCTTGTGCAAGGTAGAATTTGGTGAGAGAAGCCTTTTAAGTCTGGATATAGTGGATTCAACCACTTGTCAAATTGAACCCATCAAGAAGAAATTTGTAGCTACTTTGTAACAACCTTAATTTTTGATGACGTTAATTATGCGTAAATACACAATTAATAATTGATACTTAAGGTCTAAAGTCAATACTAATTATCAACAAATGAAATTTACAAGGAAATTTGAACATTTTAATGATTAATCACTACTATTCATATAAACTAGAAGGTTTAAGTTCATAGGGAATGTAACCTCTCATTTTAGCCTCTTAATTCATCCACAGTAAAATCTAGAAGCATAAAACCCCTATATAATTGTTTGTAACCCTTATCTATCGTTATCATAAAGGAAAACTAGGTTTTATGAGGTAAAATAGAGGTTTAGGGTCCTAGGCTACTACTTGGACAAACTTTGCCATAGCTAAGTTGGCTACTGGGACCTAAAAAAACTAAAATATTGAACTTGCATTACGACTTGAGGGACCCACACTGAAGCCTAACTCACTACTAGAACTCAAAACCAAAATTTCTTTGACCCCTACCATAACTCAAACTTCCCATGCCGCAACGAGGTTCTTCATTGGGCATCACTATTCAAAATTTCCTAACTCTCACCTCAACGAGATTGCTCTCGTGAACCCTATAATACCCTAAAATTAATTCAAGCTAATTATAATTAATTAGGAATTGATATGGGTTTAATTAGAAAAATTAATTAAGAAAGATGGATATTAATTTAGGCCTTATGATTAATTTAAGTAAGCTTAGGGCCTAATATAGAAGCTCAATTTTGCCATAAGCTTAATAAGAGAATGTAATACTAGTTTTCTTGTAAGCACAACTTAAATTTTTTGGAAGCCCAAAAATTTGGAAGAGAATTTAAGTGAGATAAGAGGCCATTTAGCCTTAGCCTAAACTTGGACAAATGAGTCTAAATAGGTCTTAGGCTATTGGATTAGCACATTCCATCCTTAACATAAAAAATTATGTAGCTCAACATATAATGCCTGACCTAACAAGCTAAAATCTAAACTTAACTTAGACTTGGGCCTTTAGGTCAGCCCACAACCTAACTTAAACCCATCTAAACCCTAAATACACTTTAGTCCCTTCCCCATTCTGCAGAAAACATAAGAGGCAGGAGTTCATTTTTGCACTTAGAGAAGGGAGGCTAGGGTTCTTAAAATCCATATTTTTTCCCTCCTAAAGTCAAAATCAGCCAATATAATTGATATATAACTTAATCCTCTCCTCCTCCTCTTCGATTTATCCTGATTGGTTTTTTATTTGGAGCATTCTCACCCATACCCAAATCTAAAATGTGCTATTTAGTGTTTTCATAGTGGATTTTTGGAGGTTGAGGTGGGGTGTTCTTAGGTAAGTGTTTCCTTCCCATTTTAATGCATTTTTTGCTAGTTTGAGACCTTTATAGTTGACTTATAATATGGGATTTGATTTTATGCGAAATTACCCAGAAATTGGAGTGAACTGTTGTGGTTTTTGGTGTAGGAAAGCTAGAACCCAAAATTAGAATTCATTAGTGGTTAAGTAAGTAACCTCTAGGTAGCCATTGGTAGCTCAATCTTTGGGTATCTGATTTGTTACTAGAAATGATAATAACTATGCTTATCTTAGGCTTTGTGTGCATTTGGAGCATGATGGTAGCTAGAGGAAATGTAATTGGGCTTCATTGAGGTAACTGGGGGTTAACTTCCTAATTCCATGTATATGCTCATTTTAATTTGATATTTGCTACACATGTTTAATATTGAAATATAAAATGATTGGTTGGCTATTTGAATTGCTGTTGTGATTGGACCTTGTGAATCCATGGTAGAGCTGTGGTGCGATTGCCACCCGTGCATTGTGTTTTGATTAGGCACCAGGTTGTGATAAGACCCTTAAATGCACTGAGACCAGGTTGTACTCATTGGGGAGTTGGTGCTGTGGACGGGCCTCTCCCAGTGTTATTGGACATTAACATGTTACATGTGATTGCTAGTATAGGATAGTAATCATTGGTAGTCTAACTAGTTCATTTGCTGATGATATGATGCCTTTGATATGTTTTGTGCAACTGCACTATATTAATTAATCTGTACATATATATGGAATTTGCCTCTTGTTATTGAGATTGTATATCTCACTCCAATTGTGGGCTAACATTTTCAGGGATCAGACTTCTTAGTGGCAAATAAAAATTAATGGAAGCATAATGTATGATTTAGTAGCACATAAGTTTGAAAACCTTATCAAATTGGGCTTGTGTAACAAGAATATTAGTTTTTATGTATTTGCCTTATTTCATCATGAATTGCCAAGTATAGGTACTGGTAATGTAATATAATTATCATGGAATTTGATGTATCCCTTTGCTTACATTCTAATATGGAACCTTGTTGACCTTGAGATATGACATTATTTGAGAATGAAATCATGTGTTGCCTTAAATGTTGACTTAGACTAGCAATGTATGAACCCTATATTGGGATCTATATTTGAATGGTAATAATAGTGGCTTTGGTATCCCTTATGTTAAAGTCCATGATTTGTGGATAGGTGGTGGAAAGATGGGTAGAAATCAATATCTAAGTCTTGAATTGGTGATGATAGATATACTGAGCAAATTAGGTGGTTAGATATTTTTAAAACCTTATAAATTAAGGTAGAACTTAGGGTGCCACTAGAGGGAGTGTTGGAGTATTTAGGATGAAATTGAAAGAGTTTAGGTGCAGGAGGAAGTTGAACTGCAGCTAAAACACCTTAAGTCGTGGCTAACAATTAGTTAAAAGCAAGGAGCACTGTGGCTCGAGATGTCACATTGCAGCACAAGACAAAAAATTCACCCAAGAAGGGTAACAGAATCTAACCTCACCGCAGAGCAGGTTCTTCCACCACAATGGATTTCAAATAAATTGGAGGGAGAGTTCCAAGAGGCTCATCCACCATGATGCCATATAGGCTCACCGTGACAAGACATTAACTCACCACGGTGGTAATTGCAAAAGTGTGAATAGTGGGTTCCTGAGAGCACTTTATTGCAGCATGGAGAACTTGAGTTATGGCATAAAGTGCAAAATTTTAGTTTTGAGTTCTAGTAGCTACTTACATCGTGGCGCGGGTGTACCAAGTCATAGCAGGAGTCTCCAAACTTGGTTTTTAGATTCTAGTAACCAACTTAATCATGACGAGAAAGGTTTAAGTCATGGTGAAGGTTCCCAACTCTTATTTTTGACTTAGAAACCTTGAACTTCACTATGTTAAGGTTATGTAATGACTTGGGAACATTTTAAGGGAATTTTGTGAATTGGAAATTAGTGGTAACATGTGTCAAAGGTTCTTAATTGATAACTAGAATTTTCTTGTGGACTTAAATAGTTACGATGGTTTGGCTAATAACCTTAATAATATCAAGATTCAAATTTTCTCATTTTTTCCCCATCTAATTAATTGTAATGATTTTAGACCTTGATTTACAATCATTAATCATATAATTAAACTTAATCACAATAATTAAGAATTAGGATTGTTACAAACCCTCAGAACCCAATTCTCTTATGTTGCGCCGACTTAAAAATTTGTGCTATAGTGCTCATAGCCTTTGTTTCTCTATACTCCATTTTTTGCCGTGACTCAAGGACTCTAAGTTATAACTCCATTCCCTTTTAATCCTATTCCTTTGGTTATACATTCCCTAACCATTTGCCACCAACTCTAGATGGATTTTAGGGTCTCCATAGCTAAAATATATGGTTTTAATAACTTGCTAGCTCTTATACTTCTCAAATTACTAAGTCTCACTATTTGGGAACTTATGAATTGATCAAACCAATCTACCTTGCTAAATATAAGCAATTCATTAAATGTGATCGCAAAAGGGGTACTTAGAGCCACTAATGATCATATCAAGATGTGTAATTCCCTAACATCTGACTTCAAACCACCTTGGACATGTTTCCTTGGTCCAAATAAACTTGCTCCCAACCTCAAATGGCTATACTGTCCTACCCATTCCACACCCAAGGCATAGCTATCCATTAAGACTTTCATGAAATAGAGATTTAGACCATGTTTTTCATATTATAGCAGCATCTTCCATCATAAAATACCATTTAAGCTTCATACATACATTTCAGTCCATAATTGGTCAATAATAAAATTATGTTAGAATTCATGTAAATTAAAGCTAGTCTTAAGGAATGCATCCCAAGTTACAAAATATCAAAATACCTACACTTGGCAAAAATGGATATATCATGATGTTATATAATAAAAGTTCAAAAAAAAGCATTTATACAATTTAAAAGCCTCCCAAGTGCCAGAGTCCAACATTAGGCCTAAACCTACAAATGTTCATTAACTTGCTTCCTATTTTCCTTATTCAAGGAACCTTCACTTGAAATTATTAGCTCATAAAATGGGGTGAGATGTTCAAAGGAAAAATTCTATACTTATGAACACATTAATCAAAATGTATGCATTTTATATCAATAAATACTAGAATAATCAATTCGATCAGCAAATAAACTAGTTGAGCTAATGGTGACTACTTTTTCATACTAGTAATCATATACAACATGTTAATAGCTAGAAACAAAGCAAAAGGCCCATTCGTGGTGCCAACTCCCTATGAAGCATGCTCATGGCTCGATGCATTCATGAGTCTAATCACAACTTAATGCCTAATCAAAGCATAATGCACAATTGGTAGCCATACCACTGCTCCACCAAGGACTTGCTCGTGATCTTAAAATAATAATTCAAGTAACTAACCAATCATTTACCATTTTAAAATCATACATGTACAGTAAACATGATATCAAAATAAACATATACATGGAATTAGAAAAACCTCGATTATCTCACTTAATTGCATCAAATTTTGAAGTTAAAATAAGTTTCGAACTCTTTAATGATCCTAATTTACCAATACCAATTTGTTGTCAACATCTAATGCAAAAATTAGTTGCCCATCATTCTATCATCATAAACTATCTAAGAGGAACTTACCTAGACTCCAAAGGACTCAAATTTGGACTGGGGTCTCCTTACTCCAAAAACCTTGATGTTCTTCACCTAAATCTTGGTATTTTTGGGCAAAAATCAAAGTTCATTATATAAATCAGCCATTGGGACCAACATTTAGTAGAAAATGCATCAAAATGAGAAGGAAATACTCACTTAATAATCTCCTTAGTCTCAAGCTTAAAAAACCAACAAGAATCCACCAAAATAACAAGTTTTAGATTTGGAAAACGGTGAAAAACTAAACTAGAAAACTAATTAGACCAGATTGTAGTGGAAAATAAGAAGAACATGTTTTGTATAACTTACCTTTACTGATTCTTCCTTTAGGAGTGCAGAATGGAGCAAAACTATGATGAAACTCTAGCCTCCACCCAATGATGTGAAAAATACTCTCCTTCTTTTGCAAAACCCCCAAGTTTTAGTACCCAGACAAAAAGCTAATAAGCCTTTTAGGGTTTTAGAGCAAGTGAGATGGTCCAATGGCCAAATTTTAACGTCTACCTTCCATGAATTGATTTTCTTAATCCAGCCAAATCAATAATTAATTTATTTTCACCTAATAACAGCTAAATTATTATTATTGTCTCAAAATGTCCAAAATAAATCCATTACTTTAGAAATCGTTATTTTCCTTAATCTCCCCAAATCCCCATAATAATTCCTTAATTCTTCGTAATTACTCTTAATTAATTTGAGGTTTTACATTCTCCCTTCTTTTTAGGAATTTTCTCTTCAAAATTAGACATACCTTACTCAAAAAATGCTAGGTAGTCTTTTTTCATTGCTTCCTTCATTTGCCAAGTTGCTTCACTAGGCGTTAGTTCTTTTCATACCACTTTTACTAAGAGGATATTCTTATTATGCAGCTCTTTGACTTTTGAGCCCACTATTCTTTGTAGCTCAACCATATAAGATAGGTTATCTTGCAGATGCACATTCTCATGCTTAACGATATATGAAGGGTCTAGGTGGTACTTTTTCAATTGGGACACTCGAAACACATCATGCAATTAGGCTAAATTTGGGGATAAAGCCACTCTATAGGCCATGAGTCCTATTTGTTTAAGGATTTAAAAAGGACAAAGGTAACAAGGACTAAGCTTTCTTAACTTAATCAATCATCCCACATCCATCACCAGAGTAACCTTAAAGAACACACGGTCTCCTGCTTCAAATTCTAAAGGTTTCCTTCTTTTGTCTGCATAACTCTTCTACCTACTTTGAATAGCTAGCAATTTATTCCTGATGAGTTCAATTAGTAAGTGTTTTAGTCTACTATGTTCAGACCTAAGAGGCTTCTATCTCTAAGTTCTACCCAACACAAGGGTGATTTGCACTTTTTTCTATAAAGTGCCACAAATGGTGTCATTTGGATACTATAATGGTAACTATTATTGTAGGCAAACTCAACTAAAGGCAAGTACACATCCCAATTTCCCTCCAACTCTAGCATACTAGCCCTAAGCATATCCTCAAGAGTTGGAATAGTTCTCTCAGTCTCTCCATCTGACTAAGGGTGATAGGCAATGCTAAAGTTAAGATTGGTGCCTAAAGCTTCTTGCAGAAACTACCAAAATTTCAATGTGAATCTAGGGTCTCTATCTAATAAAATGCTATTAGGGACACCATGTATCTTCACATTCTTATAAACATAAAGTTGTGCTAGTCTATCTAAAGGATAAGTGGCTCTAATAGGTAGAAAGTATGCAGAGCTCATCAATCTATCTACAATCACCCAAATAGCGTCATACCCCTAGGATGTCTTAGGAAAATCCATTACAAAATCCATAGATATACTATCCCATTTCTATTTTGAAATCTCTAGAGGGTGTAAGAATCCTACAGTCTTTGGTGTTCAATCTTGATCCTCTGACAAACTAAACACCTAGTAATAAATTTTGCTATGTCCAATTTCATTCCAAGCTACCAAAAACTCTTCTTAAGGTCTTCATACATCTTAGTAGTGCCCAGATGAATGGTGTATTGACTCTTATGGGCTTTAAACAGCATTGTATTTCTTGTCTTTTCATCCTTGGGTATACACATCCTACCTCGATACCTCACCAAACCATCATTTGATAGGTTAAAGTCCTTGACCTCTCCATGATCTAATTCTCTTCCTAAAATCACTTTCTATTCTTAACTCACCAAAAAGAAGGCTATTAGGGTGCACTGTCATGGACAAGTTCAAATCTCTCAATAAACCTTTGCTCCTTAAGCATCATCATTACCATATGAATAGGCATCAGTGACATTTGCCTTTCCTGGATAATACTTTAAGAAGAAATCATAATCTTTAAGGAACTCTATCTATTTCCTTTATCTTATATTCTACTCCTTTTGGTCAAACAAATACTTCAAACTCTTATGATCACTCTACACCTCAAATTGGGCACTATAAAGAAAGTGCCTCCAAATATTGAAGGCAAAAACCACTGCGGCTGACTCTTGATCATGGGTGGGATAATTCTCCTCATGAAGTTTAAGTTTCCAAGAAGCATAAGCTATCACCTTGCCTTGTTGCAACAAAACATAACTTGAACCCTTCTTAGAGGCATCACTATAAACTGTAAAGATTTTTTTACAGTCAGGTATCACTAGTATAGGTGCAGTGGTCAACCTATTCTTAAGTTCTTGAAAGGCATCCTCACACTTGGTATCCTATACAAATAGTTGGTCCTTCCTAGTTAACTTAGTCACAAACATTGCTAGCTAAGAAAATCCCTTAATGAACCTCTTATACTAACTGGTTAGATCCAAGAAACTATAGATTTTGGTCACTGTGTTGGGCCTTTCCTAATTCAGTATTGCTTCTAGCTTACTAAGATCTACTACTATCCCTTGTTTTGAAATCATATGGCTAAGGAACTTCACCTTTCATAACTAAAATTCACACTTGCTGAGTTTGGCATACAATTGATGCTCTCTTAAGGTCTAAAAACTATCTTAAAATGCTCCTCATGATCTTCACTACTCTTGAAATAGACAAGGATATCATCAATGAACACTACCATAAATCAATCAAGGTATAGCCTAAAAATCTTTTTCATTCTCTATAAAAATAGTAGAGGTATTGGTTAACCCAAATGGCATGACTAGGAACTCATAGTGGTTGTATTGAGTCCTAAAAGTAGTTTTAGGTATGTCTTCCACCTTTATTCTAAGCTAATAATACCCTAACCTAAGATCAATCTTTGAAAATACTTATACTCTCGCTAATTAGTCAAGTAAATCATCAATTCTAGGCAAAATATATTTATTCTTAATGGTCACTTGGTTTACTTGCTGATAATCAATGCAAAGCCTAAGACTACTGTCCTTTATCTTAATAAACAATAGTGGTGCTCCCCATGGAGACACACTTGGCCTAATGAACCCTTTTTCAAACAACTCTTTTATTTGACTTTTCAACTCAACAAGCTTAGCAGGCGCCATTCTATATAAAGCTTTAAAGATTGGTCCCATATTAAAAACTAAGTCAATGGAAAATTCTAGCTCTCTCTCTAGGGGTAGACCACTAATCTTTTCCAGAAAACTTTTGAGAATTTTCAAATTATAGGTATATCTTCCAACCTATCCTCAGCCTAAACATGTAAGGAAAAGAATGCAAGGAACCTTGGCAACTATGCCTAAAGTACCTCTTAGCATGAGCGATAGACACACAAGCAAGCTTAGTCACAGATAAGATTCAGGTAAATTAACAAGTAAGGAAACAATCTTATGGTTACAATCAAGTATCACATATTAGCTTACAACCAATATATACCAATGATCATATCAAAGTTATGTAAAGGGATGTAAATTAAGTTAAGGGTAGTACAATGACTATCCAATTGTACAACATAATTTAGGCATACATTAGATGTAATCATAGAATATCTAATAGGGGTAGACAAAAATAATTCAAATGGTAATAGGTTAATTTTAAGACCCAGATGCTTAACACAGATATATGAGATGAACAAGTGAGTCACACCTGAATCAAACAATGCATCTGCAATATTGTTATAGATAAAAAAGGGTACCTTGGATCAAATTAGGGGATCTACTGGCCTCTTGCTATGTAAATGCAAGCACCCATCCTTGTGTAAGTGGTTGGACAGACAAAGCTGACTCTTATGCACCATGCAAGTCTATGTATGGTGTCCAGGCTTCCCACAATTATAGCACACGGGGCATAGTCGACTCTCGTGATTCTTCTCACACTTGCCATATGATGATGGGGCACTTACTAAAAGGTCCCATATTCTTCCTTTGAGGGATATTTCTTAGGGGTGGCCTCCTATCTTTAGATTTGCTACTACTATTGGTTTTCTTCTTACTTCCGCCCTTAAAGGGCTCCATGCCTTGATCACGCTTACCATTCATTACCTTCTTTCTTTTGGCCTTATTCTTTATTAAGACCCTTTCAGACACCTTACAGTTTTCCACCAATTCATTAAAATTATGAATTTGGAAGGGTGTGATCTTGTCTTTCAAGTTAAGTTTAAGACCTTTCTCAAAGTAGTCAACCTTCAATGGTTTGTCATCAAATTGTTTCAGGTAAGAGGAGAAATAGGATAGCTGAATAAACTTTGTTGCATATTAGTCCACATTCATCTCACCTTGCTCAAGGAAATTAAATTCAGCTTCTTTGTCAACCCTCACTAATGGTGGGAAGTACTTACTTTCAAAGGCTATTTGAAAACTCTTCCAAGTCAAAGTGATTTACCTTGACACTGGCAGCCTAGAAGCATTACACAACTAGTGTTTTGCTTCACCTTCTAGCCTATAAATGGCTAGTTTGGCTTTTTGCTTAGTGGTACATGTCATTACCTTAAAAATCTTTTCTAGTTGCATCAACCATCTCTTAGCTTTTTTAGTATCCAACTCCCCCTAAAAACAATGGAGGATTAACTTTTCAAAACTTGGCCAATACAACTGAGTTGTCATCCTCTCCCTCTTGGTGCCCCACACCAAGGTTTTGACTAGTACTAACCTAATTTTGAACTAGCACTTTTTGATTTTGTTTATTCATAATCTCATGCAGTTGTTGTAGCACTTAAACAGTGGCTGCATGGGCCTCAACCTATTCTTGAAGTTAGTCAGTCATTGCCTTCAAAGTAGCCTTATAGGCCTCAGCTTGCTCCCTCATATGATTGGCTATTATAGTCATGGCCTGTTGCACCTCTCTCTACATTTCAACAGTTTCTCGATGTGTAGCCATAGTATCTTCTAATGCCACAAGCACAACCAAAGACTCCCCATTAAGCTACAACCTCAACAGCAAATCTAGGCATAACATTACCTATTAGGTACATACAGATAAAATGACATTACCAAACCATATTATCCCTATTCCTAGCATGCATGCATCACAATTACAAAGTTTTCTAACCATAAAGTTTAAAATCTAGCATAATCTCCTGAACCATTACTCTAATACCAAATGTAATGATCTTAATTTCTAACAACATTAATTATGCATAAATACATAATTAATAATCGATACTTAAGATCTAAAATCGATACTAATCATCAATGAATGAAATTCACTGGGAAATTTGAACCTTTTAATAATTAATCACTACTATTCATATAAACTAGAAGGTTTAAATTCACAGGGGAATATAACATTTCATTTCATCCACAGTGGAATTTAGAAGCATAAAACCCCCATATAATTATTCACAACCTTTAACTATCCTTATCATAAGGGAAAAGTAAGTTCTAGGAGGTAAAATAGAGGTTTAGGGTCCTAAGCCATGACTCGGACAAATTTGTCATGGCTAAATTAGCTACTAGGACATAAAAAAATTAAAATATTAAACTTGCGCTATGACTTAAGGGACCCACGCTGTGACTTAACTTGCTACTAGAACTCAACCAAATTTTCTCTGACCCCTTACTGCTACTTAAACTCCCTACACCATAGCAAAGTTCTCCCCTGGGCATCACTATTCAAAATTCCTCAACTCTCAATGCAGTGAGATTACTCTTGGGAACTCTCAGAATCCAATTCTCTCGTGTTGCACTATGACTTAAAAACTTGCAGCACGACACTCTTAGCCTCTATTTCATTAAACTCCTTTTTTGGTTATGACTTAAGGACTTTTAGTTGTGACTCCACTCCCTTCTAATCTTATTCTCTTGGTTATACACTCCCCAACCATTTAGCACCTACTCAAGATGGATTTTTAGGGTCTCCATAGCTAAAATACATGGTTCTAATGACTTGGTAGCTTTTATACTTCTCAAATGACTAAGTCTCACTATTAGGGACTTATAAATTGATCAAACTAATCTACCTTGCCATATATAAGAAATTCACTAAATGTGACCACGAAGGGGGGCACCTAGAGCCACTAATGATTTTATCAAGATGTATAATTTCAAGATGTGTAATTTCCTACCATTTGACCTTAGACCACCTTGGACAAATTTCTTTGGTCCAAATAGACTTGCTCCTGACCTTAAATGGCTATACTATCCTACCCATTTCACACACAAGGTATAGATCCATCTTGAGTATGTTTTCAAATGATAGCAACATCCTCAATCATAAAATACCATTTTAGTTTCATAATACATGTTAGTCCATGATTGGTCAATAATATCATTATGTTAGAATTCATGTAAATTAAAAGCCTAGTCTTAGGGAATGCATCCCATGACACCCCAAAATTAATTAAGAATAATCATGATGAATTAAGGGATAAACATGGGAGATTTAGGAAGATGAAGGAAAATAAGAGTTTATAAAGAAATGGATTATTTGAGACATTTTAAGATGATAATCATTTTTTGTCATTAATAGGTGAAGATATATAATTATGATTATGGGTTTAATTAATGAAATTAATTAAAAGAATATGAACATTTAATTTGGGCCATATGATCAATTTAATTATGCCATGAGCTTAGTAAGGAAGCCTAACGTTAGTCTTTTGGCAAGCCCAACCCTTATTTAATCCATTTAACCTTTAAACTATAGCCCAATAATCACATACTTGAACCCACTTAGATTTTGGGCCTTTGGGTCAGCCCAAACCCACCTAAAACCCTAAGGGTTTTGTAGCCACACTAAGTAGTGGAAGCCAAATATTTATGCTCCAGAAACAAGAGTTCATTTTTGCACCTTGAGAAGGGAGGCTAAGGTTCTCTACACATTTCCACTAGTTCCTACTTATAAAGGAAGAATTAGTGATGGTAATTTATTTGAAACTTAATCCTCTCTCCTTCCTCTTGAATTTGGCATGATTAGTTTTTCATTTAGAGTATTTTCACTTCCACCTAAATCTAAAATTCTTTTTATTGGGTTGTTTTTTGATGAATTTCAGAGACTAAGGCTAGAAGAGTCATTAGGTAAGTATCTTCTCCCTATCTTGATGTGTTTGCTGTTGGTTTGAGACCCCAATAGTTGACTTATGATATGAGATTGGATTTTGTGGGAAATACCTAGCAATTTGAGTGGAATATTGTGGTTTTGGGGTGGGTGAAGTTCAAGTCCGAATTTGAGACTCTTTGGTGATTGGGTAAGTGATTTCTAGGAACTCCTTGATAGTTTAATGCCATGGTATCTAATTTAAGCTATAATTAGTAACTAAAAATATGCTTTGATTTCATCTAGGACTTCTAGGTGTGTGAAAACTTGTATTGACTTTAGAATTATATGCAATTAAGTGAGGTAACCAGGGTTTGATTCAATTCCTCTCATATATGCTTTATTAATCTGATATCTACTATGTAAATGTGTTTTGCTTTGTTAAATAATTGGTTGATTACTTGATTATTGTACTTGGACCATGTGTGAGTCCATGGTGGAGTTATGGTGTGACTACCACCTATGCATTGTACTTCAATTAGACATCGGGTTATGATTAGACCCATGAATGAATTGAGCCCAAGTTGTGATCAATAGGGAGTTGATGCCATGAATGGGCCTTTCCCTATGTTAATGGTCTTTAACATGATGGGTGTGATTATTAGTATTAGATAGTAGTCATCAGTAGTGTGTAATAACCCTAATACCTAATTATAGTGATTAGACTTAATTTCATGATTAATGATCGTGAATCAAGGTTTAAAGTCATTATAATTAATTGAAATAGGAAAAAGTGGAGAAAATTGAACCTTGATATCATTAGGGTTATTGGCTCAGCAACCACAACTAATTGAATCCACAAGTGATCATAATTATCCATTAAGAGCTTCTAATACATGTCACTATTGATTTCCAATTCACAAAATCCTCTTATAATATTTCCAAGTCATTACTAACATTATCATAGTAAATCTCAAGGTTTCTAGGTCAGAAATAGGAGTTTGGGAACCTTTGCCATGACTTGGACCTTCTTCACCGTAACTTGGCACACTTACGAGTGCAGCCTAAATGGATACTATAACTTAAAACTAAAATTTCGCACCTTGCACTATAGCACAAAAACCTAAGCCATAGCAAAGTGCTCTCAGGACCTATTATTCACATTTTTGCGATATTGCTGTGGCAGATTAGAGCCTCATCGTGATAAGGCTATGTGTTGCCACAGCAAGAAACCCTCATGAAGTATTCTAAGCTCACCTCTCAACACTCGTTGCTGTGAGCTTCCTTTGCGCCATAACAAGATTGCTTACTATTACCCTTTTGGGTTAATTTTTCACCTTGCACCGCAGTGCTTCTCACTTCTTACTGACCCTTAGGCGCAACATAAGTCATTTTGGCCACAGCTCAACCCTTACTACACCTATGGCTCCGAAATTTTATCCTATGCACTCCTACACTCCCTCTAATAGTACTTTAAGGCCATTTTGTAAAGTTCTAATGGTATTAATCTACCTAATTTATGTAACATACCTATCATTACTAATTCAAGACTTAGGGGGGTTGATTCCTACTCATCAAACTATCATGTATCAGTAAATTCCTTAAGTATTGACAGCAACAAAATCCATAAGCAACTAATATTATCATTCATGGAGATATAAAAGCCTACTCTCAATAGTCAAATCAGATATTCATACTAAAGAGGTTCCATTTCAAATTGTAAGTGAAAGCATACATCAAACTTTAAGGTATGTAAAGCCAAACTCCCTATTAGTCACATCAAATTCCATGACAATTAGATTACATAACCAGTCCTTATACTTAGCAATTCATGATGCAATGTGGAAAATATATAAAAATTGATATGCTTGTTACACAAATCCAACCTTACAAGGTTTCCAAGCCTATGTGCTACTAGGCCATATAATAGGCTTCCATTAATTTCTCCTTGCCACTAAGAGGTTTGGTCCCTAAAAATGTCAACTCACAACTGGGGTGAGATATACAATATTAGTAAAAATAGGCAAATTCCATATATATGTATAGATTAATCAACATAATGCAATTATATAGAAAACATACTGAAGGCATTAATATCATCAGCAAATGAACTAGTTAGACTACTAGTGACTATTATCCTATACCAGCAATCACATATAACATATTAAAAGCCAATAACATCAGGAGAGGCCTATCCACTGCACCAACTCTCCAATGAGCATACCCTAGGTTTAGTGCATTCAAGGGTCTGATGTAACACCATAAATTCTAGCTCATCTCATGCCTTTCAATGACTTACTATCATGGAGGATGTAGGTTTCTCATAAAAGAGCAAGGGAAAATAATGAATATGTTTATGTTGTGTCGTATCTAGTAATTCATTTCGATGTGACGTGGATCGTGTGAGATCATACTATGCCTCCTCATATTTAATTGCATTGTTACAACTCATTTGTATCATAAAAACTTGCTTACAGCTCATGGAAACCGAAAAGAGATATGGGACATGCATATTCATTTTCGGTCAGACTTGGCCCCATATCTAAACAAATTTGGAAAATTATAACTAAATCTATAAAAATAAAAAACATGCAATCTTGGACATTCTGGAAATCTTGGGATGTCTACTTCATGGTAAAAATATGTACAAGTGATAACATCCTACACACAGAATGTTTGATATGCGAATTGGTCTGGAGGTCGTATTGGGTCCTGATGCTGTCACAGTATACTGATATGAACTTAAAAAATGTCCAACTAATTCCAAAAAAATCCAATCCATGTAAATGATACCAATATGGAAATCTATGGATATCAACTAGAGAGTAAAAATATCTCTAGATCAGTTCATCAAGCCCAGATCTTAAAATTCAATGGAACAGTACTTCTGGTCGGGCAAGGCTGCTAATACTAGACATAAACTTCAAAATTTCATATCTCCCTCTCTAGACCTCCCAATGAGGTGCTTCTAGTTGCTACAAGTCTACGAATGTCTAGTTTCTTCCTATAAAATTTCATAGCCACTGGACCACGTTTGCCCCTCGGATGACACAATTACACAACTGACCAAATGAACAGTACTGGTGCAAATCTGAAATTCTGATACCAACTTTGAAAAATCATAGAAAATTCCATAGACCTCCAAATGACCTGATCTTTAGCTTCCCAAAAATATCTAGGCAAGATCTAATCACATGCCAAATTTCCAGTCAAGAAGAGGTCATTTGGTCAGACTTTGACATAATGGGGTAAAGTGTCAATTTTTTTGTTAAAAGAGGGCTCCAAGGGTTCACATTTGCTTCTCCTACTCCTAAGGCTCTATGAGCACGTGGGAAAGCATCAACATAGGCTATCCAACATGGTTCAAATGTCTAACAACCCAGATTTGCAAAACTCACTCTCCCACACCAAAATAGACACCATGTACATAATGCCAAAATCTTGCTATTCATAACAAAAACTTGCTACATCATTCAATATAATTCTAATTCTCATACATATACAATATGTACATCCATTTATAAGTATTCATAAGTGCACACCCCATGTACATCATTAGATTACATCTCTTAATAACAAAGTGGTGAAAAAATGGCTATTTCACAAATCCTTTGCCAATTTCCCTAACTTCAAACTTGGTGGCTCCCATGTCTTTGTTCACTTGGTCCACCTAGCATATTAGGATATTGGAGAGGAAGGGATGAGATTCAAAGAATCCCAATAGCTCATCTCCCATTCAATTACACATAATATGTACAAAGCAAGCTCTTCAAATGCATGTATGGAAAAATAGAAGTCATGGACATTTTCAAAGCAACCTTGGCATGTGAATCAATCATATAAGACATTCAAGGGTTCACCAAGTGTTTGGATTGGCCTCACACTTCTCCTCATGGATTTTGGACTTGCCTCACCCATTCTTGAGTACTTTGGCTCAACCATACTCTTGGGAGCCCACATTGCTTTTGGGAGACCCTTTACTTTATCTCAACCAAGCTCGAGGGTGCTTGGCTCATCCTCACCCAAGGGAAGAGTTCTTGGCCTCTCTTTACTCAAGCAAACTCATATAAATATCATAGATTCATTTAAAACATAATATGGCATCAAGGATCATGGAATATAAAGGCATACTAGCATACTTTTCTTAGCTTGAAAATACACATACACATATTATAAAACAAGATAAACACACATCCATGCATGAGAGAAGGTAGAGAGAGCTACCTTATAGGCTAACATAAGCCTTCCCTTTCAATTTGTCTTCTCCCTTCTTGATTTCACAATCACAACTAGATGGAAGTGCTTCTCTTGAGCCTAGATACATAAAGAGCATGGAATTACTCTCTCATAACTCAATACTTATTCACAAAGCTAGGGGTTTGTTTATAGCAAACCCTACCAAGCATATAAGAAACTAGGGGTTCTTTCTCTCTCTAGAAGTTCACCAACTCTTCCTCTCTTTCATGTTCTCAAGTTGGTAGAACCAACATACCTAGGGAAAACAAAGAAGTAACCTTCTTTAAGAGTGGTTTTCCACTTTCCCTCTTCTAAACCAAGCCCAAAACATAGCTAACTCAACATCCAAAACCATAGCAAAAGAGGGCAAATAGAGAAGAACAAAACTCTAAGAAGAAAAGCTATGGAGATCTCAAGTTATGCTTACCTTTTTCTTATTCTCCTTCCTTCTCTAGGTCTCTCTCTCTCCTCAACCCTTTTCTCTGCCTGGGATGAAGCCTAAGTCAATTAAGAGGAAAAGGAATGAATTGGGACGGTTTAAGAAGTCAAATTCTCTTTTTTTATGCTTTTCCGGACTAACCCTCGCTATAGCAAAGAATAACCCTCGTTATGGCGAGCACGTATTATTCCCAGACCCTTGTTTTCGCTACAGCGCGCTATGGCGAGGAACCCCCTGGGATGCCCGCACTCGCTATAGCTAGAAGCATTCTCGCTATAGCTAAAAGGCACTCTCGCTATAGCTAGACCATTTCTCACTATAGCGAACAGGTACATTCGCTATAAAAATTTCAAGACTTCAAAAATTTTTCAGCTTCTTTTCTTCTTTTTCTTTTTTCTCTTTTATTTTTTGCTGGTTGTTACATCTGATCACAACTCAGTACCCGATGGAAGCACAATGCATGAGTAGCGGTCGCACTATAGCTCTACCATGGACTCATAAGGTCCAATCATGACACAATTCAAGTAGCCAACCAATCATTTAGCATTTTAAAATCATACATGTATAGCAAATATCATATCAAAATGAGCATATACATGGAATTAGAAAATTAACCTTGGTTACCTTAATAAAGCAAATTACTTTTCCTTTAGCTACCATCATGATCCAAATGTATACCAAGCCTAAGATAAGCAGAATTATCATTATTTCTAGCAACAAGTCAGATACCTAAAGAGTTGAACTACCTAAGGATTACTTACCTAACTACCAATGGATTCCAATTTTGGGTTCTAGCTTCCCCACACCAAAAACCACCATAGTTCACTCTAATTTCTAGGCAATTTTATATAAAACTAAAGCCCATATCATAAGTCAACTATAGGGGTCTCAAACTAGTAGAAAATATATAAAAGTGGGAAGATGATCCTTACCTAACAACACCCATAGCCTCAACCTCCGAAAATCTACCATGGAAGCACCAAACAACAAGTTTCAGTTTTAGGTGGAAGATAAAAATGCTCCAAATAAGAAACCAATTGGTCCAAATTGAAGAGAAATAAGATAAAGTTAAGTTCTATACATGTTACCTTGGCTAAATATTGCTCTAAAGGTGGGAAACGATGGAAATATGCAAGGAACCCTAGCCTTTCCTTTGGACCTTCAAAAATCTCTTGCTCTTCTTATGTTTCTGCAGAATCAAGCAAAAGGGAAGGGTTTTCTCTTAGGGTTTTAGTGAGAAATGGGTTGACCCATTAGCTTAAAGTCTAATTAAGCTCCTTCCAAGTAGTTGGGTTATGGTTTAATGAATGGGCTATAGAAAATTTAGAGTTAAGAGTGGAAAATGCTGACCTAAAGGCCCAATTTCTTATGGGTTCATATTTTGGTTGGGTTGGGCCATGGATTCTAGGGTTACATATGTTAAATAAGGGCTCGACTAAGCTTCAAGGATCTATTATTCTAAGTGGGCTGATACTTAACATGTTGGGCCATGATATATGGGTTAGTTAAGTTTAAAATGGGTTGGGCTTCCCTAAGAATAGAGTTGGGTCATATTTAGATAAAGGTGAGCCTTCATATAAATAAACTCAAGTTCTAATAATGTCTTAGCATACACAAATTAATCATAGACCTAAATCATACTTAAATCCATGAACATCATTTTATTTCCCTTAAAATAGTCCAATTAATAATTATTATGTTAAGATACTCAAATTTGCCATTTTTCTTAAGGTTCCTATTTCCTGATAATTTTTCTTAAATTCTCCTTAATAATTTCATAATCCTCAAATGATTATTATTAATTCATTCCAAAGTGTTACATAGCGCAACTAATATGATGGATGATTATGATGTCTATTTGATTAAATTGTACTTATGCTAATTTAATTGTACATACATTTGGAATTATTCCTTGGTTATTGAGATTCATATCTCACCCCATTTTATAGGCTAACAAATTCTAGATAAAGGTCCCTTGGATAAAAGGAAAGGGAAACAAGTAGATGAGCACCCTTGACATAGAGGCCATGTGTGGACTCCTTACACTAGAGCTATTTTTGTTGAGAATAGATGCTATCATTTTTGTACTCCCTTTTGTATAGCATCATCATACACTCATATTGCCAAGTGTAGGTATATAGATGTCATGTAATCAATGATGTAACTAATAAGGGAGCAGACCTTGTAGTAGTTGAAATTTGATGTATGAATTCAATTAACATCTAATATGGGTTATTGCTAATGTGAAACTATCATTTGATCACTTGAGATTTGATCATGTTATGCGATGAATGGTTATCCCAATTAGTGTTGTATGGGAGCTTAGCCGAAATATATATATAAAAGCATATAAATGATGTTGATAATGGCCTTGGCTACCACTTGCTATCACAATATATTCATGTGTTGATATGTTTAGCAGTACTCAATTATTATGAATCCTCATAAAGTTTATGACCAATGTAGAGTATTAATTATGGTATTTAGGAGCTAAGAGGCCTAGAAAACCATGTATGATAGCTAAGGAGGCTTTAAAATTCACTTAGGATTGGTGGAATATGGCCAGGAAGTGAGAAAGTGAGGAAATAGGATCAAAAGGGATTAGAGTCACAACTAAAACTACTTAAGTCGCTACCAAGAGTCATCCAGAGGTGAGGAGCACTATGGCCCAAGGGGCCGAGTCTCAGTGCAATACAAAAATTACAGGTTTAGTGGGAACCTGAGAGTAGTCTTACTGTAGTGCAAAAGGAACTCACCATGGCAAGTATTAATAGAAAGGCCAGGGAGTTCCAAAAAGGAACCTTGCCACAGCATGAAGTGTAACAAACATAATTTCCATAAAATGATGTAATGAGTCGTATAAAATCAAGTCCTCTAAAACGAGTTAGATAATGTCCCAAAAAAATTTAGGTAGGGTTCTAGACTCCTAAAAATGATAATTCCAAGCTTAGATGGAAAGAAAAATGAAGCTAAGATAAAGAAACAATTCGTGATGAAAACTAATGAAAAGTAATGGCATTTTCGTAAATAAGTGCAACATTTGGAAAACACATATGAGGGCTTTCTAAATGGGAAATTTGAGTTGCCCAAGGTTCTCAGAGGCCCTAAAAACCATGGGAAACTCTAGGATTAGTAAAGCCCCTCTGGTGTGTGTTTTCTAATAACGGTGAGCCCGAACTTTGATGGATTCATTTGGGAAGGTTTTACCTCCAATTTGAGTGATTATAAAGACATTTTATTAAATTGAGAATCTAAATTTTATAATGGAAAAGATGGTTCTAAAAAAGGAGTTAAAATGAAGCTGACATGAAATTGCCATTACAGAAAGACGAAATTAGAATTTTTGAAAAAGTGTGTTTCTTGAAGCTTCCACACACTTCTCCCTTTTTCTCCCACCTTCTTAAGCACGAATTCCTTTGCCCAAAATACATAAAATGACCTGCTCTCTTAGGAACACAAGAAGAGGCAGAAAAGGGGGAAGAAAAAGGTAAGAAAGATAGGTAAATTCAAGGAATTTTATGCTTCTTTGTCTTCCAATCTTACTCCCCTCCTTCTTTGCTTTCTTTCTATGATTTCCTTGAGATTTTTGGTTCTGTTTTTGGTCTAGAACTTAGAGGGGTAGTTCAAAAATTTTGAGGAGAGACAAACCAAGAAGAAGAAGCCTTGAAAGCACACTTGAAACTAAGGTAAAAGCTTGTTGTAGTTGCTTCTTCTCCTTGTGTCCATGGATGTGTGTATTTCGGCCAATAAAATAACCATATAGAGGGAGGATTTTTTGTCTAAAAACAAGAGAGGAACTAGGGTTTTAGTCTATGAGGAAGAGGAACATGGCAAGAAATTCTAAGAAAAACCAATAGAAATCAAGTTAGGAAGTGTGGTATTTTCTAGGGGTTTATGAAATCTGATTTTGTGTGAGTAATTCCTTGGCTATTTGAATGTTTCTTTGAGCTCCTAGGACCTCTAGAAATCCTCCCAACTGGCTCTCCTATCAAGGAAAAGTCAAGAACTCCATGAACCTTCCTTGGTGTGCATATTTTGGCCAAGCTAGGATAATTAAGCTAGGGTGTGTTTTAATTTGTTCTAGCCTTGGTTTGGGAGTTTATATGATATTAGAAGATGGGAGAAACCATTAGGAAAAATTTAAGAGCCATGGATTGCAAGATGGAATAATGGTGTCTTAGGAAGCAACTTGGTTTTCCAATTGTGCAAGTGAATGTGTGATAAAGGCTATTTTCATACACTATATTCCCCTTAATTTGGATATTTTAATGAATAACTATGGCTTAATGAGTTTTCTTAGATGGATAATTGATTTTTATGGCCGCTTTTGCACTCTAGGAATTAATTGCAAAATTAATGAATTTTAATGCATAATTTTATCTTAAATAATTCATTCTTTTTGTGCAGAATTTGTATCTCTTGCTATGGTATTGAAATAGAGAAAAGAGGACCCAAGTCTACAACACATTCCCGCACTTGAAGCAATAAAGGAAAAGCAAGACACAAGCACCACTCCCTCATTCATGTAGCATTTGTCCAGCAGATCATACGTAGTTTCAATGGGCAATTAAAGCTTGAATGGTAAATTGATTTGGAGAAGGGATGAGCTTCAAACACCATGCAATTCTGACGTGGAAGTCACACACCTGTACAGCACTTTTCCAAGCAACCCACACACTTACATGAAGTCACGTGATCATCACACACATGCATGACTCAAGAAGAAAGAGCCATGAGTTAGATCAGAAGCCACGAGCAGAAACATAAACACAGAGGAAGAGAGCTACAAGTTCACATGAAAAGAAGGCTTGAGCTCGAGTAAAGAAATAACATGAAGAATGAAGAGGAGAAACTCGAGCAAATGGATGAAAGAGCTCTCATAGAAGCAGCATGTGGTTGAACAGAGGAAGCAACATGTAAGACGTAGTGCAGAACGTGGAAGCACTTGATTAACGTCAAAAAGACGATGGGAAAATAGGCTGAAGGCAAGATGTGGAAAGAAGAAGAAACCTCAACGCAGCTGCATGAAGGCCAACGTGGAAAAAGAATAAAGAAGCACGAAGCATGGATTCAACACTTCAGCATGACAAGTGGGGTCCACATTTGTATATAATGAAAGAGAAAGGAGCTGCAAGGAATTGAAATAAAAGAGCTAAGGACGTGGAGTTTAAAGAAGGCTGACATGAAGATGATGTGCTTTTGTGTGAATCTGAATTGAAGAAGTTGACGAGGAGAGAGCTAGAGATCAATTTCTTTGTGGGCTGACATGGATTGATGAAAGTGTGAGCTGGGAAAAGAAAATGAAACGCATACAGCGTGAGGCTTTCAGCGAGCAATAAACGAGCTAAGGGGAACGTGAAAAACAATTGAAGCACGAGGGGGGCTGGACACATCATCCATCGTATTCATCACATTCCATTTATGAGGTCATTCCACATACACGCCGTATTCCATTCGCGACATTCCATCCTTCGTCCATTCGCACGTCCCCTTTTTCATCCAGCATCCATCCACTCCACGCAGAACCATTCCATCTTCCATTCTTCCACTTCCATGAAGTTCTAAGCCTCCATTTATGATTAGCTTGGAAGAAGATCTTGGAGAAGCTTGAATCCATTAATTAGAAAGGAAGTTTTGGCTAAGATTCTCATCTCTTTCTACACTTTTCTCTATCTTGTATTTTCTTGGTTAAGATTGTATTAGATTGGAGAATTGTGTTATTTATAATTAGTGGTTGGTTAGACTTAATTAGGAGATTGTTTTTGTTTGATTAATTGATTGAATCAAGTTCTGAATTGTTCATTTTCCTCTAATTGCCATATGTGCCTCGAAGGTGTTCGATGAAATGTATGAATAAAATTATGTGCTTGAATGTTAAATTTGAGAATTCCTTAGTGTTTAGTTAGTTAATTAAACATCTTGGGATGATGATTCAGAGGTTAATTAATTAGTTAATCAATCAAATTAGATGTTCATTGATCTTAAAAACAAGAACTAATAATTTAATGCAGGATTGAGGTTTCAATTCAACATTAGATTGTTAATCTCTTGATTGTTGAGTGGTAACTCAAAATATATTTGTTATGAACACAATTAGGGATTCTTAGACCAAAATTAATCACAATTGGATTAGGATAAGGATAGTGGATACCAAGGGACGAATCTAAAGCTAGTCATAAAACCCATCATTCAATCATAATTCATCCAATTAGGTAGCAATTAGAAATTTTAATTTCAGTTTAGTTTTATGTTAGTTTAATTCAATCAAAAACCCTCTTAGTTTAGAAATTTTTAGAGTCTTTCAACATTTGGAAAACTCAAATAAACATTAAACTCCAATTCCAAGGGAGATGACCTAGGTTGTGCCACTAGCTATATATTTTACCAACCTAGTTTTATTTTAAGGGTTGAGTGACGAGCCTCTCCATGTGTGAGGGCTTCAAGGACCTTAAATGAGTCTAAGAAGTCTAAGAATAACAAGAGAATAAATCCTAGAACTTGAAATGTGAGAACTGCTTCAATAGGCCATTTGTGGAACCATTATGCCACTTATAGAATCAAGTATATGTTTAAGAGTGAGTTAAATGTCTTAGCTTGCTTCAAGAGTGAAATTGTGTATTGTTTATGGTGTTTAGGCTAAGAGAATATACATCCACCTAGGTGTGCTTGTGGGACCCAAAAAGGGAAGGAAAAGGATCAAGAAAAGCTTGCATAAATCCAAGGTAGCTCTCCACCTCATTCTCCTTATATTCTTGTGTGCATATGTATGTCTTTGCATGTTTGTGTATGCTCTTGTGACTTAAGAATATGCCACTTGATGCCTAGACATTACACTAGTACCAATGTGTTTCCTTGAATGGCCTTGGTTGTGGAAATGGCTCATAAGGGTGAGGTGATACCAAAAGTCCCTTAATAAAGGTGAGGAGATTCCAAAAGTCTTATGACATGGGTGAGAAAAGGCTAAAAGTATCTTGGAAGGGTGAGGTCAAGTCAAAGTCCCTAGGCCAAGATTGAGGCAAATTCAAAAGTCCTAAAAATGGGGTGAGATAAAACCAAAGGTCCTTAGAGCATGGTCTTGGCTTGAATGTGACTAAGTGGCATGGAAGTTATGACTTTGCATACTTTATAGTTGCCAAACCTTCCATACATATGCTTTGATGTGTATATGCCTTGAATGTGTGTGTGAACTATTGAGATTCAAGGAATCTCACTTCCCTTCCCTCCATTATCTTGAAATGCCTAGGTGATGTCCAAGAAGTAAGGAAGGCAAGCCAAGGGCATTAAAAAATTATACTTTGTCCATTATGTAGCTTGTTATGTATTTGAATGCCAAAGTTACTTTGTACATATTATTTTTGAGATGTAAGCTCATGGACAAATGTAATATGATGTATGACTCTTGTATAGATCATATGTGGCATGAAATCCATGGAAATGGGAATTGTAGCTTCTTGATGGCTTGATGTATTAGTGCATTAATGAAAATGGAATAGCCAAATTAAGATGCATGACATTTAGGACCACTTGGGAAGTTTATACAAGTTATATTCATGCTTTTAAACTTGCCCAAGAGGTGCCAAACTCAAAGGAAGGCCATTTGAACTAATGTGATACCTTATGAGAGACAAAATTGGCCATTTTGGTGAGCTATATCACTTTTTGTCTAAATGAGCTCTTCTTGGTCTAAAATTTGGCATGTATCTAGAGATTGTTGAATGATTTTTAGGAAGATAAAGTAGGTAATTTTTGGAGGTCTACAGAATATTTGGCTAATTTTTGAAGTTGGGAAAATTTTCTGGTTTGGCCACTAGTACTGTTCATGTAGTTCAAAAGTTGTTCTCTATTATTCATGGGACAAATGATGTCCAATTGCCACGAAATTTTACAAGGAGAAACTAGAATTTCACAATGACTTGTTCCAATTAGAAGCACTACATTTGGTTGTTTAGAATGGGAGATATTAATTTTTGAAGTTGCTATCTAGTACTAGGCAACCAGTCAGACCTAAGTTACTATTTGATTGATTTTTTATGTTTGAACATTCTTGGAGTTATTTTTTTCCTCTAGCTAACATTTGTAGATTTCCATATTGGTATCATTGGCATGGATTGGGTTTTTTTGGAATTAATTGGGAATTTTTGAATTTTATGATAGTAAACTATATCAGTATTAGGTGGCAGTAAGATCTTTGTAGCTATTTTGTTGTCAAACATGGTCCAGTTGGGATTTTCGTGGCTCAAAATTTTTTTTAGTGTAAATTTGACATCTAGAGATTTCCAAAAACCTATGGTTTGTGTGATTTCTATTTTTCTACATTTAGGTATGATTTTTCAAAATTGCCTATGAAATCTATTATTGTATAGCCATGATGAATGAAGAAAATTTTGGGGTTTTTTACCCTTGATCCATGGTTTATATGGATTTTTGAGATGTTTATGACTTATAGGATGTAAAATAATTAGTGAATCATGTTAGGGAACTCACGGGGTCCACATAAGATGAATTGTAAAATTTTACCCCAACATAATGCGATAAAAGTGTGTTATTTTTATACTTTTCCTCACTTTTGTCTTGTGAATGTGCACCAATTACCCATAATGGAAAATTATGATAATAGAAAAATATGGTATTACATTTATTGGTATCATAACAAAGGTTCAAGCACTTTTGCTCAGTATTTGGCTCTTGAATAGTGTGTTTGGGTTGTTTTTAGGTGGAATATCTGTGTATATGTGCTTGAATTGTAATTGTGGGCTAAGGTAGTGACTCTTTTTCAGTGAAAATGGTTGAGATGAAAGGAGGCAAAGGTAGGGGCAGACCGGCTAGAGAACTAGAAGTTAGGTCAAAGGATCTCTTGCGGGCTATCATAGATCGAATTGACAAATTTGAGAATGTGATGGCCCAACAGCAGTACATGATCTAGCAGCAACACGAGATGATTGTGTAGCTATAAAAATCCTGGCTAGATAAGAAGAAGCTAGGAGAGAGGTCCTTCCACCTTAGTTCCATCCTTTTACTTTTGGTACTTCATAGCCTTCCACCTTAAGTGCTCCACCCCTACCTCCACAGGAGGCAACTCAGTCTCTACCATCCATCCAAAAATAATAAATCAATTAAAAAAGAATAACCCGCCAGTGTTTTGATGGGGAATTGGATGCAAATAAAGCAGAGGATTGGATGATGGAGATTGAGAAGATCTTGATCATAATTGATTGCACCTCAGAGTAAAAAGCTCAGTTGGCCACCTTTATGCTACAAAAAGAAGCTAACAAGTAGTGGCATAGTACAAAGTCTCTGATGGAGACTAAAAATTTTTAGATTACCTGGGAGAACTTCTCGGTACAATTTTATGAGAAGTATTTCCCTAGTTTTATAAGAAAACAGAAAGAGGTGCAACTTATGGGGCTGAAGCAGACTGATGACATGACAGTATATCAGTGTGTGGCCAAATTCATTGAGTTATCGCAGTATTCTTCCTACATCCAGAGATATGATGATGAGCCCTAGAGGTGCAAGCAATTTGAGCTTAAGCTAAAGTCCTTAATCAAAGATAGAGTAACTCCACATAGGGTTTAGAACTTCAATGCCCCTGTGGAGATTAGCAGAGTGATTGAGAATAATTTTAGAGAGATCATACCTGCTGCTATTGTTTTTGGTTAGAGAGGGGCTCCAAATCAAAGAGACTGAAACCAGAGGAAGGAACTAGCTCTACACCTACTAGAAAAAGGAAGAGCAAGGTGCAGTGGAGTAAGATGTCATCGAAAGGAAAGAAGGTACAACCCCCAAGGACTCAGTCATCCACACAGCAGTCTACAGTGACCTGTTTTAAGTGTGGAAAGCTAGGGCATATAGCCAGGAATTGCCCCCAAATAGATGCAACGCCTCCTAAGCCTCAAATCTAGGGCAGGGTGTTTGCCCTTTTTCAGTAGGAGGCTAGCATGTCTCCCAATCTTATTTAAGGTACGCTCAAAGTGAACGATTTTCTTGTGATTGTTATGTTTAATTTGGGTGCCAGTCACTTATTTATATCATATAACTATGTAAGATGGTTGGGTTTGGCCATTAGTACTTTACCATTTGATCTATCTATCACTACACCTACTAGAGGCCATGTGATTACTTCCTATGCTTACCTGAATGTCATTGTATAGTTTAACCATTGTTACACTACCATTGATTTAATTTGTATGCCATTTCATGACATTGATTTAATTACTAGCATGAACTAGATGACTGCTAATAATGCCATTCTTGATTGTGAATGCCACACCATATATGTACCTACATATGGGACAATACCTAGGATAAAGGCCAAGTTATCCCTTATGACTACTGCCCAAGCTGAGAGACACTTAGAGTATAGGTGTCAGGGGTTTCTAGTCTTTTTCTCTATTTAGGCTGAGGTAAAAGAAGGGATAGAGGAGATCCCGATAGTAAGGGAATTCCTGGAGGTTTTTCCTAAAGACTTTGACTTTAGTGGCCTACCCTCTGAGAGAGAAATAGAATTTCCCATAAATATAGTGCCTAGGGCTAGACTGGTGTCCAAGGCTCCCAATAGGATGGCTCCCACCAAGCTCACTGAGTTGAAGAAATAGATAAAGGAGCTATTAGAGAAAGGGTTTATCTGCCCTAGTGGGTCATCTTAGGGAGCTCCAGTATTATTTGTGAAAAAAAAAAGATGATAGCCTAAGACTGTGTATCAATTATAGAGAATTGAACAACGTTACTATTAAGAATAAGTATCCTCTCCTTAAAATAAATGACTTGTTAGATTAGTTAGTTGGGGCATCTGTATTCTTTAAGATAAACCTTAGATTTGGGTATCACTAGCTGAAAGTAAGAGTTGAAGACATCCCAAAAACGGCCTTCAAAACTAGATATGGGCATTATGAGTTCCTTGTGATGCCATTCGGGTTGACAAATGTGCTCACAGTGTTTATGGATTATATGAACAGGGTATTCAAACTATATCTAGACAAATTTGTTGTGGCCTTTATTGATGATATCTTAATGTACTCTAAGCCTTTTGAGAAGTATGAGAGGCATATGAGATTAGTCCTAGAGACTTTAAAAAGTAAGAGATTATATGCCAAATTGAGTAAATACGAGTTTTAGCTAATTGGGGTGAAATTCTTAGGTCATGTGATCTCACGAGATGAGGTCACGGTAAATCCTCATAAAGTTGAGGCTATGTTACAGTGGGATAGGTCTAGGACGGTCATTGAGGTTAGGAGTTTTCTTAGTTTGGCAAGATATTACAGATGATTTATTCAGGGCTTCTCTTAGATGGCCTTGCCACTTACGAAGCTGACTCAAAAAGATACACCTTTCATGTGGGATGCTAAATGTGAGAGGAGTTTCTAAGAGTTGAAACTTCAATTGACCACTGCCCCTGTACTAGTTATTCCTGACCCTAGTTTACCATTTTTGTTATATAGTGATGCCTCGAGGAGAGGGTTAGGATGTGTGTTGATGCAAGAGGGTAGGGTAGTAACATATGCCTCTAGGCAACTGAGGCCTCATGAGGAGAATTATCACACACGACCTAAAGTTAGCTGCAGTAGTTTTTACTCTTAAGATTTGGAGGCATTATCAGTATGGTGCAAGTATAGAAATTTATAATGACCATAAGAGTTTGAAATACCTATTCAACTAGAAGGAACTTAATATGAGATAGAGGAGATGGATGGAATTCTTGAAAGATTAAGACTATATGTTGAAATATCATCCGGGTAAGGCCAATGCCTTGAATAGAAAATCCATTCATGCTGCCCATATGATGATTAGGAAGTAGGAGTTCCTATAGAAATTTAGAAATCTAAACCTCTCTTGCCATCTAGTATTAGGTAGATTATATTTGAGTGAAACCCAAATTGAGAATGAGTTTAGAACCCAAACCTTAGATGCCTAGAGAGAGGATGAGTTTTTGAGACAAATTAAGAGTGAGATCTCCCCAAGGTAGCACCTTAGATTTCAAGGTATTTGAAGATGGTGTGATAGTATATCAGGATAGAATCTGTGTGGCTAGTAACAACAAATTAAATGAGAGAATTTTAGAAGAGGCACATAAGAGTAAATATACTATCCACCCAAGAGCTATCAAGATGTATCAAGATCTGAAAAGAATTTTTTGGTGGCCAGGAATGAAAAATGATGTTACAGATTATGTGGCAAAATGTTTAGTGTGCCATAGGTTTAAGATAGAGTACCAGAGACTAGTTGGGTTATTGCAACCCCTAGATATCCCTAAGTGAAAATGGGATAGTATAGCTATGGATTCGTTATAGGGTTACCCAGGACATCCTCTAGACATGATGCTATTTGGGTAGTTATAGATAGATTGATGAAATCTGTACACTTTTAGCAATCAAGGCTCCTTATTCATTAAATACACTAGCCTAGTTATATATACGTGAGATAGTGCAACTTCACAGAGTATCCAGTAGCATAGTATCTGATAAAAACCCTAGGTTCACATTGAACTTCTAGAGGTTATTACAGTATGCCTTAAGGACCAAGTTATGGTTTAGTACTACTTATCACCCCTAGATAGATGGTTAGATTGAAAGGACCATCCAGACCTTAGAGGACATGTTAAGGGCATGTGTATTAGAAATGAGAGGTAATTGGGATGTGTATTTACTATTAGAAGAGTTTGCGTACAATAACAGTTACCATTTCTAGTATTCAGATGGCCCCTTATGAGGCTTTGTATAGGAGAAAGTGTAGATCTCCATTATGTTGGGTTGAGCTAGGTGAGAGGAGCTTGCTAAGACCTGAGTTAGTGGA
Organism: Erythrophleum ivorense; assembly: GCA_026724425.1. Taxonomy (NCBI): domain Eukaryota; kingdom Viridiplantae; phylum Streptophyta; class Magnoliopsida; order Fabales; family Fabaceae; genus Erythrophleum; species Erythrophleum ivorense. The sequence goes on from JAIUCV010000481.1 coordinate 578,119, forward strand.
CCAAACTACCTAGCAGATAGAAATGATTAGAAAGAAACTCTTTATGGCACAGAGTAGGTAGAAGAGTTATTCTGATAGAAGAAGGAGGCCACTAGAGTTTGATATTGGAGACCATGTATTCATTCGAGTGTCTCTAGTGATTGAGGTAGGTCGATCTATAAGGGTAAAGAAGCTCAGTTCTAGGTATATTGGTCCATTTGAAATCTTTGAGAAAATTGGACTCGTGGCCTACCAGATAGCCCTACCTCTAAACCTAGCCCAAATCCATAATGTATTTCATGTTTCCCAACTAAAAAGCTATTTACCAAATCCCTCACATGTCATAGAATATGAACATGTTCAATTGTAGGAAAATCTTTCCTGTATAGTGAAACTAGAGAGGATTGTAGATGCTAAGCTGAAACAGTTAAGAAACAAGAGCATTCCTCTAGTGAAAGTGATTTGGAAGGGTCTGACATCAGAGGATACAACCTGGGAGCTAGAGGATGAGATGAGATAGAAGTATCCAGAGCTATTTTCATAAGGTACATATTTAAATTTCGAGGACAAAATTTATTTTAAGGGGGGTGGAAAATGTAATGAATATAATTTCCATAAAATTACAAAATGAATCATATAAAAGCAAGTCCTCTGAAATGAGTTAGATAATATTCCAAAAAAATTTGGGTAGGCTCTTAGACTCATAAAAATGATAATTCCAGGCTCAAACAGAAAGAAAAATAGAGCTAAGATAGAAAAACAATTTTTGACGAAAATTGACGAAATACAATGGCATTTTCGAAAATAAGTGTAACTTTTGGAAAAACATATAGGAGGGCTTTCTAAATGGGAAATTTGAGTTGCCCAAGGTTCTTAGAGGCCCTAAATACCATGGGAAACTCTGGGACTGGTAAAGCCCCTTTAGTGTATGTTTTCAACAATGGTGAGCCTGAACTTTGACGAATTCATTCGAGAAGGTTTTAGCTCTAATATGAGTGATTTTAAAGGTATTTTATTACATTGGGAACCTAAATTTTATAATGGAAAAGATGGTTCTAAAAAAGGAGCTAAAATGAAGCCAAAACGAAATTGTCATTATTGAAGAATGAAATTGAAATTTTTGAAAAAGTGTGTTTCTTGAAACTTCCACACACTTCTCCCCATTTCTCTCACCTTCTTAAGCACGACTTCCTCTACCCAAAATAAAAAAAATGACCTACTCTCTTAGGCACACAAGAAGAGGAAGAAAAAGGCAAGAAAGATAGGTAAATTCATGGAATTTTTTACTTCTTTGTCTTCTAATCTTGCTCCCCTCCTTTTTGGCTTTCTTTCTATTGTTTTTTTTTAGATGTTTGGTTCTATTTTTGGTCTAGAAATTAGAGGGGTAGTTCAAAAATTTTGAGGAGAGACAAACCAAGAAGAAGAAGCCTTGAAAGCACACTTGAAACCAAGGTAAAAGCTTGTTGTAGTTGCTTCTTCTCCTTGCTCCATGGACATGTGTATTTTGACCAAGAACAGAACCATATAGAGGGAGGATTTTCTGTCCAAAAACAAGAGAGGAACTAAGATTTTAGACCATGAGAAAAAGGAATATGGCAAGAAATTCTAAAAAAAACCAATAGAAATCAACTTAGGAAAAGTGTAGTGTTTTCTAAGATTTTATAAAATTTGATTTTGCGTGAGTAATTCCTTGGCTATTTGAATATTTCCTTGAGCTCCTAAGACCACTAGAAATCCTCCCAAGTGGCTCTCCCATCAAGGAAAAATCAAGAACTCCATAAACCTTCCTTGGTGTGCATATTTCAACCAAGCTGGGATAATTAAGCTAGGGAGTGTTTTAATTTGTTCTAGCCTTGGTTTGGGAGTTTATATGATGTTAGAAGATGGGAGAAACCATTGGAAAAAATTTAGGAGCCATGGATTGCAAGATGGAACAATGGTGTCCATAATAGTACCTTAGGAAGCAACTTGGTTTTCCAATTGTGCAAGTGAATGTGTGAGAGCTTCAAGGACCTTAAATGAGTCCAAGAAGTCTAAAAACAATAGAAGAATGGAGCCTGGAACTTAAAATGTGAGAGTTGCTTCAATAGGCCATTTATGGAACCATTATACCACTTATGGAATAAGTATGTGTTCAAGAGTGAGTTTAATGTCTTGGCTTGCTTCAAGTGTGTAATTGTGTGTTGTTTGTGGTGTTTAGGCTAAGAGAATATACACCCACCTAGATGTGCTTGTGGGGCCAAAAAGGGGAAGGAAAAGGATCAAGAAAAGCTTGCATAAATCTAAGGTAGCTCTCCACCTCATTTTCCTTGTATTCTTATGTGCATATATATGTCTTTGTGTGTTTGTGTATGCTCTTGTGACTTGAGAATATGCCACTTGATGCCTTGTCATTACATTGGTACCAATGTGTTTCCTTGAATGGCCTTGGTTGTGGAAATGGCTTATAAGGGTAAGGTGATGCCAAAAGTCCGTTAATGAAGGTGAGGAGATGCCAAAAGTCTCATGACACAGGTGAGATAAGACCAAAAGTCTCTTGGAAGGGTGAGGCCAAGTCAAAAGTCCTTAGGCCAAGTTTGAGGCAAATCTGAAAGTCCTAGAAATTGGGTGAGGCAAAACCAAAGGTCCCTAGAGTATGGTCTTGGCTTGAATGTGACTAAGTTGCATGGAAATTGTGACTTTGCATGCTTTATGGTCGCCAAACCTTCCATACATATGCTTTGATATGTATATGCCTTGAATGTTTATGTGATCTATTGAGATTCAAGGAATCTCACTCCCCTTCCCTCCATTATCTTGAAATGCCTAGGTGATGTCCAAGAAGCAAGGGAGGCAAGCTAAGAGCATTGAAAAGTCATACTTTGTCTATTATGTAGGTTGTTGTATATTTGAATGCCAAAGTCACTTTGTACATATTATTTTGAGATGTAAGTTCATAGACAAATGTAATATGATGTATGACTCTTGTATAGATCATATGTGGCATGAAATCCATGGAAATAGGAATTTTGGCTTCTTGATGGCTTTGATGTTTTAGTGCATTAATGAAAGTGGAATAGCCAAATTAAGATGCACAAGGTTTGGGACCACTTGGACAGTCTATACAAGTCATATTCATGCTTTTAAACTTATCCAAGAGGTACCAAACTCAAAGGAAGGCCATTTGGACTTAAGTAATACCTTATGAGAGGCAAAATTGGCCATTTTGGTGAGCTATATCACTTTTTATCCAAATGAGCTCTTCTTGGTCTGAACTTTGGCATGAATCAAGATCTTGTTGAGAGTTTTATGGGAAACTAAAGGAGGTAATTTTTAGAGGTCTATAGAATATTTGGCAAATTTTTGAAATTGGAAAATTTTTTTGGTTTGGCCACTGGTACTGTTCATATAGTCCAAAATAGTTTCTCTATCATTCATGGAGTAAATGATGTCGAATTGCCATAAAATTTTACAAGGAGAAACTAAACCATCCCAGTGACCTGTGCCAATTAGGAGAACCTCATTTGGATGTCTAGAGAGGGAAATATTAATTTTTGAAGTTGTTATCCAGTACCATACTACATGTCAGACCTAGGTTAATTTTTGATTGATTTTTAGGGTCTGAACATTCTTAGATTGGCCCAAAGTTATTTTTCCCTCTAGCTAACATCTTTATCTTTCTAGATTGGTGTCATTTGCATGGATTAAATTTTTTTGGAATTAATTAGACATTTTTGAAATTTATGATAGTAAACTATATTAGTATCAGGTGGCAATCAGACCTTTGTGGCTATTTCATTATCAAACATGGTCTAGATGGGCTTTTCATGGTTGGCACTTATTTTAAATGTAAATTTGATATCCTGAGCTTTCCAGAAAGCTATGGTTTGTGTGATTTCAAGTTTTCTACATTTAGTTATGATTTTTCAAATTTGCCCCTGAAATCTATCACTGTACAGCCACAATGAATGAAGAAAATTTTGGGGTTTTTGACCCTTGATCCGTGGTTTATGTGGATTTTTTAGATTTTTATGACTTATATGGATGTAAAATAATTAGATAATGATGTTGGGGAACTCACGAGGTCCACATAACATGAATTGTAAAATTTTACCTTGACATAATGTGATAAAAGTGTGTTAATTTTATACTTTTCCTCACTTTTGTCTTGTGAATGTGCATCAATTGCCCAAAATGGAAAAGTATGATAATAGAAAAATATGGTATTACATGAAGGGTTCAAATCATGGTGAGGATCGGGAAATTTTGGACAGTAGGGTCCAAAGAGTCATCTCATTGCGGCGCGGATCGTATATTTCTTACTTTAAGCTCCAATGATCACTCAAGTCACGACACGGGTGTACCAAGTTGTGGTGCAAGTCCAAGAACTTAGTTTATAGGTCCTATAAGCTATCTTAGCCATGGCAGAGTAGTCCAAGTCATGGCCTAAAACACTAAACTCTTATTTTAGTCTCTAGAACTTAGTCTTTATGAGGTTAATGGTATGTAAGGGCTTGGGAACAATTATAAGAGGACTTATGGATGTAGAGTTAGTGGTAACATGAGATGAATGGTGTCTTTGATGACTTAAGTTCCTTATAGTTTTAAATGTCTTTGCTTATTAAATAACAATCCTCAAGAAGAATAAGGTTAAAACTTCCTCCATAATTTTCCTGAATGGCTATTTGTACTAGCTTTATATCTTGATTTGTGATCATTAACCACACAATTAAGCTTAATTGCCATTATTAGGAGTGAGGGATGTTACACATCCCAAGTTATAAAATGTTAAAATACCTACACTTAGCAAAAATGGATACATGATGATGCTATACAATAAAAGTTAAACAAAATTAACATTTATACCATTCAAAAGCCTTCCAAGTGCAGGAGTCCCATACCAGGCCTAAACCTATAGATGTCTATCCACTTGCTTCCTATTTTCCTTACTCGAGAAATCTTCACTTCAAATTATTAGCCCATGAAATGGGGTGAGATATGAATCTCAATAACTAAAGGAAAATTTTCATACATATGAACGCATTAATTCATGTGTATGCATTTTATATCAACAAATACCAAAATAATCAATTCAATTTGCAAATGAACTAGTTAAGCTATTAGTAACTACTATTTCATTCTAGCAATCACATGCAACATATTAATAGCCAAAAACAAAGGGAAAGGCTCATCTATAGTGCCAACTCCCTATTGAGTACACTTATGGCTTAGTGCATTCACAAGTCTAATCACAACTCGATACCAGATTGAAGCACAATGCATGGGTGGCAGTGTACCACAACTCTACCAAGGACTCACTTGCAGTCCCAAAACAATAATTCAAGCAACGAACTAATCAATTAGCATTTTAAAATCATACATATACAGCAAACATGAGATTAAAATAACCATATATATGGAATTAGAAAAACCTTGATTATCTCACTTAATTGCACCAAATTTTGAAGTCAAGACAAGTTTTGAACTCTTAGTGATCTTAATTTACCAATACTAATTTGTTAGTCAACACCCAATACAAAAATTAGTTATCTATCATTATATCATTATAAACTATTTAAGAGGCACTTAACTAGACTCCAAAGGACTCAAATTCAAACTTGGGTCTCCCTACTCTAAAAACCTTGATGTCCTTCACCTAAATCTTAGTATTTCCATGCAAAAATCAAAGTTCATTATATAAATCAGCCAATTGGGGCATCATTCTATAGAAAATGCATCAAAATCAAGGGGAAAGACTCACCTAATAGTCTCCTTAACCTCAAGCTTTGAAAATCAATAAGAACCCAACAAAACAGCAAGTTTTAAATCTAGAGAGGGATGAAAATTCACTAAACCAAAAACCATTTGGACCAGATTGTAGAGGAAAATTAGACGAACATGTTTTATATAACATACATTGGTTGATTCTTCCTTTAAGAGTGTGGAATAGAGCCAAACTATGATGAAACCCTAGCCTCCACTTAAAGATGCGAAAATGCTTTCCTTCTACAAAACCCTTAAGTTTTAGGACCCAAACAGAAGGATAATAAGGCTTCTAAGGTTTTAAAGCAAGTGGGCTCGTCTAATGGGTTTTAACTTCCAAGTGGGTTGAATCTTTCCATGTTGGGCCATGGTATATGGGTATAATTGGGTTTAAAAGTGGGTTGGGCTTCTATAAAGGTTCCTTGCCATCAATAAATCAATCATGAGGCCCAATTTTAATGTCCACCTTCCCTTAATTGATTTTCTTAATCTAACCAAATCTATAATTAATTTATTTTCACCTAATAATGGCCAAATAATTATTATCTAAAAATGTCCAAAATAAATCTATTTCTTTAGAAATCTTTATTTTCTTTAATCTCCCTAAATCCCCATAATAATTACTTAATTCTTCACAATTACTTTTAATTAATTTTGGGGAGTTACATGCTTAAAGTAAATAGAAAAGTTACATGGATAAGAGGAGAAGACCCTTATAATTTGAGGCGGGAGACCATACGTTCCTTAAGGTTACTCCATTAATAAGTGTAGGGCATTATATTAAGCCAAGAAAGGTTAGTCCTTAATATCTTGGATCCTTTCAAATCCTTTAGCAGATAGGACTCGTGGCCTATAAAGTGGCTTTACCTCCAGGCCCAATTGCTTGATATGTTCCATGTATCCTAGTTAAAAAAATACTTCCTAGACCCTTCACATGTCATTGAGCATGAGAATGTGCATTTGTAAAATAACTTGTCTTATGTGGTTGAGCCAGAAAAGATAATGTACTCGAAAGTCAAACAATTGCATAATAAAAACATCCTCTTGGTAAAAGTAGTATGGAAAGAACTAAATCTTGATGAAGCAACTTGGGAAATGGAGGAAGCGATGAGGAAAGACTAAGTTGTGCTCTTTAAGTAAGGTGTGTCTAATTTTAAGGATAAAATTTCTTAAAAGAGGGGAGAATGTAATGTAACACCATATATTTCCCAGCTTTTCTCATGCTTCATATCATGTAACTCATAGAAGAGCAAAAAAAATAGCATAAAATAATTAATAATTTAGCGTTACATCGCGTACAAAAATTCTATTCGATGTCACATGAGCTCATACATCATATTCTCATATTTAATTACATGAATACAACACATTTACATCATCAAATGTGGCTCACATCACAAGAAAACCGAAATGAAGCATAAAACATGGACATTTATTTTCGGCCAGATTTGGTTCTTTTCTAACCAAAATTTGGAAAATCATAACTAATTCTAGAAAAATATAAATCATGCATTCTTGGCCATTTTGGAAAGATATGGATGTATAATTCATACTAAAAATATATTCAGACCATGACATCCATTACAGAGGACGCTTGACATCTGAAAATGTCCAGAGGTCAAACTGTCACTGATGCTATCACAGACTTCTGTAGCAAACTTTAAAAATGTCTAATTAATTCCACAAAAATCCAATCCATGAAAATGATACCAATCTAAAAAGTTGTGGATGTTAACTAGAGGGAAAAAATAACTCCAGACCAGCTCAGGTAGCCCAAATCTCAATTCAATGGAACAGTAACTGAGGTCAGGTGAAGCTCCTGATACTGGATAGAATCTTTAAAAATTCATATCTCCCTCTCTAGACATCCAAATGAGGTGCTTCTAGTTGGAACGAGTCATTGTGAATGTCTAGTTTCTCTATATAAAATTTTGTGACAATTGGACATCATTTGTGTCCTGTGTGATAGATTTCATTTTTGGACCAAATAAATAGTATAGCAGACCAAAATCAGAAAAATTGCTAACTTTGAAAATTCATCAAATATTCTGTAAATCTCCAAAAATTTTGTTCTTTAGCTTCTCATAAAGTTCTCAATAAGCTCTAATAGAATACCAAATCTCATATCAAGAAGAGCTCATTTGGACAAAAAGTGACATAGGGTTCCATTATAGTCAATTTTGGCTCTATATGAGGTACCAAAGTAACCAAATGGCTTTTCCTAGGGTTTGGCACCTTTTGGGCAAGTCTAAAAGCATGATTAAGACTTTTGTAAGCTGCCCAAATGGTCCTAAACTCCATGCATCTTATTTTGGCCATTGTTCCACACATATGCATAATTCCACAAAACCACCAATAAAGCTAATTTGCCACCATATACCCATTTCACATTCTAATGACTATAAAATATATTCCCTCATTCATATATAGCATAATATCATAATTACACATGTTTAAGAGGTCATAGACCATATACAAGCATGGGTTACATCATTTGGCATAATTATAGCCTTAAAGAATAAAAAACTATGCACTTTGATGTCAAGCTTTCACCTCTCATGTAGTTGGCTTCCACTCTCTTGGTTTCTTGATCCACCTAGCATATTAGCACATTGGAGAGGAGGAGATGAGATTCAAAGAATCCCAATAGCTTATCTCTCATTTAATCATACATAATGGATAATAATAAGTCTCATAAATGCATGTATGGTCATGTTGACATGTGCAAACATTCAAGAGGCATTTTCATCATTTGAGAAAGTCATACATAGCACACAAAGGCTTGCCAAGCAAGTGGATTGGCCTCACCCAATTTCTTGTAGATATTGGATTTGCCTCCCCCATTTTTTAATGCATTTTTGGATTCAACCATACTCTTGGGAGCTCACTTTGATTTTGGGAGACTCTTTGCTTTGTCTCAACCAATCTTAAGGGTTCTTGGCTCATCTTCACCATGGCTAAGGGTTCTTGGCCTCATCACAGTCAAGCAAACCTAAGTACACATCAAAACATCATATGAAACATAATATGTCATCATAAAATCATAGCATATGAAATCATGCTATCACACTTTTCATGGCTTGAAAATACACATACACACATTCTAAGACAAGCTAAGCATACATCCATGCATGAGAGAAGGTGGAGATAGCTACCTTGCATGCATTTTGCACACTTTTTCCTTAAGCCTTGAATCCTCTCCGTTGACCTCACACACCTTAGAAGGTGGAGATCATTTCTCTTGGCCTAAACACAATTTATGGAAGCCAATTAGGTTTATGGAATTAATTCTAAGGCCACAAAACATGCTTAGACTCTAGGTTGTTCTATAAACCCCATTATGATCCATAAATGCACCTAATGAAGCAACACCCCTCAAATAATTTCTAGGCTCCATTCTTTCCTTTCAAATATGATTTTTGACTCCTTTTAAGCCTCTTGGAGTCATCACACAATTAAAACCAAGAGCCTAACTATATATTGCTTCTTTAGGTCATAATACGGAACCTAAAGCACTAACTCACTTTCTATGAGTTTGCTTTGTTTTCTCAAGGGGAGAAGCATATGGGGAGCCTCTTAGGGATCTTAAAAGCTCATTTAAACAATAAAAACAAGTACAGTACATATTTTAATTTAAAAAAGTATAATCCTTTTAAAATTAAAAAGAGTCATATAATTTGAAAGCATTTCTGTTTTAGAGGATTCGTGTATCGCAAAATAAAGTAGAGTTAGTTGTTATCAGAGAACCCAGATGGGGATGGCTATAATTTTAAAATGCCTAGTGTGGGATCAAACCTTTGGCGACATGGTTTAAAGCCACACGCTCTACCATTAAGCTAAGTCAGCTTGTTCATGCTTTTAATTGTTACCATAATTACATTTAGGTTAAGCTACTCTTTTCTTGCCTAACAGGCACTCAAATTATATATATGTTCTTTCTATGATAAACATATGCATAAGTCTTTTTTTGAAGTTAATACATAGTCAAAATATCTTTAAAAATACATTTAAACTCTTATTTAGGCCTAGGAATCATCATACAAAATCAAATTTTATAAGGTGCAATTGAAACCCTAGAACTTGCATCTTGAAATGTAATAGTATTTTGTTAATTTCCTTTGCATATTCTTAATCTCCACACTCTTTTTCCTTAGATTCACCCTTGGTTCTGCCTAAAAATCAAGTCCTCCTAGGGTTTTCTCATGTTAGGAGAAATGAAGGAGGAGGGAACCAAAGATGACAACCATAGGAAGAGAAATTATCTTGTTTTCTTACTTTTTCTCACTTGAATCTTGTGTTCTTTGAGCTCCTCTCTTCAAATTAGAATTTTCCCCTCAAATTCTCCTCTAAAACAGATCCATATACTTCATTATAATCATAGGAAATAAAGGAGAATGAAGGAGAAGAGGTATGGAAGAGAAAGAGCATAAAAAACCATGAAAATCCATACTTTTCTACCTTGAATTTCTCCTTCTTTTCTTCCTACTCTTCTGTGCCTCATCCCCTAGAGTTTTCCTCTAGTTTGTGGCAGAACATGGTCATGCATAATGAAGGGAGAAGAAGGGTGCATCATATATATAGGTGGGAATAAGTTACACTTTTCAAAAATTCCCATTTTGCCCTTCGTTCCTGGCATTTTCGTTTCTCCTTCATTTTAGCTCCTTTTTGAGAATTGTCTTTTCCATTATGAAATTTAGGTTACCAATTTAGTAAAATGCCTTTGGAATCACTCAAATTAGAGCTAAAACCTTCTCGAACGAATTCGTAAAAGTTTGGGTACACTGACATTAGAAAACATCCACCGGAGGGGCTTTAGCTATCCCAGAGCTTTCCATAGTTTTCAAGGCCTCTGAGAATCCCAGAGAACTCAAAATTTTCGTAAGAAATTGTTTCTTCATTCTAGCTCTGTTTTTCTTTCTGTCTAAGCCCGGAATTCTCATTTTTAGGAGTCTAGAATGCTTCCCAACTTTTTGGGGACCTTAACTACATCATTTTGGGGGACTTCCTTTTGTATCCGATAAGTTTTGTTCGTTCACAGAGAAACTGTACCTTACATTTTTCACGTTTTGATGAAAAAGACAATTCTCAAAAAGGAGTTGAAATGAACCCAAATGGACAAAACTAAGAAAAGGGACTAAATTGTAAATTTTAAAAGTTACTTAAATGAACTCTTAGGCTTATAAAAACATCCACACTTCTGCCCCACTCCTTATGAATGAATTTTATAGGCTAAAACAGAACCAAGGACAAAGGAGAATTGTGCACAAGATGGAAGGTGTACCATCTGATTTTCTAAAAATCCAAGAAAACATAAGGAAATGCGAGAAACGTAACATATGGTTTCTCCATCAACGTACAAAATTTACCAGATACAAAAGGAAGTCCCCCAAATAGAGTAAATTGAGGTATAATAAAATTAGAATAATATTCTAGATCGCAAATAATGATGAGTCAAGGCCAAAGGTGCCCTAAAATTAGGGCTAAAATAGATGAAAAAAAAGGGATCAGAAAAAGGTCCTGAAAAGTCTCTGAAGTTAAGTATGAAGGAGTCAGGGACTAAAATGTAAAGAAAAGTTATGCGCAGAGCAAAATCTATAAATTGCCTGAAAGTTCAAGGAACTCTAGTTTCACCCTCTATTCATGACTTTAGGCAAAAATATTAAAAAATTGGTCAAGAATCTCAGAAATTCGTGACCCACAGTTAAACTCAGTTGGATGAGATGGATCCAATGACGTCGTCACCTTGTCCAGATGGCTAGGCGGGATCTGGTCCGGGATCTGGTTAGCCTGATCAATAGCTATGAGCAAAATAGAAAAAAGAAGTTGTAACAACTATAGAAATAACAATAGTTAAAGGGCTAAGAAACCTTGACGAAGTTTCAGGGACAAAATTGCAGTAAATGAAAATTTTATAGCACAATCATAATACAGAACGGTGAAAATTACACCTATAAGACCCGGGTGTCTGATTAACACCAAAATTTATGAGGATTAAGGTTGAGGGCCCCTAATCCATGTTTGAGGCTCAGTATGGCTAGAAAGTAGAGGAAACAATATTTATAAATTATAGAAAGTCTAAAGGTATGTATTGTACCATAAAACCTTAATCGGGCCCGGACACTAATTTTTAGATTGTCATAAGGCCCAATAACTGATTCTAAAGGCCTAATAAGAGAAAAGAAGATATAATTAGGGTTTTAGAGAAGATGAAACCGAAATATAAATTTAAAATGAAAAGGGAAGGAGAAAAGGATTTTAGTTATTTTAAAGAATTAACCATGGTTAAGTTAGAAACTAACTATGGTTGAGTTAAAAAGTTAACCATGGTTACTATTCATGACTTAAGGGCTAAGAAAAGGTATCCAAGTGTGTGGCCAAGAATTTTTGGAAGAAGATATTTAGTTATAAAATTAGAAAATCAAAAGAAAAAGGAATGGAAGGTTAAGATTTGATCTTGAAAAGGTTAATCCAAGGGTCCAAATTTAGTATGACCATTTAACTTCATCCAAATTCATCTCCTTCACCTCCATTCCACCATTTTCACACCACACAAAAGGGAGAAAAAAAGAAAAATGTGAAGAGAGAGAGAGAGGGAGAAAAAGTAGAAGAAAAAGTGAAACCAAGCAAAATTACCACCATTCTTCACCAAATTTCTTCATCTTCTCTATCTTCCAACCATCTTCTCCAAAGGGCAGCTGCATATTCATCTTTTCTTCAAGGTGGAATGTTGCTCTAAGTGGGAAGAAAGGGGATTTTAGAGTGAGAAAAGCAAAGGAAGCAAGGATTAAGCTTAAAGAGTAAGTTTTCTCCACCTTACACTTGAAAATCACATGCTTTGAGTTAGTTTTGTTAAACCCTAGCTATGAGTCACTTTTGGACAGCATATGGATGATTAAAAATAAAGTTTATATGTTGAATATGAAGGCCTTGAAATGAAGTTTATATGTTGAACATGAAGGCCATATGTACTTAGTTATTGTTGTTATGTGTTGGGACTTTGAAAAACATAAAGATTATAATCTTTGGGAAAATAGAAATCATGGGGAGATGTTGTCCGAATTTTCCTAAATTTTTATGGTGTTTTCTTAATTTCTTAAAGTCATGTATACCAAATTTCAAGTCCTAAAACATAAAGGAAGAGGCTATGGAATTTTTAGAACCAAAGAAACTCACTTTTGGGCCTAAAACAAAGCTAGGTTATGTATGACCAAAACGTGTCATTGGGGCTGGAATTTGATGATGTTATCCATTCCAATGGATTCAAAAGGGTGTTTTTAGCTAGGAATACCTGTGGGAAAGCCCCCAAAACTCATGGGATAAAATTCCTAAATTTTGGCCAAGAAATGCATACTATTCGACCATAGTGAATGAGAAAGGAAGGAGTTGGATTTTTCTAATTCCAATGATCCCATTAAGTTTAAAAGGGTTATACTACTTTAGAAGTTATGGTTTATGTATTTATTGTGATCAATCATCATGATGATTATAGGGTTTGATGTTGTTTTGGGAACTCCAAAAGCAAGTAAACCGAGTTCCAAGGATTGAAGAGCAAAGTTTGCTAAGGTAGTAGTTTTCCTTTCTCTTTCTTTAAGCTTGTATGTTTGTATAATGATAAATGGTATGCTATATCAAGTTGTCATTTATGTTATAAGATGAGATATGTATACTTAGATTGTGCTTGGCCTTGTATGAAATTCCTTGTATTACTAAGTGGTATATGGCACGATGATTGGCATTATGTTATGTACTTACATGCTTGCTTGTGAATGAGATTGGTTTACTACTATTGAGATTTCATAATCTCACCCTAAATATAACCCATGCTAGGTCCGAGTTCAAGCAAAGAAAGGGCAAAGAGTGTGGAGACATAAATCGAGGACCTTAATTTTATGCACCACATTTTGTCATGTAATTAAATATTTTAGATTACTACGTGTATGAGTTATATTATGACACTATAAGGTACTCAGGTATGAAATGGAAAGTCATGTATATACCTAACCTTGAAGTAAAAAGAGTATGACTAGCATGCCTAAGATGCAAGAATGCTTGTGCTTATATAAAGGAAAAATAATAATATGACCAATGAGGGGTAAAACTATCCAGTTTGTTGTAAGGATAACTTTATATGAATTTATATGTGCTCCACTAAGTAAGTATTTCCCCTTATAAAGGGCTTAGAGAGCTTGAAGTAGAGCCCTGAACTAACCTCATACGATTTTTCTATAATTAAGTATGTATTTTCAAAGTTAGATAAGAATTTAGAAATGACCAAATGAATAGTAAAATTGTATGAGGAAGTTTTTTAAAAGGAAAAATTTTAATTAGCTCAGGTTTCCATTGAATCTTCTAAGATTTGTATGAGGTAATTGTAGTAGGAAAAGTGTTATAAAATAAGGTATGACAGAAGGAAGAAGGAAGAGAGAAACCTAGCAAAAAGTGTAAGAATTTCATAATTTTTCATGCTTTCTCCTTCATCAATCTCCTTATCCTCTTTCCCTTCTTTCTTTCTATGGTTTTGTTGAAGTTTTTGGGTCCGTATGAAGGGTAGAACAGAGGTGGAAAATTCATATTTGACAAAAGGAGGCCAAGCAAAGTGAGAAGCAAGTAAGAAAAGCCAAGAAAACCAAGGTATTTTGCCATTTTCTAACTTAATCTTCCTTGCTCTTCTTCTCCCTATTTTTCCCTTTGTGAGACCAACCAAGAAAGGTTGGATTTCTAGCTAAACCAAGGGTGAATCTTAGGAAAATAAGGGAGGAGAATAAGAATATACAAAGGAAACAATCAAATAGTTATTAGATTTCAAGATAGAAAAGTTAGGGTTTTAAGTGTTCCACCAAAAATCTGATTTGATACAATAATTTCTAGGCTTAAATGAGTGTTTGGATGAGCTCTTGAGATCCCTAGAAGGCTCCTCATATGCATCTTCCATCAAGAAAATAAAGTAAACTCACTTAGTGCTCACATGCTCCATAGCCACGGCCTAGAAAGGTTGGAGTACCTAAGGGTAGTTTTAATTTGTTTCAAGCTTATTTTTTAGTCATATATGATGGAAGAGGATGAGAGGAAGCCTTGGAAAAATTTAGAAGCCATAGATAATGAGATGGTATCATAGGTTCCATATTATGGCTTAAAGAAGCAACACCTTGTTAGGCTCCTTATTTTAATTGTGTGATAGCTCCAAGACGTTTAAATGGAGTCAATAATCATGAATGGATAGAAAGAATGGAGCAAAGATCATGTTTTCATAGGGTTGCTTCATTAAGTGAATTATGGAACCATAAAGGAGCCATATGTACTACCTATCTTTTCTAATGAATGTGTAACTCTAGAAATTGATTCAAGAGTGTAATTGGCTTCCATATGATATGTCTAGGCCAAGAGAAACAAGCTCCGCCTTATTGGGTGTGTGTGGCCGAGGAAGAGAGGTCAAATTCAAGAGGAAAAGTTTACAATTGTAACAAAGGTAGCTCTCTCTCCTTTCTCTCATGCATGGATGAATGTTATCTTGTCTTTGAATATGTATACATATGTGTTAAGCTGTAAAAATGTGTTCTAGCATGATTTCATATGCCATGGTACCATGATGTTGTTTTATGCATTCAAATGATGCCTTGTTACTTTGCTTTAGTTTGCTTGAGTGTGGTGAAGCCAAGAACCCTCTAGCCATGGTGAGGATGAGCCAAGAACCTTTAAGAATGGTTGAGACAAAGCTAAGAGTCTCCCAAGGGCAAGGCCTGGTTCAAAGCCTTAAAGAAAAAAGGTGAGGTAAGTCCAAGATCCTTAAAGAGAATGGATGAGGCCATACCACTTGCTTGGCAAGCCTATGTATGTTTAATGTGACTTTTTGAAGGCTAAGAATGCTCCTTAAATGATCACATACCTTATGATAATCATGCATGCATTTCTAGACTTGATTTTTCATTCTTTATGTGTGATTGAAAGGGAGAAGAGTTGTAACACCTTAAAATTAATTAAGGCGTTAATCATAAGTTAGACATAATTAAGAATAATTATTACAGAATAATTGGGCAAACTATGTGAATGGGAATTTAAAGAAGAATAAATGATTAATGTGGGTTTGAGATTTAATTAAGTTAGAAACCTCATCTAAGCCCAAATTAAATTAAGTAGGTTATGGTTAAAGACTAATGGAGGCCCAATATTTATAAGAGCAGATCCAATTTCTTATTATGATACTTAGCCCAAGAAAGAGACCATTTAGCATTGACTCAATTGGGTTTAGTGAGGTGGAAGCCCAACTATGCCATGAGCTTAGTAGGAGAGCCCAATCTAGTCTCATTGTGGGCTTAACTTAAATTTTCTGAAAAGCCCAAAACTTATTAATGAATTTAAGTGAGACAAGAGCCCATTTAGCCTTAGCCTAAACTTGGGGAAGTGAGGCCAATTAGGTCTTGGACTATTGGATCAACACTACAACATAAAAAAAAATTCTACAGCCCAAACCAATAGACATTGGCCTAATTTTGAAAATAAATTAGACTATGGGTAATATTTGGGCCCTTAAGGTAGCCCAAGCCCACCATAAACCCTCCAACTTATGGCTCAATAAATTCTCACCATAATCTAAATGGATTTTTGGACCTTTAAATCAACACACTTTCCCCAACCCCAAGAGTTTCTATAGTCCATCTCACTTAGCACAAACCCACTTTAAATAATGGGCCCATTGGACCAGCCCATCTTCACTAAAACCCTATGAGGCCTTCCCCTTACCTATTTAGCTACTAAGGCATTCATTTTCTGCAGAACAAGAAGAAGAAATTCGCATGTTAGAAGAGGGGCTAGGGTTTTTCTACATTCCTCCACCATTTTTCACTTCTAGAGGAAGATTTGGCTAAGGTAATCTATATAAAACATGTCCCTCTCATTCTCCTCTTCATTTTAGTCTGATTAGTTTCAAGTTTTTGGCATTTTCATCTCCTTCTCAAATCTGAAATTTCGTGTTTGGGTGATTCCTTGCAAGATTTTCAGAGTTTGGAGTTAGTGGAACCATAGGGTAAGTGTTTGCTTTCATTTTGTGGTGTAATCTTGCTCAGATTTCATGTTATAAGCTAACTTTGGTGTATGGCTAATTCCATGTGCTAAAATCCAAGTTTTAAGGATGGCCCATGGTGTGTTATTAGTAGTTAAAGCTTAATTCAGTCTATTTGACCTCTTGGGTGTATGGGTAAATGTTCCTTCTTCTCTTGTGAGGTGGATATGCTGAATTCCCACATTTTGGATTAAATTTCGCTGCATGGACCCTAAATTGCTGTAATAGATCATTAGGAAGCTTAGGTAAAAAGCTCTGAATGAACTCTTTTTAAGATTAATCTGTGGATAGGAAAATTCCTAACTAATGATAGTTAAATGATGATAATTATGCTTATGTTAGGCTTGGTATGCTTTAGACCATGGTGGTAGCTAGAGGAAGAGTAATTGGCTTCATTAAGTTAACCGGGGTTATTTTCCTAATTCCATGTATATGCTCATGTTAATCTAATATTTGTTACACATATTTGATTTTGAAATGCTAAATGATTAGTTGACTACTTGAATTGTTATTGTGATTGGACCTTGTGAATCCATGGCGGAGTTGTGGTGCAGCTACCGCCTGTGCATGTGCTTCGATTGAGCACTAAGTTATGATCAGACCCCAGATGCACTGAGCCCTGATTATGCTCATTATGGAGTAGGTGTTGTGGATGGACCTCTTCCAGTGTTATTGGTTATTAACATGTTGTGTATAATTACTAGTATGGGACAGTAGTCATTGGTAGCTTAACTAGTTCATTTGCAAATTGAATTGATGATTTTGGTATTGATGATATAAAATTGCATTGTATTGATTAATCTGTACATATATATAGAATTTTCCTCTTGTTACTAAGATTGTATATCTTACCCTGATTGTAGGTTAACATTTTCAGGGACCAGACCTCTTAGTGGCATGGAGAAAATTAATGGAAGCTTTTTATATGGTTTGATAGCACATAGGTTTGGATGCCTTGTCAGATTGTATTGTATTGCATCATGAATTGCCAAGTATAGGGACTGTACATGTAATATAATTATCATGGAATTGAATATTATGGTTGTAATTGGCTAACAATGGATGAGTGACTTGATCTTGTATGAACATTAAGCATTGGTCTTACGGGCCTTATGGTCAAAACACTTTTGCTGTCACTAAATTATGGAATATGCTTATGTGTGATAGTTTGGTGAGTGGAAATTAATACTTAAATCTTGAAGTGGATAATGATAGATTAGCTAGGTAAATCAAGCAGATAAGCACCATTAGAGTTTTACAAATTGAGGAAGAGTGGTCTTAGAGGGAGAATTGGAGTGCATAGGACAAAATTTAAGAGTTTTAGGAACAAAAGAGAATTGGTCATGGCCAAAATTTAATTGGCCTAGGCCCAAGTGACAAAGTTGCCCAAGGAAGGTAATAGAGAGGAATTGGCTGCGATAAAAAATAAATTGGTCGTGCCTAAATATGAGAGTTGAGTCTGGTGGTGTTCCAGAGAGTAATTAGCAATGGTGAAATGTAGAATAGGTTGCAACCAATATTGGTGAGCAACTTGGGAAGGCTCTAGAGGGTTGTTTAGTCACGGCGGAGCTCCAAGTTAGCCGTGGCAAAGTCCGTGAAGTTGATTAAAGTGAACCCGAGAGCAATTGGCGACAGTGAAGAAGAATTTAGCCACAGCTAAGGTTCAAAATTTTCTCATTTTAATTTAGAAACCTTGGTTTTTCCTACAGTAATGTTAAGGAATGATTTAAAGACACTTATGGAAGGTTTTTGTGAGTTGAAAATCAATGGGTAATAGATTTAAAGGCTTTTAATTGGAGAATTATTTCACTCATCTATATGAATGCCTGTAAATGTTGGGTTAATGACTCTAATAACATTAAGGTTCAAATTTCTTCACTTTTTCTTAAATTGACTGATTCAAACGGTTGTAGACCTTGATTTATGATTATTAGCTGCATGTTTAACCTTAATTACCATGATTAGAAGTTAGGGTCATTACAAAAACTATTGGGATTCCTAGAATGTCATTCCTTCCTCTCCACATGTTTAACATGTCTAGGTGGACCAAGAGAGCCAAAGAGTGAGGGCCACCAAGCTAGAAGGAGAAAATATGACAATCAAGTGTGTAAAAATACAAATTTGTAGCCATATGAGTGGCACATGATGTAATATCTCATCATATATATTGTATTACCTTATGAACACATGAAAATATGTAAATGTCTCATGTATGTATGAGATTTAATGCCATATGTATGATATAGTGTATTTTGGGCATTAGATGGCAAGCCTTGACATGCATGCTCTTGTGTATAACTTGGGGTGGATGAATGAGTTTGAGAAATCTGTGTTTGTGTACCTTTGAGATAAGTTTAGTAGACCATTTTGGTGTTTTCCCACATGCTCAAGTGGCCATAGTTGTCTTAGAGGTAATTTTGGACCATTTGAACCCCTTATAAGACACAAAAATGACCATTATGCAACCTATTGTGAAAATCTGACCAAATGAACGATTTTACTCATGAAATTTGTCATGCAAATAGATTTTATCCAAAGCTTTTTGGGAAGCAAAATACTAGATTATTTGGAACTTTATGGAATTAATTATGAATTTTCAAAGTTGGCATTTTTCTGCTGAACTGATGTAGACACTGTTCATATAGTTAGTAACTTGGGCTATGTCATTCAAAGAACAAATGGTGTCCAATGCTCATGAAATTTTATAGACATAAATTAGACATTATAATATTTCCATGGCCATTAAGATGATCCCAACTGGACATTTGAGCAGGGAGATATGAATTTTTGAAGTTAAAGGATAGTACTAGTAGTGACAAATGACCTCTAGTACTATTCCATCAATTTTTGATAACTAGTAGCCTCTGTTGCAGTCTATATTTATTTTTACATGAATTAGACATTTGTACCTTTCTAGAATGGCAAAGTATTCTTGATTTTGATTTTTTTAGAATTAGTTATAATTTTTCAAAGTTCATGTCAAAATTTTGGAATTCCAACCCGAGTCTGCACACTATATTTTCATGTGTACCTTCCACTTGCATGAGTTCTAGGCCACTTCTTGAGCTTGTTATGAGTTTTATTTGTATAGTTAAATGTGAGAATGAAATGAATGAGTCCATATGGCCCATAGAACACTAAATGAAAATTTTATCCATGATATAATGTAATTAAATTGATTATTTTTAATGGTTTTCCTTCTTCTTCTTGTGTTGTTCATGGAAGATGGCCTAGAATTTATATGAGATTTCTATAAATATGGTGTTACACGCCATGACTTGGAACCTTCTTGCCATGGCTAAGTTACTTTCTAGTTCAACGTCACATTTTTACAAATCTTGCTGCGGCAAGCCTATGTGGTGTCATGGCTGAAACACCCCCTGGAGCTATTATACAAAGTTTCATGATTTAGGTCGTGGTGGGCTATACTTGAGCCGCAGCAAAACAAGTTACCAGAACACTTCTCACCTAAATTTCTCAACTTGAGCCATGGCAGAACATGTTATGTTGCGGTAAAGTTGCACTCTGTTATCCTTCCTGTGAACATTTTCATCTTAAGCTGCGGCGAGACACCTTATGCTATGGTGCCCCTTGCTTCTAACAGTCTTTCGGCCATGACTCAATCCATTTGGTTGCGACATATAGGCTTGCCATGGTGGAAACACCCCCTGGAGCTATTGTACAAAGTTTCACGATTTGGGCTGTAGTGGGCTATACTTGAGCCGCGGCAAAACTAGCTACTGGAACACTTCTCACCTGAATTTCTCGACTTGAGTTGCGATGGAACATGTTGCACTACAACAAAGTTGCACTCTGTTACCGTCCCTAAGAACATTTTCATCTTAAACTGCAATGAGACGCGTCGTGCCACAGCGCCCCTCGCTTCTGTCACTCTCCTGGCCATGATTCAATCTGGTTGGTTACGGCGTGACTCGCTTCTACACTAATTCTCCCTAAGTTTTGCCCCATACACTCTAACTCTCCCTCTAATAACACTCTAAGGCCACTCTACCTTAATTTATGGGGCTTTAATAAGTTTCAACTACCTAATTTACCTAGCTTATCTATCATTACTAGTTCAAGACTTAAGTGTTAATTTCTACTCATCTAATTATCATATATAAGCAAGTTCATAGATTAATGATAGCAAGAATTCATAAACTATCAACAATTATCATTTAAATACATATTGCATTAGAGATTCCTTGAACCGTTAGTTCAAGTCAACATCTAATGTACCACATGATTATATTTCTGAACAGTAGACCATATCATAAATTTAATAAAGTTTATAGTAGATGTTATAAGTTCATACATCCAATACGAATCTAATATGAAGCCTAACTCCTCAATAGTTATACCTTAAGTAATCAATATACAAACTCCTACACTTGGCAACATGATTACATGATAATGCTATATAAGAAGAAATACAAAATTTAGCATTTACTCTACTCAGGTCTGTCCAAGTGTAGCCTTCCCCACATATGGTTGAAGCTCATGGATTTTTATCCACTTGCTTCCCCTTATCCTTACCCGAAGAGCCTTCACCTGAAAGTATGATCCCATGAACAGGGTGAGAACCAAATCTCAATAACCAAAGGCAAGTTTCATTCATATATTCTAATTTAATTAATATATGCACATGGATTCAAATGAGCATCTGAAAATATACCAGTCATATCAACAAATAAAATAATTAGGCTATCTATGATTACTATCCCATACTAGCAATCACATTTCCACATGTTAAAGGCCAATAATAGTGGGAGAGGGCCGTCCACGACACCCACTCCCTAATAAGCACAACCATGGCTTAATACATTTGGGGTCTGATTATAACCTGATGTTTGATTGAAGCACATGCACGGGTGATAACTGCACAACAACTCCACCATGGACTCATAGGGTCCAAACACAATGCAACAAATAGGAAATTAATTCATTTAGCATTTTAAATCTTTCATGTGCATCAAATATAAAATTAAAGTAGATATATGCATGGAATTACATAATTCCCAATTACTTCACTTGTGGACAATTTTTTAGAGAACTGACAATAGTGCTATGTCAGCCTATGAACACAAAAAGCAAACCATTATCATTCCTATTCATCAATTATGACAACAACCCAGTAATCAAAGAATTAATCCATCAATAATTGCCTAAGGGACACTTACCCAACCACCAAGAGACTCAATTTCGGATTTTGCCTTTCCTAGACTAGAAACTTCAAAATATCACCCTATGTTATGGATATTTTTGCATAAAAATGGAGCCCATATCATAAGTCAACTAATGGGGCCTCTAATTAGTAGAGAAAGCATTAGAATGAGGAGTTTATACTTACCTAACAACACCTCTCGACTCAACCTCTGAAATTTCACTATGAAAACACCAAATAACAAGTTTTAGATTTTGGGTATGGGTGAAATGCTCTAAACGAAACATTAATTAGGTCAAATTGAAGAGAAAGAGGAGAGGGTCAAGTTATATAACACTCACCTTAGCTAAATCTTGGTCTAGATAGGGGAAATAGGGCCAAGAATGTAATACCATGTATTTCTAACTCATTTCATACACAATTGCATGCTCACATGAGATATTCCATGAAGGAAGTGAGAAAATCCATCAAAATAATGCATTTCTTTGTGTTGTGTCGTGTATAAAAATTTCATTCAGTATCATGTGGACCATGTGAGCTCATACAACACATTCTCATATTTAATTACATGAATACAACTCATTTGAATCATCAAAAGTGGCCTACATCTCAAGGAACTCGAAGGAATGCATGAAATATACACATATAATTTTGGCCAGATTTTGCCTCCTTTCTATCATAATTTTGGAAAGTTATAACTAATTCTAGAAAAATAGAAATCATACATTCTTGGTCATTATGGAAATCCATAGATGTCTACTTCATACTAAAAATATGTCCAAACCATAACATCCAACATAAAGGATGTTTAATATGCGAAATGGTCTAAAGGTTAGGCTGTCTACTAGTGCTGTTATAGAATTCTGTAGCAAATTTCAAAAATGTCCAATTAATTCCATAATAATCCAATCCATGCAAATGATACCAATATGGAAATATGTGGATGTTAGTTAAAGGGAAAAAATAACTCCAGACTGGTTTAGGCATGCCCAAACCTCGAAATCCAATCAAACAATAACTGAGGTCAGGTAAAGTTCTTAATACTGGATAGATTCTTTGAAAATTCATATCTCTCTCTCTAGACATCCAAATGAGGGGCGTCTAGTTGACACAAGTCACTAGGAATATCTAGTTTCTTTGTATAAAATTTCATGGCAATTGGACATCATTTGAGCCCTATGTGATAGGATTCATTTTTGGACCAAGTGAACAGTGCATCAGACCAAAATCAAAAAATTTGCCAAATTTAAAAATTCATCAAATATTCTGTAGACCTCCAAAAATTATGTTCTTTAGTTTCCCAAAAATATCTCAATAAGCTCTAATTGTATGTCATAGCTTAGATCAAGAAGAGTTCATTTGGATAAAAAGTGATATAGGGTTCGAAATTGGTCAATTATGGTGCCATATGGGATACCAAAATGTCCAAATGGCTTCCCTTGGGGTTTAGCACCTCTTAGGCAAGTCTAAAAGCATAATTAGGACTTGTGTGAGCTGTCCAATTGGTCCCAAACTCCATGCACCTCATTTTGGCCATCTCATCCACACATATGCACAATTGCATAATACCATCAATGAAGCTAGTTTGCCATCATATACTCAAATCATATTCTAATGGCTACATGACATATTCCCTCATTTATACATGACATATTATCATAATTACATATGGTTACATCATTTGACATAAATATGGCCTTAAAGAACCAAAACCATACATTATGTTGTCAAGCTTTCTTCTTCAAGGTGGTTGGCTTCCATTACCTTGCTCTCTTGGTCCACCTAGCATATTAGGACATTTGAGAGGAGGGAATGAGATTTAAAGAATCTCAATAGCTCATCTATCATTCAATCATACATAATGGATGTAAACAAGTATTATAAAATGCATGTATGGTCATGTTGGCATGTGTAAACATTTAAGAGGCATTTTCATCATTTGAAAAAGTCAAATATAACATACAAAGGCTTGCCAAGCAAGTGGATTGGCCTCACCCAATTTCTCGTGGATGTTGGACTTGCCTCACCCATTCTTAAAGAGATTCTTGGACTTAACCATGCTCTTGGGAGCCCATCTTGCTCTTGGGAGACTCTTTGCTTTGTCTCAACCAATTTTAAGGGTTCTTGGCTCATCCTTACCATAGCTAAGGGTTTTTGGCCTCACCACGTTCATGCAAATCCAAGCACACATCATAACCTCATTTTAAAATATAATATGTCATCATGAAATCATGGCATATAAAATTATGCTAGCATACTTTTCATGGCTTGAAATACACATACACACATTCTAAGACAAGCTAAGCACACATCCATGCATGAAAGAAGGTGGAGAGAGCCACCTTGTACACAATC
Source organism: Erythrophleum ivorense (assembly GCA_026724425.1). Taxonomy (NCBI): domain Eukaryota; kingdom Viridiplantae; phylum Streptophyta; class Magnoliopsida; order Fabales; family Fabaceae; genus Erythrophleum; species Erythrophleum ivorense. The sequence continues at coordinate 602,415 of JAIUCV010000481.1, forward strand.
ACACACTTTTCTTCTTGAATCAAGGTTCCCTCTTTTGGCCACACACACACAAAAGTGTGGGGATGGTTTCTCTTAACCTAAACATAATTTGTGGAAGCTAATTTAGGTTCATGGAATTAATTCTAAGGCCACATAACTCACTTAGACACTAACTTGCTCTATAAATCTCATTATGGTTCCATAATTGCACCTAATGAAGCAATACCCCTCAAATAAATTCTAGACTCTATTCTTTCCTTTTAAATATGATTTTTGACTCCTTTTAATCCTCTTGGAGTCACCACACAATTAAAACCAAGAGCCTAACTACATGTTGCTTCTTTACGTCATAATATGAAACATAAAGCACCAACTCACTTTCTATGGGTTCTAAATTTTTCCTAAGGCTTCCCCTCATTTTCATTCATCATATATGACTCAAGAATGGGTTTAGAAAATTTTAAAACTATCCCTAGCTACACTAACTCCTTTTAGTTGAGGCTATAGAGAAAATGGGGCTTCTTAGAGTTTGCTTTATTTTCTCAAGGGAGGATGCATGTGGGGAGCTTCTTAGGGATCTTGGGAGCTCATTTAAACTCTTATTTAGGCTTAGGAATCATCATACAAAATTATATTTCACAAGGTGCAATTGAAACCCTAGAAATTGCATCTTAAAATCTAATAGGTTTTTGTTAATTCCCTTTGCATATTCATAACCTTCATACTCTTTTTCCTTAGATTCATCCTTGGTTCTGGCTAAAAATCAAGTCCTCCTAGGGTTTGTCATGTTAGGTGAAATGGAGGAGGAGAGGAACCAAAGGTAGCAACTATTGGAAGAGAAATTACCTAGTTTTCTTGCTTTTTCTCACTTGAATCTTTCTTTCTCTAAGCTCCTTTCTTCAAATCTGAAATTTCCTCTTAATATCTCCCTTAAAACAGATTTGAAAACTTTATTTTAATCAAATGAAATAAAGGAGAATGGAGGAGAGGAGGTTTGGATGGAAGAAAGCATAGAAAACTACCAAGAATCCATACCTTTTTTTATTTTTCTCCTCCTTTTCTCCCCCTTCTTGTGAGCCTAAGAGAACAGATCATACTCTGTATTTTGGGTAGAAATTTCGTGCTTATGAAGATGGGAGAAGAAAGGAGAAGTGTGTGGGAGCTTATAGAAATACACTTTTTCAAAAATTCCAATTTTATCCTTTCGTAATAGCAACTTCGTTTCGACTTCGTTTTAGCTCCTTTTTGAGAACCATCTTTTCCATTATAAAATTTAGGTTCCTAATTTAATAAAATGCCTCTAGAATCACTCAATTTGAAGCTAAAACCTTACCGAACGAACCGGTCAAAGTTTAGGTCAACCTACATCGAAAAATGTTCACCAGAGGGGATTTAACTATCCTGGGGCTTCCTATAGTTTTTAGGACCTCTGAGAACCCTGGGCAACTCAAAACTTTCATTTAAAAAACCCTCCTATATGATTTTTCAAAAGTTACACTTATTTACAAAAATACCATTACGTTTCATCAATTTTTCATAAAAAATTGTTTCTTTATTCTAGCTCTGTTTTTCTTTCCGTCTGAGTCTGGGATTCTCATTTTTAGAAGTCTAGAATGCTTCCCAAATTTTTGCGACCTTAACTACATCATTTAGGGGGACTTCCTTTTGTATCCAGTGAACTTTGTTTGTTTACAGAGAAACTGTAGATTCTGTTTCTCACGTTTTCAGTGGTTTTCAAAGAATTGGATGTTACAAAGAAGGTGGTGAGAAACCTAACCTCCATGGGACCTCCAAATTTGCTTCTTGGGTGGCTTGTTTGTTTTTTTTTTGCAAAATAGGGAGTGGCTAAACTAATTTTTAGGGTTCAAGTTAGGTCTTGGGCTGACCCTAAGGCCCAATTCTAAGTGGGTTTAGGTTTATGCTTTACTAGGCCATGGGTTTCATGAATTGGGCTGCAAAATTTCTAGTATTTTAGCAAGGTTTAGGGCTTCTAATTCATTAAACTGAATTGGGCCATTATTAGATGATTTCTCTTAGGTTAAGTCTCATAATAAAAAGTTAAGCTTACACCTAACATCATTGGGCTCTATTAGTCCCTATTCATAACCTCCTTAAAATAATTATAGGCATAAATTAAGTTCTAACCTAATTGAATCTTAGACCTACATTAATTGTTTATTTCTCCATAAACTCCTATTCACATAGGTTTGCCTAATTATTCCATAATAATTATTCTTAATTAGTCTAAACCCATGATTAATACCCTAATTAATTTTGGGGTGTTGCAATAAACATTTAATGTTTGCGCCTTGTAATTAATGAATAAGACAAGAACCCAGGTATCTAAGGCCCAATACTTAGGAAATAGGCCCAAATGGACCAAAGGTCCTTTAGGTTAGCCTACTACCACTTGAACCTCAAAACTTTTACAGCCGCCCTAATTATTTTAGAGACAAAATACTTGTTTTGCAAAAGCGAAGAGCATTTTCACACATACAAAGGTAGCTAGGGTTTCACCACCATTTTGGCTTTGATTTGCACACTTAGAGAGAGATTTAGCCAAGATAAGTTATATGAAAGATAATCCTTACATCTTCCTTTTCATTCTAGTATGATTAGTTTCTTGTTTAATGGATTTTCACCTCAACCATATTCTTGGGAGTCCATCTCACTTTTAGGAGACTCTTTATTTTGTCTCAACCAATCTTAAGAGTTCTTGGCTCATCCTCACCATGACTAAGGGTTCTTAGCCTCACAACACTCAAGCAAACCCAAGCAAGCATCATAAATATCATTTAGAAACATAATGCATAATCATGATACCATGGTATATAAAATCATGCTAGGATATTTTTCATGGTTGAAAACATACATACACCCATTCAAGACAATATAAGTACACACCTATGCATGAGAAAAGGTGGAGAGAGCTACCTTGGAAGCAATTATATACTTTTTCCCTTGAATCTCCCTTCCTTGCTTCAGCCACACACAAACAAATGCATGGAGAAGATTTTTCTTGGCCTAGGCACAATTTATGGAAGCCAATTAGGTTCATAGACTCAATTCTAAGGCCATACAATTTGCTTAAACACTAATTTGGTCTATAACCTCATTATGGTTTCATAATTGCACCTAATGAAGCAACACCCCTTAAATAAATTATAGGCTCTATTCTTTCTTTTCAAATATGATTCTTGACTCCTTTTAAGCCTCTTAGAGTTATCACACAATCAAAACCAAGAGCTTAACTACATGTTGCTTCTTTACGTCATAATATGGAACATAAAGCACCAACTCACTTTCTATGGGTTCTAAATTTTTCCTAAGGCTTCCTCTCATTTTCATTCATCATATATGACTCAAGAATGGGTTTAGAAAATTTTAAAACTATCCCTAGCTACACAAACTCCTTTTAGTTAAGGCTATAGAGAAAATGGGGCTTCTTGGAGTTTGCTTTGTTTTCTCAAGGGAGGATGCATGTGGAGAGTCTCTTAGGGATCTTGGGAGATCATTTAAACTCTTATTTAGGCCTAGGAATCATTATACAAAATCAAATTTTCTAAGGTGCACTTGAAACCCTAAATTTTGCATCTTGAAAGTCCATGACCTTTTCTTAAATTTCTTTGCATATTCTTACTCTCCTCCCTTTCATGGAATTCACCCTTAGTTCTCCTTAAAATTCTAGCCCTCTAGCATTTATATACATGGGGCAAAATATGGAAAAGAAGGGGGTGGAGTAGCTACCATGGGATGCAAGATTTACCTTGTTTTCTTGCTTTTTCTCACTTGAATCTTGCTTTCTCCAAGCTTCTCTCTTCAAATCCAAAATTTCCCCTAATTTTCTCCCTTAAAAGAGATTTATAAACTTCATTTTAATCAAAGGAAACAAAGAAGAATGGAGGAAAGGAGGCTTGAATGGAAGAAAGCATGAAAAACTACTAAATTTCCTTACCTTAAAGCTTGAATTTGTCCTCCTCTTCCTCTTCCTCTTAGGCGCCACCCTCCCTAGGGTTTTTCTATGGTTTAAGACAAAAAAAATAGTGGGCTAAATGAGGGAGGAGATGAGGCGCCACTTATATATAGGTGGGAGGAAGAAGACTTTTCAAAAATTCTCATTTTGCCCTTCGTTTTTGTCATTTTCATTTCTAATTCGTTTTACCTATTTTTTGAGAACCATCTCTTCCATTATGAAATTTAGGTTCCTAATTTAGTAAAATGCCTTTCGAATCACTCAAGTCGGAGCTAAAACCTTCCTAAAGGAACCTATCAAAATTCAAGTACACCAACGTTGGAAAATGTCCACCGGAGGGGATTTAACTATCCCGGGGCTTTCCATGATTTTTAGGGACTCTGAGCACCCCAGAGAACTCAAAATTTTCATTTAAAAAGCCTTCTTGTGAGAATTCTAAAATTTGCTTAAAATTACAAAAATGTCATTACGTTTCATAAGTTTTCCATAAGAAATTATTTCTTCATTCTAACTCCATTTTTCTTTCTGTCTAAGCCTGGGGTTCTCATTTTTAGGAGTCTAGAATGCTTTCCAAATTTTTTAGGACCTTAACTATTTCATTTCGGGGGACTTCCTTTTGTATCAAGTGAATTTCATTGTTTACGAAGAAACTATACATTACGTTTCTCACGTTTTCTCTGGTTTCCAAAGAACCAGATGTTACACGTTACATGGGTGGCGTTACTTGGGGTGCCCTATGTATATAGGTGGGACGAATGAAGACTTTTCAAAAATTCACGTTTTACTATTCGTTCTTGGCATTTTCATTTCTAGCTTGTTTTAGCTCTTTTTTTTAAAACTATATTTTTTTATTATAGAATATAGGTTCCCAATTTAGTAAAATGCCTTTGGAATCACTCAAATCGAAGCTAAAACCTTCTCGAATGAATCCATTAAAGTTCGGGCACACTGACATTAGAAAATGTCCACCAGAGGGGTTTTAATTGTCCCAGGGCTTCTTATGGTTTTTAGGGCCTCTAAGAATCCTAGAGAACTCAAAAATTTTATTTAAAAAACCCTCCTGTGTGAATTCTAAAATTTTCTTAAAATTACAAAAATGCCATTACGTTTTGTAAAATTTTCATTAAATTTTGTTTCTTTATTCTAGCTTCATTTTTCTCTCCGTTTGAGCTTGGGATTCTCATTTTTAGGAGTCTAGAGTATTACTCAAATTTTTTGGGACCTTAACTAATTCATTTCGAGGGATTTGCTTTGAAAACGTTCTCGTTTCTATCATTTAATGAAAACTGGATATTACAAATTATATGTCCCAAATTCAATTAAAAAAAACAAATCAAAGATATAAATGCATGCCTCAGCTAGCTATGCCTAGGATACGAGGTATTCTTTGTCTTCCCAAATATCAAGGAGTTACCTCTAGTTGCCTTAATTGAGTTAGGAGTAATGCTTATTTCTTTCACCCATAACCATTGAACATTTGGGATGAGTAGTCTTTTAACATATTTTTATACTGAAAATTCAAATACCAAGAGATGGTCAGGTTCTTTTAATTATTTAAATGCTACTTAACCTTTGCTAACTACTTTCAGCCTTCAAAATTCTTCAAATACCTAATATAGATCAAACTGATGAAGCAATGAGAATTTCATATAAAGAAAAGTAATTTTGGCATTATAATGGATTCCTTTAAAGACAAAATTGAAGAAAAAAGAGAAAAAAGGAGAAACAAATGTTCAAGGAATGTCATTGGAGAAAGACAAGAAAAGTCATAGAAAAAAGAAATCTTTGAAAAGGGAGCTCCTATGAAATAAAATTTGAGAAAGTAAAAACTCCTAAAAGGGAGATCCACCTTAGCATACAATCAAGGAGGAAATTTCTCAAAGAAAAGGTCCATGTTGAACAAAAAGTCAAAAGAGAAATCTTCCAAAGGAGAATTATGTTAAACGGGAATTGAAACAAAAAAATGGTCCTCTAAAATGAAAGTTTGAGCTAAATGCTAAGAGCCAATAAGTCCTACTAAGATTGTAAGACCACTAAAGTAAAATTCTCATTGTGAACTCATATGAATGTTTTGGCCTTTACACCTTCCTTTTTTTAAGCCACAATTTCACCTATTAGAAAACATTACAACCTTAGGATATCTTCTTTTGTTGAGTGAATTTTGAGTATAAAATCCTGTTAAAATAATAGGAAAAGAAGACTAATAGGAGACTTGATAGGGGCATGTTAATTTTTGAGATTAATAGATTTTATTTCGTAACCATTTACCAAGGCTATATTATAAGTATCAAAAATCCTTGTTGAGGTTTGGCTTGTTTGAAAATAATTAGGGTAAAATTTTCTTGAAAAGAATGATTTTAAAGTTAGAATAATTGAAATTGGAGCAAAAAATTTGATTCATAGCAAATTCTTTTACTTATATCAATTATTTCTTTCAAAAGGAATTCAAATCTAAAAATAAGTCTTGTTCTATCCTATCAAATTTATTTTCTTGGTGTTTCACTTCTTTATCATTCAAAGGAGAATACTTCTAGTCTAGATTGGGGCATTTTCCCATCCTGTTGTGTAATATCTATCCTTTGGTCATTCCACTTCTTTACTTCAAATTATCTTATTTGACCATATGCTGCACCATTCCTTGCACTCCTCTGATTTTAAGGTCCCTTTTCTTTCCAAGCTTATGAGTTTGTGTCCTTTAATATATGACTGCATTGATATTGTTAAATAAAGTAAGAGTGAATTTTACTTATTGACCTTTCAAGTATTAACAATGAAGAATTGATAAGAGAAAACTATCCAGTTAATAGTCTTAAGTTGAAGGAAAATAAAATACCTTAAGAAAACTCATTTAGAAATAAGAAAAGCAAGAATCACATATCTTCTTAGCTCTATATACTCTCTCAGGGGTAGTTTTAGCTAACCAAAAGCCATCAATAAAATCTCTGTCCTAGTGACAAAGTGCAAATTTGGTGAAATTACCAAAACCTCCAATGTTCTCACTAAGGTTAGTGAAGAGCCAACATGAGAAATTTTTCCACATGCAAATGGCCAAAAACTCTACATTTTACAAATTTTGAGATTATTTTCAGTCCTTAAGCAGATCAGAGCACATTCATACTATTTCTTATGATATTAATATGGACATTAAGCTTGATAAGATTGTGAAAACTTATCCCTTAAACATCAGGGGATAGGTTTAATGCCTTGTCATCTTAATGAAAAATTAAAGTAGAATTTTCTAATTAAAGTCACCAGAATCCTTGTCTAAGTATGCTTGTGCTAACAGCCACTTCTTTTCTGAGCTTTTGTGCGTTGGCCTTTTAAGACAAAGGATTCTGTTGATCATCTTAGAAACTCTTTTTACTAAAAAGATCATAGACAAGGAATTATTGTTGTCCAGATAATATGATAGTAGCAACACTTTCTGATACACAGGATTCTCAAAAGAAGCAAATGTAGAGCATACTAGTGTATAGACAAGATAATCATAAAAGATCTACTGATAAAATATTTTAGAAGATAAAGAAACTTAGAGTAAAGTCATAGAATTTATTTCAAACTTTGTATACAAGGGGGGAGAAAGGCCTCTTGTTTTTTTTTTCTTTCAGACTAAAAGGTCCTTCTTATAGAGAAGGAGAGGAGAAACAAGACAAACATCTTTTACAAAAGAAAGAACACCCTGGCCTACAGACTTGATGGAAAGAGACATTTTCACATGCAAAATAATATAATGCTGATAATTATACAATAAAGTATGAGTTGGAGGATAAGCTTCAGGATAAGGCTTATCCATTCTTGATTAATGGAGACAAGTAGGGGTTGTCATCAGTGGCTGGAGGATAAGTTTCAAGATAAGGCTTATCCTTTCTTGATTGGCTCATGTGATGGAGACAAATTGGGGTCCTCGTCAGTGGAATCGTTAGGGTCCTTTGGAGACTTTTTGAAATAGGAGGTGAACTATTCTTCAAATTCTTTCAAAATAATAGGCTCATACGGATCCTATGAATCTTGCATTATTGTGTCAGAAGGTGGTTGTATTGTTGAGGATGATGAGGCTCCAGGGTCCTGAGAACTGGTTCCTATGAGGAATTTGATCATCTATTCTGGAGTCCATTGTTCTGTGTTGGGCAGATCTAGTTCTAGAAGCCTAGGTTCTCCAGGGATAAATTCTCCAGGGTATGATCCCAATGAAGTACAAAATATGAATGGATTAGGCTTATAATTATTAATTTCACATAAAAATAATTTTAAAACCTTTAGGCATCAGATGATTATTTTGGCCAGTCCAAAAAGGTATTTTGTAACACCATAAATTCTATCTCATTTTATGTCATTCATAAGCTTCACCTCATTATTTCCATGAGAGCACATGAAAAAGGGAATGAAAATAATGGTTTTATTTGCGTTGTGTCATACTTAAAAATTCCATTCGAGGTCATGTGGACCGTGTGAGCTCATGCTATATATTCTCATATTTAAATACATCAATACAACTCATTTCCATCTCAAAATCATGCCCACAACTCATAGAAATCGAAATGGAGCATAAAAAGTGGCTATTTAAGTTCGGCTAGGTTTGGCCCTCTTTCTGACCAAAGTTTGGAAATTCATAACTAAATCTAGAAAAATTCAAATCATGCAATATTGGTCATTTTGGGAAACTATGGATGTCTAATTTACACTAAAAATACTTCCAGAGCATAAAACTTATCACAGAGGACTTTTGACATCCAAAAAGGTTCAGAGGTCGCTGCTGCCTGGGCTGCAGTTTCAGATTACTGATACAAACTTCTAAAATTCATAACTACTTATATAAAAATCGAAATCAACAAATTCGGTCATTCTGGAACGCTAAAAATCTTAAATTTATGTTAAAAATAATTACAGAATGAAACAAATATGTTTAGTCAGCTGGCCCTATGAAACAGTAATCGGACTCATGGGGCACTACTGGTGCTGACAGTTAACTTCAAACATGCAAAACTCACTGCTCAGACCTCCAAATGAAGTGATCTCAGTGACCACAAAAATCTTATGACATCTAGTTTATGCATGTAAAATTTCAAAACTGCCAGTATGAACAGTACCATACCAGAATCCATGAAAAATTCCAACTTTAAAAATTCATCAAATATTCTCTAGGTCTCCTAAAATTATGATCTTTAGCTTCACAAAAAGCTCTTAATGAGACCTAATTACATGCCAAGTTTCAGGGCAAGACTAACTCATTTGGCCAAAAAATGGCATAGGAATCCATTATGGTCAATTTTGACTACATATTGGGTACCAAAATTGCCAAATGGATTTCCCTTGGTCTTAACACCTTTTGGGCAAGTTTAAAAGCATATTTTAGACTTCTGTGAGCTGTCCAAATGGTCCCAAACCTCATACATCTCATTTTGGCCATTCAACCCATATTTATACACATTTGCATCAAACTTTCAATTTGCTTAACTTGGCATTACATACCCAAATTCATTTCTAAAGTTCATACATCATATCCATACATGTATACATCACATAATATCATATTTACATGTGTCTCAAGGGTCATGTGCCATTTACAATAATCATATACATCATTATGGCTTAAAAAGGGTAAAAGCTAGACATATGAATGTCAATCTCTCTTCTTCAATGTTGTTGGCTCCCATTAGCATATCCACTTGGTTCACCTTGCATGTTAGATCATTGGAGAGGAGGGGATGAGATTCAAAGAATCCCAATAGCTCATCTCCCATTCCATCACATATAATATGTGCAAGCAAGTTTCATATATGCATGCATGGAGAAAGTAGAAATCATAGGTATTTTAAAGCAACTTTGGCATGTGAATTAATCATGCAAGACATTCAAGAGCTCACTAAGTGTTTGGATTGGCCTCACACTTCTCCTCATGGATTTTGGACTTGCCTCACCCATTCTTTAAGCACTTTGGACTCAACCATACTCTTGGGAGCCCACTTTGCTTTTGGGAGACTCTTTACTTTGTCTCAACCAAGCTCAAGGGTTCTTGGCTCATCCTCACCAAAGGGAAGAGTCCTTGGCCTTTCCACACTCAAGCAAACTCACACAAACATCATGTAATCATTTGAAAACATAACATAACATCAAGCATCATGGCATATAAAGGCATGCTAGCATACTTTTCTTAGCTTGAAAATACACATACACACATTCTAAAACAAGCTAAACACACATCCATGCATGAGAGAAGGTGGAGAGAGCTACCTTGCATAATTTTACACACTTTTTCCTTAACTTTCAAGCCTCCTCTTTTAGCCACACACCCACAAGTTGGTGGAAATAGTGTCTCTTGGCCTAGACACAAATTATGGGAGCCAATTAAGTTCATCAAACAATGTCTAGGGCCATGCAACTTGCTTAAACCCTAGATTACTCTATAACCTCCATTATGGTCCATATTGGCACCTAATAAAGCAACACCCCTCAAATGATTTCTAGGCCTCATTCTTTATTCTCAAATATGATTCTTGACTCCTTTTAAACCTCTTGGAGTCATCATATCATTAAAACAAAGGGCCTAACATCATATTACTTCCTTAGGTCACAATATGGAACCTAAAGCACCAACTCATTCTCTAAGCTTCCTAAATTTTTTCCAAGGTTTCCCCTCACATTCATTCATCATATATGACTCAAAAATGGGCTTGAAACAATTTAAAACTCTCCCTAACTATGCCATCCCTACTTGGCCGAAACTTAGAGCATAAATGGGATTTCATGGCTTCTTGATTTTTCCTTGATGGGAGAACCATTTAGGGAGATTGTTAAGAGTTGTAGGAGGTCAAGGAAACACTTAAATAGCCAAGAGAACTCATAGATTAAATCAATTTTTACAATCCCCTTAAATGCTCTACACTTTTCTAACTTTTAGGTTCATGACTTTCCATGGGGTTTTGTTCATTTTCATGGAGGAAAAGGCATATGGGGGACCTCTTAGGGATCTTAGGAACTCAAGCAAACACTCATCTAAGATAGGGAATTCATGGATCAAAACAAATTTCACAATGTCTCCATGAATCCATCACTTTTCTATCTTGTGTTTTCATGCTTCTTTCTTTGATTTCTTTGCACCTACTTGCTTTTCACACTCCAAAATCTATGAATCTCCCTTGCTAGGACCAGAATTCATCTCCCTTTGATTGGGCTCTATATGGGACGAAATTATCACAAGGAGAAGGGAAGAAGAAGCATGGAAGATAACAAGTTACTTTAATTTCCTAGCTTTTCTCAAGAGCTCTCTTCCTTGCTTCAACTCTCTCCTTGAATTTCGAAATTTACCCCTCTGTTCTGGGCTCAAAACAGAACCAAACACCTCACTAAATCCATAAGAAGAGAGGAGGAAAGGAAGGGAAGAAGTTTTCTAAAGGGAAGAGCAAAAGTTTCCATGAATTCATAACTTTCTCTTGGCTTTTCTTTTTCCCTTAAGCTTGCTCTTGTGCACCACTCTCTCTCTCTATTTTTTGGGCAGAAATAGAGCATTTTACTCAGAGAAGCTGCTGGAACGTGGATAAGAAGAAGCCAAAAGTCACTTTATGTAACTTTTTACTATTGCATTTTAGTCCCTTTTCTTGGCTTTTTTATTTTAGGCTCATATTAACTCCTTTTTAAAATCTATCTTTTCCATCATATTCCTTAGGCTATTAATCATAAGAATTGCCTTTGGAATCATTTAAAAAGGATCTGAAACTATTCCGAACATTCGATCAACGTTTTGGTCAACCTTTGCCAAAATTGCTCATCGGAGGGGTTTCAACTGTTCTGGGGTTCCCATGGTTTTCAAGGCCTCTAAGAACCCCGGAAAGCTCAAATTTTTCATTTAAAAAGCTCTCCTGTGAGTTTTCAAAATTTTCCAAAAATTATAAAAATACCCCTACTTTCTTCAGCAAATTTTTTGAGCTCTTTTGGCTCTAGTTTTTGTGCATTTCAAACCTCAAATCCTCATTTTCTAATATCTAAAACTTTATCATAATTTTAGTTGGCCTCAATTCCTTCTATTTTGAGGACTTCCTTTTATATTTGGCCCATTTTTGACGTTTACGGAGAAACCGAACATTGCGTTTCTCACGTTTACGGAGAGACCGGATGTTACATATTCCATTCATATGCATGATTTCGAGTGAGGAGCATGTTCTGTCTGTTGATCCAGTAAGGACGGTGAAGGATGAAAATGCTGGACACTTATTTGTCAAATATTTGCTAAAGGTTATGACGATGAATGAGACAGTCAAGCTCAGAGCGCCACTAAGGTAATGGAGAGAACCATTCTAGTAGGGTCCACAGATTGGAGTCCCTATTTTCAGAGGTGGTGAGGTGTTGGAAAATCATAAGTGGTGGAAATGCGATAGCACCTGAGTAAAAGGTAGTGAGAGCCCAAAGATACCAGAGGGCATTGTAACATTCAATTTTCTGAAAATCCAAGAAAACGTAAGGAAACGCGAGAAACGTAACATTTGATTTTTCCATCAACGTACGAAATTCACCGGATATGAAAGGAAGTCCCCCAAATAGAATAAATTGAGGTCTAATAAAATTAGAATAATATTCTAGATCATAAATAATGATGAGTCAAGGCCAGAGGTGCCCTAAAATTGGGGCTAAAATAGATTAAAAAAAAGATCAGAAAAAGGTCCTGAAGAGCCTCCAAAGTCAAGTATGAAGGAGCCAGGGACTAAAATGCAAAGAAAAGTTATATGTCAGGAAAAATGTATAAATTGCCCTAAAGTTCAGGGAACCCTAGTTTCACCCTCTATTCGTGGCTTTAAGCACGAATATCAAAAAATCGAGCAAGAATCTCAGAAATCTGTGACCCACGGTTAAACTCAGTTTGATTAGACGGGTCCAATGATGCCAAATTGTCCGGATCGCCGAGCGGGATCCGGTCTGGGATCTGGTTAGCCCGATCAGTAGCCATGAACAAAATAGAAAAAGAAGTTGTAACAACTATAGAAATAAAAATAGCTAAAGGGTTAAGAAACTTTGAAGGAGTTTCAGGGATAGAATCGCAGTAAAGGAAAAGTTTATAGCACAATCGTAATATAGAACGGTGAAAATTACACCTATAGACCCCGGTGTCCGATTGACACCGAAATTTGTGAGGATTGAGGTTAAGGGCCCCTGAACCATGTTTGAAGCTTAGTATGGCCAGAAAGTAAAGGAAATAATATTTGTAAATTTTAGAAAGTCTAAAGGTATGTATTGTACCGTAAAACCTTAATTGAGCCCAGACACCGATGTTAGACTGTGGTAAGGCCCAATAGTTAATTCTAAAGGCCCGATAAGAGAAAAGAAGATATGATTAGGGTTTTATAGAAGATGAAACCCAAATATAAATATAGAATGAAAGGAAAAGAAGAAAAAGATTTTAGTTATTTTAAAGAATTAACCATAGTTAAGTTAGAAACTAACTATGGTTGAGTTGAAAGTTGACCATGGTTGAGTTAAGAAATTAACCATGGTTACTCTCCATAACTTAAGAGCTAAGGCAAGGCTTCCAAGTGTGTGGCCAAGAATTTTTGGAAGAAGATATTTAGTTATGAAATTGGAAAATCAAAAGAAAAAGGAATGGAAGGCTAGGATTTGATCTTGAAAAGGTTGATCCAAGGGTCAAATTTAGTATGACCATTTAATTTCATTAGATTCATCTTCTTCACCTCCATTCCACCATTTTCATGCCACACACAAGGAAGAAAGAAAGAAAAATGTGAAGAGAGAGAGAGAGGGAGAAAAAGTGGAAGATGAAGTGAAAACAAGCAAAACTACCACCATTCTTCACCAAATTTCTCCATCTTCTCCATCCTCCAACCATTTCTTCCAAAGGGCAGCTGCATATTCATCTTTTCTTCAAGGTGAAATGTTGCTCTAAGTAGGAAAAGAAAGGATTTTAGTGTGAGAAAACTAAAAGAAGCAAGGCTTAAGCTTAAAGAGTAAGTTTTCTCCATCTTATACTTGTAAATCATATGCTTTAAGCTAGTTTTGTTAAACCCTAGCTATGAGTTATTTTTAGAAAGCATATGAATCATTAGAAATGGAGTTTATATTTTAAATATGAAGGCCTTGAAATGATGTTTATATGTTAAACATGAAGGCCATATGAGCTTAGTTATTGCTGTTATGTGCTGAGACTTTGGAAAAGACAAAGATTGTAATTTTTGGGAAAATAGAAGGCATGGGGAGATGCTGTCCGAATTTTCCCAAAATTTTTATGGTGTTTTCTTAATGTCTTAAAGTCATGTATACCAAAGTTCAAGCCTAAAACATAAAGGAAAAGGCTATGGAATATTTAGAACCAAAGAAACTCACTTTGAGCCTAAAATGGAGCTAGATTATGTGATGACCAAAACGTGATATTGGGGGTGGAATTTGATGATTTTATCCATTCCAATGGATTCAAAAGGATGTTTTTAGCTAGGAATACCTATGGGAAAGCCCCAAAACTCATGGGATAAAATTCCTAAATTTTGGCCAAGAAAGGCATACTATTCAGCCATAGTGAATGGGAAGGGAAGGAATTAGATTTTTCCAATTCCAATGGTCCCATTATTAAGTTTAAAAGGGTCATCTTACTTGAGAATTTAATGTTTGTGTGTTGATTATAATGAATTATTATTATGATTATAGGGTTTGATATTATTTTGGGAACTCCAAAAGCAAGTAAACCGAGTCCCAAGGATTGAGGAGCAATGTTTGCTAAGGTAGTAGTTTTCCTCTCTCTTTCTTTAAGCTTGTATGTTTGTATAATGATAAGTGGTATGCTATATCAAGTTGTCATTTATGTTATAAGATGAGATATGTATGCTTAGATTGTGCTTGGCCTTGTATGAAATTCCTTGTATTCCCATATGGTATGTGGCACCTTGATGGGCATTATGTTATGTACTTACATGCTTGCTTGTGAATGAGATTAGTTTACTACTATTGAGATGTCATAATCTCACCCTAAATATAACCCATGTTAGGTCTGAGTTAAAGCAAAGAAAGAGCAAAGAATCTGGAGACATAAATCAAGGAGCTTACTTTTATGCACCACATTTTGTTATGTAATTAAATATTTTAGATTACTGCGTGCATGAGTTACGTTATGATGTTGTAAGGTACTCAGGTATGAAATGGAAAGCCATGTATATACCTAACCTTGAAGTAAAAAGAGTATGACTAGCGTGCATAAGATGCAAGAATGCCTGTACTTATATAAAGGCAAAATAATAATAATAATAATAATAATAATAATAATAATAATAATAATAACATGACCAATGAGGGGTAAAACTGTTCAATTTGTTGTATGGGCAACTTTATATGAATTTATATGCACTCTGCTAAGTAAGTATTTTCCCCGTGTAAAGAGTTTAGAGAGCTTGGAATAGAGCCCTAAATTAACCTCATACGATTTTTCTATAATTAAGTATGTATTTTCAAAGTTAGATAAGAATTTGGAAATGACCAAATAAATAGTGATTGTATGAGAAAGTTTTAAAATGAAAAATTTTTATCAGTTCAGGTTTTCGTTGACTTCTCTTAGTAATATATGAGGTAATTGTAGTAGGAAAAGGGTTATAAAATAATGTATGACAGGCATCATCTGTAACTTGGTCTGTGATACGAAGCAAGAGTAAAAAGGGGGTTTGGACATGGTTGAAGGCTGAAGGAATGACATTATAAGGAGAGTCTTTTAGGTAATGGTGGAGATAATAGAATAGAGATTTATGGGTGAGATTTTGAACTTCTGCAGGGGTTGTTGGCCAAGGTTCCCCAGAAGGGAAGTCTTTTTTCAGTTAGGGTTGAGGATAGTGAATGGTACATCCAGAGATAGAATTAGCCATATGGATGAGAGGAACAGGTTTAGCTGGAGTGATGAGACTAAGGGTTCTTAGAGGTCTGGAAAGAAAGTCAGTTAGAATGTTGTGGCGTCCATGGATATGTTCAACTGTGAATTTATAGCGGGAGAACTAGTCTTTCCAGCGGAGTAGTTGTTTATCCGAGAGAATTTCTTTATTAGACTCTAACATCTTAGGGAAGGAGGACTTGTCCATTTGAACAATGAAATCATGTGAGTATAGGTGGAAACTAAACTTCTCGATCCCTCTTTTGACAGCAAGAATCTCTTTGTAGATTGCATGATAATGTTTTTCAGAGTCTTTGGAATTATCTGCTAGCATGGCCACAGTAATACGTCTTTTTGTCAATCTTTTTAATTAGGATAGCACCCCAAAAGTCTTCACTAGCATCTGTTTAGAGGATCTTTTTACCCTTATCAAGAATCTTTAAAGTTAAAGGTACTTGAGAAACTCTTTTGAGGTGTCTCACTACTGCAGTCTGAGCAAGTCCCCAAGGAGGGGGGTCCTTTCGGAGAAGTTTGGACAGCTGGCTTGTATGATTAGACACTTTTGGAATAAAGTCTCTGATAAAATTGATGACCCCGAGAAATTGTTGAATTTCTTTAATAGAGAGATCTTTATCTGGAAAGGTGAGTAATTCTTGGGCTATGTGTGGATCTGGCTGATAATGGCTATTTGAGATATGCATCCCAAGAAATTCGATTTGGGTTTGGCCCAATTGGCTCTTTTTGGAAAAAAGCATTATCCCATATTTTTGTATAAGGCCCAAAAATTATTGGAGAAGCTATTTGTGGTCCGCTTCATTTTTTAAGAAGAGAAGAATGTCATCAATGTAAGCCAGGACACTACGAAGGATGGGCTCAAAAATTTTTGTTATAGCCTTTTGGAATAGAGATGGAGCAACCTTTAATCTAAATGGCATAACAGTCCATTAGTATTGCGCATTAGGTATACAGAAGGCTGTCTTATACCTTTCAGTTGAATGAATTCCAAGTTGCCAAAAGCCTGCCTTAAGATCAAACTTAGAGTAAACTTTGGCTTCTTTAAGCAGAATGAGTTGAGAATTGATCTTGGGTAATGGAAACTTATCATCTTGCAGAAACATATTGAGGGGCGTGTAGCCAATGACTAGTGTCTTTTTGCCACGCCTTTGTTTTGCATGTTTATCCACATAGAATGCTTGACACGCCCAGTCAAATTTTGTAGGTTCAACAAGACCTTGCTGTAAAAAGGCTACACATTCGTCTCTGGCAAGTTGTAGGTCATCAGGATTCATGCTAGGATGAGTTGCTTTTGTAGGATTGATATCCTTATTTTGTTTAAAAGAAAGCTGGATAAAGAAGTCTTAATTCTGCCAGAGAGGTGAAGAGTGAGAGAATTGGTCATGAGACTCTGGGCAGTAAGATATAAATTGATTCCAAATATCTTCATATTCAACAGGAATATTGAAAAGCTCAAACACCTTTGAAGTAGTGGTGTAAGGCTTGAACTGTTATTTATATTAGATCCCTTGAGGAAGGATTTGATGCTTTTTTGCTTGACAGTAGATGTCCATTCCAATCAAGATATCTTGTCTAGGAGGCTACTTCCAAGTACTTTAGTCCAAACTATGCAATTGGGAAAGATCTTAATACTAATTCTTTTCTTGGTAATAAAATCAACCTTAAAAATTTTTCAATCAGTTGCACTAAAGTAATCAAAATGAGTCATACATGCTTGTGGAGAGAGAATTGTAGGATTCATGAGACTTTTAAAAGCACCAGTATCCATATAGGCTATAGCAGGGATAGGCTTATGATACTTGCTCTGAAGAATTTGCATTTGAACATATGGCATTGGAGGTTCTTTCTGCTCAATGAGATTGCAAGATTGGATAGAGTAACTGGGGTGAATGTAATGATTAGAATAATTAGAATGATCAAAATCAGTGGAATCTAAATCTGACAAGGAAAGTCCAGGAAGAGCAAAAATAGTGTTAGCATCAGTATTGTCTTGTTCTGAGAAATATTCTTCAATGTCATCATCAACAAATAAAGGAATGCTAGCTTGAACTTGTTGAAGGAGTTTAATATCCTTCTTGGTTTTGTTAGGCCAGTTTTTTGCAAAATGTCCCTTTTTTCCACAAATATAACAATGGTCTCGTTTTTCATGTTGTGTGAGCCATCGTCTAAAAAATCGAATTGGTCTTTTATGTCTCTTTTTCTTATAATACTTGCGAGACTTGGAGGAATTGGAATAACCATGCTTGTAATGAGATTGTTTCTTTGCTGGGCAAGAGCATTGTGACTTGTCTTTGCATTTAATCTGGAGATAAGGCTTTTTACAAACCCATTGCAAAGCAAGCTTTCCATCCATCATGGAATCAAACATTTTATGTTGTTCACATAATTTTGTAAGAGTAGCCAAAGTCAATTGATAAATTTCTCCAAGAGAGATGTCAGTCATATCTCGTCTGAGAGATTGGATGGCTCTTGAGAGTTCTGGCTGTAGCTCTTCTAGCAAAGAGGCAATAAATGTATGTCTAAGATTAACATCATTGAAACCATTGAGGATATAGTATCGTTATGTCATTCTTTTGTAATGGAAATCAAGATCCTTTTTTCTTTAGGGAGCAACATTTCATTTGGAAGTATTCTTGTTGCTTCTACTTTTCTACAAGATAGAAATCACTAAGGAATTCTTTGTGAATAAGGCCAAGAAGGTCATTAGCACTGCCGACTGTGGTATAGAATTGTTGTCGATATTCTCCTAGACTTTGGAATCATTCTTGAAGAGTACCAGTGAGTCTGCTGGTGAATTCAGTAAGGGTTACGTGAAGATTAGCATTTAGTTGAGTCATTTGAAGATCAATCCATGCTGAAAACTCTTGCAACTTGTCTCTCCATTTATCAGGAGATATATCATCAAATGTGAACTATGGTCCAGTGGTTGGACGAGTTTAGGCTTGTGGAGGATCTGGGAAAGTTGTATGATATAATTGCTCAGCATAGTTTTCATGTTCATCATGGTCAATGTTTGACTCATCATATTCTTCAACATGAGTAGGATTCACCATACATGAAGGTGAGTATTGAATAGGTTCATCGTCTTCAAAACTGATAGGTTCAAGACCAATAATATGTGATTAGTCTGAATTAGAATCAGAAGGGTAAAGGTTGATGGTAGACAATAAAGAGATTGTCCTAGAAGGTTTAGCTGGTTCTATTTGAGGTTGTTTGTTTTTCTGAGTTCGATCAGGATGAACTGGAGGAGTAGCATGTCGTGGTGAGGAAGGGGGAGTATGAATTTGTAAAGGTTTTACAAGAGGGTGCTTTGAAGGTTTTGTCCAGGAGGGTGAAGCTTCTTGGTGTGAAGGAAAATGAGATGGCCTTTGAAGTGGATGGATATTTCTAGGTGGAAGAGGTTGAGATTGGGTTAAAGGTTGCCTAGTTTGAAGCTGTTTAAGCTATGCTAAACTAAGATAATCTTCTTTCTTTCTGAAGACTTCATAGTTCATTTTGAAACATTTGGAATAATTAGCTTCCTATGGGTAAGGTGAATATGGGGGTGATGGATATGGATTATATGAAGACATAAAAGGAGAAGGATAGGATTCATAAATACTTCGAGATTGATTCTGAGCTAGATCTTTTTCAATTTGATTAATCTAAGTTTTGACTTATCAGAGCTCTTGTTCCTTCTGTGTGAAAGCTAGTCCCATATAGCCATGGGTGATAAATCCTTTGAGTTCTGTATCCAAAGAGGTAACCTGCCTTTGAAGGCGATCATACAATTCTTGGATATGAGAAGACAATCCATCGAGGTGAGAATTAGTATGAGCCGTTTGGCTAGAGAGATTCTCAAGTCAAGAGTCAATTCGTTGAAGAACTTTATTTTGAGCCATAGCATTATGAGTATGCCAGTTGAGAACTTCTTCAACTTGTGAGATAGGTCTCATGGCACCGTTAGGTGAAACTTCTGTAGGAACAGAATAAGGCTTATAGGTAACATTTGTCTCAGGGTTAGTTCTTCTGTCCATAGTAGGAAATTCTGAGCCATAAGTTTTTTATGTAGAGGAAAACATCAAGCATGAAATAGGTTAAGGTAGTGCCTGTACCGGATTAATTGGTTTGGGTTGAAGGGGTGGAGAAGGAAGAAAGTTATCATGACCTAATTCCTTAAGGAGATCATAGAAACTGTTTGGCTTGGACTGAAGAGTCTTAATACTAACCCATCTAGATTTTGATGGGTGGTCATCATAATCGGAACTGGTGTTTAACTAATATTGGGAACATTGGCTAAATTTCCAAGATGGTTTAGGTATTTGTTTATTCCAAGGAGAAGCATAAGAATTATAAGGTCTCCAAGCATTGTCCTCAGGTCCTTCCCAGTTTTCGAGATCATCATATCCACAATCAGGGTCTCACATAGAAGGATCATAGTCTCAAAGAAAGTGTCCATTGATTTTGCCAACATAAGCATAAGACCCATCAGGATGAAACCAGTGAATAGGAATTAGTCCTTTCTTTTGGTCCTGGGTGACCACAGGATTGATCATCATAGAATGATTCATTAGTCTTGGGGCTGAAATGGTAACTTTTGCAAATCTAGGTCTCTTGAAGGTTGATTTTACATCCCATCAGAGAGTTTTTCTAGAATAGGAGGAGCAGATGTATTAAACGTCTGTTGTCCCCTATGAAACTCTTTCTCATAGTTGGTAATCCATTCAAGAGGCATTAGTTAAAGTAGATCTTCTGGGGAATCTACTTAGGGATCTAAATAATGGTGGTATTGTCAGGTCTGTCAAAAACCATATAAAGAACATCATCAGTGGTGTTCGGGAAGTGGAGATCAACAGAGTGGTTCTATAGATGGTAGATCATCTGGTGATGGAGAGTGGCTAGGATGGCATCAGAAACTTGTTCAGCACTAATGATCTGGACTTGTACTTTTAGCAGGGTTGGAATAGTGGAATCTGACAATTTTATGTTAAAATTAGGAACTATGGTCAGGATCATGCTTCCACCATTCAAAGTGACAAGGGTAGCTCTAATCAAAGCATTATGGAAGGAGGTGTAAGATGTATCAAGAAGGGAAACACGAGTTGTAACAGCAATCCCTTTTCTTCCATGTAAGGTGAGAACCAATCTAATAGGGCCAAGATGGAGGTGAGAATAGCCTTGATGAATCCAATGAGAAATGAAATTAGTAGGAATTTCCAGAGTAACATATTGTTCAACTTGGGTTGACTGAAGCTCATACTGATCCAGTTTGGTACCTTGGACTATTTCTTTTACTGGAATATTTCGAGGAGAAAGGAGTCTCTAGATACGTCGAGTAAAGGATCTATTTTGATGATAGAGGTGATAAGGATTAAGAAGAGGAGTAACAGATTCTTCAAGTCTAGATTCTTCTGGAATATGGGTAATGTCTACAAGATTATCAATCTGATTAGAAGTATGAGATATACAAGAAGAGGGAATAGATCTAGGCATGGAAAGAGAAGAGGAGAGACGGATAGGTTCATCTATATCGTGAGTAGAAGAAACAGTGGACATGTTTAGGTATACGATCAGTGTTTAATATCTTCTTACTCTCTTTTACTAGCAGATCTAATCCGATTAGCTTGAATTTATACATACACAAAGAATGTATTTCCATTCATGCCAAATTAATTAAAAAAACTAAAAAAAAGGATAACTTTTTTCCTTTTCTTCTTCTTTCATCAATTCATTTTCTAAAAATGTTCAAAATTCAAAATCAATTTAAGAACATTTAAAAATAATGTCTGATCTTTTCCTCTTTCCTTTGAGGTAATCTTATTTGTATAAATAAAAAGATGAAAAAATCAAAATTAATTTAAAGATATTTATAGATAAGACCTCCATCTTCTTCTCCTTTCAGAGTTAATTCTGCTTGCATATGTTGTGCATACCTTGTAAATAAGAAAAAAAAATTCCAAATTTTGAAATACTTAAAAAAAATGTGCATCACACATGCATTGCATATTATCAAGTTCATATAGGGCCAAAGATAAACATAACTTTCACCTTCAAATGAAAAGGAAACTTGTTTTTCATATGCTTCATATATCACATATGTATACATTACATAAAATCATGTTTACATTGATGCAAGTAAAAGCATGAATTTCCATCTCATTAAAATAAAGCATCTCATATGCTTAACATATTTCACATATGCATACATTATGTGGACCTTGGTCACACTAGGGCAAAAAAAATGGTAAAAATTTTGCATTTCACGAAATAAAACATCTTATATGCTTCTCACATCCCACATTTTCATACATTATATGAACCCTAAATTCATACTAGGGCCCAAGAAAAAAACACAAAAACATGCACTTCATGAACTACAACATCTCACATGCTTTATGCTTCTTATATTTGCATACATAGACCTAGATTTATATTAGGGTAAAACTGAGTTGCTAAGTTCAAAAATCAAGTATTCTGCATGCATTACGCATTTCATACAGGTGCATACTTTGCATAAAACTTAAGCAAATAAAAGAGTTTCCAAACTTGGAAAACTTTACATAAAAATTAGATCCTTTAAAGCCTTGCATAGAATAGGAAACCTTAAACCCTACATAGAATATGCACCTTTCAAATCCCTACATAGAATAGGCATTCTTAAAGTTATGCATAGACCAAACACTCTTAAAACCTTATATAGACCAGGCATCCTAAAGCCTTGTATAGATCAGGTACTCTAAAGCCTTGTACAAAGTAGGTATCCTTTAAAACTCAACACATATTAGGTACCCTAAAGCCTTACATAGACCAAACAGTCTTAAGACCCTATATAGACTAGGCACCCTTTAAAGCCCTATATAGACCGGGCACCTTTAAGGCTCTGCACTAACTAAGCACCCTTTTAAAGCCTTATGCAAATTAGGCACGTTTAAAACCTTGCACAGATTAGGCACCCTTTTAAGTCCTACACAGGAAACCTTAAAGCCTTGCATAAACCAGGCACCCTTTTAAAGTCATGTATAGATCAGACACTCTTTTAAAATCATGTATAGATCAGGAACTCTTTTAAAGTCTTACACTAAGTAGGCACTTTTTTAAAGCCTTGTACAAACTAGGCCCCTTTCAAAACCCTGCACAGACAAGGCACCCTTCAAAGCCCTGCATAAACTAGGCACCTTTGAAGCTTTAAATAGAGCCTTACATAGATAAGACACTGAGTGGCTCGTCGCACAACCCTCAAAATAATACTAGGTTGATAAGATATGTAGCGAATGGCACAACCTAGGTCATCTCCCTTGGAATTGGCATTCAATGTCTAATTGAGTTTTCCAAATGTTAAAAGACTTTAAAAATTCCTAAACTAAGGGGGTTTTGATTTACTTAAACTATTCAAAATAAAATTTGAATTAAAATTCCTAATTGCTATCTAATTATATGAATTATGGTCGAAAATAGGCTTGTGACTAGCTTTGGATTCATCCCTTGGTATCCACTATCCTTATCCTAATCCAATTATGATTAATTCTGGTCTAAGAGTTCCTAATTGTGTTCATAACAATTTATCTTGGGCAACCATGCAAGATTCAAGAAATTAACGATCTAACGTTGAATTGAAACCTCACATCCAAATTAAATTGTCAATTCTTGTTTTAGGATCAATGAACACCCAATTTGATTGATTAACTAATTTGATTAGTCTCTGAATCATCCTAAATATTTAATTAACCAACTAAACATTAAGGAATCTTCAAATTAAACAATTAAGCACATAATCTCACTCATGTATTTTATCGAACACCTTCGAAGCATACATGGGAATTCAGATAATATTGAAATTAATCAGATCAATTAATTAACAAAAATACTTCCTAATTAGTGTCTAACCAGCCACTAATTATAATTACACAAATTCCCTATCAAATATAACTTAACCAAGAAAATAAATGAAAGAGAAAAAGTATAGGAAAAATAAAGAAATTCTTAGCCAAAATTTCTATGTTCATCCATGGATTCAAGCTTCTCCAAGGCTTCCTCCTAGCTAGCCTCAAGATGGAGATTAGAACTTCATGAGATGTGGAGATGGATGGAAGATGGAATATGGCGTGAAAGATGGATGATGATTGGAATGGGTGACCGAATGAGTGAATAAATGATTGGTCGAATAAATAGGCAAGGGTTTGCTAAGATTTTAGAGACGTGAGATGGATGAATTGTGAATGGACTAGGATGTTTGAATATATGGAGGCGTGTGGAATAATGACTCTGCCCGAGTCCTCTGAATCATGAGATCACATGGCTTCATCTCTTTATTTAAGTGATCACATGCCAGCTCATTCTTCTTGAACCCACAGCTCGTTTTCATGTGCTCTCTTCAGCTCTCTCCATGCATTCATTCTTCCTTCTTGTGCATATGAATATGGACCCCACTTTCTTTTATTTTATTATATTCCATGTCCCTTTCTACTATTTCTGCAGCTTCTTCGTTTGTTTTTCACATCCCATGCAAGGTCCTACTCTCCCTCATCTCCTCTGCTTAAGTTCAGCATCCTTTCTTCAGCTCTCACCCAGGCACAATGTTTCTTCTAGCTTAAACCCGCAGCTGCTTCTTCATTTGTTTCCACGTCGATTTCTCTGTTTGCATGAATGTGAGTTCACGAGATAGCTTCAGCATGGTTTCCACGTTGTTTCCTTCTTACTTCTCTCTGACGTTAAAACTCAAAGCTTCTTCCACATCTTTCTTCACATTATTTCAACTCGTGATTATCTTCTTCTTTTCCAGCTAGCGTTTTCTCAGCCTTCTTCACCACGTTCTGCCCAGTTCAGCATTGTTCTTCCATGCAACTCAAGCTCTTTTCTGGCATCTTTTTCTCCTTCCATTTGCTAGAGGCTTCTTCCACGTTGTTTGCTCGTTACTGTTCTCAGCTCAGCTCTTGCAGTAGCCTCCTCACGTTATTCACATTGACAGTCTTCAGCTCTCATGCATCCAGCCCACATTGCTCCTTCAACCAATAGCTCGAGCTTTCATCACATTCTGCCCGAGTTTAATTCCTCCAGCTCCTGCAAGCTTCGACGTCAGCTCTGCTCAGCTAGTTCTCTTCTCATTTAACTCAAAACTCTCCACCATTGACACTTCTTCCAGCTTCTATTCTGCTCTCTTTTCTCCAACCCTTTCATTCTCAGCTTGCCTTCAACTTGGTGTTTCACTCCTCCAGCTCGTGTATGAATTCTTCCACATTGGCTGCCTCTTCTTTAAGCTCCAACTTACACTTCTTCTCATATCACATGTGCTAGTTTTATTGTTGCCACGTTGAGAAGTCCAGCCTATAGCTTCTCATTTTCGTTCATTTTGTAGCTTCTCACATGTTGTTTAGCTCTCAACTCTAAGAACCCATAGCTTTTCCAACTGAACTTCTTTTCCATGAATTAATTCAACCTATGGCAAGCTTCTTCTTGAGTCATGCATGTATGTGATGATCACATGACTTCATGTAAGTGTGTGGGTTGCATGGAAAAGTTCATTCAAACTTTAATTCCCATTGAAATTCTTGAAGCTCTTGAGATTGCACACTAACACATTTAAGGCCCATCTCTTCTCTTGTTTTTCTTCAATTTAATTTTCTATTCAAAACTTCAATTACATATTAAAATTCTGCACAAAGAAGTGAGAAAAATCAAATAGGAATATTCACAAAAATTATTTAAGATAAATTTATGCATTAAAATCCAATAATTTGTAACTTAATTCTTCAAATATAGAAAATGGCTACTAAAATCAAATTTCATCTAATTAGACCCTTAAAGCCATATTTGGATACTAAAATGTTTAAGTTAAAAGGATTAAAATGTATAAAAATCATACTTATCAGACACCCTTTTAAAGCTATGCATAGAGCAACCACCTTTAAAACTTGCATAGATCATGCACCCTTTTAAGCTTGCACAGACCAGATACCCTTAAAGCCCTGCATAGACTAGATACTCTTAAGCCCTGCATATGCTAAGCACCTTGAAGCCCTGCACAGACTATATACCCCTTTAAGCCTTACACAGATCAGGCATCTTAAAACCTTACATAGACTAGGCACCCCTTTAAGCACTGCATAAACTAGGCCTGCACTCAATAATCTTGTATTGACAAGCACTTTTCAACATCTATACTTTTTCTCATGTTTCAACATTTTCAGGTAAGTTAACTCACTTTGATCTATTAGCTCCCCAAACAAAATATATGTTTCTATCTTTACTTATTCTTAAGCTAAAGATATTAAAAACTGTATTTTCAATCTTTTTACTTAAAAAATAAGTAAAGAGGGGCAATCTATCAATATCATATTTTGTTTGTATTGCTTTGCTCTTTTTGTAAGTTAAATTCAATTTGTATTGTCCAGCTATGGTAAAGGGTAGTCTAATCATCCTAGAAAAAATGTATATTCTTATCTTTACTTGTTCCTTGCATAAAAATATTAAAAATTACATTTTTAATTTCTTTGCCTAAGAAACATGTTATGAACAACATATTTTGTTCGAAAGATTCCAATAATAATAATATCAAATTAACAAAAGATATTTAAAAAGGAGAATTTAAAAGGTAATTAAAAGAAATAGAAGGAGAATTCAAAAGAAAAAAGTAAAAGAAAAATGAAGCCAAAAAAAAAGAAAATAATAAAACAAAAAAAGAAAAAAAATAAAATACCTAAGATTAGATTTAAAGCCAAATGATAAAGAATTGACTCATGCCCAAGTAACTTTAATCTATTTCTAAAAGTCCAAAGAACCTAAATCTAAATGGCTTGAAAATAAATAAGAATCAAAATTAAAAAAATTTAAAATGAAAAAAGAAAATAGAAGAAAAAAAAGGGAACAAAACCAAATGGTCCTTTTTGGCCCAATTAACACAAGAAAAGGAAACAAATCAAAACTAAGTTGACCCATGTTAGTTTTTTAGTCTCTATTAACCCAATATTAAAAGCCTAAGCTAAGATGCATATTTTTTGGGCCAATACTCAAAATAGTGATATAGAAAAGAAAAGAAAAGAAAAAACTAAAAGCTACAGCAGAAAGGACGAGTAGACAAATAAAAGTTGAGACCCAGGGCTCGATCAAATACATTGGTGTAGCACGGTCTCTTTCATGTAGGATGAAGACAAACTGGGTAGATTGGTGGAGCAAGCAGTGGGCTCTTAAGGTACGAAAGGAGTAAGAGAGAACAAAGAGAGAGGTGAAGAGAGGCGAAACTAAGAGCAGAGATTTAGCGATGGGGAGAAAGAGGAAAGCAATAAAAACTTGGAGGATTTAGCTGGAGGTTGAGAATTAAACAAAGCTGAGAGGGGAAAAGAGATTCAGTGAGGGGGAGATGATTCAGCTAGAGCTTTTTAGAGGATAAAAGCTAAGAGAGAGGGAGTTGTGAATTAAAATTTTGATTAGAGACCAAGGGGGCTTTTAAGTTTTATTGGGGGCTAGCAGATTTGTGAGAAAGATTTACCATAGGGGGTTTCCTTTTGATTGTGTGATATTTTGAAAGAGAGAGAGACTGATAGGGAGGATTGAAGGCAAGTGAGGATAACGACTAGAGAAGGTTCTAAGTTTACTTGTCTGTTTGGCTAGAAGACTCTCGATTGAACGATGAAGGAGAAAGGATACTCACAAAAAGGAAAATCAACAGGTTTGTGATCTCCTTTTAATGCTAAAATTATGGAGTCATGTATACATTCTTTTTTAGGTGTCAAAATTTAAAGCCTCTTCTTTTTCAATGTGGTCTAATTACATTGTTTATAGACACTTAAATTCAAATTACTATAAATCATTTAAGTAAGGTCTGTTTAGTTTGAGAAAACCATACTTCTTGGATCTGTGTTTTTGGTTCAAACAAGTTTCTACATATTTTTTTGAATATAGGGAATGGTTAAAGTGAATATAGTGGGTCATTTGAATTGGAGTTGAAAATCTTATTATGCTTGTATCTTCATGGGAAATAAGATGGATTTTATATTAAGGTCCCTCTCTCCATTATGTTTTTACCATAAGGTTACATGTCTCCAAAAAGTGGGGATGATGATGGAAGGATGTGTGAAATTAGGTTGATGTAAGATAATACTTTACGTCTGTTTCAACCCTTGACTTATTCTAGAATACCATAGAGATGCATAGGAACCTTGCAAGAATAGGAGTTTATTTCTGGGATAAGTAGGTTGATTCTAAGTGGGAATATTTGGGATATTTGAAAGTGTTCTTGATTTCATTTTTTGATGAAATTTTTTGCAAAAGTAAAAGGTTATTATCTTCATTTTGAAATTGATTATGTCATGCTCTTGAAATGTAATTGCTTCTTCGAATGTTTTCTTTAATGATATGAAGTATGCCTGAAAAGATGATGCCAATTCTATTTGTGCTTAAAGTGGGAATCTGATATGGGGTATAGTCTTATTTCATTAATTAAAATCTATGTATAGTTTCTTTACCTTCTCTTGGTTAGTGTTAAGAGTTAAATGTGTTAAAAGCTTCATTACCCTTTTTGTTCCCTCGACCATAAAAGGAAGCATGTATTATGACCTCTATTTGCATCTAGGCAATTTTGGTATTGACCATAAAATTTTTGTCATATTTTTTGATCAGGATTCTAGTGGATGATGATTAATATCTTTGGTTGGCAAATAGATTTGATTATTTAGGCTAATAATTGTTGGTCAATGTTTGCATAAATGGTTATGATATTTCAATCCAATTTGTGATGTCTTTTTTATTTTGTTTTATTTGTGAAGTTGAGCTATTTCTCTTAAAGTAATCCCCTTATCACTGTTGTTTGCCTTTTGCTGCATATGAGTAGCATATTTGAGGAGGTTCATCATAAGCTAAATAAGGATTGAAGAGAAGACAAAAAAAGAGCTTCACTGGTTCATTTTCATTAAAAATAAAATAAAATAAATCATGTAATATAATGTATGATTAATGTGAGGATTGATTGGATATACACAATGCATATATACAAACACAAATATTTGCTTGTACATATTGTTATTTATTTTTTATTTTCATTTCTTTTTTGGAGTTGTTGTGTGTGATTTTGTGTCTCTTTAGATACTTCAAAATCAACTTAAGGACTATTGATAAACATATATTTCTATCTATTTTATTCTACTAAACATAGGCATTTTAATAATAAAATATGGCTTTAAGACTTTAATTAGATAAGATTTTGTTTTAGAAGCCATTTCTATATTTTAGGAATTTATTTGCAAAATTGTGGAATTTTAATGCATAAATCTTTTTAAATGAATTTTGTGAATATTTCTATTTCATTCTTTCCATTCTTTTTGTGCAGATTTACAATGCAAATATGAAGCTCGAATGAGAATTTGATTTAAAGAAGCGAAGGAGAAGAGGTGGAAGCTCTCCAAGTCCAATGAAGCAACATTAAGAGAGTAGCTTCTCCACAAGGTTACACACACACAAAACCACGGGCAGCAGGTCATGCATCCATACATTCATCCAAACCACGTGGAAGAAGCTACGGGTAATAAGAAGGCTGGAGACGTGGAGCTGACGTGAATAATAGCGCGGTGAAGGAGAAAGAACAATGAAGCAAGCCACGAGTAACATGAAGCAAGAGCTGGCAGCAAAGGAACACGTGGAAGAATGTAAGTTCTAGTTTAAGAAGGAATAGACTACAGTTTAAAGGAACAAAGAAGTGTGAGCTGAAAATGACGTGAAGAACAACGTAGGAAACACAAAGAAGAGAAGCTACAAAATTTACGTGGAATGAAGGAGCTGAAACGAAGAAACGTTGCTGACATAGAGAAGAAGCTTTTGAGCAGAACAAACACACCAGACCAGTAGCTGAGCAGAAGAAACACAAAATGCGTAAAAGACACTGGAAGCTGTTGGGAGAGTGCTGGGAAGCGTCAAACACTGGAAGAATGTGCAGCAGCTAAAAGGAGGACGCTGAACTGGGCAGAGAAAGCTGGAAAGAATGAATGCTACTTGAAGAGTTTTTCTCTTCGATCTGAATATGAGTAGAGGAGATGAGGGAGAGTAAAAGCTGCATGGGAGAAAAGGGAATAACGTGAAAACAAAGTGAACAGCAGCTGAGCACGTGGAGTTTAAAGGAAGCAATGTGGATTATTATATTCACAATGGGGCCCACTCTTATACACACATCCATGTAGCTACGGGCAATGAAGGAATGAAAAGGCTGGGCACGTGAGTTTTAATGAGGAAGGGATTCACACAATCAGATTCATTCACGCCTCCATATTTTCGGAAACCCTCGTCCATATATTCGCCCATACACCACATTCCAGAGAGGCATTCATTCATTCACGCCGCATTCATCCATCCTTCGCCCTTCGTCCATTCCGCATCCACCATGCCATCTCCTCCATTCCATCTTCCATCCATCCATCATACAATGAAACTCTAATCCATCTTGAGGCTAGCTAAGAGGAAGCTCTTGGAGAAGCTTGAATCCATGGATGAACTCAGAATTTTTGCTAAGAATTCCTATTTTCCTACACTTTTTCTCTTTCATATATTATCTTGGTTAAGTTGTATTTGATAAGGAATTTGTGTAATTGTAATTAGTGGCTAGTTAGACACTAATTAGGGAACTTTTTGTTTGATTGATTGATTGAATCAAGTTCTGAATTTTTCATTATTCTCTAATTTCCTATGTGTGCCTCGAAGGTGTTTGATGCAATACATGAATGAAATTATGTGCTTGAAAGTTAAATTCGAGAATTCCTTAGTGTTTAGTTGGTTAATTAAACATTTTAGGATGATAATTCAGAGGCTAATTAATTAGTTAATTAATCAAATTGATTGTTCAAGATCTTAAAAACAAGAGTTAGCAATTTAATGCGGAGTTGAGGTTTCAATTCAACATTGGATTGTTAATCTCTTGAATCTTGCGTGGTAACTCAAGATACAATTGCCATGAACACAATTAGGGACTTTTAGGCCATAATTAATCACAATTGGATTAGGATAAGGATAGTGGATACCAAGAGATGATTCCAAAGCTAGTCACAAGACCATCATCCACCCATAATTCATCCAATTAGGTAGAAATTAAAAACTTTATTTTAATTTTATTTTAAATAGTTTAGGTAAATCAAAAACCCCCCTTAGTTTAAAAGTTTTTAGAGTCTTTTAATATTTGGAAAACTCAATTAAATATTGAACCCCAATTCCAAGGGAGATGGCCTAGGTTGTGCCGCTAACTGCATATTTTATCAACCTAGTTTTATTTTAAGGGTTGCACGACGAGCCTCTCAAAATTTGGCGCCGTTGCCGGGGATTTGGAGTCTCAATTGTTAAAGAAATTTTTTCTAAATGTTTAACCTCTGTTTTATCTATGTTTTGGTTTTGTTTTAGCTTAGTTTTTGTTTTGTTTTGAACTTGGAATTGGCTAGTTTCGGTGTTATGCGTCAAGTGTCCTGCTTGTTGAAATTTTTGTTTAAAGTGCTCAGAAAATTCTCAAACTTTGTTTTCCAAGGTTTTTGGGTGTTTTGAGTAAAAGTAATAGCTTAGATATTAGGTGCACCACTTTTTGGCCAAATTCCATCGTTTGTGGCATTTTTCTAATTTTTTAGTATTTTCTCAAATTTTTTAGGAATTTTTCAATTTTTTCGGATTTAATTTCTTTATTTTTTGTGAGTTTATTTTACATCATTAACCTCTGTTTAGGAGTGTTTTTGATAGTTAAGTAAGTTTTAGTTTCATTGAAATTTTATTTTCTTGAATTAGAGTCAATTTTAGTTATAATTTGTTAGTGATTTTTCTTGTATTGAAATTAATTGAATTTCTCATTTTTCTTTGCTTTAAATGGATCATTATTTTTCTAATCAAGGTGTCTATGATTCCTGTGCAGAGCAGAGGATTTCTTGGAAGTTGGATGACGCCATGACAATGGTTCAAGGTCTTCTTGAATGACAAAGACAAGAGCAACAAAGCCAACAATACCAACAAGTCCAACAACCATACTACCAACCATACCATCATTCCTATGAAGTTCACCCCAGTTACCCTAGACCTTATCACCACCATCCACATGAGATTCACCCAAATTACCACCATCATTATGAGCCATACCACAACTTCCATGTGCCAGAGCTAGAATATCATCCTGATAATTACCATGAGGGGTACATGCAACAAGAGGTCCAGAGGGAACCAAGTGAGGAAGAGAGGATGATGTAGCTAATGGAAGCTTGTATTATCCAAAACCAACAATTAGAGCAAATGGTCTAATGGGGAACTGAATGGTTGCAACTCCAAGACCAACAAATAATGGATAACCTCATGAAGGATTCAGGATTTCAAATGAATCAACTGACTTCAAGTGCTACTAAATTAATTGAAGAGCAAATTAGAAGGGAATGTATAGAGGAGGAAGAATCCTATTTATTGGGTAATATCCTTCCATCTTCTAATACATTACAATTTGTTGGAATTGATTCTAGTATACATGATAGCACTGTGATTCCTGATGCATATAATGTTGTTGATTCTAAATTGCATGATAATGATGTTGATGAGGAAATTATTGTTGAATCTCCTGATTTGAATGATTATGGTAACTTATTGAGTAAATTTGATACAATTGTTGATGTTAATGAACCCTTGTGTACTGATGCACTTGGTATTTCTACTCCTAGCTATGATCATAATGATGAATTCATTTATGAGCCTATTAATGATGAATCTTTTGAGTCTAGGGTAGTAGATAAGTGTGGGGGTGACCTAGAATGTAATGATCATTCTGTTCCTGGTGTGGAATTGGTTGATAAGTCTGTTGATGATGCATCTTCTGAGTTTAGGGATAGCATACCATCAAGACCATGTGACATAATTGATTTCAATGATTCTCTTGATTGTGTGTGTGTTGAATCCGTTATATGTGATAGATGCTCATAGATTAATTCTTTCATTGTGACTAGTGAGTCCCTCGCATATTCTGATCAACATGATTCCTCACTAACCTGTGATGGTATGACTAATGAAACAATGAATGTAGCTTGTGAAAAGAATATAGATAGTGAAATTGTTGGACAACTTGTTGATAATTCAGACCTAACTCTTGAATGCTTATGTGATGATATGCATACATGTCCTGTGTGTGTTGAGATTAATGAGTTTCTAGAATCTGATAAGTCTGTTGAATCCATAGAGTCCTTTGCTTGCACTAAAACTGTTAATGAAACTAATTCTCCTGATCATACTAGTGTTGATGAGGGCATGCATAGTGATACTGCTGATGTTGAAAATCCTATTGATGCTTGTGCTATTATTAGTATTAGTGAGAGACTGAATTTTGTTATTGATTATTGTTTAGAATCTTGTGAGCCTACTGATATCTCTTTGGTCAGGGAAGATGTTGTTTCTATTGTTGAGAGTCCGAAACAAATTCCTGAAGTTGTTGAGCTAATTCCTAACAAGTCACAGACTCTTCCAGTTAAGGAGAAGCAACTGCCAGATACCTTGGAAGACTTGAACTCAAAGGACTATAAGAAGTTGCAATTTAATTTTTCTGTTGATGCAGTGACTCTTACTGATGGGAGTCCAGTAGATTTTATTGGCTTTGATAGATTTTTAGAGAGTTTTGAGTCAAGTGTTTTTAAATTTGATTTTAAATTTTCTTTCTTTGGTTTTAAATGTCTTAAATTTGATTTTCCTTCTTTTCTTGCTTGTGAAATTGCTGAATATGACTTTTTGAGACTACTGATGGTTGAGGAAGTCCATGAGTCATCACTGTAAGATCAATCTAAATGCTTCAAAGTAGTTAGACTTAAAGTTGTTCAACTAAGAAGGAATACAGTAGTTTTAATTCATGTTTTTGATACTTATGATTAGTTAGTTTTTGATAGAGTTCTTTTTAGCTTAAGATTTAATTTTCTTTTCTTTTCTGCATTACATTTTGTTTTGTTTCTGTTTTGTAGGTAATAAAAGGTTGCTAACTAGCTACAAAGGAAATCTAAGCCGCCTTTAAGATCTTCTATTCAAGTTCATCCGGTTGTATACTTTCCCTTTCTACTTTTATATTGTGCTGTTTATCTATTGACTAGATTATGTGCTGACATTGAGGACAATGCAATATTTAAGTGTGAGGGAGAGAGTTATTTCATTCCATTCTATCTTGTCCTTGTTTTGAAAAAAATAATTTAAAAATTTTTTTTTAGAAAATTTTTTTTGAAAAATAACCTGATTATTTTCAATTTTTCTGTGAAAGTTGCACGTTGAGATGATTATATCTTGGATTCACTTAGATATGATAAGTAATGGATCTTGTGTCTTCATTCAAGTGAAGTGGGAATGAATTTGATTTCAATGAATTATTTGATAGTCATTAGCCGGTGAGAATTTGAGCCTTAATTGTTCATTTCTAGTGTGTATTCACCTATCAGTATTTTCACTTTAGAACTTGTTTTGATTCTTTGTTGAGACCACATTTACACTTGCATGCATGAAAATGATAAGGCATTCCTTTCTTTTTGTAACTAGATAGCCAAAAAGCCAACCTACATGCATTTTATCCATTGTTTAGCCACTTTGAACCTTAATTTTCTTTTCTTGTTAGCCTATAGCCATTTAAAATGTTTTCCCACCTTGTTTTAAAATGCCTTAGGGATTTTAAGGAGCATTACACTTGTTCAGGATAGATGAATGTGTGTCTTACATCCATTTAGGCCATGGTTATTAAAAGTTGAAGAAATTGTCTTAAGAAAAAAAAAATGCAAAGAAAAGAAGAGATAGAGATGAAAGAAAAAAAAGAAAAGCAATGAAAAAAAATGAATGAAAAAACAAAAAGGAAGAGAAAAAGCAGTTGAAAATAAAAAAGAAAGAAGTCTTTTGAATTGAATTTTTAGTTGCTTACACTAGTGGGAAATAAGGCCTTGAATGCACATTCTTCTCTATCCTAAACCTCCATTGATTGCTCTTGAGGTTCTAAGGTATCCATTTGTTTATCTTTTCTTGAATATCCATTCATTTCATCTCCTTAACCCCGCTACAACTTTGAATAAAGTCCTCTTGATTTGTGCATTGCATTTGGCATGGGTGGTGGAGACTTAGAAGCTTGACAAGCTTATGGTAGTGAGGCTTTGATAGGTAGAACTTGAGTGATACACATGCCTTGACCATTTGGGAGTTGAGAGTAAATACTAAACCATGTGAGAGGCTATGCATTTTGATTCATTCTTTTCAAATGAAATTGCCATGGAGCTTATTTCTTGATGCAAGTGGAGCTAGCTTTGATTGTTAAAGTGTTGAAAAGTTTTGGTCATTCTCTAGCTTGTGACTTTTCCATTTTCCTTTCCCATTTTCACTCTCCAACTGTTAATCTACTAGCCTATCTTTAGATCTTGAACTTTGCCCAGGAGTGCAAAGGTTTAAGTGTGGGGGAATTTGATAAACATATATTTCTATCTATTTTATTCTCCTAAACATAGGCATTTTAATAATAAAATATGGCTTTAAGACTTTAATTAGATAAGATTTTGTTTTAGAAGTCATTTCTATATTTTAGGAATTTATTTGCAAAATTATGGAATTTTAATGCATAAATCTTTTTAAATGAATTTTGTGAATATTTCTAATTTATTCTTTCCATTCTTTTTGTGCAGATTTATAATGTAAATATGAAGCTCGAATGAGAATTTGATTTAAAGAAGAGAAGGAGAAGAGGTGGAAGCTCTCCAAGTCCAATGAAGCAACATTAAGAGAGTAGCTTCTCCACAAGGTTAAACACACACAAAACCACGGGCAGCAGGTCATGCATCCATACATTCATCCAAACCACGTGGAAGAAGCTACAGGTAATGAGAAGGCTAGAGACGTGGAGCTTACGTGAATAATAGCGCGATGAAAGAGAAAGAACAATGAAGCAAGCCACGAGTAACATGAAGCAAGAGCTGGCAGCAAAGGCACACGTGGAAGAATGTGAGTTCTGGTTTAAGAAGGAATAGACTACGGTTTAAAGGAACAAAGAAGTGTGAGCTAAAAATGACGTGAAGAACAACGTAGGAAACACAAAGAAGAGAAGCTACGAAATTTACGTGGAATGAAGGAGCTTAAACGAAGAAATGCTGTTGACATAGAGAAGAAGCTTTGGAGCAGAACAAACACACCAGACTAGTAGCTGAGCAGAAGAAACATAAAACGTGTAAAAGATGCTAGAAGCTGCTGGGAGAGTGCTGGGAAGCTTCGAACACTGGAAGAATGTGCAGCAGCTAAAGGGAGGACATTGAACTGGGCAGAGAAAGCTGGAAAGAATGAATGCTACTTGAAGAGTTTTTCTCTTCGGTCTAAACATGAGCAGAGGAGACGAGGGAAAGTAGAAGCTGCATGGGAGAAAAGGGAATAACGTGAAAACTAAGTGAACAGCAGCTGAGCACATGGAGTTTAAAGGAAGCAACATGGATTATTATATTCACAATGGGGCCCACTCTTATACACACATCTATGTAGCTACGGGCAATGAAGGAATGAAAAGGCTGGGCACGTGAGTTTTAATGAGGAAGGGATTCACACAATTAGATTCATTCACGCCTCCATATTTTTGGAAACCTTCGTCCATATATTCTCCCATACACCACATTCCAGAGAGGAATTCATTCATTCATTCATTCACGCCGCATTCATCCATCCTTTGCCCTTCGTCCATTCCGTATCCACCACACCATCTCCTCCATTCCATCTTCCATCCATCCATCATACAATGAAACTCTAATCCATCTTGAGGCTAGCTAGGAGGAAGCTCTTGGAGAAGCTTGAATCCATGGATGAACTCAGAATTTTGGCTAAGAATTCCTATTTTCCTACACTTTTTCTCTTTCATATATTATCTTGGTTAAGTTGTATTTGATAAGGAATTTGTGTAATTGTAATTAGTGGCTAGTTAGACACTAATTAGGGAACTTTTTGTTTGATTGATTGATTGAATCAAGTTCTGAATTTTTCATTATTCTCTAATTTCCCATGTGTGCCTCGAAGGTGTTCGATGCAATACATGAATGAAATTATGTGCTTGAAAGTTAAATTCGAGAATTCCTTAGTGTTTAGTTGGTTAATTAAATATTTTAGGATGATGATTCAGAGGTTAATTAATTATTTAATTAATTAAATTGATTGTTCAAGATCTTAAAAACAAGAGTTAGTAATTTAATGCGGAGTTGAGGTTTCAATTCAACATTGGATTGTTAATCTCTTGAATCTTGCGTGGTAACTCAAGATACAATTGCCATGAACAGAATTAGGGACTTTTAGACCATAATTAATCACAATTGGATTAGGATAAGGATAGTGGATACCAAGAGATGATTCTAAAGCTAGTCACAAGACCATCATCCACCCATAATTCATCCAATTAGGTAGAAATTAGAAACTTTATTTTAATTTTATTTTAAATAGTTTAAGTAAATCAAAAACCCCCCTTAGTTTAAAAGTTTTTAGAGTCTTTTAATATTTGGAAAACTCAATTAAACATTGAACCCCAATTCCAAGGGAGATGACCTAGATCGTGCCGCTAACTGCATATTTTATCAACCTTGTTTTATTTTGAGGGTTGCGCAACGAGCCTCTCAACTATATATGGCAATAAGCCTCCTTAATACTTATTAAGTTTTATAATTATATTTGAATAAATTTTGACTTCTAATGGCTTTTATGAAATTGAGTTTGATCACCAAAAAATTGTAAAAATGAAAAAAACAAAAAATTTCAAAAAAAAATTCAAAAAATAATAAAATGATAAAATAGCTCTCTGAAAATGAAAAAGATATTCCTTTTCAAATAAAAATGGAAAGAAGTTAAAAAAAATAAAATATAAAAAAGGTAGTTTTATTTTAGAAAAATCATATGCATTTTCCTTAAAATAAAAACTAAGAGAAAAAAATTAAGAAAAAGTATATATTCTAACAGTTCAAAAGTTTGGGCTAAAAAAAGGAAAAATAATAAAAATGACGTTAATGTTCCATGTTAGTCTTTTAAAATACAAAAATGAAAATTTCAAATTCAAATGTTTGTGTTTTAAAATTTAAGAGTTTAATTCTAAAAAAAATAAAATAAAAATGAAAAAAAAAGAAAAAGTAAGAAATTAATTTCCTTTTCTAAACTTATGCACTCTTATCAAATTTTCATTTAATAAAAATTAGAAAATAAAAAAATATTTCATAAAAATAAACAAAATTCCTTTCAAAAAAATATTTTTTAAAAATGTTTTTAAAATAAAAGGGAGAGAAAAATCTTTTTCCAAGAAAAAAACAAAGATCAAAAATCAAAATAAAAAAAATCAAGATAAAAAGAAACATAATTAAAATAAAAAAACATAAAAAGGAAGAAAACTAAAAAAATAAAAAATTAATCAAAACAATAATAAATAAAAAGTAAAAAAATCAAAAATCAAAATCACAAAGAAATCAAAAATAAGAAGAGTAAAGAACTAAAGTAAACTCTATTTTTTAGAAAATAAAACACATCAACCAGTTATAAAATTGTTTTGTTTAAAAAAGGCAAAAGTAATTTTTATTCTCTTTTTCTTTTGACAAAAAAAAAAACTATAAATTGTTAGTTAAAATATAAAGAAAAACCTTATTTACAACAAAGAGCAAAAATGAAAAAAAAAATAGAATACAATTTTTAACCTAGTCAAACTACGTGGACTTTGATTCATTTTATAGAATAAGTATATTGTAGACTCTTATCCTATGTCAAATACGCCCTTATAAATAAAAGATTTTTTTTCTTTTATTTCCTTTTCTGAATTGCATTTTTTCTCTCTATTTCTACATATGGTTATTATGATAATTAAAATAAGATTAAGGACATGCTAGTTTTGCATAATTAACTTAAGGTAACTATTTCTAGAATGGATATTATGGGCTACCTAACACCTTTCCCACTCACAATCAATTCTTGAATCCATTTTTGGTTCGCAAATCATTTTTCTCATAAAAAAGATTTTTTTTTCTATTTTTTTCCTTTTAAAAAAATAAAAATTTTGATAGCAACTCTACTTGATTTGATTTTCGTTTTTGAAATCTGAATATTTTAATTTTTCTAGTGCGATGTGGTTGCATTTGGGTGTGACACTAAAGGTGCTCATGCACTTGCTTCTTCTTTTCTTTTGTTGGTAAGCCTTCACCTGAAATTATTAGTCCATGAAATAGGGGTGAGATATAAATCTTAATAACCAAAGGAAAATTTCATATATATGTGCAAATTGATTAACATAAATGCATATTATAGAGAAAGATATAGAAAGCTTCAATATACTCAACAAATAAACTAGTTGACCTATTGATGACTATTATCTCACACTAGCAATTATATATAACATGTCAATAGCCAAAAATAGAGGGAAAGACCAATCCCCGATGCCAACTTCCCATCGAGCATGCTTATGGCTTAATGCATTCATTAAGTCTGATTATAACTCGATGCTTGATCATAGAATAGTGCATGGGTGATAGCATGATCACAGCTTTATAAAGGAATCGATCACAGTCCAGCACAAATAAGAAGCCAACCTATGACAACCTAATTTCTAATTATCGTGATTAGACATAATTATATGGCTAATAATCATAATTCAAGACTTAAAGTCATATTATAATTAATTAGATTAGGAAAAAGTGAGAAAATTTAAACATTGATATCATTATGGTCATCAACTAAACAATTGCAATTAATCGAATCCACAAGTGATTATAAATAGCAATTAAGACCTTGTATTCATCTTACTATTGGTTTCGACTCACAAAACCTCTTATAAATATTTCTAAGTCATTACACAACATTATCATAATGAATCTCAAAGTTTATAAGTCAAAATAAGAGTTTAGGGATGTTTTGTTCACATTTTCATGAGCCATGACTAGCATCCCTTACATTGCAATGAGTGACTCGAGTCTCACTGTGGCTAACTTATGTAGTGCCGCGACAAGATACCTCTTA
Organism: Erythrophleum ivorense; assembly: GCA_026724425.1. Lineage (NCBI taxonomy): Eukaryota > Viridiplantae > Streptophyta > Magnoliopsida > Fabales > Fabaceae > Erythrophleum > Erythrophleum ivorense. Next base: position 642,155 of record JAIUCV010000481.1, read on the forward strand.
GTACTCTCCCTAAAATGCTTCGAATTTTGCCATAGTGAAATACCTCCTAAGTCGCGACGAATTCTATTCTATTACCTTCCTTGGGTAAAATTTCATCTCGCACAACAATAAATTTTCCTCACACTATGGCGAATTTACTTTTGACTAACCCCATGGGCGCAACTTATGATATTTGGCCACGACTCATCTCCCTATTGCACCTATAGTTCCTAAATTTCATCTCAAATACTCTAACACTCCCTCTAGCAGTACTCCAAAGCCACTCTATATTAATTTGTAGGGCTTTAATGGCATTAATCTACCTAATTTATCTAACCTACCTATCATTACTACTTCAAGACTTAGGGTTGATTCCTACTTATCAAACTATCATGTATCAGCAATTTATATATCAATGATAGCAGGAAGGATTCATGACTACTAACAATTATCATCCAATTATAATGTAACACCCCATAATTAATTAAGGTGTTAATCATGGATTAGATTAATTCAAAATAATTAATATGGGATAATTAGGCAAGTTAAGTAAATGGAGATTTTAGAAAGGTAAATTTATTAATATGGGTTTGAGATTTAATTGGGAGAGAAATTTCATCTAGGCCCAAATTAATGTAGGAGGCCATGATAAGAGGCTAATGGAGGCCCAATAAGCTAGGTACAGACCCAACTTGATCCAATGTGATGGAGGCCCAATACCCACCTTATATAGACTTTTATAATTAGCCTAATAACCCTTGTGCAGACCTAAAACCTTTGGGCTCTTAAAACTTGGTCTGGCCCAATTGAATTTTAGCAACCCAACACCTTGAAACTGGCCCAACAACTTAAAATCTAAAGCCCAAATGGAGATGGACCTTAGAGCAACCCATGACCCATTTTTGACCCAACTTAAATCCAACTAAAACCCTAATACATTAGCCTCTTCCTCACACTTGTTGAAACACAAAACACATCTCAAAAATTCAGAGGTTGAGAAGGAGGCTAAGGTTGGGGGCAAGAATTCTACATTTTCTCACATTTAAAGTAAGATTCAGCCAAGGTAATAGTTATACAACTTAATCCACTCATCTTTCTCTTTAATTTGGTCCGATTAGTTTTTCATTTGGAGTATTTTCACCCTACCCAAAATCTAAAATGTGGGAATTTAGGGATTTTCTTGGTGAAATTCGTAAGTTGAGGTTATGGCTGACCTTGGGTGAGTTTAAACCCTCCATTTGTTAATTTGAGACCCCCATAGCTGATTTATAAAATGGGTATTAATTCTGTACGAATTTGCTTAGAATTTTGGGTGGAATATTAAGTTTTCTGGTGAAGGACACTCTAATCCGAATTTGGGATTTGTGAGGGCTGTTGCAAATTTGTCTACAAAGTGAGGTAACCGAGTTTATATCAATTCCATGTATATATTTGATTTAATTTATATGTTGCTGTATATGAATGATTTGAAATGTTGAATGAATTGGTTAGCTATCTGTTGAATTGTGATTGGACCTTGTGAGTCTACGGTGGAGCTGTAGTGTGGCTGTCACTCGTGCATGTGCTTCGATCAAGCACCGGGTTATGATCAAACCCCAGATGCATAGAGCCCCGGTTGTGCTCAATAGGGAGTAGGTGATGTGAAAGGGCCTCTCCCAATGTTAATGGCCTTTAACATGTGATAATATGATTGCTAGTATGGGATAGTAATCATGATAGCCTAATTGTTTCAATTGTTGATATGATGGATATGATTCTGATGTTGATTTTGATTCATGCATATATGCTAATTAAACTGGATATATGATGGAATTGCCTTGGTTACTGAGATTTATATCTCACCCCATTTCATGGGATTAACATTTCAAGTGAAGGTTCTTCGGGTAAGGATAAAGGGAAGCAAGTGGATGAAAATCCATGAGCTCCAACATATGGGAGAAGGCTACACTTAGGCTGGCTTATTTAGTAGAGATGCAATTTTGTTATTAATTTACATAGCATCATCATGTATTTATGCTGCCAAGTGTAGGCATTCATATTTTGTTTGATTGAAATGTAACCGTTAAGGATTTAAGTCTCATTATAGTTGAATATTAATGTATGAACTTATAGTATCATATATGTAGTTTTGTTGAAATTGTGATATGGATTACCATATGGGAATTGTAGCCATATGATGCCTTGGATGTGGACATAAGCTATTGTTGAATGGAATCTCTATGGAATGTGCATGGGTTGTTAATTGCTGCTAGTGCATGTGTTCTTGCTGTCATATATTCATGAATTTGCTGATATGAGCTAGTTGGGTAAGTAGGAAGTAGTATTTAAGTTTTGCAATGGTAATGGACAGATTGATGGGTAAATAGGGTAGATAAACACCATTAGAATCACATAAAATAAGGGAAGGTGGACTTGGAGTGTTTCTAAGATGATATTTGGAGTGAAGGGGACGAAATTTGGGTAATGTAGTCACAGAAGGGAGTCTCGCCGCGGCTAAAAAGGCTTCGCCGCAGCCAAATGAGAGACAGAGTTGAAGGGCGTCGTGGCATAACCAATCCCGTCACGATGCAAGAGAAGAAAATTGGCCCAGGGAGTGACAATGGCAAGGAGCGCCACGGCCTAATAAATCTCGCCACAATGCAAAGTGGGAAAAATCGCCTAGGAGGGTGACAGAAGGGGAACTCGTCGCGGCGTAGTAGGTCCTGCCGCGGTGCGAGTCGAGAAAATAAAATAAGGGTTAGACAAAAGAAAAATTCACCATGGCGTAAATATATTGCGCCGAGGCGAGAATTGTGGGAGTTGAGAACAGTAGTTCTAAGAGGCGTTTCCGCCGCAGCGCCACATAGGTTGGCCACGGCGAGATTTGTGAAATTTGTCCAGTGATTCCAGAAAGCAACTTGGCTGCGGCGGGGAAGGTATAGGTCGCAGCGCAAGTTCCCAACCTACTTCTTTTAGCCTAGAAACCTCAATTTCTTCAATGGTAATGGTAAGAGATGATATAGGAACACTTGTAGGAGGTTATTGGGTATTGAAATGGATGGACGGTTGAATCATAAACCCCTTATGGTAGTAGGATTTCTTTTATGCAAATTTTGTTTTGTTGAGGTGGTATGGTGATGACCCTAACATTAAGGTTCAAATTTTTTCCATATTTTCACAATGTGATAAATTGTAACCACTCAAACCTTGATAATTAATTATTAATCGTATATTTAACCATAATTACAATGATTAGAAGGGAGGGTTGTCATATATAAGCTCTAATATAGGTTTCCTGCCTTACTAGTCTGAGCCAACAATTAAGGCATCACATGATTACATTCTCAAATGATGAATCATATCTCAAAGTCAGCAAAATTTCATATCAAATGTAAATAACCGCATACATCAATTTCCATGTTTCATAAAGCCTATCTCCTTATTGGATACATCATAGTTCACCAAAACACAAAACTCCTATACTTGGCAATATGATTACATGATGATACTATACAAAAGAATAACAAAAGTTAACATATATCCTAAATTAGATCAATCCAAGTGCAACTTCCCTATAAATGATTTTAGCCCATGGAAGCTCATCAACCTGCTTACCCTTATCCTTACTAGAAGATCCTTCACCAGAAATAGTTAGCCCATGAAATGGGGTGAGATGCAAATCTTATAACCAAAGGGAGGTTCCATTCATATATTCTAATTTAATTAACATATGTACATTTAATCATTAAGCATAAGAAATATTAGTCATATCAGCAAATGAAACAATTAGGCTATCTATTATTACTATCCCATACTAGCTATAACACCATAAATTCTACCTCATTTTATTTCATTCATAAGCTTCACATCATCATTTCCATGAGAGAACATGAAAAAGGGAATGAAAATAATTGGTTTATTTGCGTTGCGTCATACTTAAAAATTTCAATTGGTGTCACATGGACCGTATGAGCTTATACTATACATCCTCATATTTACATTAAAACAACTTATTTGCATAACAAAATCATGTGCACAACTCATGGAAACCGAAATGGAGCATGGAATATGGAGGTTCATTCTCGGCCAGATTTGCTCCATTTTCTGACTAAACTTTGGAAAATCATAACGAAATCTAGAAAAATAGAAATCATGCAATCTTGGTCATTCTAGAAAGCTACCGATGTCTAATTCACACTTAAAATATGTCCAAATCATAACATTCATCACAGAGGATGTTTGACATCCAAAATAGTCCAAAGGTCTGACTGCATCTTGGAACTGATACAGAATTCTGCAGACAATTTTGAAAATGTCCAATTAATTCCACAAAAACCCAATCCATGCAAATGATACCAATTTGGAAATCTATGTATGTTAACTATAGGGAAAAAATATCTCCAGACCAGTTCATCAAGCCCAAACCTCAAAATTCAATGGAACAATACCTCTCTGATCGGGCAAAATTCCTAATACTGGACAGAATGTTCAAAAATTCATATCTCCCTCTCTAGATCTCCAAATGA